>JAVJIF010000975.1:0-667746 GCA_038442645.1 Agave tequilana
AACCTATCACTCTCCTCCACCACAACGCCACGACCTTCTTCCTCATCTCCTTAACCATCACCACCCGCCACACTTTCAACTCCACCATCCATAATAATTAACAACAACACCATCACCACCTCACCTTTCCTCCACCCGGGCCCCCTGGCCGCCGACCACACGGCCGTCGGTCGCCCAGGCCCGCTGGCGACCCCGTCGGTGACCCCTGCCAGCCCCAGGCCGTTGCCAGCCCGGGCCCCCTCTCCCCTCTCCTTTTCTTTCTTTTTTCTCTTTTTCTCTCTCTTTGCTCTTCTCTCTCTCTCTCTTCTGTGATCTGATTCTCATTCTCTCTCTCTCCCCCCCACCGTCCACTCTCTCTCTCTCTCTTCCGTTCACTCTTCTCACTCTTACTCTCTCTCAATAAATTAATATTATATATTTAGTATATGGATTGATGGCGTGCACGTGTTTCTGATGTTCAGATTTTATGTCATTTTTCGAAGATTTAGGCGAGTACTCTTTTTTGTATCTGGGTGAGTACTCTTTTTCGGTATTTGGGTGATTACTCTTTTTCGGTATTTGGTCGAGTACTCCTTTAGGTATTTGGACGAGTACTATATTTTATGTTGGGCGAGTGCTTTTCTAATATTTAATTTATGATGCATGTTATGCGACTTGACACATGTTATACTGCTTAATACATGATTGGCGAGTGATATTCTAATATTTGATACATGCTTTGTGATTACTATTATAATATTTGTTACATGCTTTACGAGTACGTTACTAGTATCTGTCGCATGTTTTGTGAATGCCATGTCACATGATCTGCCACCCACATGTTGTTTGATCACAGTACTTATATGTATGGTTGTACTTCTCCTGACATTTAACATCTGATATACTAATATCATGACACTGACATGTTAATTATATGATTGCATTTTGACATGTTTTCACTTGATAGCTGATACCTGACAATTGACATGCTATCACTTGATACTTAACATATGCTATCACTTAGTAATGATACATTTGACCTGATGTTGTGACACCGGACAGTATTATTACACCTGACACCTATATTACTTTACCTGTTCATGATTATCACTTTTACGGGGACTTGACATGATTATTATACTACTACCAGACATCTGGTACTCCTAAACTCCTATACTCCTGAACTTTTGTATCTCCTGCACTCGTGTCCCCCACACTGTTACTCTTGTTAATAGCACAGTCATATCAGCGTCCGGTGGAGCGTGCCGCCTGGTGTCGGGATGACGAGGATGTATCCCATGATCATGCTAGCGTCCGGCGGATCTTGAATGGAACTAAGTGTCACACGGACCAAAATGCCATGCCTTACACATGGTGGGGGCTACCTCTTGAATCTGTAGGGCCACCTCTAGAATCCATTCCCACACAGACCAAGGTGCCACACGGACCAAAGTGCCACACCACACATGTAATGGGGTCACCTCTTGAACCTGTGGGGCTATCTCCTGAATCTATTCTCCAAAGATAAAATATTTATTCCTCCTGCCTGTGTCGCTTGGTGTTAGCGCGATAAGCATTCGCAGTGCATATTTACAGATACACACTTATGTATTAATAACACCAGGAGCGTATATTATTCGGTATCTTCCCTGTTCGAATAATGATACCCGCATATCGGAGTTCAGATGAGTTCTAATGGAAGTGCGGGCTCCAGCGTGAACTGTCAGCATTGTGGGACACTGGTGGGAAAGTGACAAGAATAACAAATGACACTGATTATTATTATTGCTATTATGACGGAGACCTGACACTACTCTGCACCAGGTATAACTTAATTTCCAAACAATAATAATCTCAGGAGCGGGTGTTATTGAATCACTACCTCATTCGAATAATGATATCCGTATATCAAAGTTCGGATTGAGTTCTACCGGAGTACGGACCCGGTATGAGTTACCATTGGTATGAGAAACTGAAAGGAAATGCTTATAATAATAAGTGACACTGATTGTTATATTGCATGATTAAGTTAACATGCTCGTCACCTGTATATATGATTTCTATAACAATGTAATTACTCTTGACACTCTTTTCTGTTACCTTGAGGGCAACTCAGGTTGTATAAACTCAACCTATAGTGACTTGAGGTATATGGTATATATATGAGGGTTTTCTTGTTTAGATTATTCCCTCGATGTATCAATCTCATGAATCCAAAGTCTAGGCTTATATAACGGGTTTTGTCCACACTTGTATTTAACGCATTACTTGATGTTCCATTTCATACTTGTATTGATCGCGTGCTTGATGTCTCTTCGCATATTTATATATGCCTATGCTCTTCACACCATTTTCTATGCATGTTTTCCAATTCATATTTATCGATACATGTACTTACTTGATTTCAGATTTACTACCGATTCTCTAATTTTTATTTATATCACTGGTCATTGCCTGTACCTGTATGCTTGAACCATATAACTTGATCATTGACACGTGTAATTACCTAAGCACGCCAAATGGCTTTATCTTACGTACTTACTAGGTTATTTTCTGACAGCCCCGGACCTTCATGTTCAGAACTAGGAGCCTGGACCGTGGTGACCTTATTGTAGCGGTCAGAGAGCACAGCGGAAGCGTGGATTAACAGTTGTTTATCCGGATCCTCTTTTCTTCCAACCCCTTGATCGGCTCGCGAGATTCTCATTTGACTACTCATGAGTATTTTTCAGTCTTCTTATATTACATATCATATTTTTGCGCTTCTTGGTGTTCTAATATTCTTGGAATAATGTATCATGCTCTGTGATAACTGTGTACTTGTGATATTATTATTGGAATATATATTACCACTGTTCTTCTGTACTCAGATTCTTACCTGTATTGATGCTTAGCGTATATATGTGAGGGTATTTTCGCCCTGCGTATATACGTCGCAGTAACATCTTCGTGCCCAGGGGATCGGGGTGTTACATTAACACTTGACAGCATACATGATACACTTGACTTATAATTGTCACTTACGAGAATGATGACCTGATATCCTGATATATACTGATATACTCCAGTACACATTTACTCATGATACTCCTGACATGCTCCTGCTCATTCTTATAATCTGATAATTATAATAAACTATAAAAAGGACAACTTACACCGGGTTAGGAGAAAACTGATGGACTTCAATTGTGATTACATTTACAATGGTATTGGATGTTGTGCAATTAAAATCTTTCGGATCTACCTAAGAGCCTCCAGGTACCGAGGGGTGCGCTCACACCCCACCTTATATTGTACACACCTCTTTCCCAGAGCATATTAATATATGTAAGTACACTTAAAGGGGGTGAATAGGTGTACGGCTAATCTAATGAACAAAATGCGGAAATTAAAACTTAATTGCAACACACTTAATGTAACCAACGAGTGTAGCCGAATTCCCGGTGAAGGGCTCTGGACTAACTCCTCTTGATTCCTCTGAATAAGAATTGAGGTGCTATATGAAGCTCTCGTGGTTAAACACAAGTGAGGCACACACAAACAACACAAGCATGTAAATGATATGGCAATGTATTGCAATGCACAAAGTAAGAGAAAGTTAGAGTTAATGGATCAAACGCAAACACAAGGATATGTTCGAGTTCGAGCACCCAGCTCTACGTCCCCGCCTTCACACAGAAGGATTTCCACTAACTCGTCCACACAGGACTTCCCACACAGGGAACCTTCACTGAGAATTTTGGGCAATACAATAACCGGGAGCACACAACTCCTCTCTCAACCAAATACAACCTCTCACAGAGGCAAGGCACAACTAACACAAAATTCACCTCACACAAGAGAGGTAGGCACTTAGCCAACAAACACCAATCACCTCACACTTGAGAGATTCCAACACAAATTCCACCTCTCATTAGAGGGAGCTAAATACAATCTCCACCTCTCACTAGAGGGATCCAACCACAACTTCCACAATCACCTCACAATAGAGGGATACCAAATCAATCTCCTCTCACTAGAGGGATTTCACAATGAAGGAAGTTTACAACTTGATGGTCTATCTCAACCACAAACTAATTTTTCTCACAAAATAAAGATCCTAATAGATAGGATAGTAGATAAGCTCAAGTATGAAAAAATAAAGAGTTTGGAAACAAAAACACAAAGAAAATACTTGAGAAAACAACTAGAATAAGTTTGAAATGAAGATCAAAAGCAATATCCCAAATATCCAATTTTTCTTTGATTTTTCCAACCCTTTAAAACAAATAAAGATGAATCCTTTTGGCTCTAAAAACTCTTTTGAAAACTTGTATAAAACACTTGTAAATAGGAGAAATTTTGCTCTTGGAAGTCTTGATGAAAACCAATTTCAAATGGGGTATTTATAACCCCCATAAAAATTCTGCCCGTTGGCAGCTGATAAGGTAAAAAATGACCTTCCGGTCGACTGGCCAACGGTCAAAAATATGACCGTTGAGCCTGCCGGTCGACCGTCTGGTCGACCGTGACAGATCCAGAGAGCAGTTGCTCTCTGGCCGGTCGACCGCTCGGTTGACCGTGCCAAGGCTCACGGTCGACCGCCCCCACCCGAGAGTGGGGCACTTGCAGTCGGTCAACCGCTCGGTCGATCGGCCTAAGTGGCTGGCATGCGTGCACGTCCTTGTGTACGTCGGTCGACCGACTCTGGGTCCGGTCGACCGGCCCGGTCGACCGCCAGAGCCTGGCAGCGCAAATTATAGGATTTACAACTTGGGTTTTTATTAACAAATAAATCCCATAAAATCTCTAAAAATTCACAAAAATAGTTTCAATATAATACTTTGATATAAAAACATGTTTGAGTAAAATCAAACCATGTTACAAACATTTTGCACTATTTTTGTAACTTAGAAATTTTGCCGAAAACCAAAATCCGTATTTTTCAAAACTAGGATTTTTGAAATGGAAAATCGTTTTGTCTAAAACTCATCCAAATACAAAAACATGATAATAAAATACTTTGAGGCATATAGTATATGGATATAATCCAATATGCATATAAAGATATATATCAATGTTTTTGGTATTAAATCCGAAAATATGTTTTGTTAAAATACTAAAACTCCAAACTCATGAATTAGACTATCAAACTAAGTTTGTTTAAATAGTTGAAGTATAGATGTATATAGAACAAATCTAATATACATTAAACCATGTAAACTTGTTTTGATATAATTCTATTCATGAAAATCAAGATCGGTTAAATCGAAAACCAATAATCATGAAACGTGTGTGTGTTGTGAACTTGATCATATCATGCTATCTAATTTTTAACAAATGGATCTAAACAATAAACTAAACAATGTACCGAAGTCTTCTTGTAGAGCGTCGTCTCCAAGTCGACTCGATCCAAACGTGATCCACCGAGCTTGACTCCAACGAGTGCTAGATATGAACTTTGACGCTCGAGCTCTTGAATCACCATGTGTGTAACACCCCGCTCCCGGAATACGTACTTAGTTGCGTATTCAGATTTTTCGATCGTATTTTCTTGATTTACTTCCTATATTCATTTTGTATTATGAATTATTTATATGATCGTTTTACCTTGGATCCGGATTCGTGGACTCGGATTCAGCCCTACTCTGAACCGGGGACCCGATATCAGGTTATTACTTGATTTAGTCTTTCTGGTATTCAGATTTGACCGATTTTAGTTTCAAACATCATTTTCCAATATTTTATATTTTTCATGATTTTCTGAAGTTTTCCAGAATTAAATTGAAAATCTTCAAAACCGGGGTCGACTAGGGGTGAGCAGAGTTCAGTTATAACCGAAATAACCGACCAAAAACCGAAACCCGAACCCGAACCGAACCGAACCGCTCTAATTTGGTCGAGTTTTGATTTTGTGTTCTAAACCCGAATAGACCGAACCGAACCGAATTTCTTACCCTATATATTAACCTACTCAAATTCAATTTAGTGAATCATATAGTTCATAATAAAAACTGGTGAAAGCTTATCTCATTAGTTTTAGTAATACTATCTTTTTTATGTTGAATATGTGAAAGCAATATTAAGTACAACATCACAATTGAGAATAATATTTATATTAATATAGTTCTTTTTTTCATTCTTATCATTAAAAATAGTAATAATTATATGAGTTTTAATATAAGAGCTCAAATACGGTGTAAAAGTTTTAGAATATGAAATTTTCAATTCACATTAAGCTTAGAATCTTTTTCTTATTTCTAATTTAGGTAATAGATATTTGAGATTATAATATTAAAGGATGATAATATAATGGTGATTAAAAAATGTAAGAAATGATGGCAATATATTGACCTAACCGAAAAAATCGAAAAACCGAACCGAACTGAGTTGATTCGGTTCGGTTCGGTTACTAAGTCTAATCGGTTCGGTTCGGTTTTGCAAAAATTAGTAAAAACCGAACGAACCGACCGATGCTCACCCCTAGGGTCGACCGATATCACTGACCGATTCTCGGATTTTTAATTTACAAACGGAGTTGAAATTCTAAAAACGGCTTTCCTGCAACTTCTTAAATCACATTTTCTATCTAAGTACTTTTCTAAGAATTTTCTAAATTCATCGAAATTCCACTGGATTTGGCGTCGGCCAGTATTACTGGTTGATTCCAGGAATTTTAGTTTACAATTGGAATCAAATTTCTGGATTCCGCTTTCGTATTTCTTCTTAAAATTATATTTTCTTTCTTCAGGCATTTTCTGAGATTTTTTAGATTTTATCAAAATCCGGCCGACCCGGTGTAGACCGGTGTCAACGGTTGAGTTCAAGATTTTATTTCGAAAATGGGATTGAATTTCTGAAAATCGATTTCACCAAAAATCTTTATAAAATATTTATTATTTTTGAGAATTTTGGGAGGCTTTCCAAGCTACCTTATTTTTTGGACTTTTCCGGAGTTTTCGGTGTTTTCCCAGATACCGGAATTTTATCCAGATATTTTACTTTTTCTCTCTCCTCGCTAGATGCGAGTTTCACCAACTCGGATTCAATCAATAAATGCAGAGATCCTCTCCATACTGCATTTAATGCACTGCTAATCAATTCCAATCAAGTCAAATCTGACTTTTGTCCTTTCTGTAAACGCAGTATTCACGCTTTTCCAAACGCGAGTTTTCATCCTCGCGTCTGGGCAATTGCCAGACGCGAGTCTTTGTTGGATGGGGACGCATCCCATTTCCTTTGAATGAAACGCATGTTTCATTTGATATGAATGTCAATGGCAACTTGTAAATACCTCCATATCCTTTTATATATATACCCCCACTCCTTCTCTCTCTTTCATTATTCATTCTTCTTCTTCTTTGTTTACAACAGGCCACGAGAACAGCAAGCCCAAAACAGCCCTCGCCTTCCTTTGGCCGGCCTTGCTCCTCCACTCCCCCTCCATTTCCACCACCATCTCCTCCACCAACACCACCACCTCTTTCTCCTCCATCTCCTCCTCCATTCCAGCAACAACAACAACCATAATACCATCTACAATACCATCTTCTTCCTCCATTATTCATCAAGATAACCCATTTTCACCACCACCTTCTCCTCCATCTCCACCACCACATACACCACCTTAGCCACCAACGACCATGCCATCCTCCTCTCCTCGTCGTGCTCTTTCCGACGAGCTATTGCTTCGCTCTCCGAAATCCTTTTCACAAAACTCCATTTTCACCAAATGAGCTAGACTTGCACCCTCTTTAGCTTGGGCTTGGGGTTTTTGGCGGCCACCTCCGGCCAACTCCGGCCGCCGCCGGTGACCGCCGGCCATCGCCGGCCATCATCCCTCCTCCCTTCTTCTTTCTTTTCTTTCCTTTCTTTCTTTCTTTTTCTTCCTTTCTTTCCTTCTTTCTTACTTCTTCTTTTCCTTGTTTTCCTCTCTTTCTCTGTTCCTGCGTCTCTCTCCCCCTCTCCATGTACACTGTCTCCCTCTCTCTCTTGTCCTGTCTCTCTCTCTCTCTCTTTCACTCTATTGCTAGACGCGGCTTACCCCCCGCGTCCAAGCGATTCCTTAACGCGATCCGCGCGTTCTTGTATCAACGTGACGCGGAGTTCATGCTCGCGTCTGCGTTCTCCTCGTGTCCTTACTTAAACGCGAGTCTCGAGCCCTGCGTTTGTGGCCTCTGCGCGACGCAACTCCCGCTTCTGCGACCCCCGCGTCTCACTCTCAAACCCGCGTCCTCCTGTGCACACTCTCTCTCCTTGTGCACTCTCTCTCTCTCTCTCCATATACTTCTCTCTAGCTCTCACTTTATCTCTCCTCTCTCTCTCATTCTCTTTCTCTCTCTAGATTTTCTCCACTCTATCTATCACTCTCTTTAACGCGTTTAAGCGTTGGTTACCTGAATTCCGGAGATCAGGGACTTCACAGTATTTTCTGTAGATTTAGGCGGTCCTCGCCTCCATTTGATTTTCCCCTTTTATCGGATCGACTTGTATTTGCATTATGTATCACTTGGCAATTGTTATGATATCACCTGACACCTGATATACTGCTACTTGACACTTGTTCTCTGTTATGACATGACTTACTACTTAGCGCTTATTCTTCATTATAATATGATTTACCACCTGCTTCTTGACACGTTGACACTTGACCTATGGCTATCACATTCACGGGAATCATGTACTGTTATCATGTATTATATACAGTGACCTGTACTCCTGTTCTGTATGTACTATGTACTCCTGAATTTCTGATCATGTCCTGATCTTTTTATTCCTGTGAATTGCTAACTACATACTATATTATAATAAGACAACTTGTACCCGGTTTGGGGGAAACTGATGGGCCCTGATTAATCATGTTTATGGTGGTCTTATCGAGTCGCGCGTGGCCACATACTTGAGGGATCACCTGGCGGCCACCAGGGATTCCGTGGGGTGTGCTGGCACCCCTACTCCTGTTTATTCCTGCCGGGTATGCACACGCCCTAGGCCTATTTCTATGGGATCTGTGATACTCTATTCCTGTTCGGGCGTAAATAAGTCCCGATACCTAGCGGTACGTTCCGGCTCAGCACCGGATACTCCTGGACCGTTATCCCGGGCATGTACGGGGCCCATCCGAAACATGATTCATCGAACTTTATCAGTTTCCAAATAACTTGCTCTATAAGTTGTGAGTGGAAGTAGGTGGAATGGGACACATACTGAAGCCTAGAACTTAGACGGCCCCAATTATAATAAGATGTTAATATGTAATTTGTTGTGCTGTTCTGTAACTCAGGTTGTACGCGCTTGGATTACGGTAACATGGGATAAAGGTATATAGATGAGGGTTTCCTTGTTTGGATTATTCCTTCGAGGTACTAATCTCATGGAGCCGTGGCCTAAACCTGTACAATCGGATTTGCTCGTAATCGATTTTATTCGGTTTTATCGGTTTTATGTTAGCTTAGGAGATAACTGGTGTTGCCCTATCTACTTTACTTCTCGTCTTGTTACCTCCCCTTATCTTATCATACCATGAGTATTCCCTGCTTGACATCACTCATTATATATCTACTTGCTCCTGCATGCTTATGCTCACAACACGATTTTCAATTCATGATTATGATTCGGTTTTATCGATACACTTGTACTTATCTTAGCACGCCATTTGGCATTCGCATTACCACTCGCCGGGGTGCTCTGACTCCTCTGGATCCTCATGTCCAGGTTTTGAAGCTTGGAGCGTGTGGACTCTCCCAGTTGCTGATCAGAGCAGCGCAACGGTAGCGTGGATCCCCAGCAGACCGTCTGAAGCTCCATCCTTCCAGGCCCCCCTGCTCGGCTCTAGAGTTTTCTTGTTATGACTCTAAGCCTCCTTTTATACTGTTCATACTTGTACATCTCCTTGTATTCTCGCACTTGCACCATATTGGTGATGTAATATTCCTCTAATATTTGTCACCTCTGGTGATAACTTTGTAATTGTACTCATGTGTTGGAATGTATAATGCACCACTTGCTTCCGTACTCTGATTCTTGCCTGTACTGATGCTTAGCGTATATACGTGAGGGTATTTCTGACCTGCGTATATACGTCGCGGTAACGTCTCCGTACCCGCCGGATCGGGGCGTTACAATGTGAAAGCTCTAAAACACTTTTGTTGAACCTAATCACCTACTAATATCTTGGTTAAGTATCTGAAACTAAACATCACAAGATTATTAGTAAACTATAACTACATGAGTTAATCATCATCAAAACTAGAGTGGAAGACCTCTGGGCCAACAATCTCCCCCTTTTTGATGATGACAAAACTCATGGAGTTATATATGCATGGATTAAAGTTAAGCTTCAAAGAAACTCCCCCTTAACTCATGCATAGTAATAAACAATAAATATATGCAATGAATACTAAATATGAATATGCATCAACATGCATAAAACAATGAAATGAACATGCTCTTGATACCAAACTTTTAAAATAAATTCCTTTTCCTTTTTAAAATAAACATGTTCTTTAAATAATTGCTCTTGATACCAATAAAAATTTCAATTTGAGAACTTTATCAATAAAAGCAATAAAAGCTCTTGATACCAATCAATAAAAAATTCTTGATACCAACTAAAAGATAATCAATAAAAGCTCTTGATACCAATAATAAAAATTTTAACAAAAGTTCTTGATATCAATAAAACAAAACAACAAAGCATGATTGTCCAAGCTCTTGATATCAAAAACATCAAACACAAAACAAACTCTCTTGATACCAAAATGAAACCAACTTTGATATATACTTACAAATAAGCAATAAACATGCATATAAAGTCAAATACTTCTCCCCTTTGTCAATCATCAACAAGGGGGTCAAAGAAAACAATAAAACAATGTTCTCCCCTTTTTGTCTTAAACAAAAAAAATATTAATAAGGGGTGAAATTAAATCAAAACATTATCATACCAATTGAAAAAAATATATCAATTTAGTGCGTCATGATATCAATTTAAAAATAAAACATATCAATTGAAAGTACATAAAATAAATGTTTTTATTATAAATTTAAATACCAATTGTAAGTAAATAAATCATTTTGAAAAATTTCATCAAAAATTTGATATCATATAGATAATCTTGATATCGATTGTAAAGATTAATACCAATTGAAAGTAATTTTCATTAGGAGCATATGATACCAAAAAAAATCAATATTATTTTTCAACATAAAGTGTGGGAGTAAAATACCAAGGTAAACAAAACCAATTAAACGGTAAAATATGAATTTTCTCTCCCCTTTATGAAATACCAAACAAAATGATGCATAAGCTTGTATAAGATACCAATTGAAACATAATCAATTGAAATATAATAGTCATTGAAGAAATCAAGCTTAGCATAACCAAAATTTGTGCTCAAAGATATAGAGATATAGTAAGCACAAATAAAGCATATATATATATATATATATATATATATATATATATATGTGTGTGTATGAAAAATTGAATACCAATCGAAATTGATACTATTTGAAGTGTAAGCATACATATATAGAAACATATATGAGTATACAAAAAGAATGTCAATAGAGTGATACGAATTGAAAAGATCCAATGATACCAATTGAAAACATAATAAGATCAAGTGTATAACTCATATTTCCTACCACCCATTTCATACACATGTTTAAAAGAATTTTCAATGATAAGCATACAAGGCATGGTCGCCCAACCAACCGCCCTTAAATGGGTAGGGATTTTCAAAATAAGTTTGTTTGAAAATATAGTATGTTTGAAAAGCTCTACCATAATGAAGAATACGAACTAGTTATATGAAAAATTTGTAAACTAGTACGAAATCCTTCAAGAAAGAAAAAAAATATATTTCATGAAAAACATGTAAATCACATGATCACCAAACACTCAAAATCAATAAGGCACATATAATACTCATGAAAACAAAATCATGAGAAAACATCAAATAATATGAGTGTACAAGTTATATGAAAAACATAATCATGAAAATAGTCAATTTAGCTCAATTATGAAATTCCTTGTCAAAACATGAAAATCATCAAAGTCAAATAGGCTTCAAGGTATATGTATGTTTTGTCTAAACTAGAAGTATACATACATATCCCTAAACACAATTGAGTCCATAATAAAGATTTGCATGAAAGGCAAAAAGACTCAAAGGAGTATACATGTATATCTTAAGTTTTGACAAAATAGGCATATACATGAAGCTAAACATATAAACATGAAAAACATGTACAATATGAGAATACACGTCAAATTGTTTGAATCATCAAAACTAGACTATACTAGTACATCTAATGGGTACAAATGAGCGTTCAAGCACAAACATATAATAGTCTATTTGTGGCTCACTAGTTGTACAAGTATATACCTAAGTTTTAATGAAAACTAACATCTAAACATGTAATCAAAGCATGAAGCATGGAAATCAAAACGAAACTCATATGATCATTATGGCAAATGCACATGCATTAGATGTAGGACATACACATTAGTTAAACTAAAGTGAGAACACTACATATGGATCCATATAAACATGGGTGTCTCAAATACTAATCATGCATGTCATAGGACTAATAAACATGGCATATGGCATAATGAACATTAAAAACAAGACATGCAATAAATGAATGATCTAAAAGCATGTAAATATAAATGAGGAGTAAGAGATAGTTACCACAACCTTGAAGGCAACTCTCTATATCTCCAAAATAAGGTGGTCCTCCCACCAAACTTCCCTTGAAAGTGATGCATTCAAATTGTCTTCTTTAAGCTCGAAACGCATCCACCTCAAGGTACCATCACTCTCACGTCATGTGAGAGCCCACACCTACATCAAATACAATAGGGGTGGACTTTGGTACCCACACTCTTTTGGGTCCATGGGGTTAGCTCCTTTCCTAACCCAAACAAACTTAGTTGCTAAATTTGAATCATGTACGATCATAACAAAACTTAACAAGGTGGCCCTTAAGTCCATAATGAGTACATGTGTACACATGAGCATACATCGTGTTATGGGAGTGAACGTGGGAAGCATGTGTATGCCGTGATTTGTGTGCATGCATAGGAGGAACTTGTTTCTTTCGAAACATAGATTCCAAACGTGAGTGGTTCAAAGCACAATGGCTCAAAGTGGAGCCCAAACAATCCACACTCTTCTTAAGCATAGATATATCATTTTCAATTTTAGAAGAGGTGCATGCAATAGGTAAGCTAGGTGAAGCTACACTAGCATGCAAATGTGTAGACAAATCATTTTGCAAAGAAATATTCTTTTTAGAAACCATTTCCAATTCCTTTGAAATAGAAGCAATTTTGTTTTTCAAAGATTCATTCTCTTTTAAAATAAAATCAAGCTTTGAAGTTAAAGACTCATTTTTCTTCAAAACATTTTCACAATCATTTTATTTTTCAAAATCTTGTTTTCATTTAAAACAAGTTCAAGTTGGGTTTTCAAAGAGTCACACTCATTCGAAATCTCAACCTTCTCTTATAAAGCCAATTCAAGTTTTAAAAACAAATCCTTATTTTCTTTTGATAACTTACAAGTTTTCTTTTTCAAAACTTTATATTTTTCAAGGAGGTTCTCACAAATAATAGATAACTCTTCATTTAATGCATCGACATCCATACTATCAAGATCATCAAATGAAGAGCTAGCACTATCTAGTTGAGTGTCCGAAAGTACCTCAAGGGAGTCATTCCCTTGGACCATGTAGCATCGTTGTTCGGATTCATCCTCACTAGATTCCTTCTCCATTATGTTGGGCGTTTGAAGCTCGGAGGAGGTCAACGTGTTCCACACTGTAAAGGCGGAATCACAGTTAGAAACCATAGAAAGATATTCTTTATTAAGCGTGCTTCTAAGTGCCTCAAGGGCTTGTGCATTGGCCTCTATATGCTTGCTATTACCAAGATAGGATTTCTTGATAGCGGCAAGGAAAACATGCAAGCCTAGGGTTTTCAAGTACATGGACATCCTAGCCTTTCAAACAACAATGTTGGAAGTATCAAACATAGGTGAGGTCATGAAGTACATGAGTGTGTGCAAAAAATATATGTGTAAAAATAAATCTAGATTAGCAAAACACACTCCTAGGTGGTTAAACCTAATATCAGGAGCGTAGGCTCTGATACCAATTGTAAGTACACCTAGAGGGTTGTGAATACGTGTACGGCTAATCTAATGAACAAAATGCGAAAATTAAAGCTTAATAGCAACACACTTAATGTAACCAACGAGTGTAGCCGAATTCTCGGTGAAGGGCTCTGGACTAACTCCTCTTGATTCCTCTGAATAAGAGTTGAGGTGCTATATGAAGCTTTCGTGGTTAAACACAAGTGAGGCACACACAAACAACACAAGCATGTAAATGATATGGCAATGTATTGCAATGCACAAAGTAAGAGAGAGAGTTAGAGTTAATGGATCAAACGCAAACACAAGGATATGTTCCGAGGTTCGAGCACCCAGCTCTACGTCCCGCCTTCACACAGAAGGATTTCCACTAACTCGTCCACACAGGACTTCCCACACAGGGAACCTCCATTGAGAATTTTGGGCAATACAATAACCGGGAGTACACAACTCCTCTCTCAACCAAATACAACCTCTCACAGAGGCAAGGCACAACCAACACAAAATCCATCTCACACAAGAGGGGTAGGCACTTCGCCAACAAACACCAATCACCTCACACTTGAGGGATTCCAACACAAACTCCACCTCTCACTAGAGGGAGCTAAATACAATCTCCACCTCTCACTAGAGGGAGCCAACCACAACTTTCACAATCACCTCACAATAGAGGGATACCAAATCAATCTCCTCTCACTAGAGGGATTTCACAATGAAGGAAGTTTACAACTTGGTGGTCTATCTCAACCACAAACTAATTTTTCCCACAAAATAAAGATCCTAATAGATAGGATAATAGATAAGCTCAAGTGTGAAAAATAAAGAGTTTGGAAACAAAACACAAAGAAAAATACTTGAAAAAACAACTAGAATAAGTTTGAAATGAAGATCAAAAGCAATATCCCAAATATCCAATTTTTCTTTGATTTTTCCAACCCTTTAAGATGAATCCTTTTGGCTCTAAAAACTCTTTTGAAAACTTGTATAAAACACTTGTAAATAGGAGAAATTTTGCTCTTGGAAGTCTTGGTGAAAACCAACTTCAAATGGGGTATTTATAACCCCCATAAAAATTCTGCCCGTTGGCAGCTGACAAGGTCAAAAATGACCTTCTGGTCGACCGACCAACGGTCAAAAATATGACCGTTGAGCCTGCCGGTCGACCGCCCAGTCGACCGTGACAGATCCAGAGAGCAGTTGCTTTCTGGCCGGTCGACCGCCCGATCGACCGTGCCAAGGCTCACGGTCGACCGCGACCGCCCCCACCCGAGAGTGGGGCACTTGCAGTCGGTCGATTGCTCGGTCGACCGGCCTAAGTGGCTGGCCGGCGTGCACGTCCTTGTGCACGTCGGTCGACCGGTCTGGTCGACCGACTCTGGGTCCGGTCGACCGGCCCGGTCGACCGCTAGAGCCTGGCAGGGCAAATTATAGGATTTACAACTGGGTTTTTAATTAACAAATAAATCCCATAAAATCTCTAAAAATTCACAAAAATAGTTTCAGTATAATACTTTGATATACAAACATGTTTGAGTAAAATCAAACCATGTTACAAACATTTTGAACTATTTTTGTAACTTAAAAATTTTGCCGAAAACCAAAATCCGTATTTTCTAAAACTAGGATTTTTGAAATGGAAAATCATTTTGTCCAAAACTCATCCAAATACAAAAACATGATAATAGAACAACTTTGAGGCATATAGTATATGGATATAATCCAATATGCATATAAAGATATATATCAATATTTTGGCATTAAATCTGAAAATAAGTTTTGTTAAAATACCAAAACTCCAAACTCATGAATTAGACTATCAAACTAAGTTTGTTTAAATAGTTAAAGCATAGATATATATAGAACAAATCTAATATACATTAAACCATGTAAACTTGTTTTGATATAATTCTATTCATGAAAACCAAGATCGGTTAAACGAAAACCAATAAACATGAAACGTGTGTGTGTTGTGAACTTGAGCATATCACACTATCTAATCTTTAACAAATAGATCTAAACAATAAACTAAACAATGTACCGAAGTCTTCTTGTAGAGCGTCGTCTCCAAGTTGACTCGATCCAAACGTGATCCACCGAGCTTGTCTCCAACGAGTGCTAGATATGAACTTTGACGCTCAGGCTCTTGAATCATCATGTAAAAGCTCCAAAACACCTTTGTTGAAGCTAATCACCTACTAATATCTTGGTTAAGTATCTGAAACTAAACATCACTAGATTATTAGTAAACTATAACTACATGAGTTAATCATCATCAAAACTAGAGTGGAAGGCTCTGGGCCAACAATAACCCTCTCCCCTTCGCTTTGCGACGAGTTTCAGCTAGCAACCGAAACAACCGTGGTCCCGGCAGGCATGGGACCCATTGTAAACATAATTCGTTGGTCTCACCATCAGTTTCTAATAACAACTCGTCTTGCTCATATATGGATGTATGTGTGTTGAGATGTACACCAGGACACATACCTAGATATCTGGGTCAGACGAGTAATAATAAGATGCTAATTAACTATTCGTTGTGCTATTTTGCAACTCGGGTTTTATACGCTCAGAGTACGGTAATATAGGGTAAAGGTATATGGACGAGGATTTTCTCGTTTGGATTATTCCTTCGATGTACTAGTCTTATTGTAACGCCTCTGCCCCACGGGTACGGAGACGTTACTGCGACGTGTATACGTAGGTGAAAAATACCTTCACATATATATGCTAAGTATTAGTACAGGCAAGAATCAGAGTTCGAAAATACATGGTGCATTATACATTCCAACATATGAGTACAATTATAAAGTTATCACCAGATGTGACACAATATTATAAGAATATTACATCACCGATAGGCGCAATTGTGAGAATACAAGGAGATATACAAGTATGAACAGTACAAAGGCGCTCAAGAGTTACAGAAGAAAAAAATCGAGAGACGAGCCAGGGGGCCTGGAGGGATAGGGCCTCAGACGGTCAGCCAATGATCCACGCTACCGCTGCGCATTTCTGATTAGCAACCAGGAGGATCCACTAGCTCCAAGCTACAGGATCTGGACATGAGAATCCAGGGGAGTCAGAACTCCCCAATGAGTGGTGTTGTGAATGTCAAATGGCGTGCATGGACAGGCACACGTGTATCGATAAATCTAAGTTAAAAGACATACATTGAAAATCGTGTCGTGAGCACATGCACACTATATATGAATGAGACATCAAGTAATGAGTGGTAACCAGAAATCAAGATAAAATGAGGAGTGATTAAGTCAGGAGACAAGAGGAATAGGATACAGGTGGTAAACTGGAAATATAATAATGATTAATAAAATCAGAGTTTCGAAGTAAAACCCAATGAAAGCAATTGTGGTAAAATAAGTGGTATAACCAAGTTTGCAAAGCAACGCAATGAGTTATTATCTTGGCATCTTATCATTATTACTCGATCGACCCATATATCTAGGTATGTATCCTGGTGTGCATCCCAACGTACATACATTCATATATAAGTAAGTCGAGGTTGGTTATTGGAAGCTGGTGAAGAACTGATAGCTCATATTTATAGTGGTGACCGGTCGCTTGAGACACTGCCAATGGGTGCCTAAAATCACCTAACACGCATCTTCTGGGTGCCTAAAAGCACCCTAACACGAATCGTCAATTTAGTATTCCACCACTATAAGTAAGGTATCATAACAACATTCATCAGTTTCCCCTATTCTCAGTGTAAGTGGTCTTTTTTATAACTTATTAAGCATAATTATCAGATTACGGAAATGAGCAGGAATATAACAGGTCATAACATGAGTATATAATAAGAATAACAGGAGTACATAACAAGAGATAAGGTACTACATTCTCATAATGTGATAATCATGAGTAAAGAGTTAAGCATGATAAGTATCAGATGTTAATGTGATATCATAACAGGGGGCAGGTGATAGCATGCAGAAGGCAGGTGTCAAGTAGTAGCATGAAGGTGATAACACATCAGTTGTTAAATAATACAGACAGGTGTCAGGTAATAGCATGTAGATGTCAAGTGATAGTATTGTAAGTGTTAACATATCAAGCATATGCATAACAATTGATATAGCGATAGCTGAGTACAATCAAGCGGAGCTGAGCATGCTGAAGGCACGAACAACGAACAATATTTAGTCACTAAAACGCTTGACGGGGTTACCGAGACGACTCGGCTTAAAATGCGAGTAGAAAATCTGACAAAATTTCGCCTAGACGAATTTAATGATAAAGCGCTGAGCGCTGAGCATGCTTACCAGACGAAACATGAGAGACCTGACGGTCTAAGTGCACTCCTCTTTCGAGAAAGTGGGTGAGAGAGCTCGAGAGCTAGAGTATACTCGGGGTCTAGGCGCACTCCCAGTGGCTATCACGAAATCCATAAGGTGCAGACCTAAAACTAATTGGGAGTTAGCCCGGGAGTGGGCAGAAACCCAGAGTCGGTACAAGGATACCTTCACGAGATGTTAGTACCACACAAGTATGCATATAAATAAACAGTAACTACACCATCCATATAGTGTGTGAAACCCAAGGACTGTATATAAACCCATAAAGGCTGAAGTAAGTCCGGGGTCTAAGTGCACTCTCGGTAGCTACCACGAAACCCATAAGAGTGCAAGGTCTAGACCAATTGGGTAGCCATCTCAGAGTGGGCAGAAGCCTCGAAAGCTATATATTGGTACCTACATGGTTAGTATCAACACGTGCACAAATTTCATATCGTTTACACTATTACAAGCATTCAAACACAGGATACAACATATGACACCTGTACACGCATACAATCCGGTACAAATACACAGCACCGGCACAAATACATCACAAACCCAGATACAGTACAAGCTTCGATGATGCGAGGAAAAACACTCGCCTAAAAGACAACTTTATGGAAACGCCGCACGCACGAGTCCCGAAGCGAGGAAATTACCGAAGCGAAAACGAACGCGGGCTTGGCCCCAACGGGTGGCCAGCCCTAGAGGGGGTGCGCCACCTCTTGTTGGTGGCCTAGGTGGTGGTAGTTTTGGAGAAGGTAAAAGAGATGGTGATTTGTATGGTGGAGTTTTGGAATTGTAGTGGAATAAATGGAGATGGAGGAGAAAGAAAATGATGGTGGAGAGTTGGAGAAGTTATATTTATTGTGGTTGTGGTGGAGATGAAGAAGGAAATGGTGGTGATGGGATTTTGATGGAGAAATGAAAAGGAAAGGAGAAGGAAAAGGGTTGCATTTGGAGTTGATGTTAAAATAGAAAAGAAAGGGATTAGGGTTAGGGTTTTTTTGTGTAATGGTGATGGGGAAGAAAGTTATAACCGACCATGGGTGATGGGAGAAGGTGATGAGTGAGTTGGGATATTTTGGAGGAGATATTTTGGTGGAAGGATGTAGAATGTTGTAGAAGAATGGAGAAGTTTTAAATATGGGGGAAGGAAAAGGAAGCAAAAAGGAAAAAAAAAGGAAAAGAAATAATTGGAAGAAATGAAAAAATAATTGGAATAGTGAAATCCCCAGGTTCGGTCGCGGATGCGAAAAAATTTCGGAAAAATATCGGAATCGCCCAAAAATCAAGTATCTCGGAACAACCCGCAAAAATTTTAAAAGTTGGTAAAATCCGTTTCAATAAGTTATTTACGGTTTTCAAATTAAAAATCTTGGAATCGACCGCCGATACTGGTCGACACCAAATCTGATCGAAATCTGTTAAAATTTGAAAATCTCTGAAAAATGTATTAAGATAGTTAATATTATTCTAAGAAAATATGTGAAAGCAGTTTCTTGAAATTCGACCCCATTTGTAAATTAAAATTCGGGAATAAACCAGATGAACCGATTAATCTCGATTTTAGGGTTTTTATAAAAATAATTCAGAAAAAAATTTGAAAAATCATGAAAATCTATAATATTAGAAAACAGTGTTTGAAACTAAAATCGGCCAAATTTGACTACCAAAAATGTCAAATCGATCATTATATTGGGATCGGGTCCCTAGTTCAGAGTAGGGCTGACTCCGAATTCATGAATCCAGATCCAATGCAGAACGAACACATAAATATTCATAAAACAAAACAAATACAGGAAGTAAATCGAAAATACGATCAAGAATCTGAATATGTATCTAAGTCGTATTCCGAGAACAGGGTGTTACACTTATGAAGCCGTAAACTGAGCTTATACAACTGGTTTTGCTTGTGTTCGTTATTATGAATTTATCAGTTTTTATCAGTTTATGATGTTTTCTTAGTTTAGGGGACAACTCAGGTTATATAAACTCACGATACGGTAATGTGAGATATAATGTGTGTGTATAAGGGTTTTCTTGTTTGGATTATTTCTTTGATGTACTGATCTCACGGATCTGTAACTTGGGCTTGTATAACTAGTTTTATCATATTTACCTCACTTGATGCCTCATTCCAGCTCATGTGTGTCTGTACTTACAACACAGTTTTCAATAGGTGCTTTTGACTCAGATTTATCGATACACGTGTGCTTATCTATGCACGCCACTTGGCACTCATCTTGCCAATTGTTGGAGAGTTTTGACTCCCCTAAATTTGCATGTCCAGATCTTGAAACTTGAACTGACATAGATCCTCCTGCTGAAGATCAAGCTTATCTTACGGAGCAGGTCGTTCAGCTGTAGTTCCAGTCCCTTCTAGTTCCCTTGTCTGGCTTACGACATTCTCTTGCAGCTTATGAGCAATCCTTTGTACTGTTCGTATTATAAATCTTAATTTTATGCCCTCCTGGTGATGTAATATACTTGTAATATTATGTCACATCTTGGTGATAACTCTGTACATGTAACTTTCTGTTGAAATGTATAACCCCGCGTACTTTCGTACTGTGATTCTTGCATGTACTGATGCTTAGCGTATATATGTGAGGGCATTTTCGACCAACATATATACGTCACAGTAACGTCCCCGTACCCGCGGGATCGGAAAGTTACAACTTTCATTGAGATCTGAGTCACTACACCCAAGATCTCCCTCCTAAGAACCAAAAAATTTTCTAAAAAAGCCTCTCCTATAACGTTGATGGCCCCAAGAAAGCAAATTGTCACCCTCAATGGTGCAACGTCTAAAGGTAAGGCCATCAGCACTATTAGAGGAACGGTCCCCTACCAACCATCGATCAGCTACATACCACAGAAGACTTCAGCTCCTCCTCACCTAAGGGGGCAGCCGCCAGAGTCCAACCACTGCAACAGCATGAAGAGCTGCTCCTTTCAGATGCTGGCCTATATGAAAGAGCAGATGAAGGAATAACATGCTCAGTCTGAATTTTTTTTTGAATTTTCTTGATCCGAGATTGAGAACCCCGGACCAAGAGTGAAACTCAAATTTGAATTTCTAATCTCTGTCCGAGATTGGTAACCCCGAACCAAAAATAAAGCTCACAATTGAGCTTCATTCTAGGTCCGCGCTTACCACATTTTAAAAGCTAAAAAAAAACACTTGATTTGAGATTGTCAGCCTCGGACCGAAAAATGTCAGTCACCTATTCCGAGCCCACAATGTTGGCAGAAGAAATATCTCAAAGCCTACATGATGCCAAACAAGTCTGTCATGATTTTTGAAAATAAGTTTGAGAGGAATCTATTTTTAAAATTAAATATAGAAAAAATATTTATTAAAAAATTGCCTTAAAAAAAAAAAAACGAAAAAGACGAGAGTCCTCTTTGCTAAGTGGTCCTCTAGCGAAACCACATCTCAGTAAACAGTACATACCTTCGGATTCTCGAGTTAATCCCAGAAAACTCCCTCTCTTTTTCTTCCTCTGCTGCACGCTTCTTCGATCCTCGCCAAGATCATCACAAAAGAGACAGAGACGAACAAAACCAAACCAACCTCTTTTACTTCTTATATTTCACCTTATCGTCATCTTCTCTCTCACGAACCCAACAAACCCTCCGAGTTTTGGGAAGAGAGGCAAAATCAATGGCGAAGTTCACTTCGCCTCTCTCCCTCCTCCTAATCTTCTCCCTCGCTCTTCCCCTCCTCTTCTTCTCGAAAGAGGCTGCTGCCAGCTCACTAGAAGCCCAGAAACAAAGAGAGTTCGATTACTTCGTTCTGGCTCTCCAATGGCCCGGCACTTTCTGCCAAAGGACTCACCATTGCTGCTCCCAGAACGGATGCTGCCGGTAATTATAATAATATACTCTCAATTTTGGATCTTGCTCGTAAAATCTCTTGATTTGGGGAACTGGGTCGGTGTTAGTTTTCTATGAAATTAACCCACTGATGAAAAATCAATGAATATAGATCTATTGTTGGTTTTTTGTGAAGTTTCTTTAGATTCTGCGAGCTGGGTCTATGCTGTTCCTCTGTCTACATATTTTTTAATTCCTTACTTGAAGAATGAAATTTGAAGAATTGGAGTTCAACTGGGGCATACTACATATGCTCTATGTTTGCTTAAATAAATGGATAGCACAGTTTAACTTTTCTCTGACTGAAGTTTTAGTGTAACTAATTCTACCATTCATGTGAAGATTTTGTTCCAAGCTTCATCCTTTCTGTAGTTTTTATGTTTTTAATACGTCTTGATCTGAATTGACTTCAAACTGATTGATGTACTTTTTTTTATCTGCTTGTTTGACGAAAGGCATGCGGCTTCTTTTGTGAGGTACATGTTCGTTCCAATGCAAATTTCTAACTGACTTTGACTTGATTTGGAATTTTTGAATAATTTTCCTCTCTCTTCTGGTGTTTGTATTTCTCTGTCAGTTTACAAAATTATACAATTTAGGTTCGTCTTGTTTATTTTGTGTTTTTAAAAATAAGGTTTGGTTTTCAAAATATTTTTTTTTTGGAGATCAGCTTCTTTACGTTTTTAATTGAACCCTAATAGATTTTAGAGTTATAATTTTATTTGTATTCTGTTGTGTTGATCAGATTCTTGTTAGATTTGATCTATGCTGCATCCAATTGGTTAGGACTCTAAAACTGGTTCATTTCCTTCCTCTAATTGGGTATTACTGAGTTTCCTGTGATCTCTCTTTGAAAATTTGATGCTGATCTATTTGATGTTTAATTTCACTATGTAAGCTTTGTGAATTTCATTTTCCTTTATTGAATCTTATCCCTAGGCCTTTGTGTACCTGCTGTTAATTCTATAAGACTAAGGATATCCATCTAGCTTAGTAATGCTGTAAATAACTTGCTCGTGATATAGTGATGCTATGTGTGTATGATCATGTGACTAAATTGGGAGCTTCTCATTTCCAAATGTATTGCTATCGTGATTGCTATCAGAGACTTTCATGACTCTTTTTCTTTGTATTTTCAGGCCTGAAACGCTGAACTGGTTTACAATCCGTGAGTTGCTATCTTTTCACTGATCTTACTTTTCCTGCACTTGAGAAACCTTCATGATATGTTTCCATCTATTTGTTGACATAGGATACATGGTTAGGTGCAATGACGCGCCTCCCTCATTATGTTGGTTATTGGAATCTTTAAAATGTTAAATATCCTGGTTGTTTGATCAACAAATTAATATTAAGCATAATAGTATTCTTGAATAACAATTTTGGTCATGACTTGTAATAATCATGCTGTCACCTAGTGAAGAATGCATTGCCACCAAGTGTCTGAGTCCTGCCTAAGCCGGTGTATTGTTCTTTTATGATAGCCTACTTAGTTTTTGCATGGGAGTATCATTAGCATACTTGTCTTGACTGACATGGAGC
The DNA here is from genome assembly GCA_038442645.1 of Agave tequilana. Taxonomy (NCBI): domain Eukaryota; kingdom Viridiplantae; phylum Streptophyta; class Magnoliopsida; order Asparagales; family Asparagaceae; genus Agave; species Agave tequilana. Next base: position 23,840 of record JAVJIF010000975.1, read on the forward strand.
ATACACAGCTATTCACTTAATAATGATGAGTTTGGAAAATATCTAATAATTCTTGAAGTTCTGCGTTTTTTGGGAAATTTTTGGATAAATATCTTTCTTATCTATTGCACCATGAGAGAACAGATACACTAACAGAAGTGATTACAAAAACTGGAAAATAAGAATTTTTTCTCTTTACTTTGTTCTCAAACTATAATGTAAAGTGAATGTGCAGGGAAGAAGCCTAATGTAATGCCAATATGCAGCACATTAGAACTTTTTATTCTTTGATCTGTTATATAAATTGAACTGGCTTCACACTGCAGACTAATCCATCATTGTAAACCTTTTGTAAAACAGATGGGCTTTGGCCAAATTACGATGATGGAACCTGGCCATCATGTTGCAGTAGATCAGAGTTTGACGTGAAGAAGGTGTTTAATTTCCCAACCTTACAACTCTGTTACATGTACCCTTTTTAATGAGATGTGTATTATATCAACTTTATTTAGTGTGGTCATTGCTTGATTCTCTTGTTTCACAGGTTTCATCTTTGCTTCCGACACTGGAAAAGTACTGGCCAACCTTGAGTTGCAGCTCTACATCTCAATGCGATGGTAGCAAAGGGTTGTTTTGGGGACATGAGGTAGCAGTGAATTCCATTCCTAGCTTTCTGATTTTGGTAAATCCACTCATGAATACTCACAAGTTGTTGTTGTTGTTGTTGTTGTTGTTGTTGTGCATCTAAACGTTTGTTGCTGGACCTGAGCAGTGGGGTAAGAAAACTTCTGGAGCCAAAAAACTGCACATTCCTTTTATCTTCAACTTCATAACCAAGTTTCTTTATCCTATGATTTGATGGATTGAGTAACTTTTTTTCAACTCAACCAGTCTATCAGTCCATCAGAGAGCTTTTAGAATTCAGTGCCATCAAAAAACATGAAGTCTGTCCTTAAACTTAATAGGGCCTATGTGGTAGTTGGGAAGTGAAATGTCAGAATCATGGGAAGTTAGGATGGTAGAAAATAATTTCTATTTTACTTTCCATTTGCCAGGCATCATGTTTGTTTTGAGGAAATTGAAGGAATAGAAAGTTGACATGGCAATACAAGGTGGCAATTTTTAAAATTCATTAGAATTTATTAATCTTTCCAAAAGAAATTTTTAGAAGAATGGGTGTATGTTCATCATGTTTTTCACATATGTTCTGACTTTGATGTGGCAACAAATTTCAAAAAATTTCTTTTTGTTCAACACAGGAAGTTGGACACTTTCCATTACTTGAAAACTTTCCAACCTCAGTTTCCTATGCCAAACATGATGTTTTTGAATTGGTGAGAGACAACATGCACATTATAATTGGCTGTATCTGAAGATCACATTTTTTTTTTCACATATTTAATATTGATACCAATGTAACAGCTAAATCTGACACATGAACAAGTAATCACCCCAAAGAAATGGATCTCCTGGCCTAGGGTTATGGCCAGATTGCCTATCACTTATATTTTAAGCTATAATTAGAGAGTTCTTTTCAGTTTTATTACTTGTGTCATGGATGCTACCTGAAAACATGTGGATACTGAAACCAGAACAGTTGTAAGAATAAGGCTACATATAGCACATGGCTTGGCTTCTTTATGACCCTAACACTGGAAATCATTTAATACAGATAATACTCCAAATAATTTTGTCATTCAATAACACAGATAATAATCCAACTTTTTTTATTATCAGTTATTACAGGAATCTTGTATTATAATTACAGCTCTGTGTTCCATCTTTTACGGACTTAATTCTTTCATTCTTTTGCTGGTTATGTGTCTTGCAGGGAAGCACGGAACATGTTCGTATCCAGTAATACAAGATGAATACAGCTACTTCTCCAAGGCCCTTGAACTGTACTTCAAATACAATATTACGGTGAGTATTGGGGAATTTTGCAGACCTAGTCTACTTCAGCTATAGAGTATCTTAATGATGTTGTGGATCAAGTATCTATGCATTTAGGGCGAGTTTGTCAAACCATGTTTCAAGATGTAGAACCAAGTGTGTTCTGTAAGTTGGCATGCAGCCAACTTTAGCACAACCCCACTTCCATAATCCAAGTCTATTTAGCAACCCACTTCAGTGACTCATGCCTAGAGATGTTGCTATCAAACAATGGAAAAGTCTGAGCTCCGCACCTCAAGTGCGGGATGCAAGATAGCTGTTTTTCGGATGCATTGTATGAGGCAGTGATTAATCCGCTATTGTCCACTTTTCCTCTTTGCCCCCTCTGCTTTCTGTGTGTCCACATGCGGTGATAGGTGACGCTTCTAGATTTATCACGTAATTCTGAAAGCACCTTTTCCATCTCAGCGTCATTTTTACTGAATAAATGTTAAAAGGACTAAAATGATAAATTGTATTCCTCTCTCTATGAGTTGCTTCATATCTTCTTATTTTTTTTCATTCTCATCTGAAAAGTGTGAACTTTTACATTTGTTATCTCTCATGCCCGTTGAATCTTAACTACAAAAGCCGTCAAACTTCTCATTGACACAGCATTTTATGATACTTGAAGTTGTTTTCTTCTATGCCTGAGGAACATTGATGGAGTCATCAAGTGTTGAAACGCTGATAAGTTACTAGAAGACAGTAATATATGCAAGGAGTTGAAGTCTATTATTATTGATTTCCAGTCATGCTGTTTTTCCACCAAGCTTTGATCCTTCTGCGTATCTTTTCATATGTTGACAAGTCGTGCATTTAAGCTGTTAATCTGCCACTTGGATGCTGTATTCCAATCTTGCAAATGTATACTGACAGATCATGAAGTGTCCCATTGTTTGGACTCTGTCGCTCAAGTTGTATATTATTGCAGATACACATTGACAATTCAACTTATGCTTTTCCTTTCCTGTAATGTCTGCAGGAAATATTGAACGGTGCAGGATTCTTTGCTTCAAATGCTGAGAAGTATCCATTGGGAGATATTGTTGCAACTGTTAAAAAAGCTGTTGGGGCAACACCTGAAATGGTTTGCAAGAGTGGTTCTGTGCAGGAACTTCGAATCTGCTTCAACAAAGACTTCAAGGTTCATAACTTTCCTCAGAGAATCAACTCGCCTACATTAATCACTTATTGCTACAAATCACACTCGATATAATAACAACAAAGCCTTCATCCCAAATTTTTGGGATTGGTTACAACATTCATCCTTTTCAGCCACCAATCACAAATGTTCCCAGTCTGAGCAATAATGGTCCCAGAAGTTATTCAACTATGGGCATAATGTGGTATATATGCATCACTTCTCTCCATCAAGTATGTAGCTTAAACAATCAATATTTTGGTCATGAACTGACCTGTCTTTGTAAGTCGACTATTAATCCAAAAAATTAGTTAATTAAACCTAGCAGTCTCTTCTAGAATAGTTAACTTCTTTCTAAAAGGTTTAGGCATTACAGCAAAAATGGTTTTTACACTTCATTGATGATAAACAGAGCCCTTCAGAAGCGATAAAATCAATTTGTCAATCATTTTCTAGTTTAAAAGGTCACAGATATAGATGAGCGAGAAATTATTTTGAACGTATTTTTGTGTTCTAGAACAGATGGAGCATTTTTTTCATAAATGGTTCAAGTGATTGTGTGATGCTTTATGGATTATTTCTGAACTTCTTTGGCTGGGGAGCCCAGCACAGTTCACACCCTAAGTGCCAATATCTTCGGAAGATTTAGTGAGGTGTATGCATTGCAGCTCAAAGAAAATTTTATGTTCTAGGCAAATTCCGCTGTATGGGGGAATCCTTTCAATGCCCCTAAAACAAGATCTTTTTCCCCCCCTTGTGAAAGTTCATTTCCTATAAGCTATATAACAATTAACAAGTGATTATGTATTATTACAACATGAACTTTTGGGGTTTTTGTAGGGTTTTGTCCCCAAATTAGGATCAGAAGGAATTGTTTTCTTCAGATCCCTAGAACTGGAAGAGGGGATTGGCAGTATTCTAAAAAAAGATTTAAGCGGCCGATTAATCGTCCTCTTAAATGTTTTCGGCCTGAAACCGAACAGAACTTGAAAAAAGTGGTCGGATTACTCAGTAAGGCGATTAATTCGCTTAAGCGATGATTAAGCGTCTAATCGGTGTTTAATTAGCATCCGTTTAAACGTTATTCAATCGTTATCTAAATGGATTCAAATTTTAAACCCATTAAGCTAACTGAACTCAAACCCGATCCAATAATTAAGGATATAAATTGTCGTATGTTGGAGAATTAGAGCTCGCGAGCCCTAAATTTATCCGCATCCTCGATCCTCCTGCTACGACGAAGCTCCCGAATCTCATGAAGAAGCTCTTGATTCTCATGGCGACGAGACGACGAAGCTTCCGAAACCTTAATTTTATCTGCAGCTCCTGGAGCTTACGGCGGCGATGATCCTCCTACGGAATTAGGGCTCCCGAAGCTCGACGACGAAAAAATTTACAAAGTGTTGATTCTTCTGTGGCGAACTCCCCCTTCGACGGCGACCTCCTCTTGCGGTTGATCCTCCCACCACGACCTCCCTCTTTGTCGACAAAGACCTCCCCTGCAATCGGCTCTTTGGTCAGCAGCAAAGCGTCGACGGCGACCTCCTGCGTCGACGATGACCTCTTTCTGGTCAGCTCTCTCTCCCCCCTCGCGCACACATAATTTACCCAGGTTCTTGCTAATGGTCTTTGTTTCTTTTAATAGACTGAGGAGTGCCTCAAGCGTGAGAAATATAGAGTTGCGCATTACTTACAGTTACATTTAGCAGTAAACTAAAGTTATTGAAAGTATGTTGCTTTTTGAAAGAAATACATGCATTTGTTCATTTAAAAAGTATTTTTTAAGTATAGTTGCTGGAGGTGGAGGTACATTGATGTATTTTGTACTGATTGACATTATTACTCTTTAAATTCCTTTTAATACTAGCAATTTAATATTTCAAGTTATGTTTGCCATATCTTCTATGCTTTTTTTTTTTGGGAGTTTATAGAATACATATTTGCAAGTTTTAAGTATTATAATATTATTATATATTAAAATAATAATAAAACATGAAATCCTTTTAATAACCGTTTAAAACCGTTTAAGCATTATCCGCTCCCAAACAGCGTGCGTACTGAAATTGCTTTTTAAAACATTGGGGATTGGGTTTGAATATATTGAGATGGTGTGGATGTAATAGACAATTGATTTCCATCATGCTAAGATACAATGATTGGAAACAAGAAACTAATTATTCTCCTTAATGCCATTCTTTGAAAATTAAAAAAATAAGAAAAAGAGAAATGTTTCAGTATCCTTTAAATTGCTTATTTTTGTACCAATATAGTTTCAGTATTGCTTCTACCCAAATTCTCAACTCAAAGTATATATTAATTGTAGTTATACTGTTATACCATTTTATTTGTAGGTAATGCATTTATGTCCTATAGAATGGCATATAACCATGAATAGCATATTTTTCATTAACAATTGCATAATACATCTTAGTGATGGCATATCTGATACATAAAGAGCTGATTTTCATTACAAATAGCATATTTTTAGTGGGCTTTCTCTCACTTGTGTAGGAATTTTGGGTATAGAAATGAGTTTGTAACAAGGTGGTTGTGAAAATAAATCAGTTCCAAAATTAGGCAAGGAACCATTTTGCCCTAAGATTTTTTTTTCCCTAAGTATGAAGGCAAATTTTGTCAAGCCTTCTAATTCCTGTGTGGGATTTCGCCAATCAACAATTTTTCGAGCTAAGAGTACTGTTCTGTGGCATGCTGTTCTGTGGCATACTGTGCTGTGTTAATTTTATTTGCCTTTCCCAAGAAACCTGTGGTATCTCAAGGAATTTAGTTCATTTGTTCTTATTTTTTGGCATTCCTACCAGCTCTAAGCAAGCACGCACGCACGCACAATTCTCTGTTTAATGTATATATGATCAGTTGGCATGCAGAAACCCTAACATAACCATCGGTGTTCCTTTTCCAGCCTCGAGATTGCGATAATAACTCTATCGCTGAAGATGACACATCCAATTCAAGAAACTCCTGCCCTCGAAATGTTCGCTTCCCAACATATGGACCTCTCGGTGAGTTTTTTCCTCCAGTCTTTCATGAGGCTTTTCTATTTTTATGATATTCAAAAAACAGTAGGTGAAACTAGACTTCTGCCAGAAAAAAGTAGCATTTCAGTTTCAGCCTACACGAACCATTTCTGCCTTTGTCGATCAAGGCAAAGTCAGAATGTGCAATTTCTTTCTTTTTTATTTATCAACTTACCGTTCTCCTTTGGTGAAAATTTCAGTTGTCGAAGATGTCAGTGCAGCTAATGCAGCAGCAGTCACTTGGTTTAGCTAATTAAGTTGTGTGTCTGTATGGCTTAGGGGCAAGCACATTTATTTGTAATCTCTGCCATTTCCTCTCGTGACTGAAGAAATGTTAGATGATACCATAGCGATCAGCTGGATCGTGTGGTGTGTATATATGGACGGTGTTTAGACTTTAGATAGTGGTGTTCCGCTACTGATTAATGCAACACTGGTGTTTTTAGACTTTATGTAATCTTCAGACTTCTTGTGCTCTTTCTTTTATGAGTCAGCCTGCGTGCATGTCAGCTGCTTCCTGAAAGCCAGTATGGGATGTCAAATAACCTCACTTTATAGGTTGTTTAATTAACTATTAAGTGCTGAACTAATAGTTAATACTGCATGGATTATCCCAAATACTAGTACTCTGAATGTGTTTTATCTTGCTTGCTTGTTACCGTGAATGTGTATTATTTGTCCCTTTATTTGTCTGGGTAAATAGTTCTCTCTCGCCTTTCCCTTTTTCTTCCGCCTCTTTTCCTGCAGTTAAGCAGTTTCCTAATTCATTCACAAGGCCAGAAGACACAGCATGATCTATGTTATTTTAGTGCAAGCTCTTTGTTCTCAAGAGATGCCTCATAGCTTGCTCTCATTTCCCCCCCAACTATGCATGTGATACTTGCTCATATTTTTTTAACTATGGATTGGAAAAAAGGCATTCACTTTTTAAATGCGTCAGTAAGAGTAATTTGTGTATCAATAATGAAATTAGTATCTTCTGGTTTTCAAAATTGCAATTACTCTCTATGCTCAGTGGCGGACACAGGTGAGGGCAAGTGGGGGCGGTCGCCCCTACTAAAACCCACGCACACAGAGTAGTATAGGGCATTTGGGACGGGTCGGATTGTAAAAAGAAAGAACTGCCCGCTTCGTTCACAAAATTGAGTCTTTGGATCGGGTTGTAAATGAAATAACCGCTCACTTCGTTCACAAACAAAAGACCTCTTCACAAAAACTCAACCCACAGTGCTCTCGCCTCTCGGCCTCAATCGCCTTCAAAAAACCCTAGCGCATACAAACAACCTCGTTCTCCTCTCTCTCTCTCTCTCCCCCCCCCCCCCCCCCCCCCCCCTCTCTCTCCCTCTCTCTGAGACTCCGAGCTCCAGAAGAGCCTTGCCCCTCCTGCCTCCGCCTCCACCAGTGGCGGCGGATGGATTCTCTATGGCGAGACTTGGGCCTGGGTACCCGATCCCCTTTAATTTTTCGACCGAAGTACGATTTGATCCGACCACCTGGCTCCAGCTTGACCAGCAGATCTCGCAGATGTTGGTTCAGCTGATTGGTCGGAGTTTTTGAATGAGTTCTTGTTAATTTTCTTTTGATTTTCAGTGAGTGATTGTCGAATTCTTATTGTCCTTGTTTCAGTTTATGTTGAAAGAGAGATTGGAACTGTCGCCAAAAGAGGAGATGAAGCGGAGAGATGTGGTCGAAGAGCTGAAACAGGTCTTTTGGCTATAAATTTTATTTTTTTTTGGTTTCCTTTTATGCTTTTTGTTGATAAAGTTCATTATTTTTGCGGAGAAAGTAGAGAAATTTAGTTAAAAATGTTTCCTTAGGTTTATGGGATCAGATAATGCAGTTTCTTTATTTTTTAAGTTTGTCTGTTAAAGAATGGGAAAATTTGTTGTGTTCAGTAGTGTTGAAATATTAGAACCCTTCCCTACGTTTTGCAATGCATCATCGGTTGACAACTAATACAACGCAGACGAGAGGCTAAATTAATTTTAAGGTACGTACTTCAAATCTATTGATTCTGGCATAACTTTTCTTTTATGTTTTGTATCCTACATGTATCTAGGTTTTGTTTATTTGTTTGATGTATGTTGGTTAATAATGTGTTAATCATATGTTTTTTATTTTTTACTTAAGAGTTGCTATATGTTCTGATTTTGAAGGAAGGGCACTGGTCGTTAACCTAATTGAACCCATTACAAAATTTTAAGTTATTATGTTGTTTAGAATACATATTTATTAGTTAATATTCATGTTCTTGATTAATTAATGAGTATGACATTTCAACTGAGTAAAATTCCTCTGTGAAAATCCTGTGTATATGCCACTGAGTGTGACAATTAAGAATTCTTACTTTATGAATATGACATTTGCGCCCCCTCTGAGTGAAAACCCGGCGTACGCCACTGTCTATGCTAGAAAAGTGAAACAATCACCATCTAATAAAGGGAGAAAAAAAAATAAATTTACTTCTCTTTTTAACGGCACAGCAGTTCCAAGTGCCAAAAATCTAATGTATTTATAAGCTTACACCTGTAAGCAAGATCAGAAATCCATTCATGGAAACCTTGCTTGTAACTAAATTACAGGACACCATAACATCTAAAAGTGTGAAGCACAGTTCTAATTTGAGTGATCTCCCTACACTGTCTTCGGCACTTTCGGCACTCCAAGAACTTCGGCGATGCCTGCTAGTGTGATGTACACAGGCAGATGCTATGCAATCCCCACACTTCAAGCATATCCAATGTACTCGTGCACAAAAATTTTACTATCCAAAAATTACTTCTAAACTTTCTCTCTTCTTTCAAATCTGTCTAGCCAATATTTTCTCTCAAACTCCACTTCTCTTCTCCCCAAAATTTCACTAATTTCTCCTCTTGAAGATGCTAACTTCTTATATCAATTCTGTAAAACTTATATCTTCTCTCAAACTCCACTAACTTCAATTTAAAATTTTATTAAACTAACTTCTCTTTTTTTTCAATTTCTGTAAGTTCTCTAAACTCTTTCTAGTTCTCTTCTCTCCAATTTCATTAAGTTCTCTAAACTCTTTCCAACTTCTCTTTTCCTGCCATTTTTATATTGTTCTCAATTTCTCCCAAATCACTCAAAGCTCTCTAACTTTTAAAAAAGTGATTTTTTTTTTTTTTAATTTCAGTTCTAACAAATTTTTAAACTTTTAAGATCAGTAAACTGACAACTCCTATTTTGTATTGGTCAAATAGAATTAATCTTTTCAAAAATGATTATTCCAATAGAAACATAAGATAAATAGTAAAACACAAACCCTTGTTTTATGCTCCTTTCTTGGAGTTAATTTGTTTCAAGAAAAATAACTACATATTAATTTAATATTTTTAAAAAATTTTAATAGTGTTTAATTTCTTATTTAATTATTTAATATTTTTAATCTTTAGTTTTTTATTATTTTTAATATTGTTTTAATATTTAATATTTTATTGTTTTAATTTAATATTTTTGTTTAATATTGTTATTTAATACTTTATTATTTTATTAATATTTATACCAATTTTTTTAATGTTTATTTAGATTTAATATTGTATTAATACAACAATATTATGCTTTAATATTAAATTACTATATATTTAATTTATTTATTTTTTAATATAAATAATTACTTTATTAATATATGAATATTTTATTATGCTAATATTGTAATATATTTCATTATTATAATATTATAATAATAATTTATTATTAAAATTATAATTATATTTTACTTTGTTAATTTTATATTTTTATAATATTACAATAATATTTTAATAAATTTATATTATAATAATTTTTTAATATTTATAATATTATAATATTATAACTATATTTTATTATTTTTCTTAAGATTTTTTCAATATTTATGTTTTGTTAGTATTCTTAAAATTTTATTAATGTTCTTTAGATTTTCTTAAAAATTTATAATTATTTATTTAGTTAATATTTTAGTAATATTTTACTAATTATACTAATATTTTATTAATATTATTGTTATAAATAAAATATTAGAATTATTAATATTTTATCTCAAATTTATTAATATAATTTAATTTTTAATAATAGATTTAATTTAATAATATTAATAATATTTAAATCACTGCTACAGTTAACTTTGTAGTCAACTTTTCTACTTACACTTTTACATTACCAACCAAACACCGTAAAACACAATATACTTTCTCATCACTTTACCAACCAAACACCGTAAAATACACTATACTTTCTCATTTACACTTTCACTTTACGAGCTGAACACCGTAAAACACAATATATTTTCCCTGCTATAGTTCACTTTTCTCATTCTCATTTTACGACTTACGACTTGCAGCCACTTGCAGCAAAACAAACAGGCCCTAAATTTTTAAGATTATTCGGATTGGTTCAATTTTACTTTTTTTATTTTCTTTATTTTTAATTCAATTTCAGAGCACCTTCTTTATTTTATCTTTAATTCAATTTCAGATCACTCAATTCGGCTTCAAGAATTTGCTTTATTTTTAAGAATGGTTTGTATCAAGTGGTTATTGCTTTCAGTTTATGTTTTTTATTTCTTTGTAAGAAGTTGTGTTGCAGAGCAACGATCCCCATCAAAGTGCACTTTATGTTTTTTATTTCTTTGTAAGAAGATGTGTTGCAGAGTAACGATCCCCGTCAAAGTGCACTTGAATGATCCCCATATTTGTTTGGATGTCCAAATATACTTATGAACACCTTTTGCCTTAACTGAAGTGCCCAAGTGGTGCCTTGTTGAATTTTGAATGGGAGCTATTAGATTACTCATCAATTTTTTTTCAAACTGTTTTTCATTATTGAGCCTAGTGTTTAGTTTGTTAGCTCTGAGCTTGAGTATTTTGAGTAATCCGACATTGCCCTAACACTGGGATGATTGGGGATTTAACTGAGGAAGCAGCCAAATTAGATTGTTGTCGAGGCAGTGAGAAAGTGATCATGCAAATTCTATGCTTTCTGAGCCTTTCATAAGCATTTTACTTTGGTGCGTCCTTTTTTACCCAAGTTAAGCAACTCGAACTCCTTTCATAAGTACTAAAGTTTATAATTTACTTCTGATCTTCTTCATTGAATTACTTGTATGTTGATTCTCTTTTGTGATGAAAATTTGATTGATCCCGTGTTTATCTTGGATGTTATTCCCCTTTGTGATGAAAATATGATTGATCCCTGTGTTTATCATGCTTTCATTATGATCCTCGTTTCAATTAAACGTACATAATGTCTATCAAGATGCAACCATATGAATACCTCTCTCTTACATGATTTCTTTCAGATAGTTAAATCAAAACAGTCATCACGCAAGACGACTAGTGAAAAATGTACGTGGTTGAAGGCCAGCGCATGCAGTGATCGTCGCTCCCCTGCTCCCCCGAAGATCAGTCATCCAAGCTTCACCCTGGCTTTAGTCCCCCTTGCTTCATCCCCAGTAGTTGGAATACTGGGCGCTCCACCCCCCACTAGCTCCGCTTCACTCCCACCCCCACATGCTCTAGTCCCCGCCTCATCACCTGAGCAATGAGGTGACTGCATCCTCGAGAGTGTGACTGCATCCTCGAGACGTCGGACTCGTGAACGATGCTCCTGCAACAACCAAGAGCTCTCCTGTGGCGACCCCTAGAGCTATTGTTGCTGCCACCTATACCTCTGCTGCAATGACCTCATTTTTATTGTTGCCATCCCAAGCTTTGTTGCGACGACTCCTAGTGCTGCTTCCTCGTGCTCTCTGACCACCTGTGCTCTACCAACCCCGACTCTTGGTGGTGCACCTCCTGTTGCTGTTTGTGATGATGGTCCCCCCCTCTCCCGCTTTTGTGATGATGACCCCCGCGCCCCCTTTGTGTGTGCAATCCTTGCTCACATATTTTATTGTCCCTATCACCAACTAAAGGTGTATATTTATATATTTTTGTTTTTAGGACACAAATGTCTGCCCTTTACTACAAACAATAATGACCTATAATATTGGCGGTTATGCAGTCTTAACTTAAGATATTTGTTTATGTTTATGTTTATATGTTTATTCTCTTATTCCAAGCTTAGCTGCGATAACCCCTAATGTTGCTTCCTCATGCTCTCTGGCCACCTGTGCTCTACCAACCCCGACTGTTGGTGATGCACCTCTTGCCACTGTTTGTGATGATGGTCCCCCTTGCCTGCTTTTGTGATGATGACCCCCTGTGTGTGATCATTTCTCACATTTTTTTTATTCCTCCTATCACCAACTAAGGGGTGTATTTTATAGATTTTGTTTTTAGACACAAATGTTTGCCCTTTGCTACAAACAATAATGACCTGTAATATTGGCGGTTATGCATTCTTAACTTGAGATATTTGTTTATGTTTATATTTATATGTTTAGTCTTTTATCCCAAGCTTTGCTGCGACGACTCCTACTACTTCTTCCTCATGCTCTCTGACCACCTATGCTCTACCAACCTGACTCTTGGTGGTGCACCTCTTGTTGCTGTTTGTAATAATGGCCCGCTTTTGTGATGATGATCCCCCCACCCCTCTTTTATGTGTGTAATTCTTTGTCACATTTTTATTGCCCTTATCACCAAGGGGTGTATATTTATAGATTTTTATTTTTAGGATAAAAAATGTCGGCTCGGTGTTATAAACAATAATGACCTATAATATTGGCGGCTATGCAACCTTTACTTAAGATATTTGTTTATATTTATGTTTATATGTTTATTCTCTTGTGTTAATCTCCTTATTTGTGATTTTTTTCATGTTTATTTGCTCTTTTAGGTAGGCCTGTCAACAGGTCGGGTTCGGGGCGGGTACGGATGGTATCAGACCCGGACCCGTTAACCAAAGAGGGTACACCATACCAGCCACGTTTACCCGCGGGTCTAGAAGGTGGATTCTCATACCCGAACCCGCTGTACCCGCGGGTCCAGAGCCGTTTACCCATACCCAAAACAGTTCAATCAAAAAAAAAAACAGAGGGCTCCTAAATAGAGATGTGGGTTTGATTTTCACAATATGGACCTCGAAATAGCAATGGTTGAAGAACGCAAACTCTGCAATTTTTAAATAAAAGGGAACATCAAATAGAAAATTCCGTTCTAAAATTGATAATATAACATCTAGGTTTTCAATTCTCAAAATAGATATTTATAGTTAGGTGTTGAAATGGGTAAATGGGTCTGATTTTACTTAAATCAGACCCGACCCATTTACTAAACGGGTTAACGGGTATATGGGTACGGGTCCAAAACAACCTTTCCCATACCCGCCTAATCGGGTCGGGTCTGGGTCGGGTCCGGGTCCAGACCTGACCTGTTGACAGGCCTACTTTTAGGTATCTTTACATAGTTTTTTTAGCAAATTAACTCGCAAAAAGAGTAAAGGTTTGTGTTTTAATATTTGTTTTATATTTGTTGGAATAATTGTTGTTTTTAAAAAAGGTTGACTCTATTTGACCAAGACAAAATAGAAGTGGTAAGAAGAAAGAAAGAAGGGGAAAAAAGGCAGGGAGGAAGACAGAAGGCCCAAACAACTATCTCATTCGATTATTAAAAATTTAATTCGGTTAAAATTTGATCGTTGGTTTGATGGAATCAAGAAAAAGAACAAATAAAGGGAACTGTGCAGCCTACTGTAGGCGTGTGATTCAGAGAGAGGACCACCTCGGCAGTTGTGTAAGGGGGTGTTGAGGGGAAGGGGGAGGACTCAACATGTAACTGGTTGAGCGCTTAATCAGATGGCTACGGAGTTGCCACGAGTGCACCTCAGGCTTCGAGTGCGTATGCACCAAAGTCGGACTTTAAGATTTTGGTTGAATATATAGCAGTTTAACATTATGACAGTTGATGGTACTTAACAGCTGTGAACACATACAATGTCATAGGCCTAGAGCAATTACTTTGTAATAAAAAAAGGAATATTTCTGAAAGCAATGAAGTATCCAAAACTGATATCAAAGTACTGGAGCAGTTAGCTACTGGCTCAATGATAAAGAAGATTTTTGTAATTAAAAAAAAAAAAACAAAAACAAAGGGAGAAAGGAGAAGCAAAAAGCTGCCGGTGTTAGATACTTAATATCTATCATAATAGATCAGAGGTAAATAACTTGGTAAAACCAGAGAAATCAATAAATCATACAACTCAAAGGAATAGGAGGCAAATCTTAAAATGGCAATTATATCTGTCAAAGATGATTTATAAACACCATCAGCTGACTTGATAAGGAAAAAAAATACCTGAAGCTTAACGATTCAAAATGGAGGAGCAACTGCTGCAGCATCAACCCATGAAGGTTTTTTTTTTGCATTGTAGTAGAAATGTGCAATCATATACACTAGCTCATCTGTGTTCTAAACTCTGTAAATATAAACAAATTTGAGTTATAAAATACCCATATAAAGATTTAATGCTAATTAGAAAAAGGTTTTAATTTTTAATGCATGGCTCCTACCTTTTTCCTCATACAAAATCTTGTTTCATTTAAGGAACAACAGCTAAGGACATTCTTTGACTTTAAGAGCATAAGCCAAGTCTGTTTCGATGTTGATAATCAATCTTGACCGTCTGTAGTGTAGGCCAGTGTTCCAGACATTTGTTAAAGGAAAAACCTCATTTAACTTCTGATTTCTGAGTAACCATCGATTCATGCATAGTAGCAAATTCAAAAAGTTTCTAGTACCAACCAGTAAAATGCATAGAGAATTGCTGGCATGAAAGAACAAAGGTGACTTACCCTTGGATGCAATCGATCTTTAGCATTCCAGTAAACCTTGGCCGCCTTCTCCACTTCCTTTAAAAATTTCCAATTATCAGCTGCCCTGTCAAAGAGAGCATTTATCAAACGATCAACAAGAGATATGCAATCTAAAGTAACTTCCAACCAAATTTGTTCAAAGCAATTAGGAAACGAAGCATTTCTTACCGCATTCCTTGAGCTGCAGTTCAATGGTCCAACCATATAAGTATGTTCAACAGTTATCTACCGGTCAAAGTGGTGTCTAAGGTCTACAATTTCTTGCTAATTACAGATACGTTCCTTTTCGCCCCTAAGACACTGTGTTTTTAACATACATATGGGTTTGGCCATTCGCCTATACAGGCTTTTAGTTGAACAAAGAAGCAAGAAAAGCACAGTTGCTTTTAAATTTTGCATGTACTTCATTTCATTGAACAAATTTAACTTGGATTTCTTCATAGCATTGGTGCATAATCATATAGCCTATATCTATTAAATCCCCAAAATATAGACTTTTCTATTTCCTTCACTCCCACATAAAACGAGAAAACTGTATCATTATCAATAAATATTTAATGTTTATTTACTCAGTTTCACCGAAGAAGCTGACTTTGATGTAATTCAGAAGAAGGATTGCACTGTAAATGCTCCAATTTGAGGGATTAATATTTAAAGAATAATTTGCAGAAAACTCTCCTGTATTATTATAATTTCAGTAAAAAAAATTGTGTAAGGCTACACTATTGAAATGAGTAGAAAAAACCTACGTACTTTAGTAGAAAACCCTCTCGTCCTACTGTAATTTTTTTTTTTTTTTAACAAAATATGAAATCTAAGCTAATGAGCAGGGATACTTTTACCATCTCTTAACGAGATCAAATTTATTCTTAGATAAATTTAATAAAATTAAAAAAATTATTGTTAAATCTTATAATAGTGCATGCAATTGTAAAATCTTACGACAAGAAGTTATATATATAGTTTATTTTAATCATTATAACTCCATTTAACAAAAACAATATAGCTGAAGAGAAGTTTTTTCTATTTTCTATTTCTAGCTGAAATATTATTTAAAAATTAGAAGCATAGAAAATAAAATATCAGTCTCAAAAGATGAAATAAAATACCAACATTAAACTTCAGTCAGATAAACCAAAACAAATGCAAAGAAAGTTGAAAACCCCTAAATCATTACATTAATGAGTTTCCATTATATATACCCAATATTTCCTATTATTTCTAAACCCAATACAAATGACTTAAATAAGAGACCATATGATTCACAGAAAATTCCCAAAGAACTCAATTTGTCAATTACCAATGGACTTCACTGCAAATAATAATACTTCGAGGAAACTCTGAACTTCATATATTGTCTTTTTGTTGCAAACGGAATTAAAGCCCAGTAGTTTTCCACCAACCGTTAGATGGTGAGATAGGAACAATGAGAAAACTTTTTAAGTTCAGAAAGGAGAAGGATTCTATATGAATTTGAATTCGAGCCAATGTAGGAATTTTCAAAATTAGGAAATAAAAAGAGTTTCTCATTCTTTCAAGTCTTACTATTTTCACATGGCCGGCCTCAAATTAGTCTCTTGATTTAGATTAAAACCAATTATAATTAGAATATTAAACTACTTTAAATGAGATTAATATTAAGCCTCTTTTTCTCTACTATTTGTCACTTAATAAATTATCTTCTATTTTCTTCTAGAAGAAAAAAATTTGATCCGTTTCAATATGAGAAAATAAGAAAAGAATTTTGAAAGAACATTAATTTACCTATTTCAATAGAGATGGAGATACAAAGATGATATTCCCAATAATTGTTTAATTGCAAAGGGGAAGACATCCTCACATTATTCTGAGGTTAGTGATACAAAGATGAACATTATGAGTTTGAGTTAGTGAGATATTTTAATGTTTATTCACTCAGTTTCATCAAAGAGACTGACTTTGATGTAATTCAAAAGAAGGATTGCACTGTAAATTCTCCGTTTTGAGGGACTAATATTAAAAGAATAACTTGCTAAAAACCCTCCTGTATTATTATAACTTCATTAAAAAAATCTGTAAGACTACACTACTGAAATGAGTAGAAAAAACGTGCATACTTCAGTAGAAAGCACTCTTGTGCTAATAAAATATGAACGGTTCGGATCATCCACATGATCGCTCTTATATGGTTTTCTCACGGTCTTCGTGTGAGAAAGTTTCTCACACGAAGACTACTCTATACACACACACACACACACACACACACACACACACACAAATATATATACATTTATATACATATATAAATACACACACATATATAACATCTTATTGTAAGATTTTACAATTGCATGCGCTATTATAAGATTTAACAATAACTTTTTTTAATTTTATTAATTTAACTAAGAACAAATTTGATCTCGTTAAGATATGGTAAAAAATATCCTTGCTCATTATCTTAGATTTCATATTTTATTAGCACAAGAGTGCTTTCTACTGAAGTATGTACATTTTTTTTACTCATTTCAATAGTATAGTCTTACAGATTTTTTTAATTAAGTTATAATAATACAGGAGGGTTTTTAGCAAGTTAATCTTTTAATATTAATCCCTCAAAACGGAGAATTTACAGTGCAATCCTTCTTTTGAATTACATCAAAGTCAGTCTCTTTGATGAAACTGAGTGAATAAACATTAAAATATCTCACTAACTCTAACTCATAATGTTCATCTTTGTATCACTAACCTCAGAATAATGTGAGGATGTCTTCCCCTTTACAATTAAACAATTATTGGGAATATCATATTTGTATCTCCATCTCTATTGAAATAGGTAAATTAATGTTCTTTCAAAATTCTTTTCTTATTTTCTCATATTGAAACGGATCAAATTTTTTTCTTCTAGAAGAAAATAGAAGATAATTTATTAAGTGGCAAATAGTAGAGAAAAAGAGGCTTAATATTAATCTCATTTAAAGTAGTTTAATATTCTAATTATAATTGGTTTTAATCTAAATCAAGAGACTAATTTGAGGCCGGCCATGTGAAAATAGTAAGACTTGAAAGAATGAGAAACTCTTTTTATTTCCTAATTTTGAAAATTCCTACATTGGCTCGAATTCAAATTCATATAGAATCCTTCTCCTTTCTAAACTCAAAAAGTTTTCTCATTGTTCCTATCTCACCATCCAACGGTTGGTGGAAAACTACTGGGCTTTAATTCCGTTTGCAACAAAAAGACAATATATGAAGTTCAGAGTTTCCTCAAAGTATTATTATTTGCAGTGAAGTCCATTGGTAATTGACAAATTGAGTTCTTTGGGATTTTCTGTGAATCATATGGTCTCTTATTTAAGTCATTTGTATTGGGTTTAGAAATAATAGGAAATATTGGGTATATATAATGGAAACTCATTAATGTAATGATTTAGGGGTTTTCAAATTTCTTTGCATTTGTTTTGGTTTATCTGACTGAAGTTTAATGTTGGTATTTTATTTCATCTTTTGAGAATGATATTTTATTTTCTATGCTTCTAATTTTTAAATAATATTTCAGCTAGAAATAGAAAATAGAAAAAACTTCTCTTCAGCTATATTGTTTTTGTTAAATGGAGTTATAATGATTAAAATAAACTATATATATAACTTCTTGTCGTAAGATTTTACAATTGCATGCACTATTATAAGATTTAACAATAATTTTTTTAATTTTATTAAATTTATCTAAGAATAAATTTGATTACTGTGGGCGTGTGATTCAGAGAGAGGACCACCTCGGCAGTTGTGTGAGGGGGTGTTGAGGGGAAGGGGGAGGACTCAACATGTAACTGGTTGAGCGCTTAATCAGCTGGCTATGGAGTTGCCATGAGTGCACCTCAGGCTTCGAGTGCGTATGCACCAAAGTCAGACTTTAAGATTTTGGTTGAATATATAGCAGTTTAACATTATGACAGTTGATGGTACTTAACAGCTGTGAACACATACAATGTCATAGGCCTAGAGCAATTACTCTGTAATAAAAAAAAGAAATATTTCTGAAAGCAATGAAGTATCCAAAACTGATATCAAAGTACTGGAGCAGTTAGCTACTGGCTCAATGATAAAGAAGATTTTTGTAATTAAAAAACAAAAACAAAAACAAAGGGAGAAAGGAGAAGCAAAAAGCTGCCGGTGTTAGATACTTAATATCTATCATAATAGATCAGAGGTAAATAACTTGGTAAAACCAGAGAAATCAATAAATCATACAACTCAAAGGAATAGGAGGCAAATCTTAAAATGGCAATTATATCTGTCAAAGATGATTTATAAACACCATCAGCTGACTTGATAAGAAAAAAAAAAATACCTGAAGCTTAACGATTCAAAATGGAGGAGCAACTGCTGCAGCATCAACCCATGAAGGTTTTTTTTTGCATTGTAGAAGAAATGTGCAATCATATACACTAGCTCATCTGTCATTCTAAACTCTGTAAATATAAACAAATTTGAGTTATAATATCCCATATAAAGATTTAATGCTAATTAGAAAAAGGTTTTAATTTTTAATGCATGGCTCCTACCTTTTTCCTCATACAAAATCTTGTTTCATTTAAGGAACAACAGCTAAGGACATTCTTTGACTTTAAGAGCAGAAGCCAAGTCTGTTTCGATGTTGATAATCAATCTTGACCGTCTGTAGTGTAGGCCAGTGTTCCAGACATTTGTCAAGGAAAAACCTCATTTAACTTCTGATTTCTGAGTAACCATCGATTCATGCATAGTAGCAAATTCAAAAAGTTTCTAGTACCAACCAGTAAAATGCATAGAGAATTGCTGGCATGAAAGAACAAAGGTGACTTACCCTTGGATGCAATCGATCTTTAGCATTCCAGTAAACCTTGGCCGCCTTCTCCACTTCCTTTAAAAATTTCCAATTATCAGCTGCCCTGTCAAAGAGAGCATTTATCAAACGATCAACAAGAGATATGCAATCTAAAGTAACTTCCAACCAAATTTGTTCAAAGCAATTAGGAAACGAAGCATTTCTTACCGCATTCCTTGAGCTGCAGTTCAATGGTCCAACCATATAAGTATGTTCAACAGTTATCTACCGGTCAAAGTGGTGTCTAAGGTCTACAATTTCTTGCTAATTACAGATACATTCCTTTTCGCCCCTAAGACACTGTGTTTTTAACATACATATGGGTTTGGCCATTCGCCTATACAGGCTTTTAGTTGAACAAAGAAGCAAGAAAAGCACAGTTGCTTTTAAATTTTGCATGTACTTCATTTCATTGAACAAAGTTAACTTGGATTTCTTCATAGCATTGGTGCATAATCATATAGCCTATATCTATTAAATCCCCAAAATATAGACTTTTCTATTTCCTTCACTCCCACATAAAACGAGAAAACTGTATCATTATCAATAAATATCTTCTTTTTGCCTTCAAGGGTTGCCTCCAATACACACATAACCATTCACACATTGGTTTATTTAGAAAAAATGATTGTGATGTTAGCTTATTAGAGTCCTTTAAATAGCTTTTCTATTTCTGGGAACCATTATTTTAGGGGGTTATAACTTGAGACAGGAGTCTGATTTGCGCTTATAATATATGTTTTTGGGGTGATTTGATTTGAGGCATATTTAGTCTTGTAAATGTCTGAGATGCATAAAAAAAGTGCTTAAGAAAAACTTTTCATAGCCTGAAGGGTTGGTATGGAATTATAGGTAGAATTTCCCTTTTTATTTTCCTTAATAATGGCTCTATATTTCTTGTGAATTAAGTAACGATAACTATATATGCAACGGCACCATTTCTTTGATCAAAATTTGACAGGACTATTTAAGTTGACTGCAACATTGAGGCACTTGGCCTTGTATCATGTGAGGCGGCGGCTAGCACGAAAAGAGACAAATAGCCAATTGATGTAAAACCACCTGGATCGCAATCACCTTCAAATCGTAACTAAAATTTAAATTGAGAGTAGGATAAGATTTTGGGTTTCCACCCCTTACGCGGGCTTCTCACCCAGAAACTCGAGAGCAACTAAACTCAAGAATTTAGCAAGATAATTTGAGGAAAAAGTTTAATCATTCAATTATCGTCCAATACAATAGTTTAGGGGGGCCTTATATAGGCTTTACAAAAGAGGACTACTGGGAAATAACCGATGTGGTACTAAACGCCCACAAAGGAACAAAAATAAAGCTAAACATCTCCTACAAATAAAGCTGAAACAAAATACAAAATCCTCTAAATAAGCTAAGGCATGAAAAGATAAATGGGAACTGCGTGATGTCCTCATCAATTCCCTCGGGGTGGGAGAAACTCGACTCTGTCGAGTGAGAACTCTCCTCACGAAGCATCTCAATCGGGCCAAGGTGGTGGTCATGGCAGCAACATGGCTACATCATGTCGAGACCATAGTGGCGGAGGAGGAGCTGGTCTCCATGACGGATCGGTTGTGGAAAATTGCAGCACGATCAAGGCACAGAGAGTAGAGCGAGGCGCATCATCCTGGCTGAAGACGGAGCTGATACCAGGATCCCACGGGCTATCCAACTCGTAAGTAATGTACGCAATCCTCTTCAGAGTCATTTCGAAATCTTTACGCCAAGCGTGTAACTTTCTCGTGGCCTCAGAGTGACTCGTAACCATCACCCTATTATCAACTGCAAATTCCTGCAAAATACCATATGGGTATGCAACAAATTTATGAGTATCATTGCAATTTGCTATCGGTCTAGTGATGTCATCAATATATGCAACAGGCAGATGCAAAGCAGGAGATATTCTAAGCAAAACTCCTAACGATGGGAGAATGAGAGATATAATATACCTAGAAGGACACAAATCTAACGATGGAGGTACACGGGACTCGGACACAAACTCTAAACAACCCGAAAAAGAAGTATTAGAAACCATTTGCTGGATCTTGGCAAGAAATTCAGGTGACTCCCTAAAAGATGAATTGATAGGAATAACCATAAAACTAGGTTCAACACAAGGAGACTCGAATGGCTGATTAGGCACAGTGGGTATATTAGGCTCAACTGTCTCGTCCACGTCATCATTGGCACTATCAGAAGACAGGTGAATTTCATCACTAATCTGTGTGACAGAATCAACTGCTATGTCTTCAATTATATTAACAGTTTTAGAAGAAACTTGGTCATCCTTAACAGCCTCCGAATCGTCAACTTCATCAGTGGGCACAGTTCTAAGATGTTGACTCTCTGAGGGGCACTGATAATTATAATGTCCATAGCCCTCACATTTAGAACATCTGACCTTGGCATTGACTAGCGTTTTGAAAGTCAAGTCCAGTTTTAGTGTAACATCAAAGGCATCTTCAACAGTGTCTAAGTCATAGGGGCCAGTAATCATAGCACGTTTTATTTTAGGCCGTAAACCCCAAATAAACCTAGTCAGAGTCTCAGAAGGGTGCTCTCTCACTTCACTACGATGGGTTAAGTCCTTAAATATGGCAATGTAATCATGAACGGACATATGACCCTGATGGAGATTGTGTAGCTGGTCTAAGTGAGAGCCTCTACAATGCTGACTAGTCATGATGGCTCAAGCAAACAAGCAGATGCAGAGAAAAACCCTAGAGACAATTAAACTAAATGTATGCAAAAATACCCTAAAGTTTAAGTTCTAAATGTAAAGAAAATGCATTCCTAAAATGATGAAAAAAATGATAAATACTGATGCAACCACTAAATCGAAGCAAATAACATTTCAACTAATAAATTATAGCAATCCATATAGTAGTTGCAAGTAATCTAACAGTTAACAATTTAGATCAAGTTAGGATATCACCTCGAGAATGGAACCAATCAGGCTTTAACCTGGGCAGGAACAAACTCTGGTGTGCTGATTTGCTGAGCTGAGCTTGGCATACTATCGGAGATTGAACCAGATTGTGACTGTAGTAGGAGTGTAGTACTGGTTGTCACGAATCCACTGCTTCGAGAACGGCTTAATTTGGACTTGAAATGGACTCTGAACGGCCGTCAAAATATCTGATCAGTAACTGAACTGAGTTGGCTCAGTCGAGTCAACTCGGCCGAGTTGACTCGCTCACCTGACTCGGGCCTGGGTTGGTTCTGATTCACTTTGAACCAAACCCGGCCTGATGCCAACCGATCTGGTTTAAATGAGCGGATTCGGGTGCGTCGGGTCTGGTGGTTTGGATCCGACCCGACTCGCCCCACCTTTTAAATGTCGGGCCGGTTTAACCCTCACTCGCACACCCCACCCGATCCTCTCTCCCCTCTTCGCTGTGGGCTAGGGCACAGACGGAGCGGGAACGGCGGCGGCGGCAACTTGATGGAGTAAAGGGCGACGATGGCGGCGGACTTAGTCGGCGGAGATGGCCGGCGATGCTCTCCAGCAAGGCACGACGGCGGCAGACTAGGACGGCTGCGAGAGCTAATGTCGGCGACGGCGGCAGACCAGGACGGCTGTAGCTGTCGGAAGAAGAAGTGGTCGTGGCGGCAATCTGAGCTCGACGGCGAAGAGAAGATCCGCGGTGGGATCTGATGTCGGAAGGGGCGGCGATGCTTCAGCGAGCGATGGCATAGAAGAAGCCTACGACGAAGTGGGGATCCGGTGGTGGTGACGCAATTAGTTGGTGGAGTTCGCCGACGGCGATGGCAGTGTAGACCAGAGGCAGCGGCGATGACCTGGATCAAGGAAGGCGACGAGGACTGATCCTACTGCGTGGTCATCGAATCGAGCTTCCGGTAGCTCCGACGAGCCTAGGGAGCGGACGACGTTGATCTGGCAGTGCCGACGAGCCTGGGGAGACGACGACGTGGGTCGGGGAGCGCCGGCGAGCCCGATCACCTCTTTTTTTTTCTTTTTTTTTCGATCCGCCCTTAGGGTTTGGTCTCCGGCAACGGCGCCAGTGACGGGGGTGCTTGCGGTGGTGGCTGGTCGTGGATGGTGTCGAAGGCGGCGGGATTTGAACAGGGAGAGAAGATGAACAGTGGGGATTTGGATTTTTCAGGGATTTTCGATGAGAATTTTCACTGTAAATTTTTTTTTTTGAACAATGAATTTTTTTTTGAATGAATCTAAATCTGGAACTGATGTAGATCTAGGGTTTGGAGACTGGAAGAAAAATTTGGAAACGGAAATTTTGAAGGGGATTGAAAACCAGGGCTCTGATACCAAAATGATGTAAAACCACCTGGATCGCAATCACCTTCAAATCGTAACCAAAATTTAAATTGAGAGTAGGATAAGATTTTGAGTTTCCACCCTTACGCGGGCTTCTCACCCAGAAACTCGAGAGCAACTAAACTCAAAAATTTAGCAAGATAATTTGAGGAAAAAGTTTAATCATTCAATTATCGTCCAATACAATAGTTTAGGGGGGCCTTATATAGGCTTTACAAAAGAGGACTACTGGAAAATAACCGATGTGGTACTAAACGCCCACAAAGGAACAAAAATAAAGTTAAACATCTCCTACAAATAAAGCTGAAACAAAATACAAAATCCTCTAAATAAACTAAGGTATGAAAAAATAAATGGGAACTGCGTGATGTCCTCATCACCAATTGGAATCTCTTAGGTTTATTTAGGATGCTCCAGAAAGGCCACAATGTAGTAACATGCACAATGATATTGAATTCTCTTGGCAATTAGATAGGGTTACTGGAATACACAAATTCTCTGAATTTTTTTGGGTTGTAATTTGAACTAAAAGAAATTTAGATAAACTTTTTTAATAATGCCTTCAAGCTTACTTGTTTAAGTTAATAAATGAACCTCAAATTTGATCAAAAACAGGCAAGGAAAGATAACAGCTAGTTCGTTTGTCTAGAACTGGTTAAGATGGCAGACAAATGCAGATGCACGCATGTAAAATATTCAAATGAATGCAAAACTCTGGTCTGGAAGACTGAAGTTCAAGATGTCATACTTTGATGTACTTATAATTTGGAAGTATGGTTTGACGCATAAAATAATTACAAACACAAATTAGTATGAATTTGTAAATTTTCAAATAAAATGTGGTAGAAAGTCTCAGTTTGTCTTGTATGCACAAATATATCTAAGTGAAATCATTTCAACCTTGATTATAAGTAAAATGATTCCAACTTCAAGCAGGATATTCGGCATTCAAGCTTTGAGTTCAAGTTAAGCTTGTTTGAGAACAAGCTAATTCAAAGTGGCTTTTTGTCAAGCTCTTGTCAAGCTCGGGAAGAGTTTTAAGCTATGCAAGAACATTTAGGCGAAAGTAGCTTGGCTTAGCTTGAATATATATTATATTGTCTAGTGTTGAAAAACTAAGCAATTTTACATAATATTAACTACTAAGTTAAACCAATATTATCTGGAAAAGCAACATATCAGAATGCATCAGGATCTTGATCTCAACCATCGTAGCTACAATATGTTGCATCATTAAGAATCAAGAAAAGGTAGATTGCTGAAGAATCCATAAAGTTTCCCCTCAAAAAATAATAATCACCTAGACTTTCATCTTCTCACCTCCATTAAGTATGCAGTGTAAACTGTCCTTTTGTCCCTCTACTATGTTAGTGTAAAATGCCTTTCTAACCCTGAACCCAACCCCTCTTGTTATTGTATGAACAGAAAGAAAGAATATTATGCAATTGATAGCTCCAGTATGATGAAGAGCTGGGTGGAAGATGAACTCCGGGCGGTTATAATTTTTAAGGGAAACATTACATGTCTGTATCTTACCCAACAAGAAATAAAGTGAATATATTTATTCTAGGAAACAAAGAAAGCTTAGTTTAATGCCATTTCATGAAACCAAATGGAATTCAGAATTGGTTATGGAAAACAAATTCAGTCTTTTCAAAAGAGGATAAAAACCTTGAACATCATCACTTATTACCTTGTATTTCATAACTTCGGCTAATTAAGAATGTAAAAAAATCAATAAATTGCTTTTGTGAAAAGGTGGCTAAGAATTTGTCGGATTCTTGTGGTTTAGTGCATTGATAGAAATTCTTTCAAAATGAAATCAAGGAACAAAGAGCTCGGGGGAAGCACGTGGTGAAAATGAATAGAATGTTTGGTGAAGGAAAATCAAGGAAAATCGTGCCAACACAGAAAACTTATGACAAGGCTTACTGGTAATGGTTACAGTCGCATGACCAAGGGTCCATTTACAGGTCCACCAGATACCCAAAGGGATGGATATACACTTGAGTAAATAAATAAAAAATGAAATGATTTCATGCTTGCATGGTACCATATTCATTATACATTACCTACTCTACAATCAAGGATGACTGAAGAAATCAGAAGATTTATATGGTCAAAAGATGAATAAAGAACCGCACCCATTTAAAATTCATAACATGTAATTAACTCAATTGTATATGTTGGAAGAGTACTGACTATGTTGCACGGACACAGCAAAGTTGACATGGACACGACACGTAGACACGTGGGAAATTCTTAAAAATACACACGACACGTGTGCTCGACACATGTGTCGGACACATTTCGAACACGACATGGCTCTATAACAGAAATGTCCATGCTACATAGAGTATTGATTGTAAAATAGAAAAATACATGACAAGATTCCTGCAAATGGCCCTGGAAGTTTATTCATACCACATAATGAATGGAGAGAACTTTTTCAAACTTGTTAGTTGATGAAGTAGTGAGTCAATTTCAAACAATATCATCTTAAAAGTTAAAAATTGACATTATCACCTAAAACACCTCAACTGATGGGATGCCCAAGGCAAGCAAAATCTATGCTACTGATCATCAGTAAAATGCTACTATTTACAAAGATTTAATGCAAAATGTAACTTGCGATACGGCTACTTATACACTCAAGCACAAATTACCTTCTCAGGCTTCTAGATAAAGCAAGATAGTTAATAATGATAATTTAATTCCTACAGCAAATTAAACAGACATGATCAGTATGAGGTTACATATTCAATTATGATACATAATAACAATAAATGCTATCAACATTATATTAGTTTTCCATGTGCCTGACCCAGATCTTCATGCCAATTAAATGATTTCCTAACAAATTTTTGAATTCTTAGTCAGGGCGACATACGGTTCGGACTACTCATTTGGTAAATGTATTCATAACCCAAGTCTTTTTCATCCAATATTGGCTTGACTGTATAGCATGAGTTTTTAAGTCATGAAAGCTCCACAAAAGAATTGGCCAAGAATTTATAGGCAGTTCTCAACCTGATGTAAATACACTCTCAATGTCAAATTCCCAGCTAAAAATGATGAGTAAAAGCAAGGTTCATGCCATGCCAGCCAGCAGGCAGGTAGACTTATCTTTTTCTCTACTTCTTTTTTAAATGTTTGTTAATCAGTGAAGTGAAGTTTAAATGTATAATTTCTCGATGATTATGCTATGACTGTGAAGTATAAATGTGTAATTGTTTCTAAAAATATATCATTACCTGTTGAATCGCTCAAATACAAGAACAAACATCGGGCTCGGGTGAAAGGCGAAGCTCTGCCACTCCAATCAATTGATCTCCTTCACCCACCCTTCCTCCATCTCCCCTTCCCAATCAATCTCCATCCCATCAACCACCACATTCTTGATCGTGTCTTATCAAAGTACTCTGATGCCCTAATCCCCCACCCGACATCCGCATCCAATGGCCAATCCGGGTCCTCCTCTTCAACCACATGATCGACTCCCTTCCCTTTCCCCTCCTCTTCACCCACTTCCCCCTCCTCTTCATCTACTCTCCCCTTCAAAATTTCATCTTTTCCGTCCAGGACCTGAGCATTCTCCTTCCGAATCGATGCAAACGCCTTCTCCAACGATTCTCGTATGAAGTCCTCCACTGTCGCCGCCTCACTCCTCCGGCCGCGTTGACGGGAAGAGACCGTCGATCGAATCCTACGAAGGAGTTTTGGGTGTTTGAAGCCGCTTCGGTCTCTTTTGGGGTTTAGGGCTAGGAATTGGGTCGGATTTTGAGGGTCCTTTAGAACTGGGGCTAGATGACGCGGAGAAATTAACGAGGAATGGAGAGTTAGGGTTAGGTTTTTGTTTGCGAGAGAAGAGAGGGAGGTTAAGGTCAGGATTAGGGTTTTTGATGGAGGGGGGCTTGTGCAAGGATTTGAAGGAGCGACATTCTCTCTTCTATAGCGGGAAAAACAGTTGAAAGATCGCGGATTTTGTCCGTGCTCTTTGAATGTTTCAATTTGTTCATGTAGGGGTCGGCCCAACTTTATACAATCACATTCTTTTTCCTAAATTGATTTTATACTTTGTATTTAAAATTTTATTTGAAACAATTTGATGTATTTCTACCTATTCAATGTAATTGCACAACACTCTTATCATAAATATTTTTTCTAATTATGATAGCATACATAGAGTTACTTCTATAAAAAAATATTTTAAAAAATCATTTTAAATAATTTATATTAATATTAATACTTGTTTTTCTATATATATATAAGTAAACTTAAAGGTAACTTAGTCCTTAAAAGAACAATTAGGCTTCTTCATAATAATAATTATAATACTATTTACTCTCTTATGCTGAAGAAATAGTTGAATCTCCATTTTTTTTTTAAAAAAATTGAGCATCAATATAATTAGAAATTTTTATACTTAAAATATAAAGTGTCAAGTTAGAATTTAAATTAATTAAATTTAAAATTTTAGTAAATTAAAATATAGTCTTAATTTGGATTCTCATATATCAAATTAGAATATTAATTTAATAATGATTTCAAAATTAAAAATGATGCACAGTGGCTACAGCAAACTTCCTAATTACTTGAAATTCGGTAAATTTGACATTCCAATATTCCTAATTTTTAGATAACTTATAATTCATATTAAAATATTTTTTAAGAACATATTGAAATTTATATAAATCTAATTTAATTATTGAATAAGAATTATAATGAACTATATTTATGTTTTGCCACTAATAATTAGTAATTCTATTTGTTATTTTGCAATAAAAATAATTCAATGGGAGATTTCGTTTCAGCCACCTATGTCAAACCGTAATTAGGAAAAAATACACTCAAAATTTAATTCATTTCAGCCACCTCTTTTTTTAAAGAAAGGGTGAGGCTCGCGCGCCAACATGTAGAGCGCATAAGCGTGTTGAGCATGCTTTAGAGCGGTGAAAAAGACTTAAATGTCCCCTCATTATTAAGCTGAGGACTGCGACCATGCGCTGTTGAGCATACTTTAGAGCGGTGAAAAAGACTTAAATGTCCCTGCATTATTAAGCTGAGGACTGCGACCACAGTCGCAGTCTTCACAAAAATGTCATATTTGACTGCAGTCTTCACAAAAATATCATATTTCTAAGTCTTCATTGTGAGTGGGATCATGATCGCAGTCCTCACAAAAATGTCATATTTATGAGTCGATTGAGTCCTCATAAAAATGTCTTATTTTTTGAGTCTTACTGTAACCATGATCGCAATCCTCACAAAAATGTCATGTTTTTTTTTATTTGGCTCTCTCTGTGCTATACAATCGATTCAATTTGATTTCCTCTGTCGTCTCGAGATCGAATAATCCATAGTGCTGAAGTCACTCACGACAAGGCTCACTTGCAATGGAAAGCATGCTTCCTTCAGGCCAAGCGATGAAGAACAACGCCTGAATCTGAAAAAAGGATAAAATAAAATAAAATAAAATAATATAGGAAGAAGGATCTGATATGTCTGATTGTTTTTTACTGACATGGATGAGGCCGAGGCCAAACAATTTAAAAACTGAGTTTTTTCTTAATTATGTTAAGAAATAAGTGGTTGTAGCCATTATTTCCTAATTCAATCACTACTAGAAAAAAGATGTTTAATTTATAATAGTGGTAGTAGTAATTTCTAAATTATGAGTCTAGTGTTTAATTGACCTCTAATTTGATTGAAAACTTTATTAGTCTGAAAGAATTTAAAAATTCTAACATAATTTGATTGAAAACTTTATTAGTCTGAAAGAATTTAAATTTGATTGAAAACTTTATTAGTCTGAAAGAATTTAAAATTCTAATTATGTTAGGAGATCATAGATAGATTATAGGTAAATATTTAAATGTAACTTAAATCTTAAGGAATATCATTAAATCGTTTATTTTTGCTTAATAATTAAATCCCAGAAACCTTGGGTTTCTCTCTCACTCTTCTTCTTTGAGCGTCCGCGCCAGCAAGCAAGATGTCAGGGATGATCATGGAGAGAGACGCGGGGGTTCTGACGAGCATGGGAAACATAAATCATCAAGCCAGGCATCCTTTCGTCTCATCTGAATTTCTAGATTTTTTTTTTCTCTCTAATATATTTTTCAGTTTTATTGATCAACTCCTTTTATATTATTTCGTTTGGATGAAGGATTGGCTTTTAGATTCAAAGATGACAGTTCTTTTTTTTTTTTTTTTTTTTTTTTTTTTTTTGCTTATTAACTCAATAGTCGAAAGAATTCACCGGCAATCTCTAGGGAACACAACTGGAGCCCGACCGAGGCCACGTCAGGGGAAAAATAAATGTCCTCATTGTAGAGTTCGAACTAATGACTAATAGAGAGTTTGTGTTTTAACTGACCCAGGCTAACCGGTTGAACCAACCGCGAGATACATTTAAAGATGACAGGTGACCAAGGGATGACTCCTTTACTGGTGGTTTGATCTCGGAAGCAATAAAGGAATTCTGCAATCCAAATTGGTTGTTCGAGCGTAGGGTATCATCTTGTCTTTGTTTCATTCATGCCATTAAAAAAATTTCATCCCCTTCATATCATTATTAAAAATTAGTACTGAGACCAATGCCCGGGTGTCGTGTCGAATCCCATTCTCCGGTAATTCAATCATCTCCTACTATTGGTTATGACTAGTCTTTCGTATAAGGATGTTACCTCTGGGGAGTTCCTTTTATAAGTCGAATACCAATCTTTTAGTCTCCCAGTTTCTCTCCCTCGAGCTGCCACCCCTTTATCTGGTGTGGCCCTTTTCAGGGTCTTTTTCTCTCCCAAACATGCATTTGAAGTAGGGCCTATGGTTATATATTTTACCATTTATCCAGAGTAGTGTTATCCCCCGTCGGCCGGTTTCTAGAGCAACCTGTGACACCCACCCTCTGGCTAAGAGATGTCGCGCTGTTGGTAGCTGACGGCAACCCCCCGGGGTTAGTACCAAATCCCCTTCCTTCTGTTTTTCCTATTGCTGTTCTTGGGTCGAAGTTAGTACCCGCAGGCGTCTTCCTTTGTTTTAATTCATTCCGTGTAGTGAAGTTCGGAGATGATCCCCGAACACAACCTATTTTGTGCAGGTCCCTTACTTCCCACCTACGTAGCCTACGAGGTGTTCTGTTCTCAAACGGCCGACGCCTTTGTTCTCAAGCTAGAAACCTGGGACAAACAACTAGTCGAATTCCTTACGCTCCGCGCCTTCTTTCATTTCTTTTGCGGCTTATGCAGCTTTGGATTCTTATGCTTCCACCGATGCTGCTGTTGATCCCACCAATGCTGGATTTGAAGAACCTACCTGCTTCCCGGGCATCCAGGGAGTAGGCAACCCTTCCTTCATTTGCAACTCCGGAAGAAGCAACTTTTTATATGACTATTGAATCATTGGCGCTACCCCAGCCTCATTCTCGTTACCTTGAGCCTCACTCACTGAACGAGTCTCGAACTGTTCATATCTTGGTTTACGAGTGGTTCTCACAATCGTGGTAATGCATTGAAGAAGAGAACTGTGAATTGGACTCCGAAAAAATCATTATAAATTGGAGAATTGGGGACGCAAATAGACCTCTTTTCCAAGGTAAATCAAGAAAATTGGATGGCTTCGATTTCCTCCTCGCTCACTCGTCACCGAACCAGGGGATTTATTCCTGCCCTCACCGACGGCGCTTTCCAGCCCTTCTCCTTATCGGCAGAAAAGAGACTCTTTGCCGAACTGCCCGGCTTTAACTCAAGGATTTCCGCCACCCATTTTGGCACCAAGACGAATGGACAATATCTCAGAGTCATATTCATTGATGTTCTTCGCATATACTTTTTGATTTCATTTCTTTGTGGTCCCTTTCTTCTACTTAAAACATTTCATTACTTCTATAATTTCTTTCTTTTTATTTAATCGAATCAGTAAATACATAGCTTTGACTCCGAAGTACCGCAGTCAACCCAATGGAGCTCGCCTCAGTTTCAATCATTACTCCCACGACTGGGCTTCTATCGTCCAATCGGCAAAGAGAGTCAGGAGGAGCCTTATTCCTGCCTGTAGCTCACGACCGGTAGCTATATCCGCTTAGTCCTCGCACGGATATTCATCGTCTTGCTCCTTATCCTGGCATGAACTCGCCGACTGATCAGCCCGGATTCATGTACTTCCCACAGAACGAGAAAGGGAAAGTGAATCGGAGCACTCTCCTGTTGACATGGAAATAGTTTGATTGCTTGACGACTTTAAGTGCCCATCTGGTGGCCGGGGGAAAAGTCGGGACGATCAGCCTATTCTATTGATGCGCTGCCTACAGGAGACAAAAGAAGCAATTCCCCCGTGCTGATCTCACTCTGTAGGTATATGCACTGTAAACACTTTCTTCCATTTATTTCAAAGCGTGCATAAACCGAAGACGACGTTGGAAGCCTCGTCCCACGTGCAGACTGTTAGCCTCCAGATCTCGACTTATGCCAATTCGACCCTGAAAGGACTGAGGATACTGCCCTCATCTCTCTGTACATGACTAGCGAGATGGTGACAGAGTGATCAGACTTTCACAGGCTTTTCTTATCCCGACGAACTGGATGCGGGCCCCGCTCCTCTCTTCCTTCCAGACAGAAAAGATCCGCGAGTGACAATGACAGGGGGGAGATCGTCGCATTTGGACTTGATCCGACGGGGGTAACCAGATTCCTGTTCCCTTCCTTAGTCTTCGTCGAAAGAAAGATGGATTAATCAAAGTCTGAACTTTGTTTGGGTGATCAAATATTATTTCTGGGATAGACTAAAATATCTTGAACATAATACATACATACAGGTACCGATTGTGATACTCACAAGTCACAAGCGATCATCTTCACCTGAACCCTGAAATTTACCCTGCCCTTGTTTTCCTTCAAGGGGAAAGGATAATTCTCAACTTAATGTGTGAATTCTCTGCGCATGAGTATCTTTAACATTAGCAAACAGCAGTGCCTTCAAAGACTAGGAATTTTTTGAGATGTAATTCTATTTACTTAGTTGTGAATACAGAAAATTTGTCCAGAAATGATGAGAAAACTAGTTCTCTTGATGGTAACTGGTAACAAGGGATCATAGCAGACAGCTAGATACTCATCGCTAGTTTACAAACACACACATGGGAGGTAATATTTACACCATTGGTGAGTGTATAAGATCTGTAACAGAGAAGCATAATTGCTCACCGACTCCCTGCAGTGCAGGTAATAAAACTGTGGCTTTCTTCACCCTGATCCGCTTAAATTACTCAGGCACTCTTCATTCTGAAACAGCTTCCATTACCTAGATATCAAAGGTCGCCTACAAAAATAGCAACTCACAGACACTCTGAAGTCTTCTGCATACCATGAAACTGAGACAGCGAGGTCCTCTAGCTTCGTTTGTCATTTGAATTCCGCTTCCATTACTGAGAAGACAGGACACTGTTTGACAGTACTCTGTAACCTATCGAACTGAGATAGCAAGATCCTTGAGCTGTACCCATCCATAGGCACACCGGTCTCTGATCTTTTGTATCTCACTAGCTGCTAAATCAACAGCTAAACGGACTGTTGCAAGCTCTTTTTCAATCAACATTCTAGATTTTTGATCCGCCTGCAACCATCACAAATAAGTGTTTAGCAAGCAAGTCACAAATTCCCCTAAAAAAAAGGGATGTGGCAAGGGAAAGTTAGGGGAAAAGATCCAGAGTTGAAATCCCTGAGCACGGTAGTGTTCAAATCTTAGAGAAGCATTCACGAGTTGCACTATTCCTAGAAAAGTTAAATGCAAAAAGGGGGAAAAAACAAATTTAGAAACTTATAAAGATATTATACCTTCTCAATGCACCGTGTTGCATCCACTACATAGCAGAAATATGAAAGCTGCCTGTATAAATCAGCCTCGGTATACTGATCAAAACAATGAAAATAATGGTCTTAGGTAAGTATAGGAAATCCAAAGAAGCAAAGCATCAATTGGAAGCATGATCAAATTTCACAAAACAGCACTTTGCCAGAAATAAACCTGTCTTGTGAGGTGTCCGTTACACCTTGGGTAAGTTGGACATACAGTTCCTCTTTCAGAATCACCAATAACACGGAGATTTGGAGTACGGGTGGCGTACTTGCACATCTCATCATCGCACTACCCATGTGAAATTAACAAACAGTTAAGAAATAACCTCAACAGTAGAAATAAAAACACAGCATGAGTTAAGATCAGTCCTTACTATCATTGTGCCTTTATAATACAAGGAGATGAAATTCTCAGCTTGCCTCTTCACCTGCAGAAAAAAATGGTCGGATCAACAATTCTAAATGGTGACAACTCAGTAAATTGACTAGTAGTTGAGAATTAATTAACCTGATTAGCAATCATGGCTGGTGATATTTTACATCCTTCAACGTCATCTGGGCATCTCATGCAACGGATTCTGTGCCAAAATTTGCTATCTTGTTTCTTTTCACCTCCCGAATCTGAAGTGCTTTCATTGCTTAAGGTAGATACCAAACTGGACACAGGTGGGCACTCAAAAGTACAAGAACAGCTCGGACATGAAAGCCACAGTGGCTCACAACCATGGTACCTAGATCATATTATTTGTGCATCCGAATTCATTATTACTTAGTCAAAAATACTTTTGATGTCTCACTTTTTATAGAGCTGTTCTATCAAAATCTCTCACCTTTCATTATCACCTATTACTGATACTAGCACACTTGTAGGATCTTTGCTAACTGAATCAACTGTTTTGTACTGGAACTGAGAACAAACAAAAACATGTACCATGGCATTAGAATAGAGAAGCATAATGAAAGTGAAGCACTTGAGAAAATACTAACCTTAGATGAATCAAGACCTAGACAATCAGCCAACCGAGCTGGGCTTGTGCCTTGAATGGAAGCACATAGGCGTGATACAACAGGGTGAATCTGACCAAAGAAACAAAAAATTATAAAAGGAAAAATAACATTTGAATCCGCCAATAAGATGAGAGTTCAGAAAGTCGAAGGATAGTTGACTGAAAACACTCTGTACAATGAGAATGAGAAACAACAAACCTGTTGTGACAAGTAATAGTCAATATCAATCATCCAATTGCCATTATCCCTCTTCAGCTCATCAGGATGCCTAGCCCTTTGAGCTATTCCAGTAGAACCAGAACTAGCATCCTGTCAGGTGATAACAAGAAAAAGCAACTCAACAATCAGATTAGCAACAATGGCATTAAAGTAAACTAGCAGCCATTAACACCTATTCATAAATGGTGAGGTTCTTGAGTTTTGTCAAATAGGAAAGGAAAAAAAAAATTAGACTATTCAAAAATCCCGCTAGCAGAGATGTACTAAACTTCGCAGATACAATTGGTATGCATTCTCTTATCCATTTGCATCCACCATTCATCACGTATAAAATGCAATCATAAACTGGCCTATTAACCTAACAGATGCTGCCATCTGTTTTGGGAATTGTAATGGCACGACAACAAGAAGCAAGAGAAGCAATACCTGCCGACAGCAAATGACATAAGGAACTGTATCGCCAGCAGAGCAACCTGAGTAGCCATTTTGCTTTAACCTTAGAGCCACCTATAGACGGTAAAATAAATTAATGAAGAGCAATAATAATATTAAGTAGTTCTTGATCATATACAGAGTAAGAGATCTTTACCTGCACATGAGGCTGGTTTTTCGCATCTGGATAGTCTTGAGGAGCTTTCGTTAAGCTCTTTGTTATAACATACTTTTCAAGTGCTATTTCACCATTCTGCATCTCCTCCTTGACCTGAATTAAAAACGTGCTACTGTTCAGATAAATGCTTCTGGGACTATCTTAACAAAAAACATAACTAAAAAATGGGGAGAGAAAAAAGTTTTACAATAATGAAAGTACTCCATGATTATAACATGTATGCTTACTTTCATAAGGGAGTTATGTATAGTCTCCACAACATCTTCACATGTACTGCACAGATAATAAACAGTACAGAAATAAAAAAGAGGACAAAATAAAACTTAAGTTGATGAACTAAAATAAGAAGTCTCCTTTTTTACAACTCTTGCGTAAACCATATCTAATATGATTATTGAATGCATACCTTCCGGATAATATCTGGCTAAGGCAAAAATCTCCTATTTCTTTCGATAGCAAACTCCAGTCACGCCGAACCATATCAAGGCCCTTGCGTTCTATGACCTGCCTTGTCCATAGTATAGCCAATAAAAAGAGCTAGATATTGATATATATTAAACTATAGGAGAAATGATAAGTGAGATATTCAATTTAAACCTCATAAGGTGTCCCATCCTTAAATTGCACTTTAACAGCAGCATATTTCTTTTTCTTAAGGAGTAGCATTCTCTTGTATAGGCCATCCAGATCGATTTCAAGACAGCAATATTTCTTGTTAACCTGGAAGGAAAATAATTTGACATCTGAAGTTCTAATAGCTCATATATACAAATTAAAACCTCTTATGAAGCTTTCAACAGTCTACTTGCATTAATGCATCCATGCGAAACAAAATCAGCCAGTTTCACACCTCTCGAATAACCTTTGTTGCAATTGCTTTGGCTTTAGCAATGTCATCCAATCCACTGTAGATCATAATAGAATCTGTATCCCCATAGATTACCTGTTTATACCCAATAATTTTACCACCAAGATGAAAAAAATGAATGTTAGAACATTAATGAATGAAAAGAAAGTTTTTATGATATTAATTATGCATCCTGTTGACCTTCGGCATTGGTGACATTATTATATCTATCATGTTGAGCATGTGCGTAAGATGGAAGAATGAAAGGGCCTTCATGTGGGTCCTTGTATGTACAGACAGATAAGCAGCTAGAGAAAAGTTCTGATGGATGCTACAACGCTTATGTGTGTGTGTGAGAGAGAGAGGCAGTAGATTAGATTAAAGATTAAAAAAGTGCCAATGGTTGCAATCTCCCTTGGTGACAAGAGTAGAATGGAAGATTCTGATATCAGAGAAGGAAATTTTGTGCACGTTTGAGACCCTTCTACAAAAGGGATGGCAGAAATCATTCAGAAGTTGAGGTGGCTATTATGTTTTTTGAATGGAGGCAACATGACATCATGTATCTTTTTTCAGGCATCAACAACTGAAATTAACATTAGTTCACACAAAAAAGACAAAGCGAGGAATTTCATGACAGTTGTTCCCTAATAACAATTAAGCAATTAAATAAACTCAAGTGCACGGGAAGTAACTGTTGGCCCAAAGGCCCATCACTCTAGTTTTGATGATGATTAACTCATGTAGTTATGGTACTAATGATCTTGTATTTAATTAGTCTCAGATATTTGATCAAGATCTTAGTAGGTGTTTAGCTTCAACAAAAGATTTAAAATCAAGTTTTGGAGCTAACACGTGTTGATTCAAGAGCTTGTGCATCAAGACCACATCAAGTACTTAAGAGGAGTATAACTCATTGGATCAAGATTTGGACCAAGTCAAGAAGGAGAAGAAGATTTTCAAGTGAATATTTTCAAGAGAAGACTTGTGTCTAGGTTTGTTTGTAGTAAGATTTTATTTTTAAATAAAATGTAAATGATAGATTAATTGGTGGATTGCTCAAGTATCATATACACTCACACACAAGATTTATATGAGTTTTCATAAAAGAGTTAAAAGAGTTCATTCTAAAAAAAACCATTTTGATTTTTGGAGTTTCATATATACATATCTTTAACCAAAACTATTTTAGAGCTTAATGTCAAAAACATAGATATTTCATCATATATGTGTAGTGGATCATATCCATACACACTAAGCTTTAAAAGTGTTTAGAATATCTTATTTTTGTATTTGGAGAAGTTTTGAAAAAATCAATTTGGAAAAATACGATTTTTGTTTTAAGCCAAAATTTCCATAACACAAAAATAGTTCAAAATGTTTATAATATGTTTTGATTTTTACTCCAACATGTTTGTATATCAAAGTATATTACTGAACTTATTTTTGTAGATTTTTAGAGAATTTATGGGATTTTATGAAAGATAAAAAGACAAGTTTTCAATCCCTATAATCTGCTAAACTGGCCTTCTGTCGGTCGACCGCTCCGGTCGACAGACGTGCACAGCTTGGGCCGGTCGACCGCCAGAGAGTCTCTGCTCTCTGGAAATGGCCCGGTCGACCGGGCGGTCGACCGCTAGGCCATTGCCCTGAAGGCGGTCGACCGACCTTCCCAACGGTCGAAAATTCGACCGTTGGCGGTCTATATATTGGGGTTCTCTTGGACTGTTTTCTACAAGATTTCTACAGAGTTTTTGGGCTAGCCTTGCATACCTATTTCAGTGATTTTCTCCACAAGTTTTAGAACCAATATTTTCAAATCAAAAGGAGAGTTTATCAAGAGTTTTCAAAAGTGATTTTCTTGAGTTTTTCACCACCACATCCATCCTTATTTTTCTCACACATACTTGAGCTTTCCATTACTATATCCATCCTATAGGAGAGTTGTTGTGAGAGTTGTTTTAGGTGATCAAAGTGTTGTGATCACCAAAGTGTTCAACTTTGTATTTGAAGAGACGGACTTGCGGGTTCGCGTTGTTTCGAGTTCTAGTAAGAGCTCGGTGTAGAGGTGCGGCCTCGGCAAGCTAGTGTGCTTGCGTGTGTTGTTCTTGCGGGAACAAGAGAGAGACTAGAGAGTCCAAAGGAGTTCTAGTGTGAACTCGCTTGTAGGTGTTGCGACACCGAGTGATCCGGTGGAATCGTTTTTAGTGAAAATCCTTTATAGTGTTGAAGGCGGGGGCGTAGAGCAAGGGTGCTCGAACCTCGAAACAAATCTCCCGTATTTGCGATTGCTCTCTCTATCTCTCACTTGTGTTTATATCTTGCATGCTTATATTGTCTTTATATTTATATGCTTGATATAACTTGTGCTTACATCGATATATGCTTGGGATTGTTTGGTCACACTGGTATTCAACCAAGAGAGCCAAAGCGGCACCTCAACTCTTATCTAGAGGAATCTTGAGGAGATAGTCCAGCGCCCTTCACGGGGAATTCGGCTACACTCTTGTGTTATACCTTGTGTGTTTAACTTAATAGTTTTTAGTTTGCATAAATAGTTTTAATTCCGCATTATTTCACCATTAGATTAGCTAGTCACCTATTCACCCCCCCTCTAGGTGATTACAATTGGTATCAGAGCCTCGTGCTTTTGACTTGGGTCTAACAACCTAGAGTTAAAGATCCTCACTTATAGCTAATCACAATATTTATACACACACATAGATTTCATGCCACCTCCCACTTTTGACATTCTTAACATCCAAACTTGGAAAGTTAAAATGTCATTGTACCTCAAAGCCTTAGGGATTCATGTTTATTTTGCCACCATTAAAAATGCATATTGTTTAAATGGCAAACATTTAGAGGCTAATGCAAAAATCATCCATGCTTTGAAGAGTACCCTAAATAATGAATATTTATCTAGGGTTTCTAACTTTGATTCGGCTTTTATTGAAACACTATCGCCTCCCTTGGCGAACAAGAGCAATACTATGCCGGGAGCGACTCGGATATTGAAAGTGAGGCTTCCAACGTATGCTATATGGTCCAAGGGGATAACCCCCTTGAGGTAAACTCCGAATCCGAATTAGAAGAGGATATTGATATGTCTTATAATGAACTTGATTCTTTTTGTCAACAACTCCTTGAAAAATATGGCATGCTTAAAAAGGATAACAAGAAGATGAAAAATAAATTTGATTCCTTATTAAAAGAAAATGATTCTCTTAAAAATCAATTTGCATGCATTTCAAAAGAGAGTGATATTTTGAAAAATGAAACATTTCCTTGACTTCTAAATTAAATAATCTTTGTGAAGGAAATGCTTCTTTGAAAAATAAGATTATTTTGGTGAAAAAACAAAAGGAAATTGCTTTACAAAAAAATAACTCTTTGAAAAGAAAAATTGTTGAAAAAAAAGAAAATGTTTCTAAAAAGAAAAAGAGTGTTAATTCTCATTCTCACCATGCTTTTCATGCTACCATTGATGATAATGAGATTAAAATTTTGAAAAATAGAATAAACTGTTTGAGCTCAACTTTGAGCACTTTTGCATTTAACCATCATAAATTGAAAACCTTATTTCAAAGGAAACAAGCTTCACATGTACATGTACATCACCCACGACACACATATGCACACTTTACCCATCATGATCACACTCATTCACATGTGCATCCTAGAGTGTACAAATGTACACATTGCGACCGCAAAGGCCATTTAGCAAAATTTTATTATGATAAAGTAAATTCTTTAAATTTTGCTAATAAAAGTGTTTGGGTTCCGAACAATACTAACTCCCGTGGACCCAAAAGAAAATGGGTACCAAAATCCCCACCTCTTGTGTTTGATGTAAGTATGGGCTCTCACATGACGTGAGAGGGTTGGTGCCTTGGTGGTGGATGCACATGGACTAGATGGACACACATATTGATGCACCGCTATCAAGGAAGTTTTGGTGGGAAGACCACCATGTTTTGGAGACTTAGAGTATAGTTCATATGTTTTGGTAACTATCTCTAAACTCCTTTAGTTTACATGCTTTGATATATATGTTTTTAGCATGTTTTTAATATTGTGCTTCATGTGGTGAATAACTTGTTTAGATGTAGTTTTTATCAAAACTTGTGTCTATATTTGTACAAGTAGTGAGCAACATTTGACTCATATATGTTTGTACTTCATTACTTATTTGTACTTATTACATGTACATGTATAGCCTAGTTTTGATGATTCGTGCATTTTAACTTGTTTTCCCTATTCCTATGCATGTTTTGTTTCATGTATATGTTATATTTATCTAAAACTAATAAATATACATGTATATCCTAGAGTCACTTGCCTTCATGCAAATACCATTATGGACTCTTTTGTGTTTGGGACATGTATGTATATTGTTAGCTTTGGATAAATCATACATATATCATGAAGTTTACTTTGAAAAATAAATTTTTATGATTTTCATATTTGTTCATGATTTTCATGCTTGATGTTTGAGCATTATTGACTATTTCATGAATATGCTAGTTACATGATTAATGTGCACTCACACTTCATTTATTTATTCATGACTTTGTTTCATGAACACTTTTTGAGCTTTATAGATTTTGAGTGTCAACTCTTGTGTATTTGGTATGCTTGATGAGATATAAGATTTGTTTTTATGTTTGAAGGATCTTTAACTAATTTTTCAAAAATTACTTTAAACTAGTTATTTATTCTTCATTTGGTAGTGTTTTTAAAAAAAATTCTTGCAAAATATTTTCAAACTCTTATTTTTGAAAAACCCTACCAACCCCTTTAAGGGCGGACGGATGGGAGACCATACCTTGTATGCCTTATTGAAAATCTTTTATCTTGTGCATGAATAGGGTGGTCTTTATGAGCTATACATTTGACCCTCATTGTGTTTTCAATTGGTATCACAATTGATATTTATTTTGTATGCTCATATGTTTTCTTGTATATGTATGCTTCATATTTCAATAATATCAATTCCTAACTTTTGCTAATTCTAATTCTAATCAAGCAACCAACTCAAATCTAATTCCTATCTCTTCTAAAAATCATCTCTCACAAATCCCAACTCTAACTCCCTAACCCCATGATGTGAAATATGTAATGCGGTTGAATCAGAGATCAGTGATAAAGCAAAATTTCGCTACGTTCCACCAACAAAACGATCTTGGGTAGGAAAATAGT
Source organism: Agave tequilana (assembly GCA_038442645.1). Lineage (NCBI taxonomy): Eukaryota > Viridiplantae > Streptophyta > Magnoliopsida > Asparagales > Asparagaceae > Agave > Agave tequilana. Next base: position 65,577 of record JAVJIF010000975.1, read on the forward strand.
TAAAACAAATAATGCAGCTAATGGATTAACAAAATGTGCGATAACAATTGTACCGATCTTTATCTCAAATAAACTAATGTAATTACTCAGCTATGATGACAAAACTTGTACAATCAATATATATATGATCAGTAAACATAGGGTTAACAAATTCTCTCAGTCTCAAAATAATTGTGGCAGCAGATTAGACCAATAAAATAATAGAAATGATTATCGAATCCACAAATAAATAGAGCGTGTAAAGAAAAGTTACCTACTGGTGATCACAATAATCTCAATGACCTGTAGTGAGTGCTGATGCGAAGCTCTCGTCGTCACGATCGTAACGGTACCAAGATCGCCTGAATAGGAGCCTACATGTGAGAGTTACAGTCCAGAAACCAACTCGATACACTATAACGGATTTGATTCTTCTTGAACCCACTACTGTAGTAGCGGGTCGTGTTACTGTAGCACGTGGATCGCAACTTAAATCTGACTCTAAGTCTTTGGAAGCAAGTATAGGATGCAGGTTGGGTTTAAATTAAAAACCCAAACTTAGGCCTTCTTCTTTGTTGCTTGCGAATCTTGGGTTGAGTTAGAGCCAAACCTAATAACCTTCATTGAACCAAAATTGAACTCAAGTTCTTCAATAACAGCAGCTTGATGGGTGGAGGAGGAAGGCGATTGTGCAGGTGACCTTCGGGAGTGACGGTGTCCTCGGGGTTTGTGCGAAAAAGAGGTAGAGGTTCCGGGCTCACGCACGAGGAAGGCAGAGCCTTATGGCTCAGGCGAGGAGGGCGATGACGACAGGCGAGCACGAAGGAAAGGATGGCGAGGGGTCTTGGTTGGGAGTGGAGAAGGTCGAAGTTTGTTGGAGGAGGCGACGAGTTTGATGGGGAAAAACAAGAAGATGATGAAGTGATGCTCGTGGGCTTGCAGGTTGTTGGGGGCAATGACGCTGACGAAGGAAAGCTTTGAGGGTCTGTTGAATTTTGCAAAGAGGAGAATGGGAGAGGGTGTTGTTGGGATTGTTGTAGTGCTGTGAGGAAGAAGAGTAAGGAGATGGATGCAGGCTGCAGGAGATAAGAAAGAGGAAGAAAGAGATTAAGACGTACGCATAGGTTCCCATCGTAACCCCACATCCATGGGGATTTCAAACAATTTAGACATACCGTTCAGCCAACTCGACACAGCGTGCTCTAAAGTCGGTTAATAATTCTTTAGGAAGAAGCAACGTCTGGAGGCGCCAACGATCGATTCAAATTCAAATTCGCGTTTTCTTGCGTAAGGAGATGCTAGGATAGGTTTTTTAAGAGAATAATTAGGAATTCAAATCCTAAACAATTTGAGATAACACAAATCTCTAACAATAACTTGATTTCAAATATTCTTCATGATCTTTATTAATAACATGGGAGCCTTTAAATAAGTTTTACAAAATTAAGTTCCCAAACTACAACTGATATTGTACTAAAATTAAAAGAAAATAACTCTAATAATAAAAAACCAAAAATAAAAGAAAAATATATTAAAATTCTTAAATTGCTTGAATCACTCTTGAGTTGGGCGACTTTGTCTTCTTCGGCTCATGCGTCATGGCTGGATGCCTGCATCATTCTCCCAGAGTGAGAGAAGACTGGACCCCGTCGAATCAAGTGAGATAATGCTCTCCTGTTGTACCAGATCAGTCCACTGTAAATCACCTTGACCTAGTTGTGAAGCAACGGTCGGTTCTTTTCCTTTACAGTGGTCCAAGTATATGTGAGTTCTACCAGTTTTGGTGGTGATAGTTTCATCCTCTAAAACTTTATCAACATTCTCTACTGCAATGGGATGAGTATCTGGAAGTGAGGTAAGTAGGCTCTCTTAGAAAATGGCTTAGGGGCAGGCTCGACAATCAATAGGCTACAATCAAAACCCTCGCAATCCACTATATCATTAACATTGAAAGTACAACTAATATCATAATCTCTAGAAAGATCTATAACATAAGTATTGCAATTCAATTTATTTAAGATCTTAAAAGGTCCAGCACTGCGGACATGCAACATTTTAACAGTTCCCGAATGAGACCGTTTCGGTAAATCTGAACCATCACATAATTGCCTACATTAAAAGGTTTAAATTTTTTTCTACTTTCAGTTCGTAAAGTAGGCTTCACATTGCCCCATTTATTTTCATCACTGATCTCTTCGTATAGTTTGTGTATGCGTTTGAGTGATGTAAGTGCAAATGCAGACTCAAATGCGCTATAGTGGGATGATGTCGACAGTAAAGGAGGAAGCGACTTGTGGACATGATATACATGACTAGTGAAAGATAGAGAAGAAACAATAGCAATAAGAGGTGGGGAAGGTGGAGTTGGCAGCAATGCCAAAATGGACGTCTGTTTAGTTTGTCCAGCCTTGAGCCTTAAGGATAATAGCTTAATCTGCCTACCCTCATGGTCAAATTGACACATGTTAGATCGACCGTAAATTGTGACATTTTTGTCGAACCATTGTCTACCTAATATGACTTGACCCACATTCATCATGTCACACCATATATTGTCTTAGTAATGATTGAAATTGACTGGGACAAGACATCGTTGTTTGCCTCAAGTGTTGTGGAGTCAATCCAAGACACTTTGAACGGGTGGGATGGGGTACAATCTCTAATCCAAGATATTTGAGCGATTTAGACGGTATTGCGTTGATACAACTCCCAATGTCTACGATCACCTTACAACTCTTATCTCTAATTTTAGTGAACGTGTGGAAGGTAACACTTTTTCTCCAATCGTCCTTTTCAGCTGGTGTGGAGGAGACACATTTAACAACAAACAAGTGAGTTGATGGTGTTTGATTAATACAATTGAGACCGGCATCACTTGTGGGTTCTTCGTCGATTTCAGAATCTTCTCCCTTAAAAATGTACACATCAGAGTCTGACTTAGTAGCTTCGATGGGTGTTACGAGACTACGACAACTGGCAGCTAGATGTCTGTAACCTTGACATTTGTAACACTTGATTGTGAAACTAACTTTGGAGGACTCCAGGTCCTTGTTTCTGTTGTCCCGTTCAAGACTCTTACCCTTTAAGATCGTTCCTATGTGAAAGGGTTTGGGTCTAAACCTATTGAGTAGGGAGATGAGGGAGGTCTAAACACTGAGATTATATAATCGTGACTCTTTGAAGTGTAACTGGTCCTAGCAATCTACATCTTGAACTAACGCATACGCTGTTTCTAACTCATTGACTCCCCTAGCTAGCAGTTCAATTCGTAGATCATTTCTAAGACCAGCTTTGCATCTAGAAAGAATTTGAACTTCTCCTTCCTTATGAAAGGTACTGCATCTGATAAGAAATTCATCAACTTTCTCGACATACTCTGACAAATTTGTTACCTTTGACAGATTTGTTACCTTCAGTATATTGATGCTAATTGTCCATGAGAGAGCACTAAACAATGGCGGCACATATTTCATTTCTAACTCTTCTTTCATCCTATCCCATGTGTCGATCGGTGATCGACCTCGGGCTGCACGATTGTTTTCTACGTTGGTCCAATACTGACTAGCTTGGTCAGACAATTTCATTGCAGCATACTCAACTTTCCTAAACTCAATGAGTTCATACCATGTGAAATACCTATCTAATTGAAGTATCCAGTTTATAAAAAGTTGTAGGTCGTGACGTCCATCAAAGTTGGGATATCAATCTTGATGCTTTTCAGATATTGAGCATCGAGATTGGGTGGGTTATCAGTGTGATCATGACGGGAGTTTCGCGATGAGGTAGAATTTTCTAGTAATGAAGGACTCACGATCAATCATTAATTTGTTTACTTCCTCGTTAGTCTTGTCTATCCCAGTGGTTAAAACTTCAAGTTTAGCCATGAGATCAGCTAGGGTGGGCTAGAAGGCCATGGATCAATGTTGGGCTCATTAGTCTCTCCTAGCAAATATGGTTTAGCACTACAGGTGGACATGCACTACAGAATCTAAATGAGGATGAAGAGATGCAAATCTAAGTTTAACGATTTTTTTAAATGCAAGAAGCAGTAAAATTTCCTAGTAAATGCCTACGTGATGCAAATCCTACCCTACCCATGCTCTGATACTAAAATCATGTGAAATGTATAAAGCGTGTGAATCAGAGATCAATGATAAAACAAAACTTCGCTATATTCCACCAACAAAACGATCTTGGACAAAAAAATAGTTAAAACAAATAATACAGCTAATGAATTTAACAAAATGTGTAATAACAGTTGTACCAATCTTTATGTAAAATAAACTAATGCAATTACTCAGTTACATGACAAAGCTTATACAATCAATATATATGACCAGTAAGCACAGAGTTAACAAATTCTCTTAGTCTCACAATATTTGTGAGAACAGATTAGACCAATAAAATATAGAGACGATTATCAAACCCACAAATAAATAGAGCGCATAAAGAAAAGTACCTACTGGTGATCACAGTGATCTCAGTGACCTGTAAGTGAGTACTGATGTGAAGCTCTCATCGTCATGATCATAACGGTACCAAGATCGCCTGAATCGGGGCCTGCATGTGAGAGTTACAGTCCAAAAATCAACCCAGTACACTAATGGATCTGTTTCTTCTTGAACCCGCTACTGTAACAGCGGGGCGTGTTATTGTAGCACATGAATCCCAACTTAAACCCGACTCTAAGTTAAGTCTTGGGAAGCGGGTATGGGTTGTAGGTCGGGTTTAAATTAAAAACCCAAACTTAGACATTCTTCTTCTTTATTGCTTGCGGATTTTGGGTTGACTTGGAGCCAAACCTAATAACCTTCAATTGAACCCAAATTGGACTCAAGTTCTTCAATAGCAGCAGCTTGTTGGGCAAAGGAGGAAGGCGATCGTGCAGGTGACCTTCAGGAGTGACGGTGTCCTTGGGGTTTGTGCGAGAGAGAGGCAAAGGCTTCGGGCTCACGCAAGAGGGATCCAGGGCCTTGTGGCTCAGGCGAGGGAAGGAAATGATGACACACGAGCACGAAGGAGAGAAGGATGGCGAGGGGTCTTGGCTGGGAGTGGAGGTCAGAGTTTGTTGGAGGCGGCGGCGTCGTCGAGTTCGATGGGGAAAACAAGAAGATGAAGTAATGGTGGTAGGGTTTCAGGTTGTTGGGGTGGTGTTGACGAAGGAAAGCTTTGAGGGTGATGTTGATTTTTGCACAGAGAAGAATGGGAGAGGGTGTTGTTGGGCTTGTTGCTGTGCTGTAAGGAAGAAGAGTAAGGAGATGGCTGCAGGCTGCGGGAGATGAGAAAGAGGAAGAAAGAGATTAGATTAGGGTAGGGTTTTTTAAGAGAATAATTAAGAATTCAAATCTTAAACAATTGAGATAACACAAATCTCTAATAATAACTGAATTTCAAAGATTTTTCATTATCTTTATTAATAACATGGGAGCCTTAAATAGGCTTTACACAACTGAGTTCCCAAACTACAACCGATGTGTACTAAAATTAAAAGAAAATACATCTAATAAAAAAACCAAAATAATAGAAAAAATACATTAAAATTCTTAAATTGCTTGAATCACTCTTAAGATGCGTGATTTCGTCTTCTTTGGTTCATGTGCCATGGCTAGATGCATGCATCACCCCACTTGCCAAAGGAGGTCGAATAGTAGCAAGAGTTAGGAACTTGGTTTCAATTTGTTGTCTAGACAGGGATAGAATTAGCAAGAGTTATAATTTAAAATAGAGAGAGAACGAGAAGAGGTTATTCCAAGATTTTGGTGAAATTAGCAACTCTAGAATTAGATACTTTTGTGGTTTTGAGAAGTGGTAAGTTTTCATGGTTTTGCATGGCTTCAAGATAACTGCAAATGTCATGATTGCATGTTAACTCATGGCCTTTTGAACTATTTGGCAAGAATTAGCAAGAATCAACCCATAACTCTTGCTAATTCTTGTTACCAAACGGGGCCTAAGAGTCTAGAAGGGGAAAGATGATAAATTTGTGTATGATTACAGATCTATAACTTTTTTATGGAGAGGGTAGGCATTAGTTTTTTCATTCACAGACAAATGAAAAAATACAGCTCTTATATTATCTCAACCCTTATCCATTTCAGCATAGTGGTGGATTTAGGTCAGACCGTTCATAAACTAATCTGACCAATCCGAGGTTATCTCTACACACCACCTCAAAGTAGAGCATGGATGTTTGATGTGCAAAGCTTGCCCAATAAACTTAGAAACTTCTGCCTTTGGTAAACACATCTGTCAATTGTTGAAACGAACTCGCATATGTTAATATGGGTAAATTGCAAAAAAGGTACCCGGGGTTTGAAGAAACCTCCAAAAAGATACCCATCTTTGTTTTTTCCCCTCAAAATGAGTTCTCAAGGCCCCACTTTCTATTAGTTTCTTAAACTTTCTATTAGTTTACTGGTTGGCTAGTCAATGCAAGGCACATGACTTAAATTTTAAACCAAAATGCCCTTCTTATTCACCTCTTAACAACAACTCTCACTCTCATTTTCAAATGAACTCATCAACTCTCTCACTCTAAAACACACACACACTTAAGTAGTTTAATTTACCCAGCATCGCTCATTAATGAACATACAGAGAATATGTAAAATTATATTCATGGTCTCTTGATGATGATTAATAGTATGAATGGACATGGTAGCAAAACTGATGAAGACATCTAGTGAATTAGTTTGTTTTAGTTGGTTGGTCATTTTATCATATTGTTTTAATTGGTTGAGTCATTTTCTTAAACTTTTTAATGATTAATTATGAAAATTACCATTTGAGCATTTTGTGTAGCCAATGTGCTTCGAGTGGATGCTCAAGGGAGAGATTCTCAAACCTTATCTTGGGTGATAAACCTTAGATTAAGATTTTCTAGTGTTCGTCCCCCATCATTTTGGTATCAGAGCTAAATTCTCCTCTTTTCTTTTACCTTTTACAAAACCCTAGCCTCTATCAAATTTATACAAAACCCTAATTCCTCTTGTCAACTCTAAATCTTCTCAAAAAAATCCCAAAAATTCCTTCAAAGAAATTCTGACACGCCACTGTTATATTCATCTTCTCCTTCAACAACACCTGATCCATGCCGCCGCCAGCTCCTCAATTCCAGCAACTCCTCCCTTTCCTCTCCTCCGCTTCCCGACAATGAAGGCTCCTCCATCGCCTCCCGATGATGAAGGCTCCTCCGCCGCCGCCGATCTCTGACCCCTTTTCTACATCAAAGTTTGCCGCCTTGGTTCAGTCTTGATGCACATTTGTTGGGTTTATGACCACCACCATGGCCCGATTGAGAGTCAAAGAGATCTAAACTCGACAGGGTAGAATTTTCCCCAACCCCGGGGGAATGATGGGAGCATCTAGTGGATTAGTTTGTTTTAGATGGTTGGGTTATTTTATCTCATTTTATTGTAGTTGGTTATGTTGTCGGTTTATCTTATTTTACTTTGTTTTAGTTGGTTAGTTTAGTTAGTTTATTTTACCTTATTTTAGTCTCACATTAATTGTGGTAGAGTTCTCATGTGAGCCTATAAAAGGCAAATGTGGAGATTCTTAGTTAATGATTGATTATGAAAATTGTCGTTTGAGCATTTTGTGTAGCAAGTATGCTTCGGATGAGATGCTCAAGGGAGAGATTCTCAAACCTTATCTTGTGTGATAAACCTTAGATTGAGATTTCTTAGTGTTTGTCCCCCACTCAGAAACTCAGATTCTTCACAAATCACTAGCATGAATGGCAAAAAGCCTGACAATGTTCTTCATATGAATTAATCAGCACTGCATTGTTCCATTGACATGGATTTGACTTTGAGCCAGTTCTGATCTATCAAATCTAATAACTTACTATCAATAAACTACTAAAATAATGTCAACAATATGCTTTTCTTTCAATCATTAATAGAATATTCCCAATGCTAATATATACTTAGTGGAATAGGCACTACTTTTCGTTAAAGAAATGGGGAAAGCTTTGAATTCAGTGAGCTCAATGAGAAATGCAAGTCACCATATGGAGCTGGTTTATGTCATCCCTGTGCCACATTCGCAGAATCTTGACATGGATTTAACTTTATGAGCCAGGTCTGATCCATCAAATCTAATAACTTACTATCAATAAACTACTAAAATAATGTCAACAATATGCTCTTCTTTCAATCATTAATAGAATATTCCCAATGCTAATATATACTTGGTGGAATAGGGACTGCTTTTCATTAAAGAACAGAGGAAAGCTTTGATTTCAGTGAGCTCAATCAGAAATGCAAGTCACCATATGGAACTGGTTCACGTCATCCCTATGCCACATTCGCAGAATCTTGCAGAGCACGACTATGGAGCTTTCGAATCTTTAATTGAGTTTTTGAGCTTGTATTAGTTTTGGAAATGAGTTGTTCAAAGATGGCTTTGGAAATAGTTTTGGAAGTGAGAGAGTTGAGAGAGAGAGAGAGAGAGAGAGAGAGAGAGAGAGAGAGAGAGAGAGAATTGGTTAAGAGGAAGAAGAAGGATAAAAGATAAGAAGGGTAATTTGGTCTTAAAATTAACTTACGTGCACAACACGTGTTAATGTGGGTCCAGAACTATTAGCCCACTAATAGAAAGTAACAGTTGGCACCCATTTTGAGAAAGAACAAAGTTGGTACCCATTTTGAGATTTCTTCAAACCACGGGACCCTTTTTGCAATTTACCCTATTATTATTTATTCTCTGCCGAAGTGATGGTTGAACTCAAATAAGTTTTGTTCTATCATATGCTGAATCGGATTCATTTTGTTCCACCTTGTTATCACAGTAGAGAAAGAAGTAGCTCGGGTTTCGAACTAATTTCCCACAAAAGAATCCAAAGCCAAAGAACTTCTGCAACACAATGAGCCATAGCTCTATATTCACCTTCAACATTATACCATGAATACAGTTTGCTTCTGAGTCCAACTAACTAGATCTCCGCGAACAAATGAACAATAACCTGCGGTAGATTATTGATCATTAACTGAACCTCCCCAGTCAGCATTAGTAAAAATTTCAACTTGGAGATTGAATTGGATTGGAACATCAATTCTTTTCCTGAATATGCATTATGAAATATCTGAGAATTCCCTCTATTGTTTGGAAATAAATATTTGATTTGGTAGATGAAAAACCGTTCCATTGATCTAGCAACTTCTAGGCCGAAAAAGTATCCTTCTTACCTATGTCCTTGATTACAAACTCAGAAGCAAGCTAGCCTTCAACGTGTTTATCTTGGCTAGTTCTTCACGCCATTCATCTCAGAAGACCAATCTCCAATGATACCCATATCAAATCACTACATGACCTAGTAAAATAAACTCTTGGGAATTGTCAATCCATATTGAGCTTTCTTAAGCCTGCACACCTTGCTTTTTGCATCCATGCCAGCAGGTGGACTGATATATACTTTTTGGATATCACCATGCAAGAAAGCATTTATGACATCAATCTGATGAAGCTCCCATGAAGACTTTGCTGCCACGTAGAGAAAGACCTTGATGGTATTGAGTTTTTCCATTGATGCAAAAGTCTTCAAGAAGGATCCGACGGACTTCAAAAAACGATTCCAGAGATTTCTATAGGCTGAATAAAATGATAATTCAAGAACTGGGACAGTTGGTAGTGTCTACCTGCTGCAATGAGAGAGATGATAGGCTTGTTGCCAACATGTTTTAGAGGAATCTCTTATATAGGAAGGGGTTACCCACCTTATTTGAAAGAAAGTTCACCGGAAATCCATATTTGTATCAAAGCTGACAATATCATCGTATTGTTAACAGCTTGAAAACAGTAAAAATTAAGCAATTAAGCTTTAACAAACAATTTGAAACCTTGTTGCTAGAATTAACTCATATAACTTTTCAAACTCTATTATGAGCATCACTAAATATAAATCATCTAAAGTATATCAAACATGGGAGATAGAGCAAATATTTACAAAAAAGAAACGCCTACAAAAGAACATAAAACGGTCAGTTTATAGCAGAGTTCAAAAACTCGGCCGAGTCGGATACGACTCGGCCGAGTCGTATCCGACTCGGCCCCCTCCAGTACGACTCGGAGGCCCGAGTCAACAGAAGATCACCGAGTCGACCCGGATCGGGGCCGACTCGGACCCGACTCGGCCGAGTCGTTCACGACTCGGCCGAGTTGACCGAGTCCGGTCCGAGTCGGACCTGATCCGGGTCGACTCGGCGCCCGTGACCCCTCCCTTAAAACGCGCTGAGGGAGAGAGATCTGATCTCTCTCTCTCTCTCGCGCTCGCCGTCCCCCCCGTCGCCGTCGCCGTCGCCGTCCGTCTGCAGGTAAATTCTCCCTCTCCCCTCTCTCCCTCTCAGTCTCTCTCTCTCCCCCTCTCTCCCTCTCTTTCTCTGTCTCTCTCCCCCGCAGCGGCGCACTCAGTCTCTCTCTGCCTCTCTCTCTCTCCGCAGGACTCTCTCCCGGCTCTCTCTCTGTCTCTCTCTCCGCAGCGACTCTCTCTCTCCCTCTGTCTCTCACTCTTTGTCGGACTCTCTCTCTCCCTTTGTATCTCTCTCTCACTCTGTATCTCTCTCTCTGTCGGACTCTCTCTCCCTCCCTCCCTCTCAGTCTCTCTCTCCCTCTCCCTCTCAGTCTCTCTCTCTGTCCCTCTCTCTCCTCCACTGTGTTCCCCTCTCTCCGTCTCTCTCCCTCTCTGTTCCTCTCTCTCTAATTAATTTGCATTTAATGTCATTTAATTTAGTTTAGTTTAGGTAAAGTTAATTTAACTTAATTTAGGTTAATTTAATCTAATAAAGTTTTGTAATTAAGTTAGGTAATTTAATAATTTTATTGAAGTTAGGTAATTAAGTTAGTGTAGGTTAATCTAGTATAAACTAGTTTAGTTTAATTTAATGCAGTTTCATTTAATTGAATTTAATTTAAATTAGTTTAGTTAACTTAATTTAGGTTAATTTAATTTAATAAAGTTTTGTAATTAAATTAGGTAATTTAATAATTTTATTGAAGTTAGGTAATTAAGTTAGTGTTGCTTAATCTAGTATAAACTAGTTTAGTTTAATTTAATGTAGTTTCATTTAATTGAGTTTAATTTAATGTTTTTTTAATTTAGTTAATTTTAGTTTTAATTTAATTTAACAGATAATTTTTTTTAAATTTTAGTATGGCTCCAAAGCAACGCGATATTGGATGGGAACATGGTACCCCTATTGGTAGAAGTAGAAAACTTGTGAAGTGTAATTATTGTGGGAAACAAGTCCATGGTGGTATCACTAAATTGAAGCAGCATATAGCACATGTACCCGGTCAGGTGGAAAGATGCTTGCGAGTATCAAAAGAGATATCTCAAATAATGAGACGACATCTTTCTGAAGGTAGCAAAGAAAGAGCGGCCATAAAATCTAAAAAAGAGCGACTTATGAGATCTTTAAGTGAGGAAGATTTCTATGATGTGACCGAAGAAGATTCTGATAATGAAATTGAAGAAGTTGGTGGTTTAGAAGGAGTTGAAAGAAGACAACTAAAACAAGCCATGAAAGAAAGTCGTGAAATGGCTTGGAGATCGGCAGAAGGAGTTGATATTGGTGGCAGTAGTTCACAGCCTTCAGGATCAGGGAGTAACCGTGGATTGCGTCGGAGTATGACTATGAGAGAAGCTGAAATTTCAGCTCGTGGTATTGATCCTTACATGTTCCCAACAAAACAGAAATCAATCAAAAGCATGTTCTCAACTGAGAATATGAAAAAGGTTGGGAAATCCGTGGCGAAGTTCTTTCACTACAATGCAATACCATTCAATGCAGCTGATATTGGTCCTTACTACCAAGCCATGATTAATACTATTGCGGAAGCAGGCCCAGGTGTAAAAGGCCCTACAGGGTACCAGATTGGCAATCTATATTTAGAGGAGGAAATGAAAGAAATTGAAGTATATATTGCTTCAATAAAAACAAAATGGCCGCAGTATGGTTGCACGATCATGTGTGATGGATGGAGTTCTCATAATAGAAAGCCTATTGTTAATTTCATGATTTATTGTGATAGAAGCATGATCTACCATACTTCTGTTGATACCACTAATATCTCGAAGACTGCTGAGTATATATTCTCGCTAATGGATAAACTTGTTGATGAAGTTGGTGAAGAAAATATCATGCAGGTTGTAACAGATAATGAGGCAAGTTTCAAAGCAGTTGGTCACATGTTGATGGAGAAGAGAAAACATTTGTTTTGATCTCCCTGTGTAGCACATTGCATTGATTTGATGCTTGAAGATATTGGCTCTTTGAAATCAGTCAAGGAGACATTGGATGATGCTAAGATGATCACATCATTCATTTACAATAGCCTCAAAGTGGTGAATTTAATGAAGCTATATACCAAAGATAGAGATTTGTTGAGACCAGGTATAACACGGTTTGCCACCGAGTTTATTTCTATTGAAAGCCTTATTCGCTATGAGCAAGATTTAAAAAGAATGTGCACGACTATCGAATGGCGTGAATTCAATAAGGAAAGGAGTAGAAGAAATGTGCGAGATAAGGTTTCTAATCTCATTCTGACTGACGTTTTGGAAGAAGGCAAGAGAGGTCCAAAACATTATGGATCCTCTTATTAGAGTCTTGGAGATAGTGGACCAGGACAAGAAACCTACACTATCTATTATATATGAAGCTATGGATAGAGCAAAATTGGCTATAAAGGCCTCAAATAAGAACTGGAAGAAGTACTGGGATATCATTGATAGAAGATGGGAGGGACAATTGCATAGACACTTGCATGCTGCTGGTAATTCATTTGCCTAGAAATCATATTTGTTGACTAGAAATTGAAACTGTCATATCATAACAATCGTGTGCTTACATTATTGCAGCATATTTTTTAAATCCAGCACTCCAATATTCAAAAAACTTTTCTACACATCCAGAAGTGAGATATGGATTAAAGGAGGTCATTAAAAGATTGGAGCCAGATTTGAATAAACAAGCAAGAGCTATTAATGAGGAAATAATAATTTATTTATTTCATCGATATAATGTTATGCAAATATTAACAATTGTGATGTGTATTCTCACAGATAAATTTATTTGTGAATGGAGTTGGAGAATTTGGAAGCTCACTAACTAGAAGAGCAGTGCAACAATCTCTTCCAGCTGATTGGTGGATTAATTATGGCGAAGAAGCTCCCAATCTGCAGAAAATTGCCATCAAAGTCTTAAGCCAAACATGTTCTTCATCGGTTTGTGAAAGAAATTGGAGCACGTGGTCGCTAATTCATACAAAATTGCGCAACCGGTTGGCAATGAAAAAGTTGCATAAACTAGTATTTGTGCATTACAATATGCGGTTGCGAGTAAGAAACTTGACATGCAAAAGCGACATTGATGATTATTACAACCCAATTGATCTGAACAATATTTTCAATGATGATATTTTGGATGAGTGGATTCGTGAGGGAGAACAGCCGATGTTACCACCAGATGACTTAAGTTGGTTAGATGAAGGTATTCGTCATACTGACGAAAGTGGCGGTGATGATGGTGATGGCGGTGATGATGACAGCGGTGGTGATGATGGCGTTGATGGTGGTGGCGGTGATGGTGGTAATGTTGAAGAGACTCATGGTGTTGGTGGAAGCCAACGAGATGATGTTTTAACATGAGATTCAGAATATTATGCCACACAAGATACAGATCATGGAGGCCGGGCGGGGATTTCATAACAGCGTAGGCATTTGGATCGGTTGGTTGAATTCAGTTCTAGCGATGATTATTCGAGTGGACATGATAACTACTCACATGGTCATCATAGTCTTGAAGGCCATTTACAGGGGTTGGGTTTGACATCTGGCCAATATTCTGGCACTGATTATTCTAGCACTGGTGAATACTCTACTATTAGCACTGAATATCGAGGTTTTGGGTATTATCACCATGGAGCTGATATTGTACAACCCCTACCGCCATATTACTCTGATAGTGGATCCTCTGGCCAATCATCTCAGCCTACAGGATCTCACCCACAAACATATTATTATCCTTATGGAAACTATATGCCTGGTTTTTATACTTATCGCAGGCTAGATGATAATGATGATTTGGAGCCTCCTCGTAATTCAATGTGGAAATGACTATATTAGCAGGTACTTATGAATTATTTGTGCAATTTACTATATTATGCATGTATTTTGATATTTTTCTACCGACGACGCTTGTATTTATACTTTCACGTTATGTTTTGAGTATTAGGTGATATGTTTTGAATATGTGATGCATTAATTTTGATGTTTACATTTTTTTATGATTTGTCATGATTTTTTCATAATTTTTTTGGCGTTCTATGTAGCGTTTTGCGCGTATCGTCCGAGTCCGATCCGAGTCGCCGAGACCAATCCGTCTCGGTGCCGGCCGAGTCGGCGGCCGAGACCGAGACTTTGAACCATGGTTTATAGGAGACCATACTAGGCATGGTAGAATTAGCTAGGAGTCTTCATTGGATGACTTGTTTTAGAAACTGTAACTTAATTACCAAATACATTCCATAGAATCCTCAAAATTTCATCCAAGCATTTAAATAAAAATAACTGATAACAAGCAATTTTTCAGCTCGACCCATATGATGAACCTAAATCATGAGTTCATAAATTTGATTAAGTACTGTGGAGTAATTATTTTCAAAAGTAACTACCTCTAAGTTCAAGTTATTCTGAACAAGGTCAACAGTACTTTGCAGTATTTCCCTTCCCTGCAATGAGTATAAGAATACAGGTTAAACTATGAGCCATGTATCTACTTATCAATCAAAATAGCATATGTTTATAAGCGGGCTTATTTTTCTGATAGTCAAGACTGTTAAAAAATATAGTGATGATTCTTACTTGTAGTGTTATGAGTTCTGCAAGTGGTTTTGCATAGAATCTTGAATTGGAAAAGCCCAAACAACCATACATGCTGAAGCAGGTACATGAGTAGAAACTAAGAAATACAATCAAGCACAACAAATGAAAGATTCCAGAAATCAGGGTAGTGTTCTAACCTGTTAGCGGTAAGCTTCAATGCTTGCTGTTGGATATCCAATTGCTGGACTTTGAGACCAGAAGCAGTCTTCATCCATGACTTGACCATTCTCCTCCTACTAACCAGATTTTTCAACAACTGAAAAGTATAGATTGAAGAGGTCCTAAGTAACATTTACCTAATATTAACTAAAGATATGAATGGTTAAATTTTGACATTAGGATATAATTTATATCTTTAGCAAGTATATGAATGGTTTAAATAGGACATAACTAATATGAACTTAAGATAGATAATGACCAAAGTTACATTAGATCTACACTTGACATGGTTGTGACTTGAGATATTTCATATGAAGGTTGATATTGAAGTGGAAATGTGCTATATCTTCAAATGATGACTATAATCTGTTGAAGCATTCTTAAAGTATCATCGATAGTGTTTCAAGTACTAAGTGTCACATGGCAATATGGCATGCATATATATATATATATATATATATATATATATATATATATATATATATATATATATATATATATATAGAGAGAGAGAGAGAGAGAGAGAGAGATGACTTGTGTCCTTCCAAAAGGTTTTAAGCTCAAATCCTTCCAACTCAAATACAACCCTCCGATATTCGAATACAAGATCCACTCCGTTGAAGTTGATCTATATTATTTCAAGTATCTATAAACCAAAAATCAAGTGTTTTGAATACTTTTTGCCCATCCATCAAGCAACACAACATGAACGGCCGAAAGTAGTGAGTTGATTAGATCTATGTCTTTAGACATACAAATTCTCGATCCGGACATTTGATTATGGTCTAAACATTTAAAAACCTCTACAAACCAATTTTTGTTAGGTTTCAAATGTTCTACATCATTAAACTAACCAACTCACTATTTAAGCCGTCCGTTTTTTCTCTACTTGATGCGTGCACAAAAAGTATTCAAAACACTTGATTTTTGGTTTATAAGATACTTGAAATAATATAGATCAATTTCAACAGAGTGGATCTTGTATTCGAATGTCGGATGTTGATATTTGGTGAGAAGGATTCGGCCTCAAATCCTTTTGAAAGGACACAAGTCTCTCTCTCTCTCTACACACATGTCCAGGTAACAGCTTATATATCCACTTGCACCTAAAACTCTTTAATGCTTAGATAGGCCTGCACAAGTATCCAAAGTTTAACACTCACAAACACACACACAAAACACTACTCTTAAAAGCAAATAGTATAAAGCACGTGCACATTTCTATTCCCTCTTTTTTGTCCCCCCTCTATTTTCCCCTATCATTTCATATTTTAATAATTAGTTTTATGTTAATTTTTACTATCATAATACAATTAAAACTCTCAAATTATGAAAACTCCCTCTCTTTAATTCTTTCTTTCTAATATAATTGGACTCGCAAACTATATAATATATAATTAGAATTCACAATTTATGGAAACTCTCTATCTCTTTCATTATTTTTTCTAATTACCTAATATAATTGGAACTTTCAAATTATGAAAACTCTTTATATTTGCCTATCTTTTTTTGATTAGAAACTCTGAAATTACACAAACTCTTCCTCTCTAATCCTTTTCCCCCTCATTTAATCAGATTTTTAACTTTTTCTAATTGACTTTATGCTTCTTTTTTTCAATTCTTTTGTGAGATATTTTTGTGAAGATTTTTTCCCTTCCTCGTTTTCGCTCATTCTTTTTTCTATATTTTTCCATTTTTCTCACAATTATTTATTCCTTATTTTATAAATTTTTATTCTTTTTATTTTCATAATTATTTCTTTTTTATTATTTCTTTATTTTTTAACCTATTTTTAAATTTCTATTTCCCTACAGTAAAAAGAAGAGAGATAATCAATATATACGGAGTCGACTAAATATTATTGTGCTCTTGGCTATCTTGTTCTCTGAATCTCTCGGTCCTACCTTTCGTTATTTTGTTATTTTTTTATAATTAGAATTCTTAAATTATGGAAACGCTGTCTATCTTTCTCATTATTTTTATAATGTCCTAATATAATTGGAACTCTCAATTTGTGAAAACTCTTTCTATTTGTCCTTTCCTTTTTTTGGATTAGAAACTCTCAAATTACACAAACTCTTCCTCTTTATTCTTTTTTCCCTTAATTTAATAAGATTTTTTTATTTTCCAATTGACTTTATGCTTCTCTTGTTTTACATTCTTTTGTGAGATTTTCTGTGAAGTTTTTTTCGCTCATTCTGTTTTCTAATTTTTTTTCTTTTTCTTACAATTATTTATTCCTTATTTTATAAATTTTATTCTTTTTTATTTTCATAGTTATATTATTTTCTATATTTCTTTATTTTTAACCTATTTTTTAAATTTCTTTTTTCCTACTATAAAAAAGAAGCGAGAAAGTCAATATATTCGGCATCGACTAAATATTATTGTGCTCTTGGCAATCTCGTTATTTGAATCTCTCAGTGTTACCTTTCATTGTTTTGTTAATTTTTTCTCGAGTTTGTAGTTTTATTGTTTACTATTGGTTTACAGATCTTCAAAAGGTTAAACGGGTCATGCCTGATTCATACTTGAACACAAAGATAAAATATCAAGGAGGTGAGAAAAATATCTCGAGCTTGTTTTGTTTTGGAACAATACTTATCTCCTACATATATGATGATTTCTCGCTGATTATAATTCTCACATATTCTATATTATTACCATATGAAAATTTATAGTGTTAGTTTATATCTTACCCCAATTTTCTTAAAAAAAAGTTAGATAGGATGCATAAAACCACCCAAGGTACTTGCAATTACTAATTTAATATTTTTTGCTTTTTTCTCAATTATTCTTTTCTTTTCCCATTAGATATTTTTCTCCTTTTTTCAATTCTTTATTTACCATATTACTTCCATTAGCTTTTTATTCAAGTCCACCTTTTCTTTATCCCAAGTATTTTTCCATCTTTGTTCTATTTTACTTACTTTCATATTTAATTTTTTTATTTTTTTATAATTTTTCATGTTCTTTTCTTTTCTTTACTTTGAGATTTTTTTCCCAACATCCTTACTTTTTATTTCATCTATTTTTCTTGTTTTAGGATTTTGTTCTACTATTTTTTAGATTCTTTTTGGTTTCATCGCTTTATTTATTCTTCATTATGATTTATTTTCTCTTTCTTCAAATTTGAGTTCGTTCTATCTTAATTTATTAATTATTTCTATTTCTTTTTCTTCTTTTTTGTTTTGGACAATATTGTTCTACTATTTTGTAATTATTTATTTTTCTTATTTTTCATATTATTTATATTCTTTCTTTTTCCCGTTCTTTTTCCTATTTTTTATTTTAAAGATTTTATCATTTATTTTTATTATTCTTTTGTTTTATTTTTTTCATGGTCTTTTTTACTTTTATTTATAGATTTTTCTTTTTTTATTTTTCGATATTATTCCACTTTTAATCTTCCTTCTCTTTTTTGTAGATTTGTTTCTCTTACTTTATCATTATTATTTTGGATTTAGGATTTTTTTTTTAGATTTTTCATTTTCTTCATATTTTTTATTTTTTCTTAATTATTTTTTATTTTTTCTTAATTATTTTTTCTGCTAATTCATCAATTTTCTTTTTTGTTTCTTTCCATTTTAAAGAATTTTTTATTGAAATATTTTTCTAAATATTTGTTTATTTCTACTAACATTTTAATGAGAACAACTACATATTTCTACTATAGTTACTTTCTTTTGAATAGATCGAATATTATGTTGTCGCACATAAATTATTTGAATAAATTATAAAATATATATTCATAAACTAAGAATAATTATAATTTAAAAAACTTCACGTGCACTTTTCTATTGTGTGTGTAACTAAAATGAATGTGAATATCAAGTTATGTAAAGGATCTGAGTAAACTGTTACAATGACGAGCAAACTGACACTAGGCATGACGAGGAACTGACAGATTTTATTTTTGTGTTGGTAACAACAAATAGTATTTCTGCCAAATTGCTCAATGTAGTGTCACAGAAACATATTCAAAGGCATAACAGTTCTTTGATGGTGCCTGTTAAGAACCATTTTGTGTAGATACTCACAGATACACATCAGAAGGAAAAGGCAAGATTTCGTACAACAAAATATGCATCAATTATCAAATTTGTTTGGTTCTGAGATGGCAACTTTCAAAAATTCACTATAAGGAGAAATAGCAAGGTTGAGATAAATGAGACTATCAATTGGATAGGGCCATAGGGGAACCACTAAAACGGAACACAGGGAAATTAAGATACATGGAAATATATGACAATTAATTAATGATGAATAAAAAATCTCAGGATTGACAGTGAAAGATGTTTGTGGTTCCTTGCACTGAGAACACATGAACAAATGTAAACACCACTACTCCCCTACAAGAATGGGTAATCAACAATCAAGAACGTGACATGGGATTATGGGAATAAAGATTAATAGTTAATTAGAATAATATAAAATAATGCAAGCAAGCACTAGTGATTAGGGAAAGTACCATGGGTAAAACACCAACTGCTTTGGATAATGGTAAATTAGGAGCCTGAACACTGGTGCACCGTTCTATCGTAGTGAAGCAGATATTATACTCCTGTTAAGAAATTCAAGCTCAAATCCCAGGAATATATAGATATAATGATTGCTGGTAATGGTGCATTACTTGGATGTGAACAAGGCTGCTGCTGGAAGAAAGTACTGATATCCAAATAAGAAGAAAAGTTAATTCAGGAAAAAGATATAAAACTAAGAATTACCTGAATGATCGAAGGGTAAAGGCTGTTGAAGTCTAAAAGTAAAATATATTTGTCATAGAGACCCTTCTTAGGCTCTAAGACCAACCCCCCAGAGTATGCAGGCCCCTTTCTTCCTTTTCCTCGTCCAACATGTTGTTCATCATCCGCAGGAGAGACGTCATTAGCATTGACGGCTTCAGCATCTTCACCCTCAACAGCTGCAATTGGTTTTCTCTTTGTTGTATTTGACTCCTTACTCTGTGCACTAATCTTATCTGGGACTATGTACTTCTTTTCATGAAATGAATGCAACAAAAGGTACTCCACCCTCTGTGCTCTAGCACCCTGAAGAATGTAGTGTAGCATTTGACTATGGTGAAACCTCAAAAACAGTTGTTTCAAGTAAATGTATGTGACAACTTACCTGGAGAGTTTTTCCCCAAAGGTTCCCACATATTCTTGTTAACTGCCAAGTAAGTGGAAGAATACTTAAATGAAACATCAGTTCCAGAGAGAGCCAAGCATCCGTCTCACCATACTCAACCTAGATCCAAAATCAAAATCAACATTCAAATTTGGAAAGGTTGGAAATTCAGGTGAGATGTCAGTTTTCAAGACTTACCATGATATGAATTACTAAAAGTTTCTAGTATTATTTCTAGTTTGTCCATAAAATTATTCACTAACAAACTGCTAATTACACAAGTTTCATAACCATTCATGAATAATTCATGTTGTTCAGGAAATGTTCCCTACATATTCATGCAATAATTGTCAATTTTTAATCATGGTACACTTCAGTTTTGATGTTATGTGTTATTACCGTTGCCTTTATATGGTTGTTTTTATGTACATTAGAGTGTGCATATAGCAGATACCGATTATTTTTCTTGTCATATTCTTTGTTCGTATTATTTGCAAATGATATTGTATTAGTTTATGGGAAGAGATAATTTCCCAAGTAGAAAGGTGGAGAAAAGCTTTAGAATCTAAGACAATCAATTGGAAATGGAATATATGTATTATGGAATTTACATATGAAAACTATGAGGAGAAATTAGGGTATAGTTCACATGGACGGTCAAGAAAACCTAGGAGTGATCATTTTTCGCTAGTTAGGACCAATCGTTCATAATAATGGTGAGATTGATGTTGATGTTGTTTATATGAAATATGAATGGGTAAGGTGGAGAAATGCCTTTGAAGTACTGTGATTGTAAATATCCATAAAATTGAAGAAATTTTTCACAAGACAAATTTACAGGAGCCATGCTTTATAGGTCAAAATGTTGGTATTTAGTAAATTAAGAAAAATGTCCACAAAATGAGTAACACTGAAATAAGGATGTTGAGATGGAGTGGCAATAAGCTACATAAGTGCATTTATAGAAGTTAGAGGGTACTCTTCAAAGAGCATAAAATGAGGCAGAATAAGTTGGTTTCAGCACGTATAGTGGACCAATGTGTCTGTTAGAAGAAGATAGTATTGTAGTTAATGGAGCAAAGAGAACCCGGTATAGACCGAATGAAGATGGATTGAGGCAGTAAAAACTAATAATAATAATAATTTTATCACATCATCATTATTATGACTACTATTACTACAATTAAAGTTGTTAATTTTACAAAGGAAATGACCCTCAATAACGCTGAAGGAGAAAAAGGATTCACATAGCTAACCCTGATGGTGATAAAGGCTTTGTTGTTGTTGTACTTATAATTAGTCAGTATACTTTGCAGTTCTTGAGGTTTATCTATTATTACTGTTGCCTCTGTGTGGTTACAGCATTAGTGTGTGCATATAAAGCATGCCCACGCTGGTGTCCTAGTGGCAAGTCATCGGGTTTGCTCCCCAAGTGATTTGTGTTCGAGGCTCGCGCTAGACATTTAGCGCCTGAGAGTCAAAATGGCTCTGCCTTACCCTGTTGCGCGTAGGGAAACTTTCTCTGGGCGTGGGGGGCGCGGGACCCATAGGATTAGTAGGGGGCTGCACTCATTTTGCGCATTGTGGGCCCCGGATGCCTAGACGGATTACAAAAAAAAAACATGCCCACGCGTGTGCACATGTATACATGTATGTTATACAGTAAATTCAAAATTCTTTCTGGGGTTTATACATTTTGTCTTCCACATCCCTAATATGGCCCTTTATAAACTATTACCAAATAGCACAACATATGAGGATAGCGTTAATACAAGTGAGAAAGGTGACTCGGTGAACATATGCAACAAGTTGACTTATACCAAGTGTAAACACCCACCAGTTGGAGAAGTGTCCCAGAAGCTTGGAACATGGCAGGAATATCATGTGGAGTGACCTCTATCCTGTCCTTATTCAGCTGTGTCTTTGCAAGTTGTGTCAAAGAATAGCTCACCTAAAATGTTAAGCCAGAAATTTAAATATATGTTAACCATCATAAAAAAAAAATTTTACAAAATTAGCTAACATATAGTTCAAAATCCAACCTCTCTCAAGAGGTCTCGGGAGCACAAATAGGTATCACATAACAGCCGACCTGCAATGCAAGACATGATTCCTAGACTAGCTCCAGAGCCATAAAGGGAACCACTTCTGCTGAGCTTAGGCATCACAGAGCGCTTGAGACGGCCAATCTTGGACCACATGGTGCTTGGAACCTTGCAGGCCTGCATCAAGAAAAGTAGATGCATATGATGTTTTCAACAATTGGGACCCCAGAATCAACAAGAGCTGAAGTCAACGCAATGAGAAAAAGGTTTCAGTTAGCATGATTCAAGGAATAGCCTAATGTCTAAAGAATGTGAAAAGAAATGGCATAAGTGCTATTTGAAATAGGAACTAATCCAAAAGGACCGAAGTATGGCACAGTTAGATCCGACTCTAAAGTGCCATATTAGAAGTTAGTCAAAAATTATCTTGTGGGATGTCCAAAAAGAAAAAGCAACTCCTACTTTGACCAAATGTGGTATGTATGATCAATTACTATGCTTGATTTCAAAGCCAAACCTGAGAACGATGGAGAAGAATATCAAGATCAAATCCAGAGATATTGTGTCCGACTAGAGCATCACAATCCAATTTGTGAAGTTCAATCATCAAACGGTTTAACAAAGCCCTCTCGCTGCAGGATATGAAACATAAGCTTGAATTATACTGTCAAACAAATACAGGAATTAGCCGGGCAAGTAAACATTAGTTATTACCTGCTTTCCAGGGTCAAAATGTTTGAGCCAGCCTTCAAGTTTCTTTCAGTAACATCTTTTGAGAGACCCATAGGAAATATGCCTCCGTCAAGTTTGCGAACAACAGTGAAATGGCTGAGTACTCCCTTTCTCTTCCACTCTGATGCTACCATTGGGCCATCAATCTGGAAAATGTATGTAAATAAGGACAGCTGGGACGAGATATTAAATCAAATCTGATATCATTTGCATCTAATAGCCAAAAGAAAGAAGCCAGATTTTATGTGTAAGTGAACCAGGACTTTCGGTTGTCACCGTCTTCATGTCCATCAAAGTCAAGGTTGTTACATTTGGAGAAGAATACAAGTAAGCAGATAATGGGAAATGTTTCTCTGATGTCATTAGGGCAAATGCCAATGTATATACAAGCATGGGTTACAATGACCCTTAGATATAAATTTCCCTAATAGAAAACTAGACTTCTAGCACATGCTATGCACATGTAAATAAAATAAAACTGTGAAGAGCTTATTAGCGTAGTAGACACACGACAAACTAAATTGAATTATACAATCATAACTTTTAGATATGGATGTGATGGGTTATTGGATTCAAGGGGGTGTTATTTATTACAATGTGGCTTCTAATAATGTAAAAATGATGTGGCCAGGTCTTGGATTCGAGGGGTGAATTAAAATTCTTAGAGGGTGAATTAAAATTCTTAGAGGCTGAAATGATGGGTAGTTAAAAGACTTTTAATAACAGAAGAATAAAATAAATGATATTTGTGGGTGGTGGACATGCCTTGGTCCGCCAAGCTGTGAGTCCATCCAAGTTCAATGCAATCTCCTCAATTGAGGGTTTGCATTATTAGTAGCACAGATAGAGTAGAGACAGAGATATGTACACTTATCCATCTTAATGCATTTAACAAAGGGTCCCAATTGAATGCAGAAAGTAAACATAGATAACATCGGAGTACCTTTGCCTTGTGACAGCAGACAACTGAAGCTGCCACAATCTCATTTGCATTATGCTTCAGACTGATTATTGTTTTCAAGTTTATTGCTGCAACAATCAGTTGAGGAATTTCTAGCTGATTATTAGGAGCAGAAACTGATATATCTTTGGGGCAATCAGCCACTATCTCAAATTTGCACCAGCTAACCTGTTAAACACTAGCCAAAATTGTTAGCCCCAAACTGATAATGTAGGAATTGTCAAATGAAAGCAATGTTTTACCGATATGACATAAGATCCAAGGATTAAGAAAGAAAAACCATCAGAATCAATAGATAAAGCCTACAGGTTGTCTAAGTAAAGAGTTGAATAACACACCCGCTGAGAAGCTGGACAGCTGACAAATCTTGATATTGATAGCCAAGACGGCCCCTTAATCTTCCTTTTAATTAGAAATAACTCCAAAGCACTGCAGATCAAAACATGGTCAATCTTTTCTGCAAATAATTTAGTAAACAAGCAAACTTCATTTTAAACAAGCTTTTAAAAAATGCAGTGGCAAAATTTGATTTGTCACGAAATAAAATTGTGAAAAATATTGTTTCGGATCAAACCATGATGTCTGCTTCATCAGGGATCATACAATCCCTATTAAATGGTATAATCTTTAAATTGAATAAACTGCAAACCAAAAGATTTCTCCTTCTAGACCGAAAAGTTCATTATATCATGTTTGTATTTTTTTACAGACCATGATAGATGTCTTTTTATGTACCACAGACATAGAATTCCAAATATACATTTGAACACTTTTCAGCAACGGATAACGGGTCCAATTTGTCTATTACTTGAGATATTTCATATTGCAACTTGATGCATGATTGAGAGGTCTAGCAATGGCAAAACTTTTCTCATCCATTGTTTAACATTATCAACAGCATGGCCACTTAAGCAGACTTTTGGAAAGATCAGTTATATCCTAATTGCAAACCCTCAGAAGATCATGCCCAAATTCCTGGTTTACCCAATTAGTGGACAAAAGGAAGATACGAAGTATACAATTTGTATGGCAAGGAATGAAATTTTCTTCAGGTGTGGAAGAGAAGAAAAACATTGGTATATAAACAAAGATAAGGAAAGACAATTTACAGCCAAAACTGGTTGAATTATGGTTCTAAGTGTATATCACAAGAATATCATATATAGGTAGTTATTACAATTACCATTTAATGTACTAAAAAGTCCTCTTAGAATGAAGCCTATGTTCCAATCAGCCACCAAGCCATACGAAAAAGAAACATAAAGAAACAAAAAGATTCTGGCATAGTTTCGCCTAGATTATTAATACTAAGCTGCTGAAACTGGTAACATGGGCAAGAGGACTTCATTTGCCATGAGTTTATGAACAAAAACATTCTAACACGGCTATGCCACAAAACATCTTCTACTACCAACTTGAACCGAAAAGAAAGGATAATAGATGCTAACTTAATCAGCGGTTATGAAGTAAAAGGATTTCAAGTGTAGAAACACAAGTAATATATTCCACGTTTGTATGTGCATTGATTTGGATTAGAAGCCGACGTTACCTGTTGTGTGTTCCCAGTAATGCTTTGAAATGCTCCCCTTTAAGATCTGCTGAAAGTGGTGGATCCTGCAATCAATAAAACCCACAGTAATAAGCAGAATGTAAGAGGAAGGTAAATACCAGGCTCAGAACCAATAAACATTAAGAGCATATCATAGGTATAGATAAATTTAAACATGGAATAACTTCTTGCATACTTGCTTTAAAAACTGGCAATAATGATATCTGGATTAGCCAAAACCCTATTAAGTCTATGAGACATGTCTTTGTATATTTCAGATATGCTAACTGGGACGGATTTAAAAAAAAAAAAAAAAGAAAGAAAAAGAAAGAAAAAGAAAATAACAATCCTTGTACAGGAGAAAGAAAAGCACCATACTGATGTAAGTGTACCTTAAATGGGTAGTTGATCTTAAGCACATACTGCTTCCCTGCAGGAATATCAGTTCGCTCAAATGCATAACTCCGCTGAAGAGCATCCAAGTATAATAAAAATAAATGAAAATCAATCATCATGCAAGAGAGGAAAAAGATGTAGATGCATGAAAACTTATAAATAAAGCAAGTTGTGTACCTTTACAGGCAACATGGTAAAAGTTGAAACATTGAGCTTCAACAATTGTTCAGCTATTTCATTTTTTAGTCCTGATGCCATCTCCTGCGGAAGAGAGGGAACTGCCTTTTACTACCAAAAAACAGGTGGGCATCAACATGGTAATTTAGGTGATAATTTCTACAAGACTGCAAATTTACTTGCAGAGTTGCTCGGAAAGCAGGCGAAGGATCCTCAGATTCTTTGGCTTCCGTCTTCATCTCTTCTGATTTGATGCTCGGAAAGACAGAACTGTCTGGTATAGCATAAATGCATCTTTGCATATTCTTTACAATCACACAACAGCTGTGATACGCACCACCTGATTTGACCTTAACACATGGAGATTGACCACCTTGTCAAAAGGTTGTTCATGTCCAAAATTTCAAATTCTCAAACGTTTACGTACAGAAGTACCTAAATCGTGGCATATAGACATAAAAACAGTCAAACCTATATAAGCTTAACAGTCTTGACACCACACCATTGTAATAAAGTAGGCATATGTTGCCATGTAGTGATATAAAAACAAGGCTTTCCGGACATGCATATACTGGAGAAAACAGTATAATATAAGAATCTTCAAGCTGAAGAATTATAAGCATTACCATACTATAGTCATGACAAGTGGATAGTGATGATGCAGTAGCATACAATTTCATAGACCTAAAGCCTTCATATGATAACCAACAAATATTTGGCCATCCAAAAAAAAAAAAAACTACTGAGAATTTAAAATATTTCCATAGGATTATCAGGAGCATCAATACTATAAAAAGAATGTAACCCAGCATAACCCGTAAATTTCATGAACTGAGAATAAGAATTGATTTTTTTTCCGTGTAAAGGTTATGGTCGCTTTTTTCCCCCTCTGCAAAGACAAATCATCTTCAAATGTGTTTATAATTTTCATAAGTGGAACACACTTATGTAACGCTGAAATTAAGAAACCTGAAATGTGTGACCTCCAACAATTGAAAATTTTTACCTTCTCAATAGGTAGAGGATACTCAAAAGTCTCAAACATCATAAAGACAGAAGAAACCAGCTAGCACTGAACTCAATCTAAATAGATTATATTGAACATATGCATGCTAGAATCTTGCAGACACAAAGCTCAATATTATCATCCTAATGCATATCGATTGCAAGATGAAGAAAGAAATGTTACCTTTCAAAGAGATAAACAGTGCCCAGATTACCCCCAAAGGACTAGCACTGAACTCAATCTAAATAGATTATATTGAACATATGCATGCTAGAATCTTGCAGACACAAAGCTCAATATTATCATCCTAATGCATATCGATTGCAAGATGAAGAAAGAAATGTTACCTTTCCAAAGAGATAAACAGTGCCCAGATTACCCCCAAAGGACTCCTCATGGGCATCGATAATATAAAATGGAAGCGACCCATCAGCGATCAGTTCAAAGTCTGAACAATCATCAATATTTAGATTTGATTCGCTCACAGTTCCTTCGCCACCGACATGCCCGTCGTCCTCACGAGCTGCCTTCCACCCCTCCGTTGCGCTCAACACATTTTCATTCCTCTCGACATTAATCTTTGCATTAAGACAAAACTCCTTCTCCTCTTCCACTCTCAACTCCACATTCGAGTGAGGCTTCTCAACCTCTATATTGTCATTACTCTCCGGTTCCTCTTTCACTTCCATAGCCACTGTATCCACATCATTCTCCTGACTCAAACCGCCATTTTCTTGAAATTTTTCTTCTGAATTGCTACTCAAAATCATCTCCGGCGCTCTGATCTCATTCTTGATCTGCAATCTTTGCCCATTTTCCGGAAAATTCCTCAAACTCCTTCGCCTCCTCTCCTCCCTATCATTCTCATCAGCCGCAAACTCAGCAAGAACATCATCAATTATACTCTCCGACGCCAAAGTCCCCGCCTTTAACGTCTTCTCATTCTTACAGAACACCGAAGAAGTGAACATCGAAGAGATCCGCTGCTTCGCCACCGGGATAGGCGGCGGCTTTACACTCTTCTTGACCTTCTCCTTCTTCTTTCTATTCGGATCTTTGCGGTCCTTATCGGATCCGGAACCGGATCCGGAATCGGAGTGATAATTAGGGTTGGGGTTGGCCCAGTCCTCTTCCTGGCCGTCGTCGGTGTAGCCGAGGCCGTCATCGTCGACGATGAAGTCGCGGAAGTCGTCGCGACGCTTGGCGACGAGGGCGGCGTAGTCGGATTCGGGCACGGTGTCGTAGATGGGATCCGAGAGCTTGATCCGGAGGTTATCGGATTCGGAGCGGCGGCTGGTGGAGTTCCGGAGGGCCTTGAGGCGCTGGAGGGCTTCGGATCGGGCGGCCGATTCGGGCCCCTTGGTGCGGGTCCGGCGAGCGGAGGCCGAAGAGTCCGCCATCGGTTACTGAATCGAGCTAGAGGCGGTGGAGAATGGAGTTCGTGAGAGTCAGGAGAGGGGAAGACGCCCGGGGCTGTGAGAAGGCGGGAAAATGTTGAGGAGTTGGCGCCAAAGTTGAGGAGGGCGCTAGGGCTAGCTCTGGAAACTAAAATGATCCGATGTTGCGGTTTGGACAGCAGTGTGATCTAAAGTTCGTTGTTTGGATGACACGTGCAAAGAGCATTTTTACTAGTATATTATCGCTATTTGTGAGAAACTGACTAATCAGTCAGCCAATATAGACGGAAGAGAAAGAAGAAGGAGATAGGAAGAGGAAGGAGCTGAGAAAGGAAGGAAGAGGAGGGACAAACACTGCTCTCACTTGCATATGAAGACGTTCACAGACGGACGGACGAACTGACAATGCTCCTATAAAATCTTCTTTCGATCGATTTTAATTACTAGCATAAATAGTAAACTTTAGGGAAATAATTATTTGAATAAATTTTTCTTTTGAATTTAATTCTAAAAACAAACATCGCCGGGTTGAGGCTCTGTTTCGAGCTTCGTACTCGGTCAAGGGGTGCCACGCGCTGGACCGTGTTTGAGGATTGATTTTAATGCTCCAGCACAAACTCAAGCTCAACTTTTGATGCTTCAAAAGGCAAATGACGATACTTTTTGGAGTAAAACCCCATTTTGACGCTGGATTTTCCCTCCAACCCAACGCCAAACTTCAACTCCTTTTTCCCGTTTGCTACAGTGTTGGGTCAAATTTGGCGCAGCACTGCGATAGCGCTGCACCATTTTTTTTAATTTTAATTTTTTTAAGGCTGACATTATTATTTTTTATTTTGTTATTAATTAATGTTAACATTTATAAACTCTTTTTTATTAGTTGATGACTGTTATTTACTTTATATTGGTTTAATTTTATTATTAGTTATATTAACATTTATAAAATGAACTAAAATCAACACATAATAAAAAAAAATAAAACATTAAAATGCAAACATAATTGGTGACATAGATTAAAAAGAAATATAAAAAGAATATTCCTTTTAGAGTAACATTTGGTGAAATAGGTTGAAGTTGAAGATGAAATTTAGTGTGATACCAACATCATTTTAATGAAAAACTAACTCTACTTTGAAGTAATGAGTCGTGAATGGCCTTAATGCATAATGGGTATGCACAAAATTCTTGAGCTCCTCAAATAACCATGACGATCGTGCTGACTCTTTGGTGGGGTTTGCATGTAAGTGACTTCACAAAAATGTACTATGAGAGGAGATTCAAGCGCTCGGTGTGGGTTGCTAACCGACCTTCAGCTGTTTTGTTCGGGGGTTGCCAATTTCAGACCAAAAAAGACAGCTCCTCGCTATTAGAACCCACCACGTTGGCGGTGATTGACCCAGTTACGTGGCCCCAAATTGATCTGTAAACGTTAGGTTTTAAAATAAATTTGAGAGAGCTCTGTATTTTAAATTAAATCGGAAAAAAAATAATTCAAAAATCGTCTTAAACTTTAATGTTAGTTTAGCTACCCATGTCATTCTTTTATGGCCCTCAATTTTTTTTTTTTATTGAACACTCTTTGTTGGATTTAAATCTGAGCTTTCTCACAACTTAGCCAAATCTCACTTGCTTGTATGGTCCTTATTAGCAGACTGAGATTTTAATTCAATGAATTTAAATATTCTTGCATGCTCAACATTGTTAATCAACCCACTGTTTTATGAACGACCGTGATTCAAATTCTTTCATAGCTAACATGGTAACCACCACTCGCCACATAAATTACACTCATGTCTTAAATGTCACAATTGTTCACAAAATAGTGAAAGCTTATTATATAAACTTGGATATCCTCGACTAACCCAAAATATAGAGGGGAAGATCTGAATTCTACCGACAAGATGGGCTTTTCATTTTAATGCTAATTGAATGGAGATCATATGTTTTCTTAATGAAATGAATCCTTTACTTAATGTGTCCTTAAACAATTTTTTATGAATTCTTTACAAAATAATGAATGTGTCCTTAAATTCTACTGACGAGATGCGCATGCTTCGTTGAACGTGTGATAACACGGGTAGAAATAAGGTGAGAAATGAGGATATTCGTACTATGATAAGCGTCGCCTCTATAAAAGAGAAGATGAGAGAAAATCGCCTACGATGGTTTGGTCATGTGCGACGTAGACCTACAGATACGCCAGTCCGGCAAGTAGAGCGTATCAAATTAGGGCAAGTTAAAAGAGCGCAGGAGAGACCGAAGAAAACATGAATGGACGACAAGATATAGAGGCTAAAGGTCTTAGTAAAGACATATTGCTTGAGAGGAATGTGTGGAGAAAGTTGATCCATGAGCCCGATCTAACGTAATTCTCTTTTGGTTCATGTAGCCTGCCCCAAATACTTGGGACTAATGGCTTAGTTGTTGTAATGTGTCCTTAAACCATGTTTTTAATCCAATTTTACTTATTTGAAATAATATCATAATCACGTCTAAATGCTCTCTCTAATTTTAAAGTAGAAATGTGTTGTCTTTGAAAACAAAGAGTGCAAGACGTGTATTTAAAATTTTGCTAGATTTCATATGTACGAGTGCTCTTCTCATTCATCACTAAGCCTTACAAGAATTTGATAAAACTCCTTATATACGTTTTTCTAATATCTTTTGCAATTTTAAGTTTTATTATTTCCACGTCTATGGGTATAGTTTGTCAATCTTATCTACAAAAGAAAAACTAAATAAGCGATATAAGTGATTGGAAAATCGAATAATAAGTGAAAGAAAAGTTAGAATATTCAAAGAAATGGGAAGACAGCAATATAAACGGGTTTTTGTTTCTCCCTATTTTAATTATTTTCTTCAACTTAGAAATTCTAAATTGATGGTTGTTGTTGTTGTTGCTTTAGCTCATCATTTCTCATTCTTCTACTCATTTATATTGTAGTTCTACATGGAAGTATTGCCACATGGTAAGTTCTAGTTTGAATTTTGTAAGAGGGATTATTTAGAAATTTCTATAGTGAAATGAGTAGCCCTCAGATCTGGGTCATCATATTAAAATATAGGCTATTTTTCTCAAAACTATCATAAATTATTACTATTTTCTCAACAAAAAAAAAATCAAAATCATCAAAACATCAAAATAATGCCACAAACTATTACTAGAGGTTCTCGAAAAATTTCCAAAAAAAGTTAGAAGAGGAATCTCATACATGTTACAAATTTCTAAAGAAAAATTCATTAGCGACACCAAAAAGTATACAAAGATAGCTGGAAATATGTAACAATTTTTTTGGTGCCGTTAATGATTTTTCTTTGAAAATATGTTACATGTGTGAGATTGCTTTATACAAGGAGCTATTTCTAACTTCTTTTGAGAAACCCTAAGAATAGTTTGTAGTACTATTTTGAGATTTTAATACTTAGTTTTTTTTTTTTGTTGTTGAAAAATCACTGATAGTTTATAGTTTTGATCAAATTAGCCTAAAATATAATCACATTTAAATGAATGGTGTATATATAATATATAAGCGGATCGTGCACCAGGGCATAGGGCCATGTAATTGCAATTGCAATCTCCTCATTTACAAAATTTGCACTATAAACAATGATTTGCGCAAATGAAATAGTTAGTTTTTCTCTTTTAAATTAAAAAAGACATGAATTTTGTTAAAAAATTTCATAAATCTCTAACGGGAGATGTACTCTTGGTGACGTCTATATACTTTCAGGCTGACCTCTCTTCCTTTTTACTTCCAATCCAAAATCATACAGAGAGCTCGATCTATCTTCTTTATTTTCTCATTGGCAACAGTTTTCTCGGGTTTCAAAAAATTTCATTGTTAATATAAAAATGTTGAATCACATTCTCAAGTGTGAGAAACCGCATAGCCTCCTGTTTGAAACTATGATGGAAGGCACAATGTTTTCTCTAATAAACTTCTAATTTAATTTTTAGAATTTGAGCACTAATTGAACCATATAAGAAAATTGATGCCATCTCAACCCATTTTTTTTTGAATATTATTCTAATAATTACATATTTGATTGGTCTGGTGGACAAATATGCATGCATACGCTTTCATACTTATTCAAGTAATAACAAAAATATTAAATATTATGCTAAAAAAATAATATACCACCTTCTCTTTTGCAATTATTTAGGGCCTGTTTGTTTCGTTGCAAAATATCGCAAGTCGTAAAATGAGAATGGAAAAAGTGAACTGTAGCAGAGAAAATATATTGTGTTTTACGGTGTTTGGTTGATAAAGTGAAGTGTAAATGGAAAAGTATATTGTGTTTTACGGTGTTTGGTTGATAAAGGGTCTGTTTGGATTTAAGGAATTGGTGTGAAGTGAGGAAGTAGGAAGTAAGATTTATTTCCTTTAGGAAAAAGGGAAATGAGTAGTAAGTTTTCTGGTGTTTGGATGGTTGTTGGGAAGTGTGGTTTGGAAAATGTTTTGTCGTTTCCGGTGTTTGGATGGTAATGAAAAGTGGAAATGGAAAAGTTGACCACAAAGTTGACCGCAAAATAATATTAAAATAAAAATTAATTAAGAAAAATAAAAAATAGATTGTAATTAGAATGCAAGTGAGATTTACATGACCAAAAAATTAACTGTTTTATGCTATAACTTATTATAAATGAGATTTACATGACCACAAAATTAACTGTAGCACTCTGGAAGTGAGAAAATGGTTGTGTAAAAGAGAGATGAAAAAGGGAAAAGGGGGTTTTCTTATTTTCCTTTTCCGGTGTTTGGATAGACAGGGAAATGAGCAATTATACTTCCCCACTTCCTCACTTCACTCGGATTCCTTACATCCAAACACGCCCAAAGTGAAAGTGTAAATGGTAAAGTATATTGTGTTTTACGGTGTTTGGTTGGTAATGTAAAAGTGTAAGTGAAAAAGTTGACCACAAAATTAACTGTAGCAATGATTTAAATATTATAAATACTATTAAATTAATCTACTATTACAAATTAAATTATATTAATAAATTTGAGATAAAAAATTAATAATCTTAATATTTTATTTATAACAATAATATTAATAAAATATTAGTATAAATAGTAAAATATTACTAAATATTAACTAAATAAATAATATAAAATTTTAAGAAAATCTAAAGAACATTAATAAAATTTTAAGAATACTAATAAAATATAAATATTAAAAAATCCTACAAAAATAATAAAATATAGTTATAATATTATAATATTAAAAATACTTGAAAATTATTATAATATAAATTTTATTATAATATTAAAAATCTTACAAAAATAATAAAATATAGTTATAATATTATAATATTAAAAATACTTGAAAATTATTATAATATAAAATTATTTTAATATTATTGTAATATATAGAAATATAAAATTAACAAAGTAAAATATAATTATAATTTAATAATAAATTATCATTATAGTATTATTATACTAAATTATTATTACAATATTAACATAATAAAATATATTATGATATTAATAAAGTAATTTTTTATATTAAAAATAAATAATTAAAAATATAATAATTTTATATTAAAGTATATATTGTTATATTAATAAAATATTAACTCTAAATAAAATAATAAAAAATGGAATAAGTATTAATAAAATAATAAAGTATTAAATAAAATAGTAAAATATTAAATATTAAAACAATATTAAAAACAATAAATAAAATTAAAGATTAAAATATAAAATAATTAAATAATTAATAAGAAACTGAACACTATTTAAAATATTAAATATTTAATAATATTAATTATATATTGATTACCAAGTAACTGTTTTGAATTATAAGTGTACTACAAGTGAGAGTTACATGACCACAAAATTAACTGTAGCAACTGCAAGTGAGAAAATATGAGTGAAAGTGATATTAACATGACCACAAATTTAACTGTAGCAATTGCAAATGGGAAAAGAAGAGTTGCATTTTGCAACTTTTTTTTCAGCGAAACAAACAACGGAAAATGGAAAAGATTTTACGACTTGCGTTTTGCGGCGAAACAAACACGCCCTCGGTCCCCTCCCATATCCCATTTATAATTTAACATATAACACAATATACCACTATGGCACAACAAACTGTAGGAGGTGTCTTAACAACTGCATAAAAATAAACAGTTTATTCACTATTTGTAACCTCAATAAATAAATTAAAGATTAAAAATAAAATAATTAAATATTAAATAAGAAACTGAACACTATTTAAATATTAAATATTTAATAATATTAAATTATATATTGATTACCAAGTAACTGTTTTGAATTATAAGTGTACTACAAGTGAGAGTTACATGACCACAAAATTAACTGTAGCAACTGCAAGTGAGAAAATATGAGTGAAAGTGATATTAACATGACCACAAATTAACTGTAGCAATTGCAAATGGGAAAAGAAGAGTTGCATTTTGCAACTTGTTTTTCAGCGAAACAAACAACGGAAAATAGAAAAGAAGTTTTACGACTTGCGTTTTGCGGCGAAACAAACACGCCCTCGGTCCCCTCCCATATCCCATTTATAATTTAACATATAACACAATATACCACTATGGCACAACAAACTGTAGGAGGTGTCTTAACAAACTGCATAAAAATAAACAGTTTATTCACTATTTGTAACCTCAAAAGAGTCATGGTAATTGCACCCATCCGTTACTTTTTGCATGAGGTACTCAATGATTCATGCAGATTGTTGCTCAAGATAATCTTCATACGAAAAGAGAAATTAATCACTAATACGGTAATAAGCAACACTAACACAGTAATGAGCAACAAATACTTACATCGGGTTCAAGGACAATTTTCAGAGGTTTGTTGGTAACAATTACTAGTATGGAAAATGCTCCAGGTACCTTTTCAATACCAACTGTACTCACAGATTTTAAGAACGTTTTTAAGAGGAGGATATTTACAAGGTTTGTGTCATTTGGGGAGAACTCTCTTATTTTCTGCAGAGAAAATGTCACGACCAAATAATTAAAAGAATTTATCTATTATTTGGAGGAGAAAGCTTTTATGTTTATTCATCTTTATTTTTATGTTTACTATTGTAATGTAAAACTTTTGAGGTCTACAACTTGGGTATATATTTGGTTTAGATGTCACAGACATTTTCACGACCACTGTTCAGTTTCGTGTGTGTTATACAATAGCAATTGAATGCATTATTAACAGTCAGTGATGAGAGAAAAAGTTCAGTTGCATGCAATCCCACTTTCAATATACAACCCTTTTCAGACTTTAATACCACATGCATTTATCCGAAAATCTAGTTAATTAAAAGTTAAAAAAGGAAGCCAGAATATTCAATCGATGTGTGAATGTCTGATAACAAATTAAAGGCAGCCATAATTATTTCATAATGATTGAAGACAAAGGACCTCATCTTTCATGGCTCTTGCTTTAGAACGCGAAGGAGGCTGGAGCTTCTCCAAATATTAACCACAAGCTTGTATCTCGCTTCCTCCCATCCCTGGGTCCAGAAAGGTGAAAGATGCTGCAAGGCAAGCGAAAAAATAATGAGCCTTCATAGTACCGACAACAGAGAAAAAAAACTTCATGAAGAGATTGTAACATGGTATTTCAAATTTAAATTAAACGAGGTATATTCATGTTCTGCCTAATACTTAGGTGTGCACAGACAAGCCATCAGCCAAAGAAAAACACAAATTCAGAGCCTGCACTTGATTTGATTCAGATCTCTGTACTCCACATTCACTTATTGATGCCCATATGATGCCTACAAGCTCACACGGTTGCTTCTGTATATGGAGAATGCAAATTTTGGGCTCAGATGAAGTTCCACCACTACATCAGGGCTGCCTATTCAACAGTTACATAATATCGAAGGTAGGTCAACTATTTTCTCTACTATCCTCCGTTACATGCTCTGGGGATGATGGAAGCAAGATATGAGTAGGTATTCAACAACAAAGACTGCAATGTGAAGAGATTAGAAGAAAATATCATATTCCAAGTCATTGAACAAATTCAAAACAAGCTATACAATAGCCATTTCAGCATCAAATCTGAACTGCGAAATTGGCTGCAGCAAAGGAGATTCTCTTTTTCTTATGCCCGAGGAGAGGAGGGGTATGAGCAGGACCACTGAAGTTTGTTTTCATAAGAAGACTATGTTAGTATTTAGATTTGGTGTCCTATTTTATTGTGTAATTACGTTTATTCAGACTTTTGACCAGTGGTCTTATTTAGTAAAGGGGAAAAAAGAACTTGTCTATAACAGACTTAATAAATTATATTCTCTAATTTGCCAAACCTGGGAACACAAGACATAGGCATCTAAAGCATGAGAGCTCACAGATGGACTTTGTTAGAATAATATAGAGAGAGTGAGAGAAAACTTGATAAGCTCTTTCATCTTTGAATCTTATTTATAGTAGATACAAGCATCATGTGATACATTGTATCTAAATACTCACATATTTAGCACAATGTGATACAATGTATCTAGAAACTTACATATTTAGCATCATGTGATACATTGTATCTAGACACACTTATAACATTCCCCCTCAAGCTGGAGTACAGATGTAAATCATGCCCAACTTGTTACAAAGACTAGTAAAACATCTTCTAAACAAAGTTTTTCTAAACAAAAAACTAAGAAACAAATAGAAAATTGATAATCTAATGCCACATTGTTGAATCATTGATGTTGACGCTGAAGTTGTCAATTAATCAAATTCATCACCGTCTTGAATACAGTTAAGATTTGAGTCTCAAACTCAGTATAAATGAAGGTTTTAGAGATCCTCAAACTCAGTAGTAATAGATAACTGCAGTAAATGAAAACAACAGTTAATGACAAAAGACACTGGAGGTGGTGACAGTTAATGATGGCTAAGGTTTTGAAACTTGAAGGAAGCTAATTTTTTTGGATGAAATGGCAGACTAGTTTTTCTTTTAGATGAAGTATAACGTGGTGGTACTGTTCATGTGAACAGTAAAACCTTTTTTTGGTAAATCTAAATTCAAGATCACACTAGATCTAAAAAAAACGAAAAGAAAAGAAAAATAAGAGATGGAGTAAATAGTTGGTGGTTAGGATTAGGGTTTATGGAAAGAGATGGTATTGACGAGGGATCGCTCCGATAATATAGAGATAATATAAGAAAGCTTAATGGGCTCTCTCCTCTTTAATTCTTATTTATAGTAAATATAAACATGTGATACATTGTATCTAGACACTCACATATAAACACGATACATTGTATATAAACACTCATATATAAACATGTGATACATTGTATCTAAACACATGACAACTCATAATTCTAATACTCTCCCTCAAGCTGGAGCATAGATATCTATCATGTCTAACTTGTTATAAAAACTAGTAAAATATCTCCTAAATAAAGTTAAAATTCCTAATGTTAATGCTAATCTGCTGAATCAATGATGATACCAAAGCTGCAAATCGAAATGAACTGAATTTGAGTCGAATCGAACACTTGGGCAAAAACTACATAAAAGATCATATTCAGCTCTTTGAATAAAATTAAAATTTTTAGAGATTTTCAAACTCAGTGGAAGAGGAGCTTTTGGGAGATTCTCAAACTCAGTAGAAATAGAGATTTTGAGAGATTCTCAAACTCAGTAGAAAAGAAGGAGACGACTGTACCTTGCAGAGTTAATATACAATAGCAGACAGTGGCATAGGTAGCAGTAGCAATAGGACTAAATGTAGATGTTATTGATTAGTCGATAGTAGCAGCACAAGAACAGGTAGCAGCGATAATAAGAATTGGTAGCAGTGACAGGTAGATGATACATGGCAATAGAATTAATAGAGAGTGCGACACAATAAGAGCATATCAGAAGCAGACAGTGGAAGGCAGAACATGATCCGTCGCTAGACGCATGCTACATGAGGTAGCGCGTGAAAGAAACCTCGCTCTGATATCATGTCAGAATAATATAAAGAGAGTATGAGAAAGCTCGATAAGCTCTTTCATCTTTGAATCTTATTTATAGTAGACACAAATATCATGTGATATATTATATCTGAATACTCACATATTTAGCACAATGTGATGTATCTAGACACTCACATATTTAGCACCATGTGAGATATTATATTTAGACACAATTCTAACAGACTTCATAGTGAAAAGGTGAGACACACAAAGGTGATATACTAACAATTGTCACTCAAAAAAAATGTGAACGCAAGGGAACACTAAGATCAATAGCGTTCTCGACTCCTACTGAGGAAACAAATGTGTCAAGAAGGAGCTGAAAGCTTGTCTCTGTGGCAGCAACGTGGATTTAAACACGAGATATAAATCCCAAATAAATTAACCAGATGGAAACAAAGACTTAGGGTTCTCTTACTAACAAGTGTGCAATTTATGTTTCCAATATGTTTTCAATGCATACAAGCATTCATATTCATACTAATCAAGGCCGGCTCTCAGCATGAGCGGTTTGAGCAACAGTCGGGGCCCCACTGCTGAGAGGGCCTCATATATAGGGCTTGATATATAGAGTATTACAAAAAAAAATAAGAAAACCAAAGGTCAGATTCGTTCTTGCTCTCTTGAGTTCCCCAAGTTCACTTCAAAACTCAGCACTCACTCACTCTCTCTCAATCTCTCTTCCCATCTACTTCTTTCTCTTCAGCCACCGGTGATCTCTCTCTCTCTCTCTCTCTCTCTCTCTCTCTCTCTCTCTCGCCAACCCCACATGCTGAGCTCTAGAGCCTAACAGGTACAAGAACTCTCCCCCAATCACAGCGAAGCTCGACTAGGTTTCCTATCACCAAAAAGCTCACCTTTTTTCCTTTTCTTTTCTTTTTCGTTTGAACAGACCAACGATGTCGTCATCATCGTCTTCAAGAAGAGGAGGGTCCAATCAGTCGTCGTCGCAGTGGTGGATCCTCCGGACTCAAACGGCGGGGAACCTCAGGGAATCGATCTTTGATAGTGAGGTCATCCCCTCGTCTCTCGTCGAGATTCTCCCATTCTTCATGTCACCAACGATTACCTCTGTAAGTAGTCAACTTTTCTCCGTTTTCATAATTTTATATTTGTTAACGATTTCGTCTGCCTTAGCCCTATTTGGATCTGTTGAAGGTCGGTTTTGAGAGAATTAAAGGACATTTTTTCTGAATTATTTTATTAGTAATATATGAAATAGACCAAGAATTGTAAAATAGGTGGAGTTTTAAATTCAGAATTAAAAAAGCATACTCTTTTTTTTTGTTATTAACCTAGTTCTGTAACTTTGCATAAATTCTGCTTTGCATTTCAGTTTTCTAGTCTAGCATATGCGGTTCTTATGAAGACTGATATAAATTGTGCCACGATTCCATTTAATTGGCCATTTTAGCCCTGCAACTAGTTCTTGTTGTGTCAGTGTAACCCATGTGATCGCTATACATAGCCCCCATTATAGTCATCAAACCTGTTCCTAAATGTTTGATCTTTATAAACTTGAAATACACAGCCATGGCTTTGTTTTCATTTAATCTACTGGTTCTTCATCTAATTTGCCACTTAAGCACATCAATGTGTTGCATATTCACTGCCAATTTGTGAGATGCTTTTTGTTGTTGCAATGCTTGTCTCATTAGGGACAACTTACTAATCCTAAAGTTGATCGATATGCGCATTTTATGATGCTAATTCATGCTGGCAGTATGCATGATCTGTGGATAGACATGTGGTGCTGAAGTTATTGAAATCCTATTTGAGATCAAGCATGTCGCAAGAAAGACGGAATGGATTAGCTTTGATGGCGATTGAAAATGAACTTCTAGAAAAGGTTGATTATGAAAGTCTGATCGATGATTTTGCATTTAAACATGTAAGAAGAATGACACTTCTCAAATGAAAGTTTGGTGCAAATTTCTATTGTTTTGATATTTCTGTAGAAGGTATTATGTTAAGAAATTATGTTAAAAAGGGCCCAATTTTTAATTTTTGCACAAGGCCCCCGAAATATTTGAGATGGCCCTGATACTAATATCAATGTCTGCAAGAAAGTATACCACAACTCTACAAAACTTATCTGATATGATCACTTGCCTGAGGTGCCCCCCCCCCCCCCCCCCCCCAACCCCACCCCACCAATTTTAACAAGTTGAACTTTGATGGGTTTATGTTTATGAATCAATTGCATTAGATTGTTAGACTACACAAGACTAAATTTTATTCGTTATTTGTTACGAAATACAATAATTGATGTGGGCAGCACTTGAATATTTATAACAACATAATTGACTAAATATAAATAGTCCTAAACAACAGTCCTAATTATAATAGTATTCATTAAATAATGAAAAAATTCCAAATAATTAAAGCCTAATCTAAATATCACTATACTGATGCTAATTCTAAATTGTTGAATTGCTAATGTTGTTTCTGAACTGTAGAATTGCTAAAACGAATTGTCCTGCAGAAAAGTGCTGAAAATCTCCTATCTTATAATATCTAACCCATCAAAACCATAATCAAATTCAATTTT
Organism: Agave tequilana; assembly: GCA_038442645.1. Lineage (NCBI taxonomy): Eukaryota > Viridiplantae > Streptophyta > Magnoliopsida > Asparagales > Asparagaceae > Agave > Agave tequilana. Next base: position 106,498 of record JAVJIF010000975.1, read on the forward strand.
TTTCCCTTCTTAGACTAAAGTCTGATCTGAAACTAAATCGAGACTCAAACAATGGAGTACTACAAAAAAGTATCCCACTGTAAAGCTCTTTGTGGATCCTCCCTTGGAGTCCAACATCTCTGATCCCCCTTTGGACCCAATCGCTTTAACACAATTCTTTGATCCTCTTTTGGTATCCAATTGCCTCAACAAAACACTCTAATTCTTCCTTGGAACTTTAAACTAGTTGAGGTCTAACACATACAAACATACCACAACCTAAATTTTCTCTTGAACTACAGATCTAGTTTTCCCAAAAAAAAAACCTACAAATCTAGAATCTATCTGAGACCCTCCCTCGCACAGAACAAAACATAATGAAATTCATCCACTAGTCCATAAAAGAAAAAGTTTCAAGGCATCAAAAATTTTATTTCCAGTGTTTTATGCTCTCTCTCTCTCTCTCTCTCTCTCTCTCTCTCTCTCTCTCTCACAAACAAACAAAACATAATCAAATCCATCAACTAGTCCATAAAAGAAAAAGTTTCAAGGCGTCAAAAAAGTAGTGTTTAATTCTCTCTCTCTCTCTCTCTCTCTCTCTCTCTCTCTCTCTCTCTCTCTCTCTCGCGCACACACACACACATTGTCTACTTCATTTTTTTGAAAGAGAAGGAGAATAAACAAATAAGAAGATGATGTGGCACTGTAGCAAGCAGTCCTTTAATAATACCACGGCGACAGAATTGAAGCATTAATAAAAATAAGTCGAAGAAAAAGATTATGAGAAAGAAAGAAAGGTAAGAAAAGATAATGAAGAGGAAGAAAGAAAAAGATCAAAACTAATTAAGAACAAGAATTGAAAGCTCTGATACCATGTTAAATTTGAAGGCTTACGATCTTTACTGTTACTCAAAAGAATTACAATAATATAATTATACAATATAACTATTGATGAGGGCAATGCCAAAATATTAATAGATACATAATTGACTAAATACATGAAGTCCTAAAGAAGAAGTGTAATAATAACAATATTCCTAAACAATGGAAAATTCTAAATAATTAAAAGTCTAATATAAATACTATTATATTACTTTCACATGTACAAAATGTTATCTTTCCTTGTTCACCAGAATTTTTTGTTATTGATCCATGAAACTATACCATAATAGCTTTCTTAATGCCTCTGGCCGTCTGTGACCCAAGTATCATTTTTTCCCCTTTTATTCTAAGTCACGGTGAAGTCACTATCTACCTACTTCTGACTTTTAAGGTTAGTACTTCTTGTTGGTAGGTATGGCACTCAACCTCTAATGTTGCTATTAAATCATTTAAAAGTTGGGTGAGAGAGGGTAGAGTGTCGTCAATCATTGAAATGTCTGAGCACATAAAGTGCAAATTAAGAACAAAATGAATCACCATTGTACTTCAAGATTGGCTGAAAGTTTTGTGCCCTAGACACGAAAAGATACTGGACAAGAACATGGACAAAGCTAGGTCATTTTTTCATTGTACCACAGAATATTGATTATGAGGTGTTCAACTTTAGAACTATGGATGTTGATATTCAGTGTTGGTTGTGCACTTGTTACATTTCTTGCAAGCATCCTTGCACTCTCATAACCAACGTCAAGCAGTATGTTTACATTACCGTGATTCAACCATGAAAATTGAGACCATTAAGCTGAGGAAGATCCACCCTCCTTCCCATTCTATACTATGATAAACCAACTGTGAATAAGGATTTCACAAGTCCAAATTTTTTAACATGTTCCTGACTGTTACATGCCTGCTTCTAATAGCTATATGTCTGCTTCTGGTGTCTGATGGCTGGATTTTTTTTGATCGTCTTACTTCCACATCTTTTTATGGCTATAGTTCATACTTCTGTCCAAAGTATATCTTGCTTTATAATATAAAACTACCTCCAACTTGCTTTTATTATGTAAAACCAGCTCAACTTCTGAGGAATTTTGGGTTAAGTACATGTCTTGTTACGTCAAAAAAATGATCACTACCTTCGTGTAACCATATTTGGACCAAGATACGCACAAGTAGTAAACGCTATGACCCTTCCAACCTGTAAGCGAAATAAATTTCTACTCCAGCTAAAAGCATTGCTTCAAATTCAATTAAGGGTAAAAGCATGGTATCAAATCTCGGTATCAGCCAATGATTTTTAGTGTCAGTTGATCTGTCAATATAGGCAATATTAACGGGGACCTCAAAACCAGGTATGATATCACTGTACGTATAGGAATCAGTTGAAACCATGGGTAAAAGCATCACCAAATCCTTTAATTTCATCCCAAAATGTTTTCTGTAGGAAGAGTAGGAAGCTGCACAGAAGCTTTATGGGAAGCTGCACAGAAGCTTTTATGCGAAACTGCAAGTATACATGCAATGGTACCAGTGAATACTGTCTACACCCTTGGAGTGAAAAGCTCTAGACAGATTATATCCATGCTAGTATCAAAACAAACACCAGCAATGTGGTCTGAACCACCAAGATAAGAGCAAGTTGAATTGCCATAAGATCAGTGATAGAGAAGTAAAACTTCACTATGAATGTTTAAAGACCAATTAGATGGGTTAGTACCTGAACATCTTCAGCTATTGTATGCTTATTGTAACTGCTGTTAACAAAAAAACAGCACAGAAATGCTTACCATAACCGGTGTTGCACTACCACGTAAAAGACGGCAAAACATATGATGGATGGGCAGCATATTTACAAGCCAAGGCTTTGACTGCAGTCAAATCAGCAACTTCCCCAAAGGTACTAATTCCAAGTTCAGTGGCGTGAATTCCACCTGTGATAAATGCTGAGTCAATTCCAGCAGCATTTGCACCCTTGATGTCATGGTGGAGGGAATCTCCTACGGTAATACAATCACAAGGATCTACACCAGCCATGGCCATTGCTGATTCATAGATCACCTGATACATGCATATTATTACTTAATTAGAGATGAAGTAAAAATCCCCGGACAATAAATGGCTTGATAAGTCACTCACTAAAGGTCTGTGCAGATCATATATTAATAGGCAGACAAGTAAGATGGTATTTATTTGACGTTGAGAGCAATAGAACAAGTCCATCCTTAAATGGCCACATACTAATATTATAAAAACTTCATAATTAAGGAAAAAAGGAGAAACCACAAGCTTTTATAATGACTAGATAACTAATTTATTCTAAAAAATAATTAGGAAAAAATCTTCTTTCATAATGATAACTGCATGGTTTTAATTCCAATCTATTCATTACCGTTCAAAAATTGGAAAAATTGCTTTTAGGTCCCCAGGGAGTTTGACTTGTGTCAAGAACTCCCTGGCGAAAAAACTGGTGTTAAAAAGCCCCTTTGATCCAGTTCCCCGTTTGCCCTGGTCCCTGTCCCCACAACATGGGCATACACCCTTAAAATGAATTTTCGTTTTGCTATTGTTGCCCTCGCTGACATGTCCATGTTCTGACAAAAAGTAGCATGTGCGTACTCTTTGACGGTTGCAGGGCTAAATATCTGTCCCTTTTTCTAATTATTTGTCCACCCAACGTTGAGTCAGCACATTTTGAATTTTAAATAAAACTTTTTCAGCGATGTGACGTAGCAGGAGCATTTAATTTTTTGTACCTGATTTTTCTGATGATTGAACATTTTCATCCTTTGTTATCCTATTTTCCTTTCAATTTTATTGATGGAGAATATTGATAAAATAATGGAATTGGAGGGAAAAGAAGTGATTAGATGGGAAAATTGGTGGAAAAAAACTTAGTTATATAATCAGTGGTTATATAACTTTTTTCCCTCATCTCAGTTGTATCTACTTTGTGTTTATTATATCATCTATTATATCACAACCATCCAAAATAATGGATTCATCTTCATCCAGAAATGAATCATCACCAGATCAATAAGAAGATGACTTTTCTTATTTTGTACTGTTACCTCTCCGGATGGAGAAGGAACGTGCTTGAGGCTGCAGCCTCGTCAAGACATTTCTGCATTCAAGATGGAAGTATCGAAAACCTTTGATCTTCCTGTGCAACAATTAAATCTTGCTTATAAACTTGAGCAACAGCCCAACGTGATTTTTATGCTAAACACGATCAAGATGTTCAATACTTGCTTGAAGTTTCCTAGGGTTATTATTGTAGAGTTGTGAACGTCATGGCAAGGCTTGCAGCTCACGGCGCTTCATCATCTAGGATCTGTCCCCAAGCAGATCAAAAGTAAGTTTTTATCCACTATTGAAGTTTATGTCCACGAATATATTTTTTCTATAATTTTAAGTTTATGTCCACGATTTTAGATTTTTGTCCACGATTTTAGGTTATTGTCCAAGATTTTAGGTTATTGTCCACAATATTAAGTTTTATCCACTTTATTAAGTTTTTGTCCACAATTTTATGTTTCTAACCAATATATTAACTATTTGTTTGCCAATTCACCACAGTGCCTCTGTTAGTGTTTCCAACGTCGGTGAACACGTTTGGAAAGCCGAAGATATGGTGAATGACACCATCTGTATCCCTGCTTGGTGGCATAAATCTATTTGTGGTGCGGGACAACAATTTAGTAGAGCGAAAGAAGTGAGGCTGGCACTGATATACTACGCTATTGCTAAGAAATTTGTTTATAAATTTGTGAACAATATAAAAAAAATCACTGTGGAATGCTTAAAGAAGCAAGAGACTAGCTGCGCTTGGAGGCTCCACGCATCGCCAGTCACACACAGCACAAGGTTTGCTATTAAAACCTTCAACATGTGCACACATGTGGTAGAGACAAGAGACTGGCTGCGCTTGGAGGCTCCACGCATCGCCAGTCACACACAGCACAAGGTTTGCTATTAAAACCTTCAACATGTGCACACATGTGGTAGAGACATGGGTACTGATGGGCACCGGAAAGCATCGAGGAAATTTGTAGCAGCTATCTTGCAGAATATACTCAAGCACCGACCCACATACAGAGCCTGCGATGCTAGAAAAGATTTCAAAGCTCAATTTGGATTGTCGCTCAAGTACCACAAGGTTTAGTGGGAAATGAATTGGAGCAGAACAAGCTTTATGGACTGACAAGACACTCTTATGACTCCCTGCGGTGGTACATGTTTTCTTAAATTTTCCCACACTTATATTTTAGTCCAAAATTATATATTATATCCACCTAAACTAATATATGTCCACTACTCTTGATTTCCGTCCACTTGGCCTAATATTCTGTATCGGTCAGGTATGAGCAGAAGGTATTGGAGACGAACCCGGGTAGCTTCATTTCTCTCGAGAGTAAAAATGACCGGTTTACAAGACTCTATATTGCTTATGCTGCTTGCGTAGAAGGTTATCTTGCCGGTTGCAGATCTTCGATTTTTTTGGATGGTACCTTTCTTAAGTATCGTTACAAAGGTACACTTTTGGCCGCCATAGCTTACGATAGTGACAACATATTAATCCAAATAGCCTTTTGCGTGCGTGACATTGAAAATGAGGGCAACTGGAATTGGTTTATTAGTGGATTGCGGAAGATGTTGTATGAAGTACCCGAACCGTATGCTCCACCACACCAACTGGTGTTCATGTTCGATGCTGACAAGGGGCTTGGAAGTACCATTGAACGATATTTTTCTGATGCGTTGCACTCACGTTGTGTGCTCCATCTCATGAAAAATTACAAGAACAGTTGTAAAAAAAACCTAGGTTTAAATTTGCACACTTCTCAAAAATTAACAAAAATGTTACAGTGGGCAGCTTACAAGTACAGTGTTAAAGATTACAATGCACAGTAGAGAAAATCAATAAGAGATCCGTACATGCGAACCATTTTCTTTTGTCCTATGAACCAAAAACTTGGGCTAACGCTTTCTTCTCGAGAGTGAGGTATGTGGTTTTTGTCCACAATTTAGAGTTTTTGTCCACTATTATAAGTTTCTGTCACGAGTATATGTTTTTGTCCATGATTTTTAGTGTATGTCCACGATTTTAGGTTTTTGTTCACATTAAGTCAAATTTGTGTTTTTATCTTATATTCTGTCAGATATGGACATATGACTTCTAATTGTGCGGAGTCATATAATAGTTGGATACGTGAGGCTAGATTTTTTTCTTGTGGTACAAATGATTGACCACATACGCGTTCAAACCATGGACCGTATGAACACTAGAAGGCAGATGGCTGAGAAATGGGCCACTGTCCTCTGCCCATAACCACAAAAGACTGAACAAAAACATGTCGAATCCTTTTCCCTTCATGTAATAATGGCAGCCAATGACGTGTATGGGGTCTTCAACTGGCGTATGGTTGCAGTTCGACCTACGCTGCGCTTTTGCACCTGCCGGGAATGGAACGTTACCCGCATTCCATGCAGACACTCCTGACCGACATTCGGTTCATGCAGCACATCGTAGCGAATTACCTAGATTATCATATGAAGGTGGAGACATTGAAGCAACTTATGCCCCAATTTTATATCCTATTCCCGATTTCGACAAGCCAAGTGTATCATTCTCCAACATTCTTGCCACCTTAGTATGTTTCTATCCACTTTTTTGACATTATGTCCACATTTTTAGGTATTTTTTCACATTTATGAATATATGTCCAATTTAGGAGTACATTCCACATTTCGGAGTATATGTCCACCTTATGAAGTATATGTCCAAATTATTATCTAATGCTTATACTTTGGTACTAACTTATGTCTTGCACAGGTAAAGGAGGAGACTCTACAAATAAAACCTCCAGTAACGAAGAAGCGTCGTGGAAGGAACAAGACAAGGCGAATCGACAATCGATTTCTGACGCGCCCGGTTGTGCAGTAGATGCTGAAAATATAATCACAATCGCCGTACTTGCAATGATAGGATAGATGAGAAAATAATGGACCCTGTAGAGTGTGCGGTCTCATCCTTTCATTCTTCTTATCTTCTCTCTCTTACTTTCTCCTCGACAACTGGGGGCAGTTCATTGTCCACACCCACTTCGCTTGATTCTACTCTTCTTTTTCTTCAGCGACGGGAAACTTCCTAAGATCTTCAAAAGAAGGCCCCGCTTTCGACTTCATCGAGGCCAGTAACTGTCAAGGTAGTGCGAAGGCGGGTAATCTCTTGTTCGTAAGGAACAAGCACTTCTTCTCTTATGTCCCTTTGCTTCTCTCTTCGCTCCTCTTTATCTTCTTCAGAAGGTAACACTTTCTCCCTCCTCTCTTCTTCTCTTCGTTCTCTCTCATCCTTTCCTCTTTGCTCTCTTCTCCTCTCTATTTTCTTCTTTCTTCCTTCCCATGTTCTCTTTCTCCTTTTCTTTCATCTCAGGTACCATCTCTTCCTCATCGATGATGTGGTAGATGACCTTCTATGACCTGCGCTCTAACCCTAACTGCTTAAAGGAGCCCACAACCTGCCTCATTTCTACCCAATTACACATGGGCGGAACACTGTCTCTATGTCTAGTTGGTGTCCGCAGCTCGGTTATCGTATAGTACCATAATTGCATTTCAGAATAAAAAGTTGGATATATTAACAAAAAAGTGGATAAATAACTAAGAAAGTGGACAAATTACTAAAAAAAAGTGGACAGAAACATAAAAAGATGGACATATTAACTTGGGGTGACCAAACTTACATTTAACAGGGTGGCACATCCAGACATGTAGCCACTGTTACTTGTACTTTCACCAGCGGTTCGCCTCTCCATTGAAAGCTTTGCATTGCGAACACCTTTCATTATTTCCTCGTGAATAGACACAGCCCACGTTGTGCCTTTCACAGCTTTCAGGCTCCGATAGTATCAAAAGTGATTCTTGGATACTGATTGTTTGTAGTTTGGGAGCCATATTATTGAAAGCTGGTACAGGATTTGAAAGAGGACAAACTCAGAACTATCCTCCTTTTTTTTAGCTCTTAACGAGACTAGTAAGGAGCTCCTCCAAATAATACCTTTTAAAGATGTACAAAAATTGTGCAAAGTTGTCAAAAAGGAGCATCAATATTAACAATTAAAAGTGAACAGAAATACAGAAAAGTGGACAGAAAAATAGGAAAGTGGACATATTTCACTTAAGTTGGACAAATTTTTTATAACTAACATCTCTGCTTGTTTTCAGAAGGGATCTTCCCTCCTCACAGGACCTTATTCTCCTTTCCTTTGTCAGTCTCGTCTCTCTGTTTCTCCCAAGATTTACCCTTCAAAAACTTCCTCCAAAAGGGAGTTTCCTATGTGTTCTTCACGGAAACATCATCGGTTGGGAGGAATGTGTGACTTCTAATCCAAAAAGGCGTGAAGACATGAAGACTTCCTGCAAACTTGAACCTCCTCGCCTTTTCATCCCACTTTGAGATGATCTTCTGAAGGGTGGATTGGTCCGTGGGTATAGCCTCCAAGGTCCAAGTAGTGTACAAAGGGACATGAGCTGAAAGCTCGCCGATGACAATCTCTAATTTGGGGTAAAAGACCCTCCATAAACTTTGAATATGGGTGGATCCAGGAAGACGGGAGGAGAATATTTTTGTATTCTTCTTTTTCGTTGGAGTAGTATTTCTGTGAACAAATTGTAACAAAGGTCGAAATGTGGACAAAAACAGAAATAGGTGGACAATTAATTAAAAATGTGAACATAATGTTCGAAATGTGGACATAAATGAAAGAAAGTGGACCTATAATAAAAAATGTGGACAAATAGTAAAAAAAGTAAACATTTACTGAGAAACAATGAACATTTACTTAATATTCAAAAGGTGGACAAAAACAAAAATAGGTGGACAATTAAATAAAAATGTGGACATAATGTTTGAAATGTAGACATAAATGAGAAAAAATGGACATATAATAAAAAAATGTGGGCATAATGTTCGAAATGTGGACATAAATGACAAAAAGTAGACGTATAGTAAAAAAAAGTGGACATTTAGTGATAAATGTGGATAAATAGTCAAAAAAGTGGACATTTACTGAGAAATGTGGATATATAATGAAAAAATTGGACATATAGGTGGACATATAATGATAAATGTGGACATAATGTTCAAAAGGTGGTAGGAGGTGGACACAAACACTATTATGGACTCACGTTTCGCTGGAAGAAGGAACTGGACGCTTCGGCAAGGCTAAGGGAGACTCTTTCTTAGATCCGACCGCTGACGCTCTCCTCTTTGCAATAGGAAGTGAAACGGAGATCTGGTCACCGATGTAAGATCATGGACGACCGACAGTGAGTTCTGTTCGGCCATTGAGTGAAAGTTTAGGAGAGATAGAGGTAGACAGAAACTGATTTTTGAGAGAGAGTTTTGAGAATTTTGTAGAGATTGAAGAAGCTGAAGGAGCAATTTCTTGAAGAGAGAAAACATATAAGGAAATGACAACGCGCAGAACGGTAATAATGATGCCGCACAAAGCTTTTTTACTCGGAATTGACAGCGCGCAAAACACGCAACTGGGCAAGGCATTTTCGTCTTTTCAATACGCTAAAGACCCACGTGCCTATGCAAAGCGCACACGGGGACTTGGATTAATTAAATCCGGTATTTGGGGACTTTTTAACACCAGTTTTTTCGCCACGGAGTTTTTGACACAAGTCAAACTCCCTGGGGACCTAAAAGCAATTTTCCCTCAAAAATTTAACTGAACGCACAGTCACGTTGCATGCAAAAAATCTAGCATGTCTTTTTTGATGGTCAGTAGCAATTTGTGTTATATCACGCTAAAAATATGTGAATAACGAAGAAAATAGACTTTCTTTTAGTGCATATGTGCTGATCCTTGCAAAAAATAAAGCAGATATTATATCGACATGTTTCAATAAAGATCCTACCACCCAATGAGAAAAAGAGAAAAAAAATAAAAAAGGTACTCCATGCTTCCTGACGAAATTTTCTTTCCTATCAGCCAAAGATGCCTGAAGGACACATTAGCGATAAAGTAGCGAACAAGAAGAATGCAGTCATTACCTTATCAGGTTTCCCCATCCATTTTACTTCACCTCCAAGCTTTTCATATTTAGCTGCTAGAGTGCCTAACAAGTAAAAAAATTAGTTAATTTCAAACTGCAGCACATATAACAGAGAACTGAGCAGATATTTTTTGAATAAAAAATCATGCTGGAAGCCTGGAACAGACGAGATTTCCTTGAAAGCCTAGTAACACATGCACGCGCACACAAATACACATCCATGTCCATATCACCCATCCACACAACAATCCAGCGTGCAAGTCAATTATAGATTATCCAAAATCTATAAAAGTAGATACCATGATTCAATTAACACATTTATTGCAAAGTAGTGTAAGAATCAATATGCATGCATACATCCAAAGCAGTGAGAGGGTACGGATCAACATGCAGGCATACATCAAAGGTAGTGTAAAATATCATTCATGTATATGGCTCATTGTGGTCCATGTACACACCCACAGACACATGCATGTACGTGACAATGGTTGGATTTTGGTGAATAGGAGAAACAAAGAGCAATCACCAAGCCGTCTCCTAACATGTCCACAATCCCAAGACACATTTGGAAGGGCCCTTAATCTCTACTACTATAAAAAGCACCGGTTAAAATATTCTAAAAGGATTATGGTATCAATTTTGACTTTCGGTGGAATATTCTAAAAGGATTCCATTTGTCAATCTAACCATTTGGTCATGATCTAAACACATTAAAACCCTCACACACCAACTTTTATTAGGTCTCAAATATACTAAACATTAAAGTACACAACTTGCTACTTAGACCATCCATTTTGTCCTACTTTATGCACAGACAAAGTAACTTGAAAAGGCTTGATTTTTGGTTTTTAAGCACTCTAAATGATGTAGATCAATTTAAATGGGATGGATCTTCAACTTAGTTTTTCTAACATCGAATTTGAATGGGAAGGAGTCGGCGCCAAATGCTTCCCAAAAGGAGCCAAGTCTCGCAACTCGCTAGTTCTTTAACTAGAGAATAGAAGTTGTCTCAGTTTTTTCTCTAATGCAAAACAGCTATATGGACCTATATGCCCATGCTTACCAGGCATAACACGCAGATCTCTAGCTTCTACAGTAACATAATCTGGATTTGCAACTACCATGGGAATTTTTCGTTTGGCACATAGTTGTAAAATTTGTTCAAGATCTTCAAGATTCTTTGGAAGGGCATCACCAGAAGGAAGCCCCAGCGCTTCAGTGCCATGAGCTAGAATAAAATCTGCATGATCCACATTGCTCACAACTTGCAAGCCCAGGCCCTACAAGAACAGTAATGGAGTTGCAGAAATCAGAGTGCCTTGAGGGTTATGAACTGCTGTTGAACCATTAAAATAAAACAAATTTAGAGATCCATAATGACAGTTCAAAAAAGAATCCTCTACTTTTGGTCTGAAGTATACTCTCTTTTCCCATTTTCACAGAGTTCTCGCTGATTTCAGCAGTTAAGAGCGTTGGCCTAATTAACCGTGATGAGTTACTGGAAACGTAATCTCCGGTGTCTCATTTTGATTAATTCAGAATGAACTTCATTTGCGAGCATTGTTTGAAGGAAAACTAGAAAATGAATGACGTAAACATACATCAAGAGAAATTGCACCCCGATCACTCCATGTCATGTGAATACAAGCTCTTCCTAGTCGGGCAAACCATGGATCTTCCCTCCTATTTACAACAAAATGTGAGCAGTGATCATCATAACATAGACAATGAATAATCCAAGAGAATGTGCACAATGGGCAAAAATGTTATTTATTCGTCTTTTAAATCTTTGGTTGGAATAAATCTACAGAAGCTAAGGAAAAGTGTTTAATCGTGTAAAGAAAAAATGATTGTTTGATAAATAAATATACCTGAAAGTTGGGAAGTAATTACCAGAGTAAATGCACTATTTCAACATGACAAAACTAGAATCTAGTCATTCGGTCAGAAAAGTAGAACCTCGTTCCCAGAATAATGAATTAGGTGGTCAAACTTTATATTATATAACCACAGATGACTCAAATTACACAGCCCTAGTTTACAGCAGATAACACAATAAACATCCACGTACAACAGGTTTGCTAGAGAACAGCCGTGAGCCACCTAAAAACCAGCCTGAAATAGGGCAAAGCTTCCTCCGCGCTTCATTAATCTTAATTTTTGCATATCACTATGCGTGTTTCAACTTTCTTCTCTGCCTGCCAGGGCTCCCACCAAGTGCCTATGCTTTAGGCAACCCTCCAGCCTCCCAATTAGGGTAGCATCTCTAGCAAAGCATGTACAATATAATAACTTGCCATATGATCTTAACCCCCTAAACAACACGCACGCACACAACTCTAATCACTGCCTCCTTCCCTTGGGTTGTAATAGAAGCTAAAGGCGCAATCAAGATAGTAATGGATATTTTCTATATTGAAGCTTGTAAAGATCAAGGGTAAAATTATAAGCAATATGCCAAGGTAGGTTGCCAGATAAATTAGGTGAATAGATATCAGCTTTTGAAGGAAACCCGAAATTGTAGGGCTAAGAATGAAAGAACAATAAAAATATGACACTAAACTACACAAGCTGTTTATGGGTAAACTTGCTAACAAATTGGGCTACAAATCAAGTACATTGACTTGCAAAGTCCAGTTCGCAGCAACCACCTGAAATGAAAAGAAAAATTGACATTGCAAGCAGGATATGACAAAAATCCTTGATCATCAACCTAAGAATGCTCATCTGAGACGGTCCAACAAAAGATGTCATGCATAACAAAAGGACCTCAATCCCCTAAGCAGGAGTAACATGTCAAGATGTGAGAGGTCAATTTGCATGAAGTGAAATTTTTTTATGAAGTCATGAAGCAATTCGTACAGTAAATATAGGGCTTAAGTTGTACCCAATGATAGTCAGAGAAAATATGTAGGATTACAAGCCTAAGGTAGGTCTGACCCTCAGGTTCCATGTAACAGAATTAGAATGAAGATGTAAAGTAAGCTATTTATTCTACAATTAGATGTTCCAGCTCAACCTTCCTGTAGTAGTTTAAAGTGATGCAGGGTTATAGGCATCTAAGAAAGCTATCAGCTTTCACCAGTTGCTGCTGAAACAAAGAAAATCAAAGAGATGGTAACCAACCGATTATAATCAAGTCATGGATTGTGTACGAAACTAACAACTAATCCAAACCCAACCATAGGCAAAATCAATTAACTCTTATCATGGTTATTTGTAGGTTGCCCCTAAAAATAATCATCAGACATGACACCTCAAGAATGTTATAGTTATAATATACTAGATTTTGGGCACGTGGTATGCACATACAAACATAGAATTGGTGTGAAATAAAATTTGTTAAAGAGTTCTTCCTTGTACTTTTTTATAGGCTTTTTGCTCTACATCTACAAATTTCTGATCTTGAATGGGAAAGAAAGAAACCTTCCATCTTCTTTTTTAGGTATAAGTGTCATGTTTTCTCTTTCTAATAAATGTTTTTTCTTTTATTTCAAATTTTCTTTTTGAAATATAGATCCATAATAAATGTTTTTCTTTTTTTATTATTTAAAACTTTGTTATAAGATAAGGGTGTAAATGTTATGGTTAGATTTTCGGGAACTGTTACCGGTTTTTGTTTCACTTCTTTGTTGACATAGAGATGAGAGAGAGAAATGAATGAGACAAATTTTGAGTATGTAATCATGAAGAGAAAGATAAGCATTTTGACATCTCTATCTCATAGATGCTCTTTGAAATTTTAAATTTCTTTTTTGAGATGGGGATTAGATGTATGGCTAGATTTTAAATATCTAAAAGGTTTGTAGTCTGTAAATGGATGGATGGATGTTTTGGATGTGACACGAACGTGAGTCACAATAAAATTAGAATTCCAATAAAAAAGCTTGTGCCTATAATTATAGAGATAACCTTGTTAGCCTTATTGTGTTTTAGTTTGATGATAACTACTCATTAAGCTACTTATGCACTTAGCCTTATTGTGTTTTAATTTGATGATAACTACTCATTAAACTACTTATGCACTAACAATTTTTTTTTAGTGTTTTGTGTTTTGATTTAGGTCAAAACACTTACATGAAGGCTTAATGAATCAGAACATACATTGCAATATCAATTAAGAAAGTGGTGGCATATTGATGGGGACATCTAGTAGGATTTGTTTGATTTAGTTGTTGGCTTATCTTTTCCCATTGTAGTTTGGTTTAGTTGGCTATTATTGTTAGTTGGTTTTTTCCCACAACAGTTGTGGTAGGAGTGGGAGTCATCTCATGTTGTTGTAGGCTTATATAAGGCCAAGACTACTTTGTTATTGAGTTAATAATTGATTATGAAGATTGTCTTTTCTGCAGCCCATGTGCTTCGGGTGAGATATCCAAGGGAGAGATTTCTAAACCCTATCTTGAGTGATAACCCTAAGTTGAGATTTTCTAGTGTTCGTCCCTCATCATCTTAGTATCAGAGCTAAAATCCTTCTCTTTTCCTCTCCTTCCACAAAATCTAGCTTCCACAAAATACTTTTTTCTTCCACAAAAATTTCCCTAGTTCCACAATAAACCCTAGATTTAGTTCAAAACCCAGATCTAGATCTTAAAAAAAAATACTGTTCAGTGAACAATAACTGACGGTTACTGTTCATCTTCCCCAGCCAGCGCAGTCTCCATCCAGAGCCCTTTTCTCAATCGTTCGGAGTCCGTTTCGAGTTCTATTCGAAGCGTTGGGCTCGTGATTGAGCCCCGGAGCCACGGCAGAGAATTTGTAGCACTTGAGCAGCAAATCCAACCTTTACGAGCCCGTGTTTGGTGCCGGTATTGTCCCTGCAACAGAAGATCGGCGTTTCAGACCCGTTTTCAGTCCAATTTGAGCCCAGTTCGAGCCTTTGAAAATTCTTGGGTAATTTCTGAGCTTATGCACTGAATTTTTCTTATGGGCTTTTATTTTTGTGGTCGATACATTCATACTAATGGTGATCCAAAGGAAGTTGAATGGAAAATGTATGTGGTTGGCTCTACTTTTAAGGGTTTTTATGACCATTACGATTATAAAGATTGGGAGAGCAATCTAGAAGCTTTCTATAATCATTTTTCTCTGACATCTGAGTAAAAGTGCCTCTATGCCCGAATGAAATTGGTTGGAGAGTCATATTATTGGGTAGAGAACAATCATAAGTTATGTCGATATTGGTTTCTCTTGCAAGACTTTCTTCGCGCTCGTTATGCTCTACCGATTTATTCATCTGAGTTAGACTATAAAGAGCCTAATGTTGAGTAAGAGCCCGAGAGCCGGTCAATCACAGATCTCTGCACTAAATTTCAGGTGGCTCTAAAAAAAACTTGTAGCAAGTCAGGCTGCAAAGAGGACACAGATCCAGAGCCTTCAGCCCTTGTCGAGCATGGCGTTCTTAAGGAGCCAGGGTCAGAAGTTGTTGCTGAGTTGGAGCACAAGCCAGAACCAGATAATGCAGCTAAGCTAGAGCCAGAGCCAGGGTCAGAAGTTGTTGAGTTGGAGCACGAGCCAGAACTAGATAATGCAGCTAAGTTAAAATCAGAGCCAGTAGTTGTTGATGAGCCCGAACCAGAGCCAGAGATAGAAGAGTCTCTTGTAAATAACTCAGCAGATCTCTCAGCGGAGTTTGCCATGGAGCTAATGACATCCCGCCAGCTATGAGTGTTCTAGTGTTCTAAAGATCACCTGACTTATACAATCCTTTGCCAATATTCCTACAGGAGACAGAGTCACAGAAGATCAGACTATTCATGGTGCGAAGTACAGTTGATTCAGTTCTCATCCTGGAGAATGCGCCTCTTTCTGCTACTTGCGCATTGCTTGAGTTGTCATCCTTTATAGCAAATCTGTCACAGAAGCCAGTCCCACCCCTACCCCCTTGGTTCAGCCTTGATGCATGTGTGTTGGGTCCATGGCCCGATTGAGAGTTGAGATTTGCACTAGACAGGGTTGAGTTTTCCCCAACCACTGGGGAATGTGGGGACATCTAGTAGAATTTGTTTGATTTAATTGTTGGTTTATCTTATCCCATTGTAGTTTGTTTTAGTTGGTTATTATTGTTGGTTGATTTTATCCCACATCAGTTGTGATGGGAGTTATCTTTTTTTTTTGTAGGCCTATGTAAGGCTGAGACTACTATTGTTTTCTGTAGTTAATGATTATTATGAAAATTGCATGCTTTGATAAGTTTTGTAGCCTGTGTGCTTCAGGTAAGATGCCTAAGGGAGAGATTTCCAAACCCTATTTTTGGAGATAAACTCTAAGTTGAGATTTACTAGTGTTCGTCTCCCATCACATATCCTAGCTCAAGTTACTCAAGTTATCAAGATATTTCAAATTAGAGCTAGAATGAAGAGCCAAAGATTGCAAAATCTATTGAAACTAGAATATTGAGCCGAAGTGTGCAAAATCCTAGGATTACTATGTAAGGTAAGAGGAACAAAGACAAGAACTTAATTTGACACTAGATTGCATTTTCATACTTGTGCTTATACATTTTGATTTAAAATCAAGTGTGATTTCCTTCAATATTTGTTAAAATGCTTAAAAGCTTTGAAATTGAATTTAATATATTGTTTTGGGCCTATTTACTTTGATCTTATGCCTATTGGAGTTTATACAAATTTTCTCATATTTTTCAAAATCATTTAAATCAATTTTTGTGAGTCTGGGGTTTTTAGATCAACCGCTGGAGCACGCAGGTCGATCTGATACAATGCTAAAATGTGAAGCAATAGCGGCATACAAAGCGATTGACCGTCGGGGATGATTCAGATCATCTGTCAGAGCTCAATGCTCTCAGCCTGGACGCGGGTTGACCACCGGGGATGATCCAGATTGTCCGCTAGAGCTTAATGCTCTCGGTAAGGAGGTGGATCGACCGCTGGGTACAATGCACGATCATCCGCTAATACTAGTCAGCCACCCCCAACTCTCTGTTGAGTCTCGGATAAACCGCTAGGGTCGATCACCCAATGCAAAAATCTAATTTTGGATTTTCTGCGATCAACTGCCAAGGTCGATCTGTTTTCTGTAAAATTTGAAAAATGTGTGGGAACTTTTTGAAATACTTTTGAATATTTTATTTGAGTGCACAATACAAGTTAATTAATGCTACAAACACATGTACCTTTTGAGATTTCACTGTTCACCCACGATCGACCGCCAATCAACCGCTGGGATGATGCTTTTGACTTGAACTGAATTTCTTTGGTCAAACCAATCACAGTTGTGTTTTAGCGGTCGATAGAAAAAGTGCAATTTTATATTTTGAAAAGATTTGAACACGATTCTTTAGGTTGAACTCCTTTTCACCTACTCTTATCTTCTCCTACCTATAATATTACTCTATTATACCATTTCAACAACCCTTGAAAAACATTTAGAAAACTCTTATCACTCAAAAAATCTTGTGTTTTATTTTCTTTCTACAAGCTTACTTTCTCATTCTCTCAAATAGAGTAATTCACTTGTGCTTTCAAGTTTGTGATTCTTTATTCTTAATCTCTTTTAAAGTTTTTATAAATTCTAAATCCAATTCATCTTAATTTTCAAGCATCTAGATCTATAGTGTTAGGTTAAACTTGATCTTGCTTCTTTCTAGTAAAGCCTCAAAGTTATAATCTTTTTTTGTGATTTATTGATTCTCATCTTGTTAGATAACATACTCAACATGTGAAAACTTGTCGTGAGGAAATTCAATCATTTGAAAAGTGAGTTGGTGTAAGGTCTAGACTTCTACCTGGAAAGGAAGTCAGAAAGGTCTATGCTTTTACCTGCAAAGAAAGCAATTGTAAAGGTCTAGGCTTCTATCCGAAAAATAAGTTGGTGTAAGGTCTAAACTTCTACCCAGAAAGAAAGCTACCAATAGAGATTGGTTTGAAATCTTAGAGAAAATGCCTCTAGGTAGTTGAGTAGGTCGGTTGGTGTCCGAACCACTATGCATCGTGTGTCGACTCTCATTGCTCTATCTCTCTTACTCCCCCTCTCTTTTACTTCCTTGTAGCTATTTGATTATTATTGCTTGTTTATAGCTATATTGTTTCATCCAACCGAAAATGAGATTTAAATTGTTGTAAATTGATTGAAAACCCTATTCACCCCCTCTCTAGGGTTGCCACATTGTTTTTCAAACCCAACATTTGAGGATTTGAGGTGACTTAAGGATAGGTTCATATGGTTCCCAATCAAATAGATATCAAACTTAACTCCACCATTTTATTTTCAGTACATGTTCATAGTAAAAAGATATAAGCTCTGGAATTCTTTCGCCGTTACATTAGGCATATCATCCCTCATGGACCTCACAGTCACTTTATCATGTAATATTAGGAGAAAAAATTTGATTGACCATAATTCATTTTGGCATTTTGGGTTTTTGACATTTTAATTTTCAAAAACTTTTTTCGTTGAATAAACTAGAAAGCAAAGCCAGCAAATCCAGATACAAGTTCCCAACAGCAGAAGAGAGAACTGATAGAACCAAAATCAAGATCAAGTTTACAATCTTGTAACAGGAAAAAAAACAATGTGAAAAACAGTTAACATTGAACAAACGAAGAGAACGTAGCAAATGTTTGAGTAAGCAACAAATAGAATGCCAATAGAGGATTCAAACTTAATCAGATGAGACAAACAAGCAAAAGGAAAGACAATGGTTAGAGGATACGAGACTTTCATATGATGAGCAAACAGGTATAAGCAATAAAAGAAGGTTCAAGTGTTGCAGCATACACGACATGGTATGCCAAATGGCATTCTGATGAAAACGTTCAAAGGAAATAAATCAACAACTGAGACAGTGAGCCTCTAAGTGAAAGTGGTAGCTGAATCAAAATGAGATAACGTGTAGGATTGCAAAATGTATTCACATTTCACAAGTGACTGAACAATAGTAATATCGTGAATATCACCATCTAAGCCTTTTCCCACCAATAGGGTTAGCTATGGAGCATGACTCAAACACCAGAAAGCTCCAAAAGAGGATTAACAAAGTTCATAAATTTTTATGATCTGTAGACCTGAATTCAAACCTTCTATTGGGAGTCAATTTTCAAGGTAGTTTACAAGAAAGAGAGGAACTGACACCATGGCATTGCAATTAAATGTTTTTCTTGACATTAGCTATGCATTAAATTTCATTGAACAAGTTACAAGGCCCACAAAAATAGAAGCCCACACAGGTGACTAGCAAAAGAAAACGACATGGAGGAGGGAGAATAATATATCTTCTAAGAGGTCAAGATCTTATGAAACTTAAAACTGAGATAATGAAGAAACTATCGGCCCAATAAAATCCAAAGAACCTGGAAACAAGATTGGAAATGTTCGAAGTAACTGAAAATTAAGATTGCAGATTGTGTAGAATGAATAGTTCAAACTCTAAAAACACCAAGATGGTCAACAAGTTTTTCTCGAAATGGAAATATAAAAACTGGAAATATAAAATCTACACATCACTAAAATTGAAAGATTGTTAATATCATGGCATTATAATTCCAGGAAGCAGGTTAAATGAGTCTCATTATCATCATCAAATCCAGCGGTTGACATTATCTTCCACAATTTAAAAGTGTGCCTAATCACTGCGCTTGCACAGCAGGTAATCATGGTGCAAACAACTAGAGACTATCAGTATAGTGTGCTTTTGTTCTTGTGATTTAATAATTTTCAAAACCCTAGATAGTATTGGATCTTTTGATAATTTATTTTTTGCCAACATGACTAGTGTATGATCTCTTGATAATTTATTTTTAAACCGCATGCAGCAACATTAAATCATTACTTTTTGTAGGATACCTTCCCAAGAGAAAGAAAGAGGTATCTAACCTTTTAAGGTGTTGATGTGTTAATTCTCCACTAGTAATGACCCCTAGAAAAACAGAGGAATCAAACCCAAGGCTGTTCAGCTTCTCCATGGTTACAGATGCTCGCCTGGATGAATTGCTTATGATTACCATCTTTGCCCCATGGTTTGCTAGTTTTTCTACTATTATAGAAGTATGTCTAATAAGCAAATTATCATGGAGCAGTCAAAAAAAATTAGAAACAACTATTTACAAAATTGAGTTCTACAAGTTAATACTCTAAACAAACAAGTTAACAGACATGTTGAAACGGCACCAGGATATGGCTTTTTCCCATCATGAAGAACTCCAAACTGATCAAGTAACCACGCCTGCCAAATGGAGATATAATTACTATTGAGAATAAAGCAAGCATAATTGGGGAAAACATTAAAAATTGGAAAAAGAATCAAATAAATATATCATAGGTAAAATATAATGAAGAATCCTACATATAACAAAATAAGATAAATTATTTAGTAAATCTAATACGTAAAATATTATGAAGAACCCTACATATAAACCATGCATCATATAAAAATTACAATTGCATGTGATACATGCATACATAAATTAAGTCTTTACAAGAAAACTCAAATATAAACTATTATAGAGATACTAAATCATATTATAACCAAGGAAATACATGTTTCATGAATTTATCCTTGACTGTCACAACTCTTAACAGGAAAGGTGGAGATAAGGTGATGAATAAATGATTGTGATATAACAAACTTAGCAATATGAATTGTTTCAAAAATAAGTTAGTACTAGTTATTAAAATGGACATGCTACATCTTAAACAATAGCAATGAGAAGGAAACAAGGCTACTCCGATCATTTTGTGCAAGCAATGCTTAGTAAACTCAAAGAATTCAGCAATGCTTTGGTTGACACTATCAACACACTAGTGGCAAACCTCCACCTAACCCAAGCATGGTAAGTAGCCATGGATGATAGAAAATAAAATGTGCAAGATATAGTTGATATCTCCTAGGATAGTGTAGCACTGGTGACTGGAACAAAAAGGAGATGGTGGCATGAATCAAATGAATGGGAACCGATACACACATCGAGCAGGACTCGAATTCGCGTTAGGTGCTAAGCTAGGACTAGGCCCCCAAGGAGAAGAGATACAAGAGCTTCTAGGAAAAGTACAATTGATAGGCCAGACTCAATGAAAGGATTCCACAAAAGGGATATAAACTAAATTCAAGTCAGGGCAGAGTTGTTAAAGTATGTCTTGCCTGCAAAGTTATCGAGATGCCAAAGGTGAAAGCTAAAGATATGACCAAACACAGTTGATACACAAAGAATTAAATCAACATAGTAAATTATAGTGATTTGTCGATTAATACAAGTAAAAATAGCAAAGGAGAAAGTAGAATTTATAAGATCTATTTAGTTTAGAGGTTGGTACGACTAAGGCCTACGACAATCTAACATTGGTCCATAGGTTGATATGACTAAGACCCACAATAGTCTAACATTGGTCCATATAATTTGCCATTGTGGTTTGCAACCGCGGTTTGGGAAAAACCAAGTTTGTTCGAGTTACATCGTTCTAATTTAATATTTTAGGAGGACATAGGGGCCTTGTTAGATTTATGTTTGTTCTACACACACAGACACACATTTTGGGTGGGTAGGTGGGGAGGGGATTCTAAGGGATGCATGAGAATGTGAAGGAAAACAAAAAACAAAGGCCTAAGTGGTTTAACTAAAGAGGTAAAAAAGACATCTTTCTATAGAGGTCGAGGTAGAGACTAAGGATTTAACCGTTGGGAATCTTGTATTCGGAATCTTGAAGAGTGAGAGCTCATTTTATTCTCACTTTTGACTTTGTAAAATGTCTCCCGTGACTCTCCCTGTGGAAGTAGGCTATTTCCGAATATAGGGGTGGAATCAAATCGAATCAAAATGATAACAACGTATTTGGATTTGGATTTGATTTCAGTGATAATATTTGAATTAGTATACGAAGTCGATCTGAATACTAAATCATATCTGGTTTTGACTTGTTATGTTATTTTGGCAACTGAATTCGACTAGGAAATTATTCATTTAACCAATTTTTTAAATTCTTCCCCCTCATTTTGGGCACAATGAAGACCTATCATCACATAATTCATATTGGTAATATATAAAAAATAAATATCCAGGGGTTGGAATCTATATGTCATAAACAATATTAAATAATCAAACTAATTGAATTTTTGAACAATCATGTCTGTTTCATTTATTAAACAAATGTCAAAACATGTTTGATTTTGTTTAAGCGACCATCCAATCAAAATTGAACAAATAGGTATACAAATAACTATAAAACTTTTTGATAATTATTCGGTCAAGTTCAAACAATACCCCAATGTATATCGTGGTGCATTTCTTCTTTATGTGGTCAGTAATTTTTCTAGCCTCACGTGGTGTTTCTCAAAGAACAAGAAACATCTACCGGTTGGCATAGAGTGCAACTTAAATGCTTCTTACATAATTTCTAACATTAGAACTACAGTGTAGAGTTTGGTGACAAATTGCAAAAGAAGAAGTCTGTTCAAGAGATTCTATCAACATCTAAAATGTAAACTGAAGATACAAAAAATCATTCTCACAAAAATGCAAGATACAAGTCCCATCAGCAACAGGACATTAGCTTCAAGAGCTTACTTTTTATTTCTAAGTAGCTTGCATTGATGAATATGATGACCAATTGAATTGAGAAGGAGGCAAAAGTTAGCTAGCTTTGTAAAATCGATGTCCGAGTATTTAGACCAAAACGTAATACAATTCAAAACCCAGTTTGGAAATTAAAGGGATTCAGACTAAATCCCTGCCCAGCGCCCAGCTGCTCACAAAACCCAAATATCAAACAAAAAGAAAAAAAAAAAGAACGATCTTTTTATTCTTTTTGCTAGAAAAGGGGCACCTTGAACAGACCAGACTCAGCTAGGGTTCGGATCCCATCTGCAGTTCGAGGCATCTCTGCGATCGAGCAACGAGCCGCCATCTTTTTCTTGTTATTATTGTTACTTTTATTATTTTTACTCCACTGAGTTTTTTTAGAGGGAAGAGAAAGAGAGGACGAAGGAGCGAAGCGGAGGAGTCTCATTTTTTGTTTGTGCCGAGAAAATGGGTCGGTTTCGGCTTGGTTTTAAGGCTATTTAGGCCCGTGTCCGACTAGTGGTAGGCTGTGACAGTTGAGTCCAATGAATTAGGCTAATTTTTTGTGAAATGGAAAAGTTGGAATTCACCGAACACATTCATGGGTGTGGTTGTTTCTGTAATTGATAAAATACAATTACAGCAAAATGATTTACAGTATTTTTTTGGGGGCCTTAAATTGTAAAATGTATTTGCAACCCACTTGTAGTCTAAACAATTAATTTTGTAGTCTTATAAATCTTACTTACAGCTCACTTGCAGTATAAGCGGTTAATTTGGTGGACAGTTAATTGTAATTAGATTAATATTTTTTATTGTTAAATTAATTGTTTTGAATTATGAGAAATTCATTAATTATTAGATTAATTTTTTATAAATTATACCAATAATTTTATTATTAGATTTTTTTAGTATTAGATTAGTAATATTTAATATAAAATTAATATTTTTATTAAATTAGTTTTTTAATGTCGAATCTAATATTTTTAATAATTCAATTTAATATTAGATTAAATATTTTTTAATAAAAATTAATATTAGGTTACTATTAATATTTTAGTAATCTAATATTTTTTATTATTTTATAGTAGTGCTATTTTAGTGTATTTAATATTTAATATTTGTATTATTTATTTTAAATATTAAATATTTTTAGTATTTAGTATTTTTATTATTTATGTTAAATATTAAATATTTTAATATTTACATTTTTTAATATTTTAGTAATTTTATATTAAAATTTTTATATCACTAAACAGTTAATTTTGTGGTAAAAATTTTCACTTACGACTTATATATTAGCAACCGAACACCGTAAAGCATAATATACTTTCTCACATACAAGTTCACATTGCTAACAAAATAACGCAAAACTTACTTTCATAAAACTCACTTACAACTATAAAAAAAATTACCACTTGCGACTTACTACAGCCAAACATGTCCTATGACTCTTGCTACGCACTTTTAACATTAAGATGAAATATCAAGTGTCTATTTTAAATAAAAGAGGGAAAATGATTCTGTTAATTTGTCACAGTTGGAACAATAAATATATCTCAAGCAGCTATTTCATATTCGAAAAAGTTATGGACCAACGTTGATTGATTTTAGGGCATTTTTTTCTAAAAAAAAAACCCCTCAATTGATAAATAATTTCAAAAACCGATCTCTCTTTAAACTTATTCTAAAAATTCACCTCTGACATGTCATGTTTGCGTTGTGGCAGTTTGCCTCGCCAATGTGGCGTCCGCGTTGTCGGGGGTAGGTTTTTGGTTCGTCAACCCTGGATGAAACTATGTTTTTGAGTTGTGTATTTATTTGTCCAGGGTTGGCAACCCCTGACAAAAAAATTTACTTTTTTTAAATTTTTGCTTTGTCTGAGATTGCTAACCCTGGACAAAGAATATGCTTTGTCCAGGGTTGGCAACCCCTGACAAAGCCTACGTTATTTTTTAGTTTTTATCTTTTTCTATGGTTGCTAACTTTTTCTCACTTTTCCATCAGTTTTTTTAAATTATTAGCCTTAACTCAGTTGGTAAAAGTGAAGGAATTAGAATCCTTAAGTCATTGTTCAAATCTCGTTAAGTTATGTTTCGGATTTTTTTTAAAAAAAATCATTATTGCCGAGGATCGAACATGAATCACCCGCGTGACAAACGGGAACACTCACTCTTTACTACAATGACTTAATGGTAATAACTTCTCTCTTAATTCTATTTATTTGTTCGGACAAGGAAAAAACTAAAAAAAATCAAATTTCTTTGTCCGGGTTTGCCAACTCTAGAAAAAGCAATTTTTTGGGTTTTTTTTTTGCCCGAATGTGCTTTGTCTGGGGTTGCCAATCGTGGACAAACCAAAAATATTAAAAATAAAAAAGTTAGTTTCATCCGGGGTTGCCAACCTCGAACGAAGCAAACCCCCTCAATGCTGGCAGGGCGAACCACCTTACCACCACATTGTCAGAAGCCGGTTTTTGGAATAAGTTTTAAAAGAGGTCGAATTTTGGAACTATTTATTAATTAAGGGTTTTCTTTTTAAAAAAAAATACCGTTGATATTATTTTTGCACTTAACTACTCTTAACAGGAAAACCCTTGTTTAACTGAAGGAGGAAAAAAACATTCACCTGAACTCGATCCCAAGTTCAAAGCATTGAAATCATAAGGCCTCGATAAATCTACATAGTTCATTCAATAAGAATTGTTAGAATTTTTTTTTTAAAAGATGTCTTACTTGAAAGTTTTAAGGAGTTTTAATCTTAATTAATTAATTTGAGGTTGGGAATATGGTTCTCTGAGTCTAATAAATTTAATAGGTTTAATTTAAACCATTTTCTAATTTTGTTAGATTTTTAATAGACTTTAAATCATTAAAATACTTAGCGGGTCTGAATTTACCATTAAGAAAAATGGGTTTAAAGTGGATGGTTTGAGTTAATTTATATTGGTATTAGTCTAAGATTTTTATCACAGAAAGTAGAAGTATTGTAAACTATTATTTATATTTTTCTCCATTTTTTGATATTTTTAACTAATTATTTTAATATGCAATTCTTTCCATCGAACCGCTCCACCTTGAATTGTGAGGCAAAACTCCCTGCCATGACAACTCCAGTGAACCGTCGACTCTGATACCACTTGTTGGAAAAGAGAGAGAAAACAAGCGCACCAAGATGACGGGAATAAGAAAAAATAGGAAATATAATGCACAAACGCAAACACTCCACAATTACAGAGGTTCGACCAAATACCGGTTTACGTTCTCTGTCCGAGCCCGCTGAATCACTATAATAATCGTCAATTATAATGAACAACTTTTCACACCTTAAGAAAAACACCTGAGAAATATCAAAGAAGAAACCTAGAGATTAAATTCAATTTCACTCTCTCTCTCTTCCATTCTCTCTCTATCTTTCTAATCTTATGTGATGCCCCTTATTCCTTCATATGAGAAATCCATCCCATATAAATAGTCCCTCAAGAGTTGTTATCAATTAATGTACACATCTCTCTAAAACAACACTTGAAAAATCGTGCAACCCTTTGTAATTGAGCTAATCATGCCTCTTGAGTTTAGCACCTCTTTATGAACCACTCACATCCTTTCGTGAACTGCTCACACCATTTCGCATAGGAGGGAACTCCAAAAAAATCAACTTGAAGTTTTCTTTGAGCAATTTAACCATGCCAGAAATTAAAGATCAAGAGCAGAATCTGAAGAAGTTGTACAAGTTTCTTAAGAAGTTGCATAGTCAAGGGATATTTCGTGTTTTCGTGGGACTATGAAAAAAATCCATCTCTTCAAATCAAATTAAGTCTTGAGTTCGATGAATTTGATGAATTGATTCCTCAAGAGTATCTCATTTGATGGACCATTAACTTAATTCAACAGTATTACAAAAAATTATATGACCTCGTGTCCAGATATGATCTGGCTGATCTGAACTACACCCGAATTATCTTGTTTTCTTTGTGAAAAATCAAACAAAGTTGAACCAGATGAGAAAACATAATACATAGTTTGGAGGATGAAGATCCCAGAAAACAGAAAAAGTTTGAAGTTTGAGAGACAGTTAATCAGTTCACAGGCTTGCCCTTCTCTCTCAGCAACGCCATCTCTTCCTTCATTGCCTCCTTCCTCTTTTTGCTGGCAAGAACTTTTGCCCTCAGACCGGTTATGGAAGGATCTTTCTTCTCCTCTGGCGGCGGCGGGGATGGCCTCCTTGCAGCAGCATCCGCGCGCTCAACTGTCAACGAGGAAGCCAGCCCCGCAGCAAACAGACCATAAACAACTTCTCTGGACCACAATCACAAGTTAACATTCAGAACTGAACTAATGTTTGCAAGATTTTGAGGTCATCATGCCACAATGCATGTAAGATACCTTCTGAATTGGAAGCGAGAGCTAGCGTTGTTGCATGGAGCTGCAGGGATCAGCATGACATTCTTCTTCTCTACAGAAGATGGTGCCGAGTTTGGGGATGGGGAAGCAGTTGGCAGGGGAAGTAAGGAATGAGCCATCATCGACTGGCTGCTACTTTGTTCTGAATTATGATGGAAAAGAAAAAGAGCATGGATTAAGATACAAGCAATGAAATTGAATGCAAGAGCCGTGCGAGGATAATGTTATGGGTCCACGTGTGAATAGAAGCCGCGTTCCATTGGCCAAGATGGCGATAAGAAAATTTCAGAGAGATCACAGTAGGGCCTATTGCTGCATTTGAGGCGAGACAATTTCACACTTTTTCATGTCAATTGCCCCAAAATCACACTTTGTTCTTCAAAATTGGATTGTTCACGTCAAAACTAGAAGATATTTTTGTCAAACAAAATAATCAAATCCAACAAAACTGAAGACTTTGATGGATCCACATTGACAGTCTGCTAAACGAATACCCAAAAACCAACATGAAGGACACAAAATTCCACACAAATTTCTACAAATTCACAATGAACATCTTTAGCCAGTCAAATTAAAAGTGCTAACAACTTTTTCTTAAAAAAAAAGTCAGCAATTATCCAAGGCAGCAAATGAATCTTCAAACTATTAGGCGTAATAAGAAAAACCAAAACATGCAGCTCATAACTTAATAACATCATTAGAGATTATCTCAGGAAACTCAACATATTTCCTAAACATGCAATATTAAAATGGCTGCAGTCAAAATTTGAAATGCCATTGAGAATATCAACAACAATCTTATGGTTTTAACAAAAGCAGATCTCCTAACCAAACCATGGACGCAACAGTGTCTGTAGAGTTGGAACCAAATAGAACTGATACAGAAAACACTACGAAAATGAAATGAACTAAACTTGGTTGCATTTTCACTCATCGTCGTCTTCGTCCTCATCATCATCACCGCCACCACTTGAGTTTAGGGCATTCAATCGTTCAACAAGCTTTGCCTTCCTCTCCTCATAGGTGAGCTTCTTCAAGTTGTATCTGTCGATCAAAAGCAGAATTAGTTACCATACTTTTTACACAAACGGGCAGCTAACGATCAATTGATCACTGTGGAAGAGACTAAAAGAGAACAAATATATGTTGGCAGTGGCAAGGTCTTACCTCTTATGCTCCTTGGGTTGCTCCTTTGTGGACTTCACTGCTGATGGGTCTGCTCTGATTGCCGCATGCACCTTCTTGTACATCTCTTCCATGTTATCAGCTTCAATTCCTCTCTTGATGTATTCACTAAAATGTGACTGATATTTCTCTGGCTCATCCTCCATCAGTGTCTAGAAGAAGAATTACAAGATTAATTACCAGAAGACCAAAGTTAAAAAGTAAGCTATAAATTCAAAATTACACACATGTGCACATGCAGGTGCAAGCACAAACAAACAAATGAATTGTCGATATCGGTATGAGACCACATAAATATGGTCCATAGGATATTATATTTAGCCAAGGCAGGAAAAATAGGCCTCACCCTCATGTATGAGGCCACATGCCCGCCGAAAATGTACTTCCTGTGCACCTCAGCATCCAGCTGCTTGTCGTCCTTCTTGAAACCAGCAAACCTCTTCTCACTATGAGGAATGTCAAGACCACCATCTAGTGCTCCCTACATCAAAAACAATCGACAAAACTCCTGTTATAATGGAAACATCAACTTAAAAACTACTACAATATGAAAAATAAAATATTTGATAGTCCAACTGAAAAGTCTCGGCAATATGCTCTTTGTTAGGAGCCAAAACCACTTCTAGCTAGTCTACCCAAAGAAACAATTCATTCACTCAAATAAGAGCTAAAGAATCAGGAATACAATAGGCAAAGAATCAGATAGATCTAACCATCACACTGAGCATCTAATGATTAATAACAATTCAATTTGGAACCAATGTTCAAAGACTCACCCGAGTTGTATCTGACTCGGAGAGTGCCGAGAGGAGTCCGAGACCCGGTTCGAGAGACCAGCTCAGAATCGACCGACTCGGAGTCAACTCAACTGAATCAGCCGAATCGCGATCTGACTCGGAGTGACTCGACCGAGTTGGGTTCTAAAAAGAAAAAAAACGTAGACATAGCTGATCCAGGGCTCGCCCACTGTCGTCGCCTGCCTCCATCGTCAACACCCTCCCATCTGTCTATCTCCCTTCCCCCTCTCCCTCTCTCCCACTCTGTCCCGATCTCTTGCAGGGGGGAGGGGGAGACAAGAGAGGGAGAAAGTGATTGAGAGGAGAGACCAAGTGAGAGGTAGAGAGAGAGAGAGATCGAGCGAGGGAGGGGGAGATCAAGCGGCACCCGATCTCTCTCCTTTATCCTTTTTTTTCTTTTGGGTTTTTTTCATATTTGTCCCTCAAATTTTTCATATTTTAAATTTACCCTCAAAACCATCATATCTTCCAAATTACCCCCTCAAAACAAATTTATTTTGGACATGTGATGCATGAATTTTGGTGGATACATTTTTTTACGATTTGTCATGATTTTTTCTTTTTTTTTTGAGCTTTCTATGTAGCGTTTTGCGCGTACCATCTGAGACCGATCCGAGTCGCCACAACCGATCCTTCTCAGTGTCCACCGAGTCAGCAGCCTAGACCGCGACTTTGAACCATATTTGACACCCCCAATCAAATATATTAGCCGAACAACAACAGTGTAACAGGGAATGGGAGTATAGCCATAAATATGGGGCCAGGCATAGGACAAGTGAAGTGTCTCCTCTGTTAGCCCTTGATGTGAAGCCCCCATGAAAAGGACGACAAGGACAATTGAGAAGTTGTCTCATGACCAAGGTTCTAAATATCGGATATCGAGATCGTATCAGATGAGGGCTTTTCATATCGGTTTCTGAATATCGGGGGAGATATCGAGGATACGCACGCATATCGGGCGTTCATGTCGGACACTATATATAATGAAATATCGATAACTAAAAGTTGGTTTAGTATCATAGACATCATCTACCTGATAAAAATGATGTAATATGCATGTAAAGACAATAAAAAAATAATGTGCATTTGCACATAGTCGTACAATAAATAAGTTATTTCATATCGGCCAATAGTTCGGGCGATTATGAAAAGTGAAGTGTCTCCTCTGTTAGCCCTTGATGTGAAGCCCCCATGAAAAGGACGACAAGGACAATTGAGAAGTTGTCTCATGACCAAGGTTCTAAATATCGGATATCGGGATCGTATCAGATGAGGGCTTTTCATATCGGTTTCTGAATATCGGGGGAGATATCGAGGATACGCACGCATATCGGGCGTTCATGTCGGACACTATATATAATGAAATATCGATAACTAAAAGTTGGTTTAGTATCATAGACATCATCTACATGATAAAAATGATGTAATATGCATGTAAAGACAATAAAAAAATAATGTGCATTTGCACATAGTCGTACAATAAATAAGTTATTTCATATCGGCCAATAGTTCGGGCGATTTATCGGCTGAAATCAGGCGATTTATCGGCCAATATTTCAAATATCGGCCATTTTTTGCTGCAAACGATATGGGGAACGATTTTTCCCATATCCTATTGGCAGCAGACAAAAAAGGAGATATCGGACGAGATCTCAGCCGACTCGGACGATATTTAAAACAGGGCTCATGACTGGTTCCACATTTTATGGGTCACCATAGCATTGATGCATGGCATATGGGTCATAATTTCATGGGACTTGACATTCCAATTAGCTACATGAGGTGAGTGCTTTATTTGTGATCGTCGCGTGTCACATCTAGAACTTGCTGCAATATAACTACCCTAAACCATAGTTTTCTAACATGTGAGCAAGTAGACGTGATTTCTAGTTTGTTTCTCTAAAATCTTCTAAAATGAGAAAATAAAAAGGTTAGGAATCTAACTGCATTTTCAATGCCAAAGAACAGGGAATCCTGAATTCTTTCTCTTCTAGGGTCCAGGCATGGCCAAATTAGAATCCCTTTAAGAACTACAAAATCTACAATTCATCTAGAAGCGTTCAAGATTTCGTAAACTTTTGAATATTTCTTCAAATATAAATAAACCCAAAACCAGATAAAATTTCTGTATAGAAATCTTGAGAAAATAAACGTAAGTCGCTAGGAACATGTTACAAAGGTACAACAATTACCTTCAAATATTCAAAACTAATTGCCTAATTGCCTAAAAGTAATCAGCATATCATGTTGCTCCATTTTTATTAAAAACAAAAGGTTGAACAAATTTTCAGAATGCATATTTTAGAACTGAGTTATTAAAACCACAGAACTGTATTATACCTTTGCTTTCAAACTCCATTTATATTTCTTTCTATAAAAGATGTAATCTTAATTGAGATATTCATTTAAAACATACAATAACAAAATCAAATGTTAAATATTCAGATTACAGAAATATTGTTTGACTCGCATGAATGCACGACAAAAGAGACAAACTTTTTGAGCAAATCATATATGTTAAACATTTTGAGACAAAAAGACAAGGTCAAATTAATGGAATCAAAATGAGTTCCTATGAAACCTATCTATCATCTCAACAGTTATGGAAAAATTGGTTTTTAACAAGTTTGATTTTAACAAGAGTTCACCAAAAGTAGATGGATAAGAATCGGTTCAAGGGTATCATAAAGATATCAAACATAAATATTTGTACCAGATTGAGAAACCACATGTTTAGAACCTAGATTTTTAAGTGAACAAATCTAATACTAAAAGCAGTTAATAAATAAACGTCTAAAAAGAGCAAAGAACCTAATTCATATGATATAAACTTCCACAAAAGAGTAAAGAAACCATAGTAGTCTGAATTTACACTGAAGAACTAAAAAGCACAAGAGAATATCTGAGGCAATTCAGCAAGCATGAGGAGCATCACACTAAAGAGCTATGTAAGTCCTTGCTAGGAAGAAACATTACCATTGTAACACATCTATCACTTGAAATAATGTTCAAACAAAAATAAAATATCTTGTTGCTGAAGATATAGCAACACACTAAGAAAATTAACAGTCTCATTTTACTAAAGGTATGTTGCTCCATAATATTCTTAAATAAATATCTCAACTTACCTACTAGCAATGTGTATAGATCTCTCCCTAATCTATTACTTAACTAGTACTATTTAATTCCCACATGGAATCACCGTTCTTACCATTCAACAGCATGTCTTAAACACTAGTTATTCTTAAAGCTAAATATCCCAACTTGCCTACTAGCTATGTGAATAGATCTCTCCCTCTATTGCCTAGCTAGTACTATTTTAATTCCCACATGGAATCACCATACTTATCATTCAACAGCATGCTTCAGACACTAGTTAAGTGACCACCGACTTTTATTTTCTACATGTAAGTAGGTGAATGATATTGGATCAGCATTAACAAGTTGTACCTTGAGAGCACCAAATACACGATTGCCAGTGGTTGTCCTAATAAGGCCAACATCCAGGAGAGCACGGAACGGCCTCCTGCTCTCTGCAGGTTCAACAGAAAAATCCTCTCCAGTAGCCTAAACAGATTGTATATGTCAGCCAAAAAGATCAAAACTAACCAGCTGAATAAATGATAGATATTTTAAAGGCATACCTCTAAATTTCCCTCATATTCCTCATCCATTTCAAGCATCTTCAAAACACGGCGAGCCAACAGAAGCCCAGTACAATACGCTTTATGTTTGTTTAATAGAAAGTTAGAAAATGAATAAAATCCACCAACTGTATTGAAAGAAACAATAATAATATTGATCTTAAATAGTGTAAACCTGCAGCATAGTTGGTTAGACCAACTTCAAGACCATAACGAGGTAGCTCATGGGCATAAGCCGCAGTGAGAACCATATCACCAGCAATACTTGCAGATATTATTTGTGCAATAATATCTTTGTTCGTCTGATTAAATGGTTAAGGATGACCAGCACAAAATAGAAACTTCAAAAGAGACAAAGAACATAATAAACTTAACAATAAATAAGCAAAATTTTAGGATACAAATCGAACAACAAATCGATACTTAGGCGTATTGTATTTGTTTTTGTCTTGATTAATTAAGCGGATCCTTGCACGATAGTCAGTCTTCCCCTCTGCAAATTCAAGAGGGATATTTTTTTCACTAAAATGAAGGGGGAAATAGGGGCATGAACATAATCTCTATTATCCAACAATAGATGAGTACCTCTTCTTCTCTTGTATTTCACTTGAAAACGCTTAAAGTAAGCCCTGCTCTTGTGGGCTTTGACGAATACCTGAAATCCATGCAACAAACTTGACTCAGATATATATGGCCTTGCTGGAGGCCTTTATTACTTAAAGATTGTGTACCAAAATGTTTCTTACGACACTAATGGGATACAAAGCAAAAGACCCTCAGGATTAACAAATATCAATTTATTTTCAACCATGTCCACAATGAAAGCATGATAAATAAGAGGTTTCAAAGCTCTGAGGTCTCTTGACATCAACAATATCAAACAAGAATACTGTAGGTTAAGTTTCATATAAAATTTAGAAATTAATCAACTTCAAGTGGGGGTGCTTCTTATGTTGCTAAAAGAAAGTGGTTATATATTAATGACAATTTCGTAAAACATTTATCCATACTATATAATATTTTACAAGGAAGCTTAAAGAAAATCCAGCACTAATACCAACTGTATCTGAAAAACAGCTTAAAATCAAGTAATATAATTGCAATGCCAATTAATCTATGTGGCAACAAATCGAGTGATAAAAAGAATTTAGCATGATGATAAGACTCTCAAATCCTGTAGTTTATGAAAATGCAGCCCTCAACTAACCTCTAGTGAAAAATATAGGTCAACACGTGTGACATGAATTCAAGCAAAAGATTAAAATAAAATAAATAATCTGCAGATTAGTTCAATTTTTTTATTGTTACAACTAACAGCTTAGTCAATCCTACTCAATATACATATCAGCTCACGGTATAAAATTAACAATTGATTCAAAAATCCCCAAATGCGATTAAAACTAATGAAGCTCTTTTCCCACTTAATTTTAAAGAGATATAAAGCTAAATTAACAAACCAGAGTTGCTCATAGAACAGAGAACAGTGTGCATTAAATAAATATTGTATACAGAACAAAGTTTGAAACTTTTTCATTTTAATCACTGAAACCGTCTTCGCCGCATCAGTGAAATAGTTACAGGGACACGAGTTTTTCTTTTAATTCAGCAACTCCTTCCTCAGATCCACGACAGCAATATTCAGATAACAATCAAAAGTATAAGAGATACATCAAAAATATTAAGCAGATAAATCCCTAGAAATTGAATTAGAGCGGAACAGAATAACGGTGATCGATCTCTTACCATCGCTCTTCTTCGGCCTTCCTACGACGACTGGAGAAGCGAGAAGGGAATAAGGGCCTTTAAGGGAGCGGCGCGTCTCAGTTTATATAGTAAAACCCTAGACACCCAGATCTAGGTCTTTTCTAACCTCTTGTCCGATCCGACGGCTGTGATCCATCGCATTCTGTCGGGTTGGTTTGGACGAAGTGGGCTTGGCGGGCCGACGCGGCCCAACCTGATTTTTTCCCACCCCACCCTAACCCTTCTGTGCTTCTTTTATTTTTCCTTTTCCGTTCTCTTTTCTTCCCTTTTTCTCCCTCTACTTTTCCTTTTTCTTAACAAAACCAAACCCAGGATTTAAATCAAGGTCTCGCTACATCACTAGTTCTTAATTTTCACCCCAGATCCGCTGCTACGGAGGCGGTTTCCTCAATTTTTGGGACACCTAGTAGGCTGAGCTTTCGAGCCTAAGTAAAAAACCCAGCAACATTTCAGATAAATTGAGAAAAATGTCTTATGGCCTACTCGATAAAGCTCCCAACCCAATCTCTTGGGCTTCTCCGAGAACTTGAGCCAGCCAGAGCATTAAGGCCCACTGCTATGCCTACTCTGGGAAGGGGCAAGGTAGATTGGTCTGAGTACATTAGCCAAAAGCGCCCTTCGTCTGCTGTCATCAGCCTCCCTTCTCAACCTCTTGTAGGTACTGAAGCCACAACCAACAACCACAGTGACACTTTCGAGAAGGTGAAAAGTTACAATTACTCGGGTTAATGTTGCTCCAAAAACTATTATGCCACAGTTGGTTGATGTGACAATAAAGGATTCTCATGCCGCTTCAACTGCTGCCAAACAAAAACGAAAAGAGTTAGTTTCTCTCGGCTTACAGGGATCCAAACCAATGATACAATCCTCCTCTAGCAATTCAAATCCATGCTGAAGATGACTGTAGCTTTCAAATCCAGGTATACTTCCTATCCAAATGATTTTCTTGCAACTCTCCTAGATAACTCTCTAGTCTCGAAGAAATTGAAAGGAGACTTAGACTGTCAACTGGCAGTGATCAATCACCTTTCAATTTCTTTTTTGTTTCTAGTTTTAGTTTTCTTTTCTTTGCTTGACTATCAAAGTAAATTCTTACCATTGGAACTCGACCTCAATAGCTAGAACCTCTCTTTCTGGTACTACAATACAAATAGGACTTTCAATTCTTGCATTTGGAAGGAAATTCGTAAAATAACGTGAATCAAGTGGAGGGCTAGGGGGATTAGTCAACTAGAACTTTTTTAGAACTGGCATATTTTAGAAACAATTTTTGACGTGTTAGTCAATTGAAATTTTTAACTGGAATTGGAACTAGAACTTTTTTGAGTATGCTAATCAATGGTACCTAAAATTGTAACTTCTTTAAAGTGTTAGTTGTAATTAAAACTGAAACTGAAGCTAGAACAAAAATGTCCACTTTTTTTTTTGTTTCACTATACAGGGAAGAGAATGTTTCGCCCTCTAAAATTGTTTCAGTTTTTTCATGAGAATCATTAATTGGAACTGGAATTTTTTCTCATCTCCTCTCTATCTACATGGATCATTTAATAATGGGTTTTTAATATATAAGTTCCTAACAAATTTTTAATTTGATATCAATCCCTAACAGATTGTTATTTGAATATTAGTCTCTAACAATAAGAGAATCACTTGTTAATAGTCCATAACAAATTGTTATTTGAATATTATTACTCCCTAATAATATGAGACTCACTTGTTAAGAGTACCTAACAAATTGTTATTTGGATTTTAGTTCATAACAATGTGATACCCACTTGTTAAGAATCAACGCCAGCATCCATGTCAGGCACATACTATCCTTCTTCCCTAAGGAGGGGGCGCTTCCTTAATTCTCATAGGACGCGCAAACACCAACACGCTAGCAGTTTTCCTGTGCCAGTTTACTCCACTACACTAGCAGTTTTTCTATGTTAGTCTACCCCAATACGCTAGATGTTTTCATGTGTTAGCCTATCTCACAATACAAGCAATTTTCTTGTGATAGTCGGTTTTTTCTTTATATTAGAGCAATACTGGAAGACTCATTCACCCATTCACCGCTACTATTTCTTTCCATGCTTTTACTTGCATCCGAACAGCCCCTGGTTGTATTAGTATAAATTATACATGCAAAAGGCCTTCCAAGATTTGCCAAGACTCCTTTGTTTAATGCTTTCGTTAGAGTTAGACCAAATCCTTGTACCCAAATCCCAACCATCCCCCTCGAACAAAGAGTCTCCCTGCAAGCTCAACTATCTTCACACCGAAAGACCGGAAGATCTCTGCGTGGGGTTATGACACGCCTTCCTTCCACTGGGCTTCACAGGGGCCAGGCTCATTGCGCATTTGGGGGATCTACATCGTCGAACATCACCCACACACACGACTAAGTTCGGGGCATGGCTGGCTCTGATACCAATTGAAGGACTCGGGGCACTATCCCAAAATATTAGTCTGTTAGGTGGAGTTGCCCAAATCCTTATAAACTCAAGACCATTCTCACGTCTAGCCGATGTGGGACTATTTGTTCGACCCAAATATCAACAGAAATAACTGTAGCACAGACGTTCTTTCAGTAATATATAGCTTGCGCTAGTTTCTGCGGGGATTAGATAATTTACTCAAGACACAGCGCAATCAAGTAGGAGAGTCTCATCATCGCCTCAGATACTTTAAATGTAGATAGCCACATATTTTCATTCTTTTTCTAATCGGTACGTTGATTCTTTATTGGGCCTGTTTGGTTAAGGGTGAAAGTGAGGAAGTGAAGAAGTGAGGAAGTGGTAATAGTTCCCTTTGGAACTTGGGAATTGGTTAGTAAGTTTTCCGGTGTTTGGATATTGTTAGGAAGTGTGGTTTGAAAAATGTTATGCCTTTTCTGAAATACACCTAGAGGGGGGGTGAATAGGTGTAATTGCTAATCTAATGCTCTTTTTAAATTTTACTTAAGTGAGTGATGCAACGATCTCTCAAAACACGACTAAGAGCCGAATACCCCTTGCGAGGTTCTGAACTCCTTCCTCCCAATTCCCCTTAAATGGGTTAGAGGTGCGCAATGCAACCGTGTTGTATTGAGGTGTGATCGAACAATTCCAAGTATGAAATGCAATGATGAAATGCACACAAGTAATATAGCAAGAAATATTGAAAGCAAGTAAAATAAACAAGTATGGATAACACAAATAAAAGTTAGTTCACAAGCAATAGATTGGAAGTAATTTAAAGCAAGAAATTAAGCAAGAAGAACGCCAAGCCAATCGCAAACAAAGTGATTTGTTTCGAGGTTCGAGCCCGTAGCTCTAGTCCCCGCCTTCACCTCCGTGAAGGGTTTCCACTATCCCCTTAGGATCCCGTACAAGTTAGGCCTCCAAAGACCTCAAGCCCGTAGCTTCACCTTACAAAGAAATTCCCCTTAGGAACTTGTCTCCACAAGAACAAAGGATTACAAATTGGTGATCTCAACTAGACCACAACACTCTTTCTCTTTTACAAACACTCTCACACTTTTACAACTTCACCTATAGAAAGAATATGAAATTTTTGGCTCAATGAAGTGTTTGTGAGAAAAGCTTCAGTTGTAGAGTGATATTAAGAATCAAACAACAACTGAAAATCAAACTTAAAAGAATGGAAATGAAAGCTTTAAACTATTTTTCTCTTTCTCTTGAAAAACTATGAAAACTTGTATTTTTCTTGGTAAATAACTAAGGCCTATTTCCCACTATTTATAGGGAGAGAATAGGTTAAAAACTCTGATTTTTCCAGCTAATATCACCTGCAAAAGCACCCCAACAACCCTCTAAAAAGTCTGTTAAAACAGAAAATAAAACAGATTTTCAGAACAGCCCAAAGAGGAAAGAGCCGTTGGAGGTGTTGCAGGCCTACCGGTCGACTGCCGGTCGACCGGGACTCTGCTGGCAAAAGAGCCGTTGTGGCTCCGGTCGACTGCCGGTCGACCGATCACAAGAGAGGAAACACAGTTTCCTTCTACCGGTCGACCGACCCAGTCGACCGGAAAGATACAGAGAGCAAACGTCTGTTTTCGGTCGACCGGTATATAGGTCCGGTCGACCGACAGACATGCACAACCTGTGCATGTCCGGGCACAGCAGCCGGTCGACTGGGCCGGTCGACCGGTCTGCCTGGAAAACAGTTTTTCTGGGCAGATTTTAAGATGGAAAATTTTGTATAAAATCTTTAAAAATCTGAAGCTAAGTTTTATGCTGAAAATAGTTTATATACATGTATTTAAACAAGTTTTTGAAGATGTAAAGCTTTGGGTACATGTATGTATAAACTAAGGCATAAACCTAGAAATAAATATTTTGAAAACATAGAAACATACAAAACAAATGTGTGTGCAAATCCTAGAGCCAAATTTCACATATTCTATCTTTACAAAACTAAACTTACAAACTACACAGGTCTTCAAGACTTCAACTTGAGCTATCTTCTCTTGATCTTCAATATTGCAATTTGAGCCCAATTTGACTTGTCTTGAGTCCAATAGCTTGTATTTGAGTCCAAAAACTTTGTATATGAGTGAGAGTACTTCTAGTATGATAATAAACCTGAAACACACTTAAACAACAAATAATATTAGTACAAATAACTAATATGTTTTGTAATCATCAAAATACACTAAACATGGGTTGATTGTAACCTTGGGCCAACAATCTCCCCCTTTTTGATGATGACAAAACATATGAGTTATTAAACAAATAAAAAGAGGAAAGAGCTTGGAAAGCTCCCCCTTAAACAATGCTATGTATTTAACATGAATATGAAAAACTATGTAAGCATACAAAAAGCATTTTTTTTAAAACAAAGTCACCATAAATGAAAACTTCAACAAGAAACAAATATTAAAGCAAACTAGTATATTTCTCCAAACTTCCAAACTCATATATTTTTCTCCCCCTTTTTGTCATACATCAAGAAGGGTTAAAAAAAAATTTAAGACAAAACAAAACAAACATATTAGAAACCAAAACAAAACAAACAAGATATTTTAAGTATCAATTTTACATACATTCAATTCACCACAAATAAATGAAAATCTTGCATAATCCAAAGGTTTTGTGAAAATATCCGCAAGTTGAAAAACGGTAGAAACAAAATCAATATCTATGTCACCTTTTTCAAAGTGATCTCTAAGAAAGTGATATCTAATGTCTATATGTTTGGTTTTACTATGTTGATTAGCATTTTTGGTCATGTGAATAGCACTAGTATTATCACAATAAATCTTAACATGATCAAAATGTAAATCAAAATCGAGAAGAGTATGTTTCATCCAAAGTACTTGTGCACAACAAGCTCCGGCTGCTACATACTCCGCCTCGGCGGTTGAAAGGGCTACACTATTTTGCTTTTTGGAAGACCAAGACACAAGACAATTGCCCAAGAATTGGCAAGTGCCACTT
Organism: Agave tequilana; assembly: GCA_038442645.1. NCBI lineage: Eukaryota > Viridiplantae > Streptophyta > Magnoliopsida > Asparagales > Asparagaceae > Agave > Agave tequilana. The sequence goes on from JAVJIF010000975.1 coordinate 146,156, forward strand.
GTGCTCTTCCTATCTACCCTACAACCGGCATAGTCGGCATCCGAATAACTAGTCATGGTAAATTGGTTAGTTTTCGGATACCACAAACCTAAATCAATTGTGCCCTTAAGATACCTAATTATGCGTTTTACCGCTATTAAGTGTGATTCCTTAGGACATGATTGAAAACGTGCACATAAACATACGGAAAACATTATATCCGGCCTACTAGCCGTAAGATAGAGTAAACTACCAATCATGCTACGAAATAATTTGATGTCTACTTCCTTACCTTGTTCGTCCTTGTCAAGTTTCGTAGTGGTTGCCATGGGAGTCTTTGCTACTTTGGATCCTTCAAGCCCGAACCTCTTGATGAGTTCTTTAGTGTACTTGGCTTGGTTGATGAATGTCCCATCACTACGTTGCTTGATTTGAAGTCCAAGGAAGAAGTTGAGCTCCCCCATCATAGACATCTCAAATTCCCTTTTCATGCATGATTCAAAATTCTTGCAAAGTGAAACATTAGAAGATCCAAAAATAATGTCATCAACATAAATTTGAACTATGAGGATATCTTGATCTATATGTTTGGTAAATAATGTTTTATCAACTTTTCCTTTCTTAAAATCATTTGAAATCAAAAATGAAGACAATCTTTCATACCAAGCCCTAGGGGCTTGTTTTAAACCATAAAGTGCTTTATCTAATTTATAAACATAATTAGGGTGTGTAGGATCAACAAACCCGGGGGGTTGTTCAACATACACCTCCTCATCAATATAACCATTAAGAAAGGCACTCTTTACATCCATTTGAAATAACTTAAAATCTTTAAATGAGGCATATGCTAAGGTCATCCGTATGGCTTCGAGCCGTGCTACGGGTGCAAAGGTTTCTTCAAAATCGATCCCTTCGATTTGAGTGTAACCTTGGGCAACTAACCTAGCCTTGTTTCTAACTACATTACCCGATTCATCCAACTTGTTCTTAAAGATCCATTTAGTGCCAATAGTTGGTCTATCTTGGGGCCTAGGAACAAGGTGCCAAACTTGATTGCGCTCAAATTGATTGAGCTCCTCTTGCATTGCAAGCAACCAATATGAATCGGCCTCGGCCTCGAGGACATTTTTGGGTTCTATGTGTGAAATAAAAGCAAAATTACCACAAAAATCTTGAATCTTAGAGCGAGTGGTTACCCCTTTTGATACTTCACCTATGACGAGGTCCTTGGGATGATGAGGGTTGAATCTCCAATCCTTTGGTAGTGGTTGAGAGTGCTCCTTTTCATTTGCTCGATGTTCATTTCCTTGAGCCTCTTCCACTTTGGCTTCACTTCCATCACCATCCTTTGGCTTGTCTCCCATGGTAGAAGCATCCTCCAAGGTCACTTTCTCCAAACCTTCATCTAAAGCATCAATTTCTACACAATTCTTAACAAACTTGTTAGATTCCTCAAATTTAACATGAATAGATTCCTCAATAGTCAAAGTTGACCTATTGAAGACTCTATAAGCCTTACTAGTATTTGAGTAACCTACAAAAATAGCCTCATATGATCTAGCATCAAATTTTCCCAAATTAATATTTGTATTTAAAACAAAACATTTGCAACCAAACACTTTGAAATAAGAAACATTAGGTTTTCTAGAAAAATACATCTCATAAGAAGTCTTAGTAGTATTTTTACATAGGAAAACACGATTTGCAATGTAACATGAAGTATGAACGGCCTCGGCCCACAAATAATGTGGTAGACCATATTCATTTAACATTGTCCTAGCCATCTCTTGTAAAGTACGATTTTTCCGCTCAACTACTCCATTTTGTTGTGGAGTTCTAGGACAAGAAAGTTCATGTTTTATTCCATGTTCCTCACAAAAAGTGGTAAAGGGAAGGTTAATGAACTCACCTCCTCTATCACTTCTTATTTTAATTATTGAGGAGCCATTTTCCTTTTCAACTCTTTTCTTAAAGGCTTGAAAATGTGAAAAGGTTTGACTTTTATGTTCAAGAAAATAAACCCAAGTAAAACGCGAAAAATCATCTACTAAAACATAAGCAAATCTACTCCCACTTAAACTTTTGGTTTGAGTTGGGCCAAATAAATCCATGTGGATTAGCTCCAATGGACGTGATGACATGATATCCTTAATTGATTTGAATGAGGATTTAGTTTGTTTCCCAAATTGACATGCGTCACAAACTCGGTCCTTTTCAAAGTTCAATGAAGGAATACCCTTCACCATTTCCTTAGAGTTAAGCCTAGAAATATGGTCAAAAGAAACGTGGCCTAATCTCCTATGCCACAACCAAGAGTCGTCATCGAGGGCTTTTAAACATGTTATATTACAAGACATATTTAACATATCAATCATGTAAACATTGCTTTCACGAAAACCGAAAAATACACAAACATTAGAAGTTCTATCAATCACTTTGCATGAAACATTATCAAAAACAACATCAAAACCTTTATCACAAAGTTGACTAACACTCAAGAGATTATGCTTGAGGCCATCAACTAAAACTACATTTTCAATTAAAGGAGAGGTGCCAAGTTTTACATTACCAATACCGATGATTTTACCCTTGGCGTCATCTCCGAAGGTGACGGTGCCACCTTCATGATATCTTGATAGGGTTGCAAAGTTGTTGATGTCCCAAGTCATGTGCCTTGAGCAACCGCTATCAAGATACCATAAACCTCTACGTCTTTGAGCTTTGGAAAGTACCTACATCATTTAAAACAATAGTTGACTTTGGTACCCAAACTTTCTTGGGTCCTTGAAAGTTAGTGTTACGAACCCAAACATTATGGTGTGATGCACTTAGTCTATCATAACAAAAATTAGCTAAGTGTCCTTTCCGTCCACAATGTGAACATGAATACACTTTTCTATACATGAATGCATGGTGTGTATGTGAAGTGTGAGCATGCTTTGGGGGTTTACCATGATGCATAGGTTGTGTAGCATGTACATGAGCATGAGCATGAGCATGATGAATATTTCTCTTAGGAGCTTGTTTCTTAGGAAACATATTCTCCATCTTCTTCTTATCAAATTCACTACACTTTTTCAAAACAACATCTAATGAGTCTAATCTTTCCTTAAGCATGGCAATCTCATTAGGGTCTACAAATGGGGTCTTTCCTTTACAAGCAATCTTATATTTTTCAAAATCATTTTTAGTGGAAACTAAAGAAGAATGTAAATCATTATTTTCTTTAGAAAGATTTACAATTTGAATATTAAGAGATTCATTATCCTTTTTCATTTTTAAATATTTCTTCTTTAAGAAATCATAATTACTAGAAAGTTCCATAAAAGCTTCTCCTAGCTCATCCATGGATAAATCTTCATCAAAAGGAGTTGAGGGGGTTACCTTGCTTGTGCTCTCATTTGCCATGAAGCACATATTGGCGGTGTCGATCTCCTCCTCGGATTCACTTTCGTCATCCCATGTTGCTTTCATAGCCTTCTTCTTGTATGGCTTCTTGGATGAAGATGGCTTCACTTGTTCCGGACACTCCGCTACTATGTGTCCCGGCTTTTGGCAATTAAAGCAAATGATCTTCCTTTCTTCCTTGCCTCCTTGCCATCTCCTCCTTCCTTGGTACTTTTCCTTGTTGTACATCCTCCGGACATTTTTGACTAGAAGTGAGAGCTCCTCGTCATCTTCTTCTTCGTCATCTTCGTCGGAGTAGGTAGCATGACTTTTGAAGGCAATGGTCTTCTTTTTGGTAGGTGCCATGTCCTCCCTTGCCTTTCTCTCCATCTCATGGGTCTTCAAGTTCCCAATGAGTCCAATGAGCTCAATCTCATCTTTGTCATTGAGTTCCTTCAATGTTGTAGCTTTCACTTCCCATGATGGAGGAAGAGCCCGGATGATCTTTCTCACCCTTTGATCATTGTTGATTTCTTCACCTAGAGAAGCAAGACCATTAGTAATCTTTGTAAACTTAGTAACCATATCATCTATGGTTTCATTCTCTTGCATGCAAAAATTTTCATATTGGGACCGAAGAAGGTCTATCTTGGCCCTCTTCACTTGTGATGTCCCCTCATGTGTTACTAGCAAATGGGTCCAAATCTCATAGGCGGATTTGCAATGGATGACTCTAGCTATGTCATCATCATTGAGGGCTTGTAGGAGTGCATAATGTGCCCTAGCATTGGCATCAAACTCCTTGGTCTCAATTTCGGACCAAGTAGATTCATCACCGGGGGGTACACTAAATTGTTTAGTCACGGCCTTTGCAACTCGACTACCTAGAGATTGCAAGAAAACGGTCATCTTAACCTTCCATATGGGAAAGTTAAGTCCATCAAACTTAGGGGGTGTCTTAATACCATCGGCCATGTTTACTATGTGGAAATGAATGAAGTGATTAGCAAAATGAGGATCTCTCTAAGGTTGTTAAGCCAAATCCTAGAGTCCAAGCTCTGATACCAATTGAAATACACCTAGAGGGGGGTGAATAGGTGTAATTGCTAATCTAATGCTCTTTTTAATTTTACTTAAGTGAGTGATGCAACGATCTCTCAAAACACGACTAAGAGCCGAATACCCCTTGCGAGGTTCTGAACTCCTTCCTCCCAATTCCCCTTAAATGGGTTAGAGGTGCGCAATGCAACCGTGTTGTATTGAGGTGTGATCGAACAATTCCAAGTATGAAATGCAATGATGAAATGCACACAAGTAATATAGCAAGAAATATTGAAAGCAAGTAAAATAAACAAGTATGGATAACACAAATAAAAGTTAGTTCACAAGCAATAGATTGGAAGTAATTTAAAGCAAGAAATTAAGCAAGAAGAACGCCAAGCCAATCGCAAACAAAGTGATTTGTTTCGAGGTTCGAGCCCGTAGCTCTAGTCCCCGCCTTCACCTCCGTGAAGGGTTTCCACTATCCCCTTAGGATCCCGTACAAGTTAGGCCTCCAAAGACCTCAAGCCCGTAGCTTCACCTTACAAAGAAATTCCCCTTAGGAACTTGTCTCCACAAGAACAAAGGATTACAAATTGGTGATCTCAACTAGACCACAACACTCTTTCTCTTTTACAAACACTCTCACACTTTTACAACTTCACCTATAGAAAGAATATGAAATTTTTGGCTCAATGAAGTGTTTGTGAGAAAAGCTTCAGTTGTAGAGTGATATTAAGAATCAAACAACAACTGAAAATCAAACTTAAAAGAATGGAAATGAAAGCTTTAAACTATTTTTCTCTTTCTCTTGAAAAACTATGAAAACTTGTATTTTTCTTGGTAAATAACTAAGGCCTATTTCCCACTATTTATAGGGAGAGAATAGGTTAAAAACTCTGATTTTTCCAGCTAATATCACCTGCAAAAGCACCCCAACAACCCTCTAAAAAGTCTGTTAAAACAGAAAATAAAACAGATTTTCAGAACAGCCCAAAGAGGAAAGAGCCGTTGGAGGTGTTGCAGGCCTACCGGTCGACTGCCGGTCGACCGGGACTCTGCTGGCAAAAGAGCCGTTGTGGCTCCGGTCGACTGCCGGTCGACCGATCACAAGAGAGGAAACACAGTTTCCTTCTACCGGTCGACCGACCCAGTCGACCGGAAAGATACAGAGAGCAAACGTCTGTTTTCGGTCGACCGGTATATAGGTCCGGTCGACCGACAGACATGCACAACCTGTGCATGTCCGGGCACAGCAGCCGGTCGACTGGGCCGGTCGACCGGTCTGCCTGGAAAACAGTTTTTCTGGGCAGATTTTAAGATGGAAAATTTTGTATAAAATCTTTAAAAATCTGAAGCTAAGTTTTATGCTGAAAATAGTTTATATACATGTATTTAAACAAGTTTTTGAAGATGTAAAGCTTTGGGTACATGTATGTATAAACTAAGGCATAAACCTAGAAATAAATATTTTGAAAACATAGAAACATACAAAACAAATGTGTGTGCAAATCCTAGAGCCAAATTTCACATATTCTATCTTTACAAAACTAAACTTACAAACTACACAGGTCTTCAAGACTTCAACTTGAGCTATCTTCTCTTGATCTTCAATATTGCAATTTGAGCCCAATTTGACTTGTCTTGAGTCCAATAGCTTGTATTTGAGTCCAAAAACTTTGTATATGAGTGAGAGTACTTCTAGTATGATAATAAACCTGAAACACACTTAAACAACAAATAATATTAGTACAAATAACTAATATGTTTTGTAATCATCAAAATACACTAAACATGGGTTGATTGTAACCTTGGGCCAACATTTTCCGGTGTTTGGATGGTAATATGAAAGTGAAAGTGAAAAAATTGACCTCAAAGTTGACCGCAAAATAATATTAAAATAAAATTAATTAAGAAAAATAAAAATTGGACTGTAATTAGCATGCAAGTGAGATTTACATGAGAAAAAAATTAACTGTTTTGTGCTACAACTTATTACAAATGAGATTTACATGACCACAAAATTAACTGTAGCACTTTGGAAGTAAGGAAATGGTTATGTAAAAGAGAAAAAAGAAAAGGAAAAGAACTTTTTTCATTTTCCTTTTTCGGTGTTTGGATGAACAACGGAAATGGGAAAAGACACTCCCCACTTCCTCACTTCCACCCAATTCCTTAAATCCAAACAGCCCCTGCAGCATATATGCATATTTCTATCGAGACGTTACAACGTTCTTATTTATTATCGCCTTGATTTGAATGAGTTTGATAGTCACACCAACAGAAGCCCAGACTCGAAAGAAGGCGAGAAAAAAGAGGTTCTGAATAAAAAAGACTGTAAAGTTATTCGTTTCGTTGATAGAACCTTCACTCACGCGATATTGCTGGATCGGGCTTTCATCGCGTCTGTCATGAAATCTTACACCCTTATCCCTCATACACTCTTGAGAATGCAAAATTGTTCTGTTAGTGTTAGTTATTCGAGAAATGAGTCAGAAATCACGCTTTTCCTTTGATTACAGAATCAAGGTAACACAGGTTAATCACTCATTCAATTAGAAATCATGCTTTTCCTTTGATTACAGAATCAAGGGGGAAAAAGAAATAAAATTCTAAGACAAATTACATGGAAATCGAAAGAAAACTAAAATAAAATAAAAAGTTGTCTTGAGACAACCAAGCGTCACTCATGTTGAGCGCATCTTGTATTTCACGAGCATGCCAAATAGATGGAAGTCTACTGTTACTTTGTTAAAGAAAGTGCAAGCAGAGATTATAATATCTCCGTAGTATATGTACAGCAAATACTATGTGGCTAAGAGATTTAGAAAAACAATTGATAGATCTTTGTGATTTTCATGCATATATGAATCCACCAGCTAGTATAGGTTTTCATATGTGACTCATCAATTAGCCACTAGGTTTTTCATCTATTGCACAAGATTTTACCACTTTCTTTTTATTACTTCATTCGTTACGATAAAAGGAGTAGAACAGTTACGAGAATATTATAACAATAGATATCGGTCATTGTTTTTTTCTTTTACTACAAAATCACTGCACATCAGGATTCAACTGGCGACCATGGAAGCAAACCCAGATCTGACCAGTGATCACGACGGTCAAAATTAAATATATTATAAATATGTAAGCGATAAGACTCGAAGAGATGACTTATGGGTAAGCGGAGCTCTTACGAACCCAAAACCGATCGGGAAGAAGTGAAACTACATGGGAAAGGCGTATTTGTTTTGTTTTTTCAAATTGCCTCTAATACCGTATTGTAAGTAACAAGAATTGTTGTTTATTATTTATTGAGTTATATTGCACCACGTAGCGCTTTACTTTTTGTTTAAAGCTTTTGTTGGATATAATAGCCAATTTATCTCAGATCTATCTACCTGCTCATAGGTCTTAAGAGTAGTTTCAGAGACTGTCCACCTTGAATTATATAGGAGACGCTCACAACTTTACTTTTTTTGTTTTGAGAGAGTAACGGCAAATACCTTCTGCGTTCCATTACAAAGTTAATAATGAAACATAGTTCTTAGTATAGCTAACATCCCTGTAGGTCGCATGGTTCCACGTGGGGAACGGGTATTGCCACCACAAAAAGTGAGAAAGCCCCCCCCCTCCTAAAAAAAAAAAATACAAGAGTGCTATTATTTTTTCCCCCCTTACTTCACCTATCGTGAAATGTCTTAAAAACCTGTTTCTTCCCCCTTCCTTCCCTCCCTCCTTCTGCTCCCTTATCCTCTCCCGTGCTTCCCCTGACCTCTCCGGCCCAGTCCTCCGCGCTTCCCCTGACCTCTCCGGTGTCCCCCCTTCCGGCATCCTTCCCTCCCCTCTTCCCCTTGTGCCTCCTCCCCCCTGGCGCCCCTCCCCTTCCTCCCCCCACAGCTCCCCTCCAGGAGCTCTGTTCGGTCACTTCAGCCGAACAGAGCTCGGGAGGGGAGCTTTGGGGGGAGGGAGGAGGCCGATGGAAGGGGAGGGGGAAGCAATTGGGGAGGGGGCGGTGGAGGTAGAGGGGGAAGAGGAGGGGAGGGGCAATCGGGGGGATGGGGGAGGGGGAGGGGGAGGCGATGGGGGAGGAGGGGAGGGGGAGGGGAGGCCGGGGGGAGTTCGACAGTAAGAGGGGTGGCCGGGGGTTTCGCTGGCGAGGGGGTGGAGGAATTAGGAAGGAGGAGGAGAAGAAAAAGACAATTTTCATTTTTAATTTTTGGGTAGGCTTTTATCAAATTTGGGAGTGCCCTCGTCATTCTTGGTGGTGGCAATATCTGTTTCCTTCCACATGCGGCAATCTAGTGCCAAGGGAACATACACAAAGTCTCAAAATATACAAGTGAGAAAAACAGAATATTAACATCGGCCGTGTACCAAAGATCAGGAACTGTTCCTATAAAAAAAAAGTTTGAACGCTTCCCAAGAAACTAAAAATTAGGACCCGCCAAAAGAAAGCTCACTCGTCTGCTGAATCCTCGCTGCCGCCTCTTCCGCCTCCGCCCGGAGGGCTCTCAAGTAGGTTGTCTCATTGTGGCTCCGTAAAATTTTATCCGCCTGCTCTGTCTCTAAATGATAGGAGATTAGACCAGTAAGAGATAAATGTATGCTACACGTGGAATGAAATATTAGATGATCTGACCACATTGTAAAAGATCCTATTGTTACGCTCCTCTAAAGCACTCAAAAGACAATAGCAACTACAATATCCCAATAGGCCTATACCCTTCCTAATGGAGCAAACCGCAATTTTGACTATACGTTAATAGAAGGTGAGGAGTTGGGGGAAGGTAAGGCCAAGTCTTTCCTTACACAACTCCCACGTAGCCATTGCATACGGACAAACAAGAAAAAGATAATTTATACTTTTCATGTCTTTTTGGCATAAAACACACACGTTTGATCCATGGCAGCCCCTTCTCATTAAATTATTCCAAATAAAAATTGCTCTGTCGACGACAAGCCTAAGGAAGGTTTGCACTTGCACAAAGTTTGTGTTCCGTTCACTTCCAATATCGTGACGTACATGCTAGTCATGTGCAGTTCTTGGGTTGTTGGTTTGCCGGACGGCACTGATGGGTGATAAAAAACTGGTTATCCCAGATAGCTTCCAGGACTAGGGCAGGTGTGCTCTTCTCACCACTCTCGCAAGGGTGTGACGATGCATATATCGATGATAGCCCGATGAGGAGTAGGTTAACTAGGACTCTCAAATGAATGATTAGCAGAGGCAGAATCAGGAATAAATTTTAGGGTGGGCTGTAACTTTTTATAACTTATGCTTATGAATCATATGAATTTGTCAAAAGAATAAAACAATATTCTACACAAAATTGAGGGTAGAATCATAAATAAATTTGTCGTAAGAAAACCAAAATAAAAGGGATGTAAGGTGATACATGAGGAATTAAATTTAAGACAATATATGAAAAAATGGGCCGGATTATAGCCACCCAGCCAACCAATGAATCCGCCCCCGATGATTAATTTTCTCCCCGCAAGCGTCTCTCACCTCAATGGACCTTCTATAGCTGATATCACCATATTAGTTTTAGACTTTTGTCACGAGAAACGAGGTCTTTTAGCCAGTTTATGTATTTTTTTTTAATGTACTTTGATAAAATTGTTGTGTATTTGTTGTTTCCTTAGAAGCTTCTTAATGGAATGCGAGAGTTTTCGAGCTAATCGTTTAACAAAATTTGGAAAAAAAATAAAATAAAATAAATAAAAAAAAGCAGTCGCCAGCTAGTTTTGCTGTTCAGGCCCCACCAAACGCAGCCCCCTTGAACGAGTGGCGAAGAAACGGATGGCGAGAGAAAGCCCAAGACAGGCTTCAGCCACACACCCCCACGATCCCCTCTCTTATTACATCTTCACACTCGAATCCTCCCACGTTGCTCTCACGCGATCCTATTGGATAATCCCATCGCCACACCAAAATCCACGTCATATTTTCCTCCTAATTTAAATTTTGGAGCCTACCATCATCGTTTCACCCAATTGCCCAATACCCATTTGTTGAAATGCTTCTGAGAATGTACTGAGAAAAAAAGATTGGTAATCTGAGGTAGAAGAAGTTTCAATAATGATGCTCTCTGTTTGCTCTTCTTCTCATTTTCAGGTGAAGTTTCTTTCCTACATTGATGTTTTTTGCTCAAATTAATTTCTGAGCAATGATTCAGTTCTTTAGTTTTTCAATTATAAGTAGACATCCCACAAAATGTCAATTTGGTTCATGTGTGCTATTTTTTTTTCTTTTTTGGGGAGATATCCCAAATTATGAGAACTGGAAGTAGGGATCCCTTGGGAATATATCTACCATTTGTTTAGACATTACCTAAGTTGCCTCCAAAGTACCAATTCGTTCCAATTAATTAGAGTTATTGATGGGGGACAAATTACAAGAAAAGAGATAATTGGGAACGAACACTAAGAATCTAGAGTTTGAAACTCAAGAAAATTATCGGGAGTATCTCCCTAGGGCATCTCATTCAAAAGCACACTGACTATAAATGCTTCAATAACAATTTGTCATTATCAATCATCAACCAATAACAAAGCAGTTTTTGACCTTATATAGGCCAACAACAATATGATAACTCCTACCACAATAAATATGAGACTAAGATAAGATAAACCAACCAATTACAATAACCATTAAAATAAAATAAGATAAAATGACCTAATCAACTAAAACAAATTAAGATAAAATGACCCAACAAATTAAACAAAGTAATCCACTAGATGTCCCTACCATTCTCCCAGGGTTGGGAAAAATTCGATCCTGTTGAGTGTAGATCTCTTTGGCACTCATTCGAGTTATGATGGTGGTCGTGGACCCTGCAGATGTCCATCAGAACTGAACTAAGGCGGTAGACTTCGATGGAGAAGAGGGGTCAGAGATTGACGACGACGGCAGAACCTTCATCATCGGGAGGCGGAGGAGAGGAAGGGGAAAAGCTGCCGGCGTTGAGGAGCTGTTGGCGACAGCATAAATCAAGTGCTGTTGAAGGAGAGGATGAATAGAATAGTGATGTGTCAGAATTTCTTCGAAGGAATTTTGGGATTTTTTGGTAAGATCTAGAATTGACAAGGGGAACTAGGGTTTTGTGAAAACTTGAAAGAGGCTAGGATTTTGTGGAAGGTAAAAAAGAGGATGATTTAGCTCTAATACCAAACTGATGGGTGACGAACTACAAGAAAAGGAATAATTGGGAACGAACACTAGGAACCCAGAGTTTGAAACTCAAGAAAATTGTCGGGACTCTCTCCCTAGGTCATCTCACCCAAAAACACACTGGATATAAATATATTAATAGTAATTTTTCATTATCAATCATCAACCAATAACAAAACAATCTTGGCCTTATATAGACCTACAACAACATGATAACTGCTACCACAACAAATGTGGGAGTAAGTTAAGATAAACCAACCAACTATAATAACCAACTAAAGTAAAATAAGATAAAATAACTCAACTAACTAAAACAAAGTAAGATAAAATGATCCAACAAACTAAAACAAACTAATCTACTAAATGTCCCCATCAGTTATACCCAATGCATGATGATGAATTCTTTCCTATATGAAATGTCATGCTCTCTTTAACAACTTCAGCTTGATAGCCTGTTGGATGTGGCATGGTATCCATAATTGTTGGCTCAGCGCATGCCAACATTAGCTTTTGAGTGAAGTGGTTATCTAACACGAAAAGGTCCAGAGGTGTTTCTCACAGTTAAACGAGTACTCTGCTCATCGATTATGGCCAGGTACTATCAGCTAAGGCCTGAAAGCCTGCCTAGCAGAAGAATCACGAGAAATGATTCCTCCTATTTCCACTCTAGATATCTTTGTTGGTGCATATGTGGTGAGGATTTGAGTAATGTCAGTTTAGTGAAAAGGTTGAGAGGTTCAATATGTGTGAAGCCTTTTGATAATGCTATTGATGAAGACTTGGGTTACGTCAAGATACCAGAATTAAGATTTCCGCCTTAAGGAGAGCTTTGAGTCTATACGATTCAAATTGTGCTCAAAATGATAAACCCAGGTTGAATTCTGAGGTTAAATTTCTTGTATCCAATTGTCATTCAAGTGGGTGTCATAAGATGTATTTAATCGCTATTGGGAAGAAGGATGTGTGGACTATGTTAGACCCAGGTACTCCAAATGCGGCTTCCTTGTTTGGGCCACGATGATTGCTAGGCTAACCTAGTCCATTACTTTTAACGGGCTTATTTCCATAATCGATTATATCAGAGAAATGGGAGTAAAGATCCTATGTCTAAATTCTGTCATTGAAATAATACATAAGTTAGTTTGTCCTAACTTGCATCGTCTTCTATGTGTAAAATAATGTGTGTCTTTACATGAATAGAGGTAAAAGATACCAGGTCCAAATGCTGTGAATATATCAGAATTCAGAAAACATTGTTTCCTCCTCTCAAATGTTATCTTCCATTTGCAAAATAGCGTATTTTGACTTCCATCTAAAGGGGGCTATCAGATACCATATAAAGTAATCATAACCCATCAGCTTAAGCTTTTGGTAAGTGGTTAGCAACATTAGGAGTGAGCATCGGTCGGTTCGGTTTGATTTTTGCTAATTTTTACAAAACCGTACCGAACCGATTAGACTTAGTAACGGAACCGAACCGAATCGACTCAGTTCAGTTCGGTTTTTTGATTTTTTCGGTTAGGCCAATATATTGTCATCATTTCTTGCATTTTTTAATCACCATTATATTATCATCCTTTAATATTCTAATGTCAAATATCCATTACCCAAATTAGAAATAAGAAAAAGACCATAAGCTTAATGTGAATTGAAAATTTCATATTCTAAAACTTTTACACTGCATTTGACCTCTTATATCAAAGCTCATATAATTATTACTAACTTTTAATGATAAGAATGAAAAAAAGAACTATATTAATATAAATATTATTCTCAATTGTGATGGTGTACTTGATATTGCTTTCACATATTCAACAGGTATTACTAAAAATAATGAGATAAGTTTCTACCATTTTTTATTATGAACTATATGATTCACTAAATTGAATTTGAGTAGGATGATATATAGGGTGAGAAATTCGATTCGGTTCGATCGGGTTCGGGTTTTGGAACACAAAATCGAAACCCGACCGAATTAGAGCGGTTCGGTTCGGTTCGAGTTCGGGTTTCAGTTTTTGATCGGTTATTTCGATTATAACCAAACTCTGCTCACCCCTAAGCATCATATTACTAGAGCACGACGAGTAAAAAAAGAAAAAAAGAAAAAATGAATTCCTTCTTGTCTGTCCTTTTCTTCCATGTGAAAAATAGATTGTGCAACCTTCAGGTGGTGGTGGTGGCGGTGGGGTGTGTGCGTGCGTGCGTGGGTGTGTCTGTGGGTGGGTTTTGTGTGTGTGGTGGTGGGGGGGGAGCGGGTTCGACGTTGCAGTATAGTATAATTATTTACCAACTGACATCCATATGTAATTTGAGTGGTAGTACGATCGTTAATAGTGAAGGCTCACCATATATTGGCTCTCGCTGAAAAGTATGAGCATAAATGTTACAAAATGTAGAATATAACTTTGTTTGCTTTTGACAAGAATCACAATCATAATCGTTTTTGGTGCACAAGTAGACACTTAGAATCGAAGTGAGGGAAAGGAAATTGAAATCTGGAAGAAAATCAATAGTTTTTATTTGGTTGTGAGGGAAAAATAAAAGGAAAATAGTTATTTTATTTTGATTTCCCATCTCAAGAAGTCACAATTAACGGATGATCCGCGGAGTTATATGGTAACCTCTTTGGATTTTATTTGGGAAAGGAGTAGAGTAGACCGTGTCCATTTTTCATGCTTAAACATGAAATGAGTCAAAAAAAAAGCAAGAGGATATGGATCACCCCTTCTTCTTACGCCAAAGATCTTACCATTTCTGAAGCCAAAGATCTTACCATTTCTGAAGGAATCGGAGCTACATTTCTCTTCAATTTCCATTCCAGAGTTCCTATTCCTTTGTGTTTCCACACCGTTTCATTTTCAAGGTCTCAAATCAGAAGGAGAAGAAACTGAATAAAAATATTAAAGATAATTTTCTTTCCACTTTCTCTTTGATGAATTATTGAGAAAGAGGAGAATTGCTTAGCGGATCACAACCAGCTCTGCGTGCGTACCTTGGCCTTGTCAAAAAACTGAACTCACCGAGACCTTGTTGTCCAACATAAGATCAGTAACTTCTCTAACTTCTCAGCAGTTTTTATTCTTTTTCCATTTCTCTTTCCCATGTGCCAAACTGTGAAAACAGATTTCCTTTCTTTTCTTTTCTTTTCTTTTCCTTTCGATTTCTTTTCCTTCTACTTTCTTTTCCCTCAGTTTCTTCTTAACCAACCACAGCCGTAGAATCCCAACAGACAGGTTAACAGAACCAAGTATTGGATATCTCAAGGGACTCATCCAGGAAAGCGCTATAGTTTTGCAGAGAAATAGGGAACTGATTTCTCCTATTGGCAAAGATGATTCCAAATACTGGTTCCGGAAGTACAACTTCCTAAATTTTCACTCTTGCTTTTTTTTCATTCTTGTTCTTCTTCACCTTTTCTTGTATCTCCTATATCTGGAAGTGTGGTTGCACATTGGTGTTACAGAAGTACAGCTCAAAGCATAAATAGTCCCGTAATGAGTTGGATAACTTTAGGTGCTGCATATCCTTTTAAACATTGATTACAATGACTAAATTACATAGATTCCAATCAAACAGAAAAGGTTTGTAGCAGTTACTACCCACAACGCAGTAGAAGTCAAGTCGGATTACGAATACATACATAAATTCAAGAAGCGGTGTCATATGTTTGCGGAATGAGGTGCTACATGGCTGTACTGGGGTAAATTAGTAGATGCATTTCCTGTAAGAGGGAAATACATGCAATAAAGATGGAAGAACATAGAGATTCCAACTATTCATCTAACTTGGAAAGAATAGGGTTCCCAGTAAGGAACATATTTGTAATTGGTTACGGATCAATCTATGAGAATTCGACATTATGTTCTACAGTAGGACTTTCAATTGGAAAGGTGGTAATATAAGAATTAGACAAAATTAAACTAAGCTGTTTGGTATTGGTTGAAAAGGGAGGCTATTAACCTAGAAATAGGTCGGGGCATTACCTAAACCTGGCCGTTCATAGGATGTGGAGGAGGTTGGTGGTGCTTGGTGGGTGGGTGGGTGAGTGTGGTGGTTGTGATTGTCAGTGTGTGTGTTGAGGTGTTTTTTTTTTTGTGCCGGGGGGGGGGGGGTGGAGTTTGTTAAGGTGAGGCGGAATATTGTGGATGTATGATTTTGGTATATTTTGCTTTAATTGTGGATGGAGGTAATTTTGGATAAATAATTTGAGGGTATCATCGAATTATTTTTGCTCAAAAGAAGGAAGAAAACAAAACAGCCTTTGAGAAAATGTCTGAGCAAATATTTTAGTACTTGTTTAGTTTTTAGTATTCAAAGATGATATTCAGGAGTCAAATCTAAGCAGCATTGAGTCTACATATTCTTTTGAGAAATTTGAATGCCAGACACTCAATTTTCACATAACTTTCTAAATGGTGAACCCATTCGGTCCCCCGCGTTTCATTAATAAACTTTTAATGAAAACATCACAGAAGAAACATCAGAATGGAAGCAAAATTTTGTCGAAGCCAAAAGGCACAGATGCACATGCATGTGCCATAAGGAAAAAAGAACAACTAGAATCAATACATCACAACAATCGGAACACCCCAATACAAAAAAACCAACATATCCCGCAACGAGCTTCAGAAAATGGCAGAAGCATCAAAATCAGGGCACCGCAACGACATCGGTCATATGTGATTAGAGTCGGGGTCCTGCCCCCTACCCAGAATGTCCTCGAGAGACTATCAGAAGCGTCGCCCATCGAAAGCCAATCCAGCATCCACCTCACCCTCATCCTTGGCCTACCTAAAATGATATTGCTCTAGTAAGATATGAAAGAAGAGCAAACATAAAAAGTTTGGATGGGTGATCTGACCACGTTATTAAAGATTCTATTATTACATTCCCTCCAAATTCTCCAAAAAGAGACTACAGCCGATAAGTCCCATAGCACCCAATCCCGTTCATCAATAGAACTTAATCTCCACGAGGACCAAAAAAGGTTAACTGAAGGGGGGAGCTGCGGGAAGATGACATTCATATTATTTGCCACTCGGTCACAGTGGGCTTCTTAAAATAGTCTATGTGCCTTATGACAAAAAATTGTCTTGCTTTTCCATATATTGATTTTTTCCCTCTAAAAAGGGAGGAATAAACAAAACATCTTTTGAGAAAATATCTGAGCAAACATTTGAGTTACGTTTTACACTTTATGATTTTGGTATATTCTGCTTTAATTGGGAATGGTGGACTGGTGGTAATTTTGGATAAATAAATTGCAGGTATCTGATTATTTTTTTTTTTTCTAAAAGAGGCGTAATAAAGAAAAACATCTGAGCAAACATTTGTGTTAAAGATTCAAAGATGACATTCAGGAGTCAAATCTAAGCAGAATTGAGTCTACTATATCTTTTGAGAAATTGGAAAGTCAGATACTCAATTTCCATATAAACTTTCTTCCATCGTGGGATTCGTAAAATAGTCCATGTTCCTAATGAAAAAAGTTTCTTTCGATGTACTGAATTTTTCTCTTTTATTGCTCACATGACATCTCATACTATTTGAATATCAAAGTTTGGGACGTGTTCCTTTTCAGTGATTGCTAACCTCTTGGAATAAATAATTTTGTTTACTGGTAGTTTTATCACAAGTACTAATTAAAATTTGGATGATGGATGGAGTCTATGCATTACACAATTAAGTTTGGAACAGTTTTGGAATGTGGAACACAAAAATATAAGTTGGTGTGCTCAATTGCTTGTATGCTTTTGTACAATTCTGCTAGACGCAAGACAAAAATTATATACATTATTTCCTATTAAAATTGGGTATAGCGAAGTTAAAAGGTTGTTCATGCATCATACCTCTTTTAGGATGTATTTAAAATGGTGCTTCATTTTTGTTAAGTTTACAGATTCGAGATTACTTGAAACTGTTCGTCCGCAGGTATTTTTCCATGCTGGTTCTAGAGCCTCCTATCACTTCCGGAAGGCTATAGAAGATGGACGCGTCATTCAGGACAGGCCTTTGTGTTCACAAGATGGGATTCGTACACAAGATATATCCTTCAAAACACACAGATTTATGCATTCCCTTGTTGTGGAAAGGCCTGACACATCAGTTTCTGCTGATTCTTCGATATTTTCTCCGTACCCAAATGATTTTGATGATATAGTACGTGGATTTCCAAATGAAGTTACTGATAATCAACCTGAGAATTTGAGTTGCTCAGTAGCAGAGGGAATGGACTGTATCCTTTAACTGGGAATCTAAAGTACATGGAGAGTTCAGATATACCTGGGCCCAAACTGCTAAATGGAGAATCAGTCAGTGCAATCACAAGCAGGGCAAGCAGTGAGAATGGCTTTGCAGGTCCACTGCCATCACCAGACACAGAGCTTCCATCTAATGCTTCTCTTTTTGGAGCTGATCTTCAAAACCTTCCCAATCCTGTTTCTCAAAGTCTGGATACATTATCTGAGTCCGCATCTTCAGTCTCTTCATTGTTCACTGATGGAGCACCGAGTGCTAGTCGTGACAGCTCAATGGAAATTGCTGACACACTCAACTTGACTAATGAAGGATCAGTAAATCTTAAAGAAAGTATTGACAATTTCTTATTTGGATTTACTGAATCTTTGGACATGTCAATAGGCAGAGCTCAAGGTGCTGTTAAGAGTTCATATGCTTCAGTTGTTTCATCTTGCACAGATGCGGTTAAGAGCGCGACAGCATCTATTGATAATGCAGCCAATGGTTTATTTTCTTCAGCTGGTAACTCCAGAGAACAAGCTAGTAATGAATTTGCGGGCTTCTCTACTAAATTGAAGGAAAATATATACAAAACAGGAACTCTAGCTACTGATATTCTGAGACGTGCAATAATTATTGTGGAGGATTCTTTGTCCAACGCAGCAACATTTGTTGTTTATTCTTATGGATCTGCGAAGTCATTGCTCCCACCAGAGTTTAAGAATGCGATAAATGTGTCTGAAGAGAAAGCTACAGAAATTTTGAACCCTGTTGGAGCTGCTATTCAACAGGTATCATGATAAATTTGTTTGATAACCCTTACCCTGCTAGTATTTACTTGTAGATAATGCATGTTTATGTACAACAGGTGGTTGTTTAATATGTCTTTGATGCAGATATACCTCATTATTGAAGGTTTTGAGAAAAACCTTGGCCTGGATCCCAGTGACCCAATAGTTCCCTTCTTTCTTTTCCTTGGAAGTTCCGCCACCATAGGGTAAATATTTTCTTTTCTTCTTTTTTTTTCTTTTAGGCTTTTCCTTTATTCAACTCGAAAAGGTTGTATTTGCGTATTTGGAAATATTATTCACCAGTGACTTTCTTTTATAGAATATGTTACTGGTTGTTCACATATGGTGGCTACTCTGGAGACTTGGCTCCCGAATTAACTCTAGAGTTGCTGAAGAATGAAGATAATGCCGTACTCATTGATGTCCGCCCTGAGGCAAGAGACTGTAAATTTCAGACTTTTCTTTCCTAGTACTTTTTTCATATGCTATTTCGGTCACTTTTCAGCAAAGTTACCCTTTCTAAATTTTTGTCAACAGCTTTGCCTGCTGCTTTTCTTCTGTAATAAATATTTCTCTCGTAGTACATTAATCAACCTAGTACAGTAACCAAACACTCTAATAATATTTCTTTTTTTGCATTCAATTTCTAAACTCTTCACAGATTTTTTTTTTAACGTAGTTTTTGAAAGTACACCTAGAGGGGGGGGGGGGGGGTTGAATAGGTGTACGGCTAATCTATGAACAATAATGCGGAAATTAAAAACTAATTACAACACACTTAGTGTAACCAAAGAGTGTAGCCGAATTCCCGGTGAAGGGTTCTGGACTAACTTCTCTGAATTCCTCGAAATAAGAGTTGAGATGCTATGTAAAGCTCTCTTGGTTAAACACAAGTATGGGCACACACAAACAACACAAGCATGTATATGATGTGATAATATGAATCAATGCACAATGTAAGAGAGAGAGTTAGAGAAAGTGGATCAATCGCAAACACCGATATATGTTTCGAGGTTCGAGCACACAACTCTACGTCCCCGCCTTCGCACAGAAGGATTTCCACTAACTCGTCCACACAGGACTTCCCACACAGGGAACCTCCACTGAGGATTTGGGTAATACAATTGGGAGTACACAACTCCTCTCTCAACCAATATAACCTCTCACTAAAGGTAAGGCATAAAACAAATCACCTCTACACTTAGAGGGATAGACACTTAGCCAACAACAAATCAATCACCTCACACTTGAGGGATTCCAACACAATTTTCATCTCTCACTAGAGGGAGCCAAACACCACTTCCACAATCACCTCACACTTGAGGGATAACAACTCAATCACCTCTCACTAGAGGGATATCACAATCAATGGAAGGTATACAAGTTGGTGATCACAAAGACCACAAACAACTTTTTTTTTCACAAAACAAAGATCCTAATAGATAGGATAGTAGATAAGCTCAAGTGTGAGAAAACAAAGAGTTTAAAATCAAAACACAAAGAAAATACTTGAAAAAACTTATAGGATATGATTGAAATGAAGAACAAAAATAAATCCCAAAGACTTCTCTTTTTCTTTGATTTTTTCAACTCTTTAAAACAAATGAAGATAGATCTTTTTGACTCTAAAACTCTTTTAAAATTTGCTTTTAAAACACTTAGGAAGATAGAAATTTTTGCTCTAAAAATTCTTGTTGAAAAACCAATTCAAATGGGGTATTTATAGCTCATTTGGAAGTCTGCCCGTTGGCAGCTGAAAAGGGTCAGAATGCCCTTCCGGTCGACCGGCCAACGGTCAAAAATTTAACCGTTGAGCCCAGCGGTCGACCGCCCGGCCGACCGTGCCCAGAACCAGAGAGCAACGACTCTCTGACCGGTCGACCGCCGGTCGACCGAGCTGGATACAGAGAGCAGAGCTCTCTGTCTGGTCGACTGGAGGCATTTCCAGAGAGTAGAGCTCTCTGGCGGTCGACCGGGTCGGTTGACTGGCCTCCCCAGCTTGGCTGCGTGCACGCTCTGTGCACGTCGGTCGACCGGCCCGGTCGACCGCTCACTGCTACGGTCGACCGGCCCGGTCGACCGACAACCAGCTAGTCAGACAGATTTGGGACTAAAAATCTTAGGTTTTTATATTTTATAAAATATCATAAAACACATAAATTCCACAAAAATCAATTCATGTTATATCTTTGAAATACAAACATGTTTGAATAAAAATCAAATCATGTTACCAACATTTTGAACCATTTTTGTGACTTGAAAAATTTGCCTTAAACCAAATTCTGTATTTTCTAAAAATAGAATTTTTGAAATGGAAATCGATTTTTTCAAAACACATGTAAATACAAAACCATAATATTTAAACAACTTTGAAGCATATAATATATGGATAGAATCCAATATACATGAAATGTATTATATCTATATTTTTGACATTAATTCTAAAAATATGTTTTGTCTAAATACAAAACTCCAAGCACATGAATAGTATATCAAAATAAGTTTTTCTAAGTATATGAAGCATAGATGTATATAGATCAAATCTAATATACATTAAACCATGTAAACTTGTTTTGATTCTATCTATTCATGAAAACTAAGATCGGTTAAACCGAAAACCAAAACATAAAACTTAAAACAAGTGTGTGTGTTGTGAACTTGAGCATATCACACTATTTAATCTTTACAAGGGATCTAAACTAAATCTTAACTAAACAAACCGAAACCTTCTTGTAGAATGCCGTCTCCAAGTCGACTCGATCTAAACGCGATTCATTGAGCTTGACTCCAACCGAGTGCTAGATATGAATTTTGACGCTCGAGCTTTTGAATCACCATGTGAAAGCTCCAAAACACCTTTGTTGAACTAACACCTACTAATATCTTGATCAAATATCTGAAACTAAATATCACAAGATTATTAGTAAAACTATAACTACATGAGTTAATCATCATCAAAACTAGAGTGGAAGGCCTATGAGCTAACAGTTTTTGGGTCAGTTATGTCTCTTTTTCAAGACTCCATGTGCTATAAATAAATCATTATCAATATCTTTTGACCAACTTCTGTTTTTTGTTAAGGATCTAAGGGAGAGAGACGGAGTTCCTGATCTACGTCGGGCAGCTAGGTCTAAATATGCAAGTGTAACTCTTCCTGAGGTTGGTAAATTTCCTTGTCCATGTATAATTTATTCTATTAAATTAATGTTTCAATATAAATTAATGTCTAAATATGCAAGTGTAACTCTGCCTTTTTTCTTGATTACTGTTTTATTCTTTATATCTAAAAAGGATTTAGCACTGATATCTTAGCGGAAGAACTGTTGTACAATTCCTTCAGTAATTTTCTTTTTAGAACTCCCATTCCTAGGGGCATGTTCCAACACGCAATATCTCAACTCACGTGATTGAGGACTCGTGGCAATTTTGATGCCTAGCATATGAGCTGACATTAATATACAAAACTGAATTATGTAATGAAGCTATATAGGTTCACTACCGTCATGCTTATTCCATTTTATTAGTTATATGTAATATTTTATGTACATTGAGTCCAGTCAGGAACTCTGAGGGTTCTCGACTCAGTTGATTGAGGACAGCAATCATTTTGATGCCTAGAAATGCCTTTGCATCTATAGACAACACTTAAATATATACTGCAGTCAAAGTGTGCCACTAGACATCATGCTTATTCCACGTTATGAGTTGTATGGAATATTTACTGTACATCAGATATCTTATTCACCCTCATCTCTCCTCTTCTGGCTTAACACTGGCTCTTCCTTGGCCTCATCCTTCTCATGCCTTCTTAAGATCCGTCTCCTAACTCCCGGTGCAGTTTCCTTGCATAGGCCTTATCCTTCACTTGCTGGCCTGAGCTGTTCACACTCTGGCTTCTTTTAATGCTGCCAAACCTCATAATTTTGTCCTCCCCAGACCAAACCATGTGCTCTATATCCTCTCTCCAATAATAAAACAACTGTATCTTTGGGAGTGACATTCCTACCATGTAAAACACTTTAAAACAAACATTCAAACTTCTTTGCCTTTGCGAGCCATCAGTTGCACAAATTCACTGAAGTAGGACCTGGCTCTCTTTTGCCTAAAATGTTATAAAAGTACAGCAACAGCTCGACTGCATCCTGCCAGCTGGGTTTACCATCTCGCGGGAAAGCAGGGTACCAAATCATATCAATTTAGAAATATAATAATTATTTGACTCTGTAGTTAAAACAAGTCAGAAAAACTATATATGGTCTTCTTTAAGCGTTTGGTGTTTTATAGTTTGATTATTTCAATTTTCAAGCTAGTAGTATGTTTACATCAACTTGCCAGTGAGATATCATTTTCTTTATATTATAATATCTCAAGTCCGTTGAAATTTACACTGATTTTTGTGTTATATTTCAATTGACATGCACAGGTTGATGGCTCATTGAGAAAGCTGCTAAAAGGTGGAAAGACGTCGATGAAGCCTTAATTGCAGTTGTTATCCGAAATTTAAAACTTGTTAAAGTTAGTTATGTAACTAAATGCTGCAGATAAACTCATCAACCAATTACACGTCTCTAGGTTGATGACTGTGTCATGATTTTCATGCAGGATGGGTCTAAGGTCATTGTTATGGATGCTAGTGTTGGTCGATCTAAAGCTATTGCAAGATCCTTAAAGGAACTTGGTGTTAAGGTCAAAAAATTGCATTTTGATACCCAGTAATTTGTTTTTCCTTTGTATTTATAATTGTTTAACACTTTGTATTTACTGACAGAATCCTTACTTGGTCAAAGGAGGATTCGGCTCATGGGTAAACAAGGGTCTGCGTGTTAAAGAGCTCAAACCTGAGACAACATTGACTGTGTTGAATGAGGTATTTTACACTGATGTTCAGTGTAAATCTTTAGCCGATGTAACATCTCCATTGAGATGTGATGACTTTCTTCTAAATCTCATGCCCATGCAATAAAAGCATCCCTAGGGGTACACGGTACACTAGTCTGAACCAGACATGCCTATTTAATGAGGAACTTTGCTATGATCCATTGTAGACAAAGTTACATCAAAAAAACTATAAACCATTCACTTAAATTGCAAAAAACCATGCTAACTAAAATCATACTTCTGAAATACTTTGCCGCTGATGCTGTTTGATGTTCCAAGATGCTCATTTTATTTTCTTGTTCCCAGTATTATCTATGTTTTATAACTAGAAATTGACAGATTCTAACTAATCTATTCTTTAGCAATTATAATAAAGGCACTACTGGTACTTTGTGCTATTTGTAGCAATAATGCAAATTTTAAGTTCATTTAAATCATGTTACACGCCAAATTATATGCAGGAAGCTGAGGCAATCCTTGAAGATATTAAGCCTACTCCAACACTCGTCATTGGTTCTGTGCTGGTAAGACAGTACTTGTCTCCCTCTCATTTGAACAGAAAATAACCTGCAAACATCACTTTGTTTATCTTTCTATAATGAAATTTGGCCTTATTTTGGTACTGTTATCCATATTTTCTTCTGAAATTCATATGATTTATCTATTATAATCTACTTAAAGAATTGTTATTGTAATTTTTATTTTATTTGCAATGCACCCATTTTCAGGATAACTAATGTTGTTGCTTATGGGCAGGGAATTCTTGCTGCTGGCTATGCATTACTAGGTGAGTAATGACATTGACAAAGTCTGGCTGAACTATACTTGACAATCTAGCTGTTCTTTCTCATTAAATCAGTGAGAACTTTGCATAGGATAACATGGAATATAAAATCCCCCAACTGCCTGACAATGCACCAATGGTAACCGACCTTCCTAGAATTCCATAATATCCTGACAGTGCTGAGCATGAAGATCATAATCATGATAGGAATTCGGACCTTGTTTTTCTAGTACAGTTTTTGTTCATCAAAATACCTTTGTTAGCTGCATGCAACCACACCATTGCCAATAATATACCATGTCTTAGTTAACACGTCTGATAGTTCCAGAAGCACGGAGTTAAATTGCTAGTTTTTTTTCTAGTTCCTGAGCATTTTTTTTTTTACTTCAAACATACCAAAAACAAAGGCATATCCGGGTTGAACATTATTAATAGCTCAATATGCGATTTACATTTATAGTTTCGAACGCAACCTATCAACCATAATGGAAGGACTTTGGATATCGAACCTAAATGATTATGGAACTTTGGAAGCATATTTTCAGCAGAATTATTTGAATTTTGTAATGTACACGCTTTGTAATACTGTTGAGTAATTTATCTAGGTTAAAGTTTAATTGGGGAACAAATTGAAGTTGTCCCATGTTGTAAATTGACAGATTTAACACATTTGAAGGCTATTTTTATATTGTCCAAAAAACTTGAAAATAAATGGAAGCCCTTTCATTCTGGAATATTAACCAAATTGGTATCTTTTGACTGCAGAATGGGAGATAACTCTACAAGTGATTGGTCTTATCGGCCTAGGGCAGGTATTGATCCCCTAATTTTACTGGTTGCTTCCTTCTTAAATACCTGAATGAGAATATGTAATAGGCTTTATTGCCCTAGAAAAATGATCCTCCAATCACACTGTCCTTTTCTCCTTCCCTTGAAATACCTGTATTGCAGTTATTCTCAGGAAATGTTAGATTCTCTTTTCTGCATTAAATCCTACAGTTAGACAGACAATATGTATTTTCTAACTTTCCTATATCTTGTTTATCTGCTTTCTTTTATCCTCCTTACTTTTCTTTTTATATATTTTTATTGGAACTATCACATGTCATTACATATTCAACCATCATTCTTCATAACCTTTATCATTGTGTTTGTGCTTTTTGTTTGACAGACTCTTTATCGACGCTTTGCTTCATATGAGAATGCTGAGGATTTTAATCAAGATGTGAGGTACATTTTTTTCTTACTGTATCCACTATTGATAATTTGAGAAGAAAACAAGAAATTTTAGCTATACTGCCTAAGTTATTCTTATAGTCAGGTAGAACAACAAATTTGCATGTGAAACGAGTATAAATATCATCAAGACCTCAATGGAATCACTTTCTTTTGCGGGTAATCATATTTATACATCACACTTCTTGTTTTCACCCAAACAAACTGTAAACCCAGGAAGTTTTAACAAAATGTTCTATGGTGAGATGTTTTTTATTTTAATTTTCAAGTATTTTATAGTTTTGATTATCGTCTTGTTTAGTAGCGATTTTTCCTTCTATTTGGACACAAGTGAATATGGAAAAGCAAACAAAATTATTTTGCATTGAGGTGCAATTGATGTTACTTCTGGAGCTATCATTGGCAAACATGCACTTCCCGGTTCTATTCAATATGTTATTGCTTGTATCAATTTGGCTGCATATACTCTTTTCACATAGGAGTGTAATTGCACTGATAAATTCTTCCGAGGTTTTCTTTCTCCCCTCTGTTCAATGTTCAGACGATGAACAGAGAACTGAGAGGGATTCTGGAAGAAGTTGAAGAACTACTTTTGTTTCAACATTAATCTGGAAATTTTCTGCATAATTTCTAGGTTTTGATTAAACGTAAGAGTTAGTTTCACTTGTAGTATAACAACATACGTATTCGAAAAACTTTCAGGTTGTTGTTAACTCCGGTGAAAGTAGGAGCTCAGACAGTGTCGTGGGCTGCTGGAAAATTCGAGCAAAACAAGGTCGGGCTGCCAATATCACCTTCATCGACTGCTGTTCAAGATCGAGTCTTAAAGGCGGCTGCGAAGCATGAATCTCAGCCTTCTGATGCTGATGACACCCAAGTATTGCCAACTGAAGCATCCAGTCAGGCAAACGAGAATTTAGACCTCTCAGAGGCATAAAACCTGTCACTTTGTGCATTTGTAGAAGTTTCATTTCCATTAAAGGAAAAAAATAAGGAAGTTGATGGAATCTTTTGGTGCCTACATTATTTTGTCCCGTTTAATGTAAATTCTAAAATCTTTGGTATATAATCTCTGCGTTGGTGTATAAATAACATGAAGGGAGACTGACTAGGCTGGTTTTAATTGAGATTCTATTGTGTCAGTTGTAAAGCATATATTATGCAAGTTGAGGATTGTTGTTGTTTAGTATAATCTAATTCTTTTTAAATGGCTAAAAATTAAAAAAAAAACTTGGATGTCCATCTGCTCTTAAAAGGGAACAGATAAGGGAGTTTTGTTGATGGACCAATAGTTTAATTATTTGAGAAATGTGAAGTGAAATTATAACATTTAGATATTCTAAATGAAAGTACACCTAGAAGGGGTTGAATAGGTGTATGACTAATCTAATGACAAATAATGCGGAATTAAAAACTAAATGCAACACACTTAGTGTAGCCAAAGAGTGTAGCCGAATTCCCGGTGAAGGACTCTGGACTAACTCCTCTAAATTCCTCTAAATAAGAGTTGAGGTGCTATATGAAGCTCTCTTGGTTAAACACTAGAATGGGCACACACACAATCAACACAAGCATGTATATGATATGAACAATATGAACAATGCACAATGTAAGAGAGAGTTAGAGAAAGTGGATCAATCGCAAACACCAAGATATGTTTCGAGGTTCGAGCACCCAACTATACGTCCTCGCCTTCACATAGAAGGATTTCCACTAAAGCGTCCACACAGGACTTCCCACACAGGGAACCTCCACTGAGAATTTGGGTAAATACAATCTGGAGTACACAACTCTTCTCTCAACAATACAACCTCTACACTTAGAGGTAAGGCACAAAGCCAAACAAGATTAACCTCACAATTGAGGGATAGGCACAAAGCCACACAATTACATCACACTTGAGGGAATAGGCACAAAGCCACCACTCCAATAATCACCTCTTCACTAAGAGGGATATCAACACAATCACTTCTCACTAGAGGGATATCACAAATAAAGGAGGGTTTACAACACTTGGTGGTTTCCACAACCACAAACCAATTTTTTTCAGAAAATAGATCCTAATAGATAGGATAGATAGATAAGCTCAAGTGTGAGAAAATAAAGTGTTTTGAACAAAAAAATTACTTGGGAAAATCTCGAAATAGATATAGAAATTTAGATCAAAAACTAATTCCCAAAAGACTCTATTTTCTTTGAAATTCCAACACTTTAAAAACAAATAAAGAATGATCTTTTAAACCCAAAAACTCTTTTGAAAACTTGCTGTTAAACACTTATAAAGATTGAAAATTTTGCTCTTTAAAAACTTATTTAAAACAGCTCAAGAAATGGGGTATATATAGCCCCACAAAATTTTTACCCGTTGGCAGTAGGAAAGGGCAGTTTTGCCCTTCCGGTCGACCAGCCCAACGGTCATTTTTATGACCGTTGTGCCTCTGGTCGACCGCCCGGTCGACCAGGACTTGATACAGAGAGTAGCAGCTCTCTGCCGGTCGACCGGGGCCATTTCCAGAGAGCAGAACTCTCTGGACGGTCGACTGGCCCACCAGTTCAAACAGCAGTGCACGTCGGTCGACCGGACCGGTCGACTAACTTCTGCTTCGATCGACCGTCCGGTTGACCGGCAGAAGGCAAGCCAGCTTGTATTTAGGGATTAAAAACTTGGTATTTTAACTTCTAAAAAATCCCATAAAATCACATAAATTCCACAAAAATAAGTTCTTGTTATGTCTTTGAAATACAAATATGTGTGACAAAAATTCAACACATATTACAAAGTATTTGAACCATTTTTGTGTTCTTGAAAATTTGCCTTAAACCAAAATCCGTATTTTCTAAAACTTAAAATTTTGAAATGGAAATCCGATTTTTCTAAAACACATGTAAATACAAAAACATGATATTTAAACAAATTTGAAGCATATTGTATATGGATAGAATCCAATATACATGTAAAGAATTATATCTATGTTTTTGACATGAAATCCAAAAATAAGTTTTGTTTAAATACAAAACTCTAACTCATGAAATAGACTATCGAAATAAGTTTTTCTAAATAGATGAAGCATAGATGTATATAGATCAAATCTAATATACATTAAACCATGTAAACTTGTTTTGATTCTATCTATTCATGAAAATCATATACGAAAAATCGAAACCGGTTAAACCGAAAACAAAACCAATAAACTTTAAACTTTTGTGTGTATTGTGAACTTAAGCATATCAACACTATCTAATCTTTAACACAAGATCTAAACAATCTTAAGCTAAACAAACCGAGGT
The DNA here is from genome assembly GCA_038442645.1 of Agave tequilana. Taxonomy (NCBI): domain Eukaryota; kingdom Viridiplantae; phylum Streptophyta; class Magnoliopsida; order Asparagales; family Asparagaceae; genus Agave; species Agave tequilana. The sequence goes on from JAVJIF010000975.1 coordinate 174,954, forward strand.
CTTCTTATAGAACTTCTTCTCCAGGTTGACTCGATCTAAAACCAATCCAACGAGCTTGACTCCAACCGAGTACTAGATGCGATCTTGACGCTCGAGCTCTTGAATCACCATGTGAAAGCTCCAAAATACCTTGTTGAAGCTAATCACCTACTAATATCTTGATCAAATATTTGAAACTAAATATCACAGGATTATTAGTAAACTATAACTACATGAGTTAATCATCATCAAAATTAGAGTGAAGGGCCTTTGGGCCAACAATCTCCACCTTTTTGATGATGACAAAACTCATAGAGTTATAAATGCATGGATTAAAGTTAAGCTTCATCGAAGCTCCCCCTTAACTCATGCATAGTAATAAACAATAAAGATATGTCGTGAATGCTTAACATAAATATGCATGAACATGCATAAAATAAGAAAATGAAACAAACATGATCTTTGATACCAATGAAATAAATATGCTCTTGATATCAATTTTAAAATAAAAGTGTTCTTAAAAAAAATGTTGCTCTTGATACCAACAAAAGCTCTTGATACCAACAAAAGATGCTCTTGATATCAATGGTAAGAGATAACAAATTTAAACAAACATGCATATATTAAACTCCAAAATATCTCTCCCCCTTTTTGTCAATTCATCAACAAAGGATACAAACAATAAAGGGCATAAATAATATTTTTCTCCCTTTTTGCATAAATCAAACAATAAGGGTATATATGTTGGCCCAAAAGGTTACACTCTCCATTTGTTTTTGGTTTTGATGATGACAAACCAAATATGAGCTATTTGGTACTAATAAGTTTGTTAAGATGAGTTTCAGGGTTGTACCAATTTTGGAGGCCATTGCTTGCTATTGCAACAACTTCTAGGTTCATAAAGCTATGAAAGTATATTGCACATCAAGGAAGGATCATAGAAGAAGAAGGCTCTAGCAAGGATTGCATGGCCCAAAGATTGTGAAGATTGCTATGCATACTTTATTTTTAGTTTTATAGTTTAGAAGTTTGTTAAAGAATAGTGGATAGGTTTGAAGCTCTATCACACACGTTTTTGCGCACATGTTCAATCCAAAATGTTTTCCTATAATTTATACAAATATTTTGCATACAAGATTTTGCCTACAGATATATATTTATGTTTTATACTAATCCCTGTTCAAAAGTATTTTTATCAAAATCTTAATCCTTTCTTAAATTCCTTCTAAATCTGATTTTTGACCAGTTCCGGTCGACCGGCCGGTCGACCGAATCTGTGTCAGGTTATACCGGTCGACCGTCCCAGTCGACCGAGGTCCTGGCAGATGCACGTATCCGTGTGCATGTCTGTCGGTCGACCGGGGCGGTCGACCGGACTATAGTTTTTGCTCTCTGGTTTTTCTGGTCGACCGGGCGGTCGACCGTATGCCTGTAACGGTCATAATTTTGAACTAGCGGTCGACCGCACCGGTCGACCGATCTAGCCGTTGAACAGTAACGGGCAGTTTTTAATGAGCTGTTTATTTTTGTCTTTTTGTGTTTAAAATTAGTTTAATTAATATATTTTAAACTGATTACCTCCTAAAATTATGTTTTATCCCTAAACCCTAGCCCTCTCCTATAAATAGGGGTGTTTGGGGAGAGATTTGTACAACAATCTTTACAAGAGAAAATTCAAAAGTTTCAAAGTTTAAGGCTTTCAAAAGTTCTTGGTTTTTGTGCTAAATTCTCTCAATTTTCTGAAGGGTTTTCAAAAGATTTTCTCTGATTTCAATTTCTTTTCCTTTACACACAAAAGAGCTTCAATTCTACTCATTATTCTCTAAGGACCTTTGTAAGGGAAGAGATTTTTGAAAGAGAGAGTTTGTGGTCTTGTGACTACTCAGAGATTCTTGTGATTGTAATTGTGGAGTTGGGTACTCCGGTTGTAATTGTTCTTTGTGATAGTGGAAGTAGCTAGAATCCTTCTGGGGAAGGCGGGGAGTAGAGCTGGGTGCTCGAACCTCGATAACATATCCTTGTGTTTGCGATTGGTTTACTTTCTTGCACTCTTTACTTTACTATACTTGCTCTTATTCTTGCTCATCATAATCATTGTCATATTTTCTTGCTTGCATTCATCTTGTGAATCTTGATTGGTAATTGTTGTAGCTTTAAATTTTTAATTTGCCCTTTGATTAGCATTGTCACCTATTCACCCCCCCTCTAGGTGACTTTTCAATTGGTATCAGAGCTTGGACTCTAGGTTTGGCTTAACATCCATAGAGAGATCCTTAAACTTGCTAATCAACATTTCATTTCATTCATTCATCACTAGTAAACATGGCCGACAACATTAAATCCCCACCTAAATTTGATGGACTCAATTTCCCAATTTGGAAGGTTAGGATGACTATATTTTTGCAATCTTTGGGTGGCTTAGTAGCCAAGTCCTTGACCAAACCCTATGAAGCACCTGATGGTGATGAGAGCACTTGGACCGACCTTGACTTTAAACTATATGAGGCTAACTCCAAGGCCCAAAACTCCCTATTAACCGCCTTGAATGAGGATGACCTTACACGGGTAATTCATTGCCAATCCGCCTATGAGATTTGGCAACACTTATTGGTCACACACGAGGGGACTTCACAAGTCAAGAGAGCTAAGATAGATCTCTTAAGGTCCCAATATGAGTCATTTAAAATGCTTGATGATGAGTCTATTGATAGTATGGCTACAAGGTTTACTAAAATCACTAATGGTCTTTCTTCCTTAGGTGATGACATCTCCAACGATCAAAAGGTGCGGAAAGTAATTCGGGCTCTTCCTTCATCATGGGAGATCAAGGCCACCACCTTGAAGGAGTTGAACGACAAGGACGAGATGGACCTCATTAGTCTCATTGGGAACCTAAAGACCCATGAGATGGAGAAGAAGGCAAGAGAAGAGGCCACTACTTCAAAGAAGAAATCCATAGCCTTCAAGACTTCATCCACCAATGATGACGATGAAGATGACGAAGAAGAAGATGAGGAGCTTACTCTACTTGTTCGCAACGTCAAGAGGATGTACCGGAAGAACAAGCTCAACTTCCGAAGAAAATTTGAAGGCAAAGAGGAGCGGAGGATCATATGCTACAATTGCCGCAAACCCGGACATATCATGGCGGATTGTCCGGAGTTCAAGAAGAAAATGACTTCCTCCTTCAAGCCAAAGAAGCCGGAGGAAAAGAAAGCTTACAAAGCTACGTGGGATTCGGAAAGCGAGTCCGAAGAGGAGGTGGATCAAGCTAATATGTGTTTCATGGCAAACACACCCAAGGTAACCCCTCAATCCCTTGATGATGAAGATGATGATGTAAGTAAGGAAGTTCTAGTGCATGCTTTTGTAGAACTTTCTGAAACTTATGATAACAAGAAACTTGAATGCATAAAATTACAAAAAGAAGTTGCTTTTCTTAAGAGTGAACTTGCTATGGTTTCTAAAGAAAAGGATAATATTTCTTCTAATCTCATTTCTATACAAAAAGAATTTAATGCCTACAAAGTTTCTTGTAAAGTAAAATCTCCTATTATTGATGAAAAAGAAATTTCTTCCTTTAAATCAAAAATGAATGATTTTGAAAAAGTTTTAAATGATTGTGCTTTTAATACCAAGAAACTTGAGAACATGTTTTCTAAAAAGCACACTTCACATGCTAACACTTCACAAGCTAAGAATTCTCATGCTCACACCACTCATGCTAAAGTTTCTCATGCTCACAAATCACACACTCACTATGCTTTTAAATATGGTAGAGTGTATAGATGCACATATTGTGGTAAAAATGGACATTTAGCTAAGTTTTTCTATGATCAACTAAATAGAACAAATAATCTTGTTTGGGTTCATGACACTAACCCTAGAGGACCCAAGAAAATGTGGGTACCAAAATCAAGTCTTAAATTATTTGATGTAGGTACACACCAAAGCTCCAAGACGTAGGGAGCGGTGGTACCTTGATAGTGGTTGTTCAAGACACATGACATGGGACATCAACAACTTCACAACCCTATCAAGGTACATGGAAGGTGGCACCGTCACCTTCGGGGATGACTCCAAAGGAACTATCATCGGTATAGGTAACATTCAAATTGGTGCATCTCCTATTATTGAGAATGTTGTTTTAGTAGATGGTTTAAAACATAATTTGCTTAGCATTAGTCAACTTTGTGACCGTGGACTTAAAGTTGTTTTTGATGATTCCTCTTGCAAGATTTTTAATGTTAAATCTAATTATTGTATTCTTACCGGTTTTCGTGATAATAATGTTTATATTATTGACATGCTTAATTTAGATTGTTCTACTAAATGCTTGAATGCTTTTGATGAAAATTCTTGGCTTTGGCATAGAAGACTAGGACATGCATCTTTTGACCATATTTCTAGGATTAATTCAAAGGAATTGGTGAAGGGTATACCTTACTTGAATTTTGAGAAAGACCGCATTTGTGGTGCGTGCCAACTTGGGAAACAAACCAAGTCTTCCTTTAAACCAATCAAGGATATCATGTCAACTAGGCCTTTAGAATTAATTTATATGGATCTTTTTGGATCAACTAAAACTAAGAGTTTAAATGGAAGTAGATTTGCATTTGTTTTGGTTGATGATTTCTCCCGTTTTACTTGGGTTTTCTTTTTGCAACATAAAGATCAAACTTTTTCTCATTTTAAGATTTTTCGAAAAAGTTGAAAAAGAAAAGGTTTTCCGATTTTGAAAATAAGGAGTGATAGAGGTGGTGAGTTTGTTAACCAACTCTTCATGACTTATTGTGATGAAAAAGGAATTAAGCATGAAATGTCTTGTCCTAGAACTCCACAACAAAATGGAGTTGTAGAAAGGAAAAATAGAACACTTCAAGAGATGGCTAGGACAATGATAAGTGAGTATGACCTCCCTCAATATTTATGGGCCGAGGCCGTAAACACCGCATGCTATATATCGAATCGTATTTATTTATGCAAAAATTCTTCTAAAACATCTTTTGAAATATATCATTCTAGAAAACCAAATGTTGCATATTTCAAAGTTTTTGGATGCAAGTGTTTTGTTTTAAATACTAAGGATAATTTGGGTAAATTTGATGCTAAGGCTTATGAAGCTATCTTTGTTGGATATTCTTCTACTAGCAAAGCATATAGAGTGTTTAATAGATCTACACTTACCATTGAAGAATCCATGCATGTTAAATTTGAAGAATCTAATGTGATTGTTGAGAATGTTGTAGAAATTGAACCATTAGGTGAAGACATGGAGAGACTATCCTTGAAGGACTCACCCGCTCAAGAAGAAAAGCTAGACCCTATTGGTGAAGTTCAAGAGGATAAGGAGGAAAGCTCTCAACCGCTTCCTAAAGCTTGGAGATACGCTACAAATCATCCGAAGGAGCTCATCTTGGGTGATGCATCTAGAGGAGTCACTACGCGCTCCAAACTCCATGACCTATGTGGTAACTTTGCTTTCATTTCTCATTTTGAACCCAAAGGCATTCTCGAAGCCGAGACGGACCCATATTGGTTGCTTGCCATGCAAGAGGAACTCAATCAATTTGAGCGCAACCAAGTTTGGCACCTTGTTCCTAAGCCCCACGATAGACCAATAATTGGTACTAAGTGGATCTTTAGAAACAAGATGGATGAGTCCGGAAATGTCATTAGGAATAAAGCTAGGTTAGTGGCCCAAGGTTACACTCAAGTTGAAGGAATTGACTTTGAGGAGACCTTTGCACCCGTAGCACGGCTTGAAGCCATACGAATGACACTAGCTTTTGCATGTTTTAAAAATTTTAAACTTTTCAAATGGATATAAAAAGTGCATTTTTAAATGGTTTTATTAATGAAGAAGTTTATGTTGCTCAACCTCCCGGTTTTGTTGATCATGTTCATCCCGATTTTGTTTTTAAACTTGATAAAGCTTTGTATGGATTGAAACAAGCTCCAAGAGCTTGGTATGAAAGGCTTTCTAGTTTTCTCATTTCAAATGATTTTGTTAAAGGCAAAGTAGACACAACTCTTTTTACTAAGCATGTTGATAATGATATTTTAATTGTGCAAATTTATGTTGATGATATAATTTTTGGATCTACTAATGAGCTTTTGTGCAAGGAGTTTGAAAAGGTAATGCAACTAGAATTTGAAATGTCTTCCATGGGTGAGCTTAATTTCTTTCTTGGACTCCAAATCAAGCAATTGCAAGACGGAACCTTCATTAACCAAGCCAAGTACGCAAAGGAGCTAGTAAAGAAGTTTGGGCTTGAAGGATCAAAGGCTTGCAACACTCCAATGGTAACTACAACCAAGCTTGATAAGGACGATCAAGGTAAAAATGTTGATATTAAATTATATAGAAGCATGATAGGAAGTCTTTTATATTTAACGGCAAGTAGGCCGGATATCATGTTTAGTGTGTGTCTTTGTGCTAGATTTCAATCGTGTCCTAAAGAGTCTCATCTTATTGCGGTAAAACGCATTATTCGTTATATTAAGGGCACAATTGGAATGGGTCTTTGGTATCCGAAAACTAGAGATTTTTCAATGACTAGTTATTCGGATGCCGACTATGCGGGTTGTAGAGTAGATAGAAAGAGTACTAGTGGGACATGTCAATTTCTTGGTAATTGTCTTGTTTCATGGTCCTCTAGGAAGCAAAATTCCGTAGCTCTCTCAACCGCCGAGGCGGAGTATGTTGCCGCGGGGGCTTGTTGTGCACAAGTCCTTTGGATGAAACATACTCTCCTTGATTTTGATTTGCACTTTGATCATATAAAAATATTTTGTGATAATACTAGTACTATACACATGACTAAGAATGCAAATCAACATAGTAAGACCAAGCACATTGAGATTAGATATCACTTTCTTAGAGATCATTTTGAGAAAGGTGATATAGATATTGATTATGTTTCCACGGATTTACAACTAGCCGATATTTTCACTAAACCTCTTGATTTTGCTAGATTTTCGTTTATTTGTGGAGAACTTAATGTTTGTATTATTGAATAGACATGTTTTCATAACCCTTTTTGATGTATGACAAAAAGGGGGAGAGTAAGTTTACATGGACAAAAATAAGTTCATTTGGTCTTGGTTCCATATGAATTTATATGTTTTGGTTTTAATAAATTTTGATACGAGTTTTGTGTTTTATGAAATTGAGAAATCTTGTATATTGTTTCTATTGGTATTGTTTCTATTGGTATTGTTTCTATTGGTATTGTTTCAATTTGGTTTCATTTGATATCTTTTCTATGAATTCTTGTCTTTTAAGTTTAAATAATATAGCACAATTTGAGGGGGAGTTTTCTCCTCCCCTATATTTTTGTTTATAGCCTATTTGTTTTGTCATCATCAAAAAGGGGGAGATTGTTGGCCCAAAAGGTTACACTCTCCATTTGTTTTTGGTTTTGATGATGACAAATCAAATATGAGCTATTTGGTACTAATAAGTTTGTTAAGATGAGTTTCAGGGTTGTACCAATTTTGGAGGCCATTGCTTGCTATTGCAACAACTTCTAGGTTCATAAAGTTATGAAGGCATATTGCACATCAAGGAAGTATCATAGAAGAAGAAGGCTCTAGTAAGGATTGCATGGCTCAAAGATTGTGAAGATTGCTATGCATACTTTATTTTTAGTTTTATAGTTTAGAAGTTTGTTAAAGAATAGTGGATAGGTTTGAAGCTCTATCACACACGTTTTTGCGCACATGTTCAATCCAAAATGTTTTCCTATAATTTATACAAAAATATTTTGCATACAAGATTTTGCCTACAGATATATATTTATGTTTTATACTAATCCCTGTTCAAAAGTATTTTTATCAAAATCTTAATCCTTTCTTAAATTCCTTCTAAATCTGATTTTTGACCAGTTCCGGTCGACCGGCCGGTCGACCGAATCTGTGTCAGGTTATACCGGTCGACCGTCCCAGTCGACCGAGGTCCTGGCAGATGCACGTATCCGTGTGCATGTCTGTCGGTCGACCGGGGCGGTCGACCGGACTATAGTTTTTGCTCTCTGGTTTTTCCGGTCGACCGGGCGGTCGACCGTATGCCTGTAACGGTCATAATTTTGAACTAGCGGTCGACCGCACCGGTCGACCGATCTAGCCGTTGAACAGTAACGGGCAGTTTTTAATGAGCTGTTTATTTTTGTCTTTTTGTGTTTAAAATTAGTTTAATTAATATATTTTAAACTGATTACCTCCTAAAATTATGTTTTATCCCTAAACCCTAGCCCTCTCCTATAAATAGGGGTGTTTGGGGAGAGATTTGTACAACAATCTTTACAAGAGAAAATTCAAAAGTTTCAAAGTTAAGGCTTTCAAAAGTTCTTGGTTTTTGTGCTAAATTCTCTCAATTTTCTGAAGGGTTTTCAAAAGATTTTCTCTGATTTCAATTTCTTTTCCTTTACACACAAAAGAGCTTCAATTCTACTCATTATTCTCTAAGGACCTTTGTAAGGGAAGAGATTTTTGAAAGAGAGAGTTTGTGGTCTTGTGACTACTCAGAGATTCTTGTGATTGTAATTGTGGAGTTGGGTACTCCGGTTGTAATTGTTCTTTGTGATAGTGGAAGTAGCTAGAATCCTTCTGGGGAAGGCGGGGAGTAGAGCTGGGTGCTCGAACCTCGATAACATATCCTTGTGTTTGCGATTGGTTTACTTTCTTGCACTCTTTACTTTACTATACTTGCTCTTATTCTTGCTCAACATAATCATTGTCATATTTTCTTGCTTGCATTCATCTTGTGAATCTTGATTGGTAATTGTTGTAGCTTTAAATTTTTAATTTGCCCTTTGATTAGCATTGTCACCTATTCACCCCCCCCTCTAGGTGACTTTTCAATATATGCTATAAACATTCATGAAGAGGAGAGACGTGAAGTTAACTCCCCCTGCAAACATGCATTTATATGAAAAGAGATGACTAAATCCTAACCACATAAAGCATAATATATAATGTATAAAAGGAGATGTGAAGCTCCTACAACACACGCGTAAGATATAAAGAAGAGTGGTCAAGCTCCTCAATATGAGATACACTCAACATGAATATATATATAGAGAAGATGTTAAGCTTCCCTTACATATAAGCAATACAAATCAAAACATTATAATACCAATTGAAAAATAAACAAAACATTTTGAAGAAACCAACAAAAATTTTGATACCAATTGAAAGATATAAATATATAGGAAGTCTTGATACCAATTGTAAAAATTAGTTCCAATTGAAAATATTTTACATTTTTGATACCAATTTGAAAAACATAAACCAATCCATTTGTTTAAACACTAAAATTATTTTGCAATAGAGATACCAAATAGAGAATAATATCAATTTAAGATTCATGATACCAATATTGAAAATGAAACATATACCAATTGAAAATAATTTTCATTAGGAGCGTAGGAAACTAAATGAAAACTAAGATATCATTTTTCAACATAAAGAGTGGGAGTAAGATACCAATTGTAAACAAAACTGATTGAAAGGTAAAACATGAATTTTCTCCCCCTTTATGAAATACTAATGAAAACGATGCATAAGCTTGTATAAGATACCAATTGAAAAATAATTGTCATTAAGGATTAAATCAAGCTTAGCATAGCAAAATTTGTGCTCAAAGATATAAAAATATAGTAAGCACAATCAAAACACACATATATATATGAAAATGTAAATACCAATCTAAATTGATATTGTTTGAAGTTGAAGCATACATATATAGTAACAAATATGAGTATGCAAAATAGATATTAATTGTGATATCAATTGAAACACAATGATGATCAAGTGTATAACTCATACCTTCTACCCTATCATGCACTTGTTTAAAAAAGATTTTCAATTTGAGCATACAAGGCATGATCGCCCATCCAACCATCCTTTGATGGGTAGGGGTTTTCAAAAATAAGTTTGAAAATAATTATAACACGTTTGAAAACTCTACCACATGAAGAATAACGCAACTAGTTTTATGATAATTTTGAAAACTAGTACGAAATCCTTCAAGTAAGAAATAAACAATAACATATCCATGAAAATATGAAAATCACACAATCATCAACACTCAAATAGCAATAAAACAAATCATGAGTAAACAACAAATATAGAGTGTAATAAGTTATGTAATCAACAAAAGTCATGGAATAAGACATTTAAGCTCAATATGAAATTCCTTTACAAACATGAAAATCATCAAAATCTAATTTTGATCAAAATAATTCAAACTTCAAGGCATATGTATGTTTTGTCTAAACTAGAGGTATACATACATATCCCAAACACAAATGAGTCCATAATAGAATTTGCATGAAAAGCAAGTGACTCTTAGGATAGACATGTATATCTAAAGTTTTGACAAAATTAACATATACATGAAGTTAAACACATATTAATGAAAAACATGTCCAAAAATAGGAAATACAAGTCAAAATGCATGAATCATGAAAACTAGGCTATATTATACAACTAATGGGTACAAATGAGCAATCAAGTACAAATATATAATAATCAATTTGTGACTCATTAGTTGTACAAGTATATACACAAGTGTTAATGAAGTTTACATCTAAACATGTAATCAAAACATTGAAGCATAAAACAAAATATAAACCAAGATGATCATTAAGTAAATGCACATGTCTTAGATTTATGATATACACAATAGATAAACTAAAGTGAGAACACAAAAAAAATATAGATCCATATAAACATGGGTGTATCTCAAATACTAATCATGTATATCACAAGTCTAATTTTCATGGCATTTAACAGAGTAATCAAAACATGCTAAAAATCAACACCATGAAAGCATGTAAACAAATGAGAGTTAGAGATCGTTACCAAAACCATGAGGACAAATCTCTAGGCTCCAAACCAAGGTGGTCCTTTCACCAAACTTCTCTTGAAAGTGATGCATCCAAAATTGTCACCTTTAAACTCGGAACGCATCCACCTTAAGGCACCAATACTCTCACATCGAGTGAGAGCCCACATCTACATCAAATAAAATAGGAGTGGTCTTTGGTACCCATACTCTATTAGGTCTATAGGGGTTAGCTCCTTTTCTAACCCAAACAAATCTATTTGCTAAATTTACATCATGTACTCTATCATAACAAAACTGAGCAAGGTGGCCCTTCCGTCCACAATGTGTACATGTGTACACATGAGCATGCATAGTGTTGTGTGTGTGAACGTGAGGAGCATGTGTATGCCGTGTATGGTGTGCATGCATATTTGGAACTTGTTTATTTTGAAACATGGATTCCAACCGTATGTGGTCCATGGCACATTGGCTCAAAGTGGAGCCCAAACAATCAACACTCTTCTTTAACGAACAAATATCATTTTCAGTCATAGAAGAAGAGGTGGAGCATGCTATGGTTACCTTAGATGGTGAAGTTATACTAGCATGGCAAACATGAGAATCTAAGTCATTTTTCAAAGAAATATTTTTCTTAGAAACCAAATCCAATTCTTTTGAAATAGAAATAATTTTATTTTTCAAAGATTCATTTTCTTTTATAACAAAATCAAGTTTTGAAGATAAAGCCTCATTTTTCTTCAAAACAATTTCACAATCATTTTTATTTTTCAAAATTTCATTTTCTTTTAGGGCAAGTTCAAGTTGGGATTTCAATGAGTCCCTTTCAATTGAAATCTCATCCCTCTCTTGCAAAACCAAATCAAGTTTAGAAGACAAATTTTCATTTTCTTCCTTTAATTTTGAACTATTCTTTTTCAAACTTTTATTCTTCGAAATCAATCTTTCACGACCTTTAGCTAGTTCATAATTTGAAGCATGTGCATCCATACACTCATTGCAAGAAGAACTAGAACTGTCATCTAGTTGAGTATCCGAATATACCTCAAGGGAGTCATTCCCTTGGACCATGAAGCAACATTGTTCGGATTCTTCTCCACTAGATTTCTCCTCCACATATTTCGTCGTTTGAAGCGCGGGAGAGATCAAGGTGTTCCACACTGTAAAGGCGGAATCACAATGAGAAACCATAAAAATATAATCTTTACTTAGAGTGCTTCTAAGTGCCATTAGGGCTTGTGCATTGGCCTCTATATGCTTGCTATTACCAATAAAGGATTTCTTGGTAGCGACAAGGAAAACATGCAAACCTAGGGTTTTGAGATACATGGACATCCTAGCCTTCCAAACCTCAATGTTGGAAGTGTCATACATAGGAGGGGTCATGAAGTCCATGAGTGTGTGTAAACAATATAAGTGTGCAAATGCAAATCTAGGTTAGCAACCAAGATCACACTCCTAGGTGGTTAAACCTAATATCAGGATTGTAGGCTCTGATACCAATTGAAAGTACACCTGAGGGGGGTGAATAGGTGTACGGCTAATATAATGACAAATGATGCGGAATTAAAAGCTAAATGCAACACACTTAGTGTAACCAAATAGTGTAGCCGAATTCCCGATGAAGGGCTCTGGACTAACTCCTCTAAATTCCTCTAAATAAGAGTTGAGGTGCTATATGAAGCTCTCTTGGTTAAACACAAATATGGGCACACACAATCAACACAAGCATGTATATGATATGAACAATATGAACAATGCACAATGTAAGAGAGAGAGTTAGAGAAAGTGGATCAATCGCAAACACCAAGATATCTTTCGAGGTTCGAGCACCCAGCTCTACGTCCCCACTTTCACACAGAAAGATTTTCACTAAAGAGTCCACACAGGACTTCCCACACAGGAAACCTCCACTGAGGATTTGGGTAAATACAATCTGGAGTACGCAACTCCTCTCTCAACAACAAGGCACAAAGCCAAACAAGATCAACCTCACAATTGAGGGATAGGCATAAAGCCACACAATCACCTCACACTTGAGGGAATAGGCACAAAGCCACCACTCTAATAATCACCTCTTCACTAAGAGGGATATCAACATAATCACCTCTCACTGGAGGGATATCACAAATAAAGGAGGGTTTACAACACTTGGTGGTTTCCACAACCACAAACCAATTTTTCCCACAAAATAGATTCTAATAGATAGGATAGATAGATAAGCTCAAGTGTGAGAAAATAAAGTATTTTGAACAAAGAAAATCACTTGAGAAAATCTCGAAATAGATATAGAAATTTAGATCAAAAACCAATTCCCAAAAGACTCTAATCTTTTAAACCCAAAAAACTCTTTTGAAAATGCTGTTAAACACTTGTAAAGATTGAAAATTTTGCTCTCTAAAAAATTATTCAAAACAGCTCAAGAAATGGGGTATATATAACCCCACAAAATTTCTGCCTGTTGGCAGCAGGAAAGGGCAGTTTTGCCCTTTCGGTCGACCGGCCCAACGGTCATTTTTATGACCGTTGTGCCTCCGGTCGACCGCCCGGTTGATCGGGACTGGATACAGAGAGCAGCAGCTCTCTGCTGGTCGACCGGCCTGGTGACCGGACCATTTTCAGATAGCAGAACTCTTTAGACAGTCGACCGCCCGGTCGACCAGCCCACCAGTTCAAACAGCCGTGCACGTCTGTGCACATCGGTCGACCGGACCGGTCAACCGAATTCTGCTTCGGTCGACCGTCCGGTCGACCAGCAGAAGGCAGGCCAGCTTGTAATTAGGGATTAAAAACTTGGTATTTTAACTTCTAAAAAATCCTAAAATCACATAAATTTCACAAAAATAAGTTCTTGTTATATCTTTGAAATACAAATATGTGTGACAAAAATTCAACACATATTACAAACTATTTGAACCATTTTTGTGTTCTTGAAAATTACCTTAAACCAAAATCCGTATTTTCCAAAACTTAGATTTTTGAAATGGAAATCCGATTTTTCTAAAACACATGTAAATACAAAATCATGATATTTAAACAACTTTGAAGCATATTGTATATGGATATAATCTAATATACATGTAAAGAATTATATCTATGTTTTTGACATGAAATCTAAAAATAAGTTTTGTTTAAATATAAAACTCCAACTCATGAAATAGACTATCAAAATAAGTTTTTTTAAATAGATGAAGTATAGATGTATATAGATCAAATCTAATATACATTAAACCTTGTAAACTTGTTTTGATTCTATCTATTCATGAAAATCATATATGAAAAATCGAAACCGGTTAAACTGAAAACAAAACCAATAAACATTAAACTTGTGTGTGTATTGTGAACTTGAGCATATCAACACTATCTAATCTTTAACACAAGATCTAAACAATCTTAAGCTAAACAAACTGAGGTCTTCTTGTAGAACTTCTTCTCCAAGTTGACTCGATCCAAAACCAATCCAACGAGCTTGACTCCAACCGAGTACTAGATGCGATCTTGACGCTCGAGCTCTTGAATCACCATGTGAAAGCTCCAAAATACCTTTGTTGACGCTAATCACCTACTAATATCTTGATCAAATATCTGAAACTAAATATCACAAGATTATTAGTAAACTATAATTACATGAGTTAATCATCATCAAAACTAGAGTGAAGGGCCTCTGGGCCAATACTAAACACTTCAAAATCCTTTGACACTAATTTTGTTGTGTTTGAAACGTTTTAAACTATAAGACTAAATAACTCATTCGTTTTGTTGCTATTTAATGCGTGGATAAGAAAATTGAAAATAGCTTATAATCTCCAAATTATGTGGATCATTTTTAGTGGATAAAATTTGGTTATAAATTCTCTCTCCCTCTGAGCGAGCCCTTAAAAATAATGTATTTTGAATACTTTTAACCCATCCATCAAGTAGGCGCAAAAAGGACGGCCGAAATAGTGAGTTGGTTATTTTAATGGTGTAGAATATTTGAAATCTAATAAAAATTGGTGTGTGAGGGTTTTTAAGTGTTTATATCATGATGAACTAGTCGGATCGAGAATTTGTATATCTAAAAATGTAAATCTAAGCAATATGCTATTTTTTAGCCATCCATTTTGTGCTTACTTGATGGATTGGCAAAAAATATTCAGAATACATGATTTTTTACTTTTAGTTACTTGAAATAATGTAGATCTTCAATGAAGTGAATCTCGCGTTCGGATGTCGTAGGGTTGTATTTGAGTAGGAAGGATTCGGCCTCGAATCCTTCTGGAACTACAGAAGTCTCTCTCTCTCTCTCTATATATATATATCAGAAATATGTATATCAGTCGGCAGCTGAGAGTCTCTCTCAGCCTGCGGTGATGTGGCACAATATTTGCCACACCACTAAGTTGCGGCCCACTTATTGGAATAAGTTAAATTACTAAATGCCCCTTGGTAAAAGGTACTTGTCCTGTAATTGTTTATTATTATTATTCTCTCTATTTCTTTTATCGCTCTTTGTCAGATTTAGGGTTTCATTTTCCTCCCATAAAGTTATTTCTGAAAATAGCGATTTCATTTTACCGCTCTTTAATTCAGCCTTGAGAGTTTTCTCAGTCTCCATTTTTCAATTTTTCTTTCTAACTCATAAACATATGACTTTAAGTACTGATTTTCATTTCTCAAAAGTTCAATTTCTTCAGCTTGTTCATCCCGTGGTGCTGACAAATAACCTGCAATAGTTGGTTCATGTTCACTCGTTGGTTCCTCAACTATTTCGACAGGCTCTGGTTCTGTTTCCGCCAGGATGTTAGGTTCATTATGTATATCTTCTTCTTCTTCTCCTCCTCCTCCTCCTCCTTTAACAGGAAGGCCAATCATATTTCTTTCATCATTAGA
Organism: Agave tequilana; assembly: GCA_038442645.1. NCBI lineage: Eukaryota > Viridiplantae > Streptophyta > Magnoliopsida > Asparagales > Asparagaceae > Agave > Agave tequilana. The sequence goes on from JAVJIF010000975.1 coordinate 190,657, forward strand.
AATGTTGGCCATTCGACAAAAAATCTGAAATAAAAAAATAAACTGAGATCTTATACAAATCTTATAGTTGTATCGCAAATGAATAAAACATTTACTAGAATAGCTATCAAGGAACTGCGACCTAGGTCGCAGTCTTAAGCATTAAATCAGACAAGTAAATCCATACTGCGACCATGGTCGCAGCACATATCAATGAAATAAATATAAATGCGACCATGATCGCAGTTTATTTACAACGAGTTATCAAGAATTACGACCATGGTCGCACACCATTGTACTGCACATCAGTTGAACTGCGACCGTAGTCGCACTCCATTTTAATGTGTAAAATTATAATCAATAGTATATGGTCGCTAACATTTAAAAACTTACGATATCTGCGTCAAGATCATTTAAATCAATTTCAGCCAGAGCTCTGCTAATGTTTTGGAGGTCCTATCTTACTGCCCGTGGCGTTTTTTCCTCCAAACTAGACCTCGGCTCAAAAATAGCAGCCCTTTCACAGAGCCAATACTGCAAAATGTATAATTACATTAGTTTACATAAACATTGACAATATATAAGGAAATTTTAACAATGTTTGCCAATATGATATTCATACTTACAATAATTTGCACGGAGCATCCTTGCAACTCATATGTAGTGTGCCTGAAGACCATTGACTCAATCAGGAATTGCCAAAAAGTTTTAGTCCAACATATTGTCCTCATTAGCTGCATATTGGCAATCTGTTCCACAATATACCACGGCACCGTGCATTTACTGCCAGAAAAGAATAGAGTGGCCAACATATATAGGATGATTATTGTCGTAAAGTCTTAAGCTGCATGTCTTTGTCTGTCTCTTATAATTTCATTTAAAGTTACTTGCTGCTCAAGCTGTACATCCATGGTCACATCTAATTCAGTCCTCGTTCTTTCTTGACCAGAAGATCATCCAAAGTTTCTTCAATGGATACTTTCGTGATTTTCTTTATATTAGAAAAAAATAATTTTATAACCCCTCTATCCTTCATTGTACAGGTCTTATTCATAATAAAATCCGCCCCATTGATAGGTGACCAAAAGTTAGGGCAACATCTTCCACTATTATCTCAATTTCTTTGCCCCCAATTCCAAAGGTCCTTGTATCCCTATCATACTGGTCTACAATTTTCAGCACACTGATGTTTGATTTTAGACTTTTTTCAGCTCCAAACTCCTCATTGTAGAAGGTCATGAAGATTGGGCCAAATGGGGTCTCCTTTATCGCATCTACGAAATCGATCTGAATGTGCTTTTTGAATTTTCTAATGAATTCGCACATAGGTTTTAGGCTCGATCTCATAGGACGAACATTCACTTCTTATTTACCTATAGATGCAGAAATAATAAAAACATTAGTATAAAATATCAGGTCGCAGTACGTTTATTTAAAGAAATAAAAGAAAATAAGACTGCGACTTTGGTCGCAACAGACTTTAATAAATTATAATACACTACGACGAAGGTCGCAATGATATTTTACACTGCGACTTCGGTCACAATTTTCTAATTAAATAAAATAATTCACCAATTATATCCTTTGTTTCTTCATACAGCGACCAAGGTCGTAGTGTAATATATCAGTGTCCAGTTAATCCAATTTAGTAGAATATAATACATTGCGACCAAGGTCGCACTGCAATTTTGTAATTAATAAAAATAATTACCATGAAAGGACCTTTGTATCATCATACTGCGACTAGGGTCGCAATATTCAATCACGCTAACCTAGGTAACAGATTGTGACCATACCTCCAAAAAGGAGAAAACGAACGGCAGCACTACGACATCAGTCGCAGAGTTTTAGTAAAAAAAACCTTGAAAAAATGAAAGTGAATAATTTTTAAAACAAATAATTTACAAATGTCTGCGACCAAGGTCGCATAGACCTAAAATGCTAATTCAGACAACTGCGACCCAAGTCGACATAAAAGGGAATGAAATAAAAATTTGACCTTGGTCGCTGTGTTACAAAATTTAAAAATTTAAAAAGCGATTCATGATCGCAAGTTTGCGAATTTTTCTCTCTTATTTGCGACCATGGTCGCAAGTTTTAAAAAAAATATTAACTATTTTTTTAAAAAACCAAAAAACTGGAAAATTTTAAAAAAATAAAAAAAAATTAGTAAGAATACAGTTCATCATACACTTTTAATTTAAGTTAAGTTAAAATAGGAATATTTCTAAAAAAAAGTAAAAATGGAATCAAATCTGAAAGAAAAATATAACTACTAAAATTTACAAACCCTAAAAAAAAATTTCTGGGTTTCCACATTACCTTTTTTCGCGGATGATTTCTTTGGAGTCATCTTTAGTAGAATTTTTTTACAAAAACTAAGAATTTTGGGAAATAGTGGCACTAATCTTTTCGGATTGATCAATTGAAAATTTAGATCTGTAAATTTTTTTGAAAGGAAAGGTTTTACATATAGTAAAAAGTTATGAGGGAGGGTATTTTCATCAAAGCGATTGTTGAAGTGACTGATACTAACTCGGGCGGGAATTTTTTGATTTTTGTTTGCCAAAATTAATGTCAAATTCGTGGCTATTATGTTGCCACGTCCCGCCGGCTGAGAAACTCTCTCAGCTGTCGGTTGAGGTACAATAACCCCTATATATATATATGAGGAATCTGTACCTCAGCCGACAGCTGAGAGAGACTCTCTCAGCTAGCGCTCCGTGGCTTAATTTTAACCACAATTTTGGCTGCTGGTACCATAATCGCAGTTTTATATGATGACTGTAATTAAGTTGCAGTATTTTTATGAGGATTACAGCCATGGTCGCAGTCTTTTTCTGAGGACTGCTATCATGATCACAGTCCTAATTGCACTGAAAATATATGATTTTTTAGGACTGCGACCATCTTACAGTGGATTGGGACCATGTTGCAGTAAGTTTGCGACCATTTTAAATTGACAGCTGAGAGAGTCTCTCTGAGCTGTCGGCTGAGGTACATTTTTTCACTATATATATATAAGAAATATGTATATCAGCCGACAGCGGAGAGTCCCTCTCAGCCTGCGGTGACGTGGCACATTATTAGCCACACTAATAAGGACGACCCGCCTATTGAAACAGCTGAAATTACTAAATGTCCCTGCGGTAAAAGATAGTGGATCTGTATAGTTTATTATTATTTTTATATTTCTGGCGTTAGTTAATGTTGTCACAGTTATCTTTATAGCTGCGACCAACTGAATATGAATCAGGTCTCTTCAAGTGCAACTTTATCAAATCACGAAACAAATTTGAATACTTTTTTTTATTATTTTTTATACGCAGATATTATGGATTTCAGTAATGCGACAAGCTCGTAGTGGTCAATAAAATAATTTCTCAATAGTTTTAAAAGCGACCTTTATCACAGTCTACAATTATATATAGGATTGTATCATGTGAAACTCAAAAACTTGTCATTTTTTGTGCTTAATTTATATATAACAAATTAATTTTTCCAGATTTTTATTATATGATCTATAAGGATTTTACTGATTGTGAACATAGTCGCAGTTTACTTATTCGCATGCCACACATAAACTATGAAAATTATTTTTACATATTGCATGCGAATAAGGATTGCGATTATGGTCGCAGTGCTTAACGACAACATGCTGTGAATATTTTTTTTGCTAGGTTAAATATAATAATGGTGAATAAGGACTGCGACTATACTCGCAATTTACTTATGATTTTATATATTTGTTCTTCACAACGACTGTTGTCTCTTTTTTCACACACTGAAAGAACTTTGTATTTGTGTTACACACTGCGTTCATAGTCGCAGTTTTTTAATTTGTGATATACAGTAAAATATACTGATTTGAGAGGATTTCGATCATATTTGCAGTATCAGCTGTTTATATAATTAAATTTTGGATTGTTACTATGATTGCTGTTTTTAACTTTATTGAATGCACAATGATCAAATTATTTTTATCAGGACTGTACCGTAGTAGCAGTTTCATATATAAATATAGTTAATTATAGACTGCGACTATAATTGTAGTTCTATTAGTTTAGAGTAATTATTATCTAAGTACTGCGACCATGGTCGCAGTTAAGATGCAAAAATAATAACTATTTATTTATAATCACAGAGTGCGACCATAGTTAACTTCTTAATAAAAGACTTACATTTATATTTAGTAAATCATTTATATTTAATAAATCATTATATTCTTATCGTATGATAACAAATTAGCTTTTTATAGAATATTTTTCCTATATATTTAGATTTCGTATGGTGCACATCTTTTCTTTAGCGAGATTAATTTTAGTGCACCTCTTTTTATCGAGACTGTTGCTGTATCACGATAGATAAGATATTAATTACTTCAATTAGGTCAGAGAATTTAATATAGTATTCTATAAGATGTGATATACGCAGACTGATCTCACGGTCGCAGGGTTAATCTACTTTGTTAAGTCTGATTGTTGTTAGGACTGCGGCTTTTGCTACATTTTATAAACGATCAAAATTCTGTTACATATGGCATGCGAATAAGGACAACGACTGTGGTCGCAGTGTTGAACGATAGCATGTTTCGTCTATTATTTCCATGCGAATAAGGAATACTATTAGGGTCGCAGTCATGATATAAGATTTGAAGTTATATTATATTAAGTCTGCAACCATGCAAAAAAGTCTGCGGTTAGGGTCACACTCGTGATATAAAATTGAAAGTTTTGTTATACTATGATTGCGATAATGATCGCCATGCCAATATATTTTTTGATTATATTTTTGAATGTATGTGAACTGCAACCTGGATCCCATTTATAATATGCGTTGAGAATAAAGTATTTTTTAGTATGAAGACCGACTATAGTCACAGTTCATCAAAAATTGCGTGAAATATTATCCAACCAATCTGTAAATATTGTGCCAGTTACGAGAATATCTGATTTATAAAATATCTATAAAATAAATCATTAACCATTATATTTCATTATTTTTACACTGTACATTTATAATACCCAAAAAAATATATGGCTGCCCCATGTCAAATTTTATTTTTCTATTCATTTCAGTTTCTTTTATTAAATCTATATGAATTGAAAATAACGTGAAATTAAACAATAAAAAAACTATATATTATAACCATTTTTTTAGGTTCACGCATGCTTTTTACTTTTTACTGTTGTTGTTTTTTCTTATCATCTTGATCCAATATTTTTTTCCCTTTATATTTAAAATGTAGGAGAGTTAGGAATTTTATAACTGCAGATAAATTCAACAAAAATTTCTCTGTAAATTACAAATATTTTTGATAAAATTTTATTGTGGATGAGTTTTTACTAGTAATATTTACATTATTCTGCATTATATTGTTCATAATCATGCTCTCTTAGTTGATATATATACCAGAATAGTGATTCTTGTGACTGGAATGTGTTTGATATATTGTCGACTGGAGTTAGTGGTTCAGTAGTTGATACTTAGACCTCTCAGATTAGCTAGAATAGTGGACTCTACCAATTTGTAAATATTTATTTAAATTGAATTATTGTTATTGGGAAAGAGTAGATTATTTTAGTGGTGTTAGATTAGAGATCTCCTCGATGTCAGATGTATTTGGATTCGATATTTGTTACTGAGATTAATATTTAAATTGTTATTATTTAGTTTGTTAAATATCTAGATGTGAGGGGTTTGAACTTGGATATTATCGATCTGGAGAATGATTAGCTGGTGATTGTGCTTTAGTAAAAGGATTTTGTGAAAACTATTATTGGACGTAATTTTTGTTTATTTGATGATAATTAGATGAGAATTTAACTGATTATTAAGAATTTATTTAAAATAATGTAGCTTTATAAAAGACGAGATCTTGGACTTATTAGTAGACTCGATTGGAATGGAGTTGACCTTTAGTTATGAAATAGTATTTAATTTGACTGATCAGGACTAGTGGATTATTCATTTTCACATTTGATTAGTGACCTTGGATTTGAATCCATTTGATTGAGCTTGATGGAACTGAGGGTTGACCGATGATCTGGATTAGATTTGGATAGCGATGACTATTTAGATATGGTGGAGTGTATTTAGTTTAGATATTGAGACTCGTATACACAACTGATTTTGAGGAGGGGCATATTGATGACTCATAGGATTAGAGTAGATTGGTAGTGATGAGAGAATTGATTATTGATTCATTGAGATGATGGTTTACTGTATCATATACTTTGATATGGATTGAAACTTGATATTCACGATGATTGTATTGAGACTATAAGTGGACGGATCATTTACTATTGTATCCTAGTGTAGATGATGAGATATTGATCAGTTCTACATGAGACTATCTATTGAGCAGTATCTGGATACGTTATTGTATTGATTCATGTTATTGAAAGTTACTGAAAAAATATTGTCAGACCGTAACACATGCATTATTCTATTGTTCTACTGTTTACACGGTAATATTGTCCATATTGTTATTGTTACATCATTGATATTGTTACTGTCACTATATCATCCCAGTAATTGAAATAACATGGATATTGATTGATCTAAATAATAATGTATATAGACAACTTACACCGAGATTGGAAAAATTAATGGAAGAGACAACGTCTGTATTTTGGGTGGACCTAGGATATAGGTTGCACAGTCGACATACGGTTTCACTGTAGGGTTCTGGGGGATGACTGATATCCCATCTGTTTATTGTTTTACAATGTTACTGTGAGTATTGTTGCACAGTGATACTGTGAGTACTGTTACTGTAACTGACTACCTGACGGTAGGGCCTAGTTTAGCGCCAGACATCTGGGCCATAGTCCCGGGTATGTACGGGGCCCACCTAAAGCATGGACAACATCTCCAACCAATCAGTTTCAATAACTTAGGACCCTGATTGATACGTGTAGTAGGCGTAGTATGGGATGCGTCTATTAGATATGGCAATTGGTGTTCGCTGACATAATTGATAACAAAACTGAAATCCTACATTGACATTATAGATTGAACATAGATATATACATGTTATAATAGACACCTGATTGTACACTGGACCCTGGCATGACTTATTCATCCCACATGATATATTGACTGTGATAGACACCTGACCTGATCTGACATTTGATTTCTATATTGACTGACTTTATTGCTCTCTGTTCATATTTCATATGTTATACCTGTCTTTTTTTCAGTACTATTTATCATTATGTACACACTATTTATATGCATGAGCACTTTCTCTTTTTCTTACACACTCATTAGGTCGCTTCTGATGACCCTGGATTCGCACATTTAGGTACTAGATGTTTTATATTATTGATCAGGTGTTTGTTGAGATCGCACATGTTGCGAGGAGCTGGAGTTTCTCTCTTCTTGATTATCGGTATTCCTGCTCTCATGTTATTTTTTGATTCTCTCTATATTGTTTCTAGTAACTATTTCATATTCTTATTCATATGTTATCATTGTGTTAGATATTTATATGTCATATTGTAGTGATATTGATTTATCGTAATAGATTTTATACCTTGTTCAGGTTATTTAGGCTTAACGTGTATATGTGGAGTATTCTCCTCACGTATATACGTCGTCGACTCTCGTCACGACTTTGTTTTCCTGTATTTTGGGAAGCGGGGCATGACACCGATCCCTGGGGTGATCCAAGATCCGTACCGGTTCACGCAATGAAGACCAGATGACGATTCGGATAAAAAACTGCGTCATTTCATGTAAGTGTTTGTCTGTTGGTCTATTTTAATTCTAGCATTCTTTCTTATCATTTCATGTGAATGTGTATATGATTTCTGTATTATTCTATTCATGCCCAATTATTATTATATTGTGATACCCTGGTACTGTTTTATTGATATTTCGTTTACACTGTTATGATTTGGTCCAGTATTCTAGGTATATGAGTATTAAGCATGGCTTTCCTTATTGGTGATAACAGGTTGATAATTGGATGTAAGTTTAAGGATTTAAATAAATGAGATGTTTCATTGATAAATTGGGTCTGCTATACTGGAACAGGGTACTGGGACTAATCATAAAAAATTGACTTAAAGTCTTACTGTCTTGAATATTTTTATAGACTTAATTGAAGTCGAGTTGACTTAGGGTTGGTAGCAGACCAGATTAATCAGAATAACGGATTTTGGCAGATACGCAGTAAATTATTTATTACAGATTTTTATGATATAGGGGATTGAATTTTTGTGATGATGAATTAATGGTATATTTGATGTTTAAGGATATTTAATCTCAGTATTCTAACACTGTAATATTAGCGGCTTTTCTCAATTCTTGTTTAATCTTTCTAATACTTTGATTCAGATCCTGATGTAGGGTATTTAAACTATAATCTGATTGAGGCTTGAAGATGATTACTTTTGATCATAGCTAAGTTTGTGGATACTTGTATGAGTTATTTATCAGACGTGATTCTTCCTTATTGGAGATAAAATAGTTGAAAATTAACTGAATAATCGATGAATGATTAAATAGAAATTTTATTATTAAAAGAAGAGATCTTGGATTTAGATTTGTCAGCGGACTCGATTGGAGTGGAGTTGATCTTGAGTTGAGAAATATGTGTTTGACTGGACTGATCAGAACCAGTGGATTATACGTTTTCCCATTCGAGTAGTTACATTGGATTTGAATCCTTTTGATTGAGCTTGATGGGACCGAGGGTTGACCGATGATCTGGATTGGTTATGGATAGCAGTGACTGTTCAGATATGGTGAAGTCTGTATTTATTTAAATATTAAGACTTGTATACATCAGTGATTTAGAGGAGAGACATATTGATGACTTAGAGGATTAGAGTAGTTCAACATGAACGAAATAACCAGTTACGATTTATTGAACTTGTGATTTACTGTACCGGATTATCTTGACATAAATTGGTATTTGATGTTTACAATGACTGTATCGAGAATCATGGGTTAATGAATTCATTATAAGTTATGTTACGAGTAGATGAGAACTTGATCAGTTTTTATGAGATTGTGCATCGACTAGACGTTGCAGGATATATTACTTATTAATTCTTGTTACTGAAAGTACTGAGAAAGTATCATTAGACCGTAACACTCGGTACAACTCTATTCATCATATACACGGTTACTGATATTGTCTAATGTTATTATTATTATTCACCGTGTATACGATTACTTTTTACTGTACTTTACTGTCACCACATCGTCCTAGTATTCTAGGTAACGTGAATATTGACTGATTTAACTGAGTTCAATAATAATGTAAAAAAATAACTTATACTAGGATTGAGAAAATTGATGGAGGAGACAACGTCTGTATTTTGGGTGGCCTAGGATATAGGTTGTGCAGCCGGAATGGGAGTTCCACTGCAGGGTTCTTAGGGATGACTAACATCATATGATATTACTACTATTACTGTTACTAATACTGTTACTGAGTACCTAGAGATACAGGCCTGATTCAGCGCCAGGCATTTGGGGCCGTGGTTCCGGGTATGTACGGGATCACCTAAAGCATGGACAATGTCTCCAACCAGTCAGTTTCAATAACTTAGGACCCTGATTGGCACGTTGGTAGGCGTAGTATGTGATGCGTCTATTACATGTGACAATTGGTGTTCGCTGACATAATTAATAACAAAATCGCAATCTTAAATTGACATTGTAGACTGAACTTGACATATATGACATTGTATGATATGCACCGGGGAGACTGCGACTGCCGGAAGACATGGCAGAGCTCATCAGCGGAGGATATGTGTTGAGGAAAAGATTAGATTAGGGTTTTTTGTTTTTTAGGTTAAGAGATGATAATGAGGTATTTATAGGGAATAAAATAGGGTCATGGGTAGCGGGTTTGGGGTTAAGATAATTTTGTTAGTTACGATTTGATTTAATAGTTAGGATTAGATTTTGGAGAGTTGGGTTGTTAAGATTAGAATTTTATTAGTTATGATTAGGATTTTGGTTTTAGGATTTAGTTAAGATCTGGATTAGGTTTGGATTGGGATAGAGTTTGGGATTTGAGATTAGATAGGATCATTAGTTAGGATTTGATTTTAATTGATAGGATTATGGGTTGGGTTGGATGTGAACTAATGGGTTATAAGATAATAGGATTTTATGGTTAGAATTTAGAGTTAGTTATGATATGATTAGGATTATAGATGGGGTTGTTCGGATAGGATTTTAGATATGATTAGAATTAGATATGATTAGATAGGATTTGCTTAGTTAGTATTTTACTTATTATTTAGGATTAAGTTTTGATAGAGATTAGATTAGGATGAAGATAAGATTGGTTAAGATGTAGATTTAATTTCTAGGATCATATAGATAGGATTTGGGTTTTAGATTAGTTAGGATTATGAGAATTGGGTTGTGGGATAACGGGTTCGGGAGTAACGAGTACAGGTTTGGGTATAATAAACCATAATAGTAACAATAACAATAATAACACTAATAAAAATAACAATAGTAAACAATAATAATAACAACTAACAATAATATAATAACAACAATATTAACACTACTAATTAACAATAATCATAATATTAACAACATCAACATTATTAATAATAATCACATTAATAATATTAAAAATAAATATTAATCATAATGGGATAATAATAATGAAAATAATTACTACTAATAATAATAACTAAAAGAAATAATAATAATACGTAGTAAAGATGTTAATGAATAATAACAGTCCAAATAATTATTTAATAGTCCAAAATAATTTGTATTTTTTAATAATAATAAGTATAAACAAAGTTAACAAATAATTATAAATTAATCAGTAAAACAAAATAAATACCTAGAAAAAATACAGTATTTTAAATTAGAGATTTTACATTCTACCCACCTTATAAAAATTTCATCCCCGAAATTTCGATAAAGTAGAGTATAATAAAAATCAAGTTTAAGAGAAAATAAAGCTTCGATACTGCTCCCATTGCATCATGGGCGCAACACGCTTCTGTTGCGCACTCTGATCTCTGCTGCCAGCTTCAAAATGGAGTAACCGGCTCCAAAAGACAAGATCAGGGTAAATAGAATCAAAAGAAGGATAGAAATCAAGATATAATCTAAATCACTCTAAAAGAAGAGTTGGAATTAGGGATACTAAAAGATCAAATAGATGGATTTTCAAAGGGAGGACGGTCAATTTCAAATGGAGTCAATGTCATAACATGGATAGTATATGTATATTGCAGTGTAATTATAACTTGTTTTAAGTTACAGGTATGAACTAGATCCTCTTTAAATAAACTTGGCTCTGATACCAAAGAAACCCTGTCACACACCGCTTCTCAAAATACGTGGAAACGGAGTCGCGACGAGAGTCGACGATGTATATACGCGAGAAAAATACCCCCCGTATACACGCTAAGCCTAAAGTACCTGAACAAGTTATATATCTAAACCATAATAAATCAACAATAACTGCAAATATTACATATAAGTATCCACACATGATTAAATAAAGAACTGAAATAAAGACTGAACCTGATATATATATCGAGAATCAGGAAATAACAGGAAGATATAAGAGATGAGAATACCAGAACCAAAAGAGAAAAAACTCCAACTCCTTGCGAACTGTACGATCGCACGGGCACCTGAACAATATAAGAAGATGTCCAAAGTCCTGGATGTGCGAATCTAGGATCGTCAGAAGCGACCTAATAAGTGTGTGTAAAGAGAATGGTGCTCGTGCATAATAAAAATATAAGCAATAACAACATGATAACTGAAATAAATGATAACAGAATAATCGATATCAAGAACAAAGGTATGAACGATATATAACTGACATCATGATAAAAAGAAACAACTAATATCAAGATATGTAACCTAGCCTATGTCACTAGTCTGGTATACAATCCGGTCATGTGTACGATCATATGTCTATCATAGTTATATATATGTACAGTCGGGTGATTACGGTCAGTCACAATACATTATAACAGTTCATTATTATTTGTTATGTCAGCGAGCACCAATTGCCACCTGTAACAGATGCATCCCATACTACCCCTACTACACGTGTCAATCAGGGTCCCAAGTTATTGAAACTGATTGGTTGGAGATTTGTTATGCTTTAGGTGGGTCCCGTACATATCCGGGACCACGACCCAGATGCCTGGCGATGAAGCAGGCCCTACCGCCAGGTAGTTAGTAACAGTAACAATACTCACAGTAACACTGTGGAACAATAAACAGATGGGATATCAGTCATCTCCCGGAACCCTGCAGTGGAACCGTAAGTCAGCTGCGCAACCTGTATCCTAGGTCCACCCAAAATACAGACGCTGTCTCCTCCATCGATTTCCCCAATCCCAGTATAAATTGTCCATTTACATTATTATTTAATTTAGTTAAATCAGTCAATACCCATGTTACTCAGAATACTGGGATGATACAGTGACAGTAACAGTACAATATAACAGTCAATAATAATAGTATACACAGTGAACAATATCAGTAACAGTGAACGGTAACAGTAACTGTGTATGTGATGAGCAATAGAACCGTACAGGGTAGTACAGTCAAACAATCCTTTCCCAGTAACTTTCAATAACAATCCTGTACTTCTAGTCAATATACAATCTTATATATATAATTGATCCAAAATCTCATCCATCTGTACTAAATACAACACTAATGAATCCGCTAACTCATAATTTCAATAGTCATCATGAACATTAAGTATCAATCCATGTCAAGTAATCTGGTACAATAAATCACCGTCTCAATATATCAATAATCAGTGATCAGTTCTATCACGCTATCAATCTACTTTGATTTTTAAGTCATCAATAAGTGAGGTCGATCAATAACTGCTATCACACCCTGAAGTACAGGATCACCGATATCAACTAGATTACTATCATAATAAATTAACCAAGATCATGAATACAGTCAACTGATTATTCTCGAATCAATTAGATTGTTTGGTGGAAGAAATTCGTGTAAAATTTCCTCGAATCAATGAAGAATTACAACGGATCAATACTCCGATTACAAGAGAGGGAAGATGTTCACGCTTGAATCTCCCCTTTGTTTAGTACTGGGTTCTTGATGTGACGGTGGAAAGTGAATCTTATATTCCATTGATCGGGTGAACGTTAGGACCTCTTAGGAATCCTCTCTTTGGATAGCGGACAGAGTAACACAGCTACTGTCCACCAAGAATCTCAAAGAGATTGTAGGCAAAGACAAACTTGTACGCAGCAAGTTGTTAGAAGAGTTGAACTCTCTCTTTCTTTTCAGTGGAGGTCTTGGTGCTTCTACAACTCGCAACCGAAATCTTTTTTTTACTCAGAATTTTCCGATCCACCCCAATTTTTAATGGAGCCTTCTGGGAGCTTCATGAGCCATTTAAAGGCGAGCCCTTTTAAGGTGCCGATGAACAGACGTGCCAAGATGGCATCGTTATCTACCACGTTCCCTGTCTGAGACTTAAAGTAGTAGATATGTTGGTTCGATGACCATTTGCCGTCGAATGCCTGTAGAGTCGGAGCTTTGAACTTGGGAGGGTATGAAACAAGGTCCCACTCGGCCGGATATGGCCGGACCACTCCTGCTTCTTGGAGGTCTTTCCGATTAGTAAGGGCCTCAAGGCGTTGCTCCAATTGACTCTTTCTTTTAGAATGAATCCTTCCATGGTTCAGGTTGTCTTCCCCCTTAGATGAGGATTTAGACGAGACAGAAGTAGATTGCTCTTTCTCCTCGATATGCACAGAAGATGAGGTTTCTCCCTCTTTTCGTTTGCCTTTAGACTTTTTAGAGGAGGCTTTGTCGGTTGACTTCCTCTTATCTTCAAGCAATTGTGCCAGCATCTGCTTGAGGGTATCGATAGATTCTTATTGAGCACGAATCATCTCGAATTGTTCCCTCTGGACCTGGGCTTGTTGCTCAAATCGCCTGGCTGTCTCCTTAGGAGTATTTGTCATGTATATAAAGGCTTCCTTCTCTATGGAAGAGTTCGAATCATGTGACTCTGCAACAGCAGAATGTGAGTCATTTACTTCAATGCCCCGAGGCAGGGCACTGTAATTGATTGGGGCAATCACTCCAGTCTGAGTGCGAGTATGTCGGTACACTCCTGGTTCTGTGTCAGACTCATCGGAGCTGACTACCGGTTGCTTTTCCTTACTTCTGCTTGTCATGTTTGCAGTGATTTCAGGGTACTCTGTGTCAGAGAAGGTCCTCCTTCTGTGGGAGCAATTTCTTTTGGCTGATCGGGAAGTTAGAGTCGACTGTCTGAATATAGACTGTTGGCTTGCATGTGAACTGCAATGGCACTCAGAGAGCATTGTGATAAGCCGTTTACAGCAACACGATGGAGTGATCAAACTAGCACTCCTCTTCTTTGTCAAATAATCTCTTAGATCCGTGGGAGGGGGATCGAAGAGATTAGCCTCGAATTGTCGAGGGCTTTCAACTTGCGAGAGTTATCCTTGCTTCGCAAAGCTGAGACGTAAGGTTCTGAGACGCGGAGCTCACGTCCTGTAAAATGAACGCAGCTCTCGCGTTGTGGCTCTGAAACGCGAGTCTTGCGCCTCTGTTGAGAAGAGACGCGACTCTCGCGTTGCCGATTGTTGCATCTGGGTAGAGTGCCTGAGAAACGCAGTCCTGCTGGGTCGCGCGTATAAATGCAGAGGCGCGGGTCTCGTGTCTTGGATGAGAAGCACGGACCTCGCGTTGCTGCTCGTGGCGTTTGGGAAGTGGAGCGCGAGTTTGGTGAACTTCACGTTTAGGTTGCCAAATGCGGACTTCACGTGTCTGACATGGTTCAGAAGAGACGCGGGCTTGAACCTCACGTCCTACCTCTGTTAGGCAGATAGTTGTTTCAGCTTGTAGTTGACGCGCACGCCGTTGTATGACCCGGGAAAGGAGAGAGACAGGAATATTGCAGTAAAAGTTTTCCTTGAATCAAATGAAAAGGATTACAACAACAACTGTTCCTTTCGGTTACAAGGGAGGGAGGATATTGAATCTTGAATCCCCCTTTGTTTAAGGCTGGGTTCTTCGTGTGGCGGTGGAGAGTGAATCTTGTTCTCCGTTGACCGGATGACCGTCCTTCATGGATCTCCTCTTCGGCCGGTAGAAAGAGTAACTCAGCTCCGTCTACCAAAACTCTAAAAGAGAAGGTAAGCGAAGAGTAACTTGTACGCAGCAAGCTAGCTTGAAGAGTCGAGTTCTCTCTCTGTTGATGATCTCTCTGTTGTCCTCTTCTCCTTCTTTTTGATTGCCAAAAGTCCGACCGCTTCTTCATAGCGACGGGGCTATTTATAGGGGTCCAGGGGTGAACGTGCCCCCCCTGAAAACGCTCCACAATGAGGGCCAACTTCCCCGCTACATGGGCGGTAACTAACCCACGTGCCTGCTAAAGACACGCCACGATGGGGGCTGATTTCCCTTACGTGTGGGCAGTGATTGGTCCCTTAACCAAGGCGGTTATAACTGAGACGCGGGTGTCAGGCCGACGCGTCTTGATGCTGAGACGCGGGTGTCAGGCCGAACGCGCCTTGATGCTGAGATGCGGGTGTCAGGCCGACGCGCCTTGATGCTGAGACGCGGGGGTCAAGCCAACGTGCCTTGATGCTGAGACGCGGGGGTCAAGCCAACGCGCCTTGATGCTGAGACGCGGGTGATAGTCCCTCGCGTCTAGAGTTTGAAACTTTGCTTTTCAATGGCTTGTCCTCCAGTAACTTTTGGACAGCCTACAGAACCCCCTCCAAAGTTTTCGATATTCCGCAGTTAATGGGACGGATTTCGAATACTTTGGACTCTAGCTGAATTCACCTTCATGGCTGGACTGTTGATGCTCCGGGTTCGATCTTATCTGGAGTTGGTCTTCGTGAGTGTACTGTTTGAACTCTTTGAAGCCACCAGAGTTGATCATGTTGAGTGTCTAGATGCACAGTCTAAACTTCCCCGATTGCTTTTAGTCTGTCACAAGTGTGCTTTAAGCCAGGAGTGGTTAGTCGTCTGCTTGCGTCAGTGTACTGTTGAACTGATTTTGCAGAAGTAGGAGGCCGAACGCAGGTTCTTTTCAAAAAGCCGAGATGGTACTGCTTTAAAGACGCGATTTCTGTAGAGTGGGTCCTTTGGCAATGGAAACGCGCCTGATCTTCTATGAGGCAGACGCGATGTTGGGCCCGCTGGGTCGGATGCGGACTTTGTAGAGAGACGCGACCTTCCGAATGCATTTATGGAGATGCTGACGGGGCATGTCCATCGAAGAGGTGCGTCCCTTGGGTGCGAATCTGTGCCGTGTGATGATTACGCCGCCAGCTGGCCTGGGGAACCGGCAGGATTTCACCTTTTGGCGCGCGGATTTCTTGGTTCATTAACTGATCCGTGCCACGTGTCAAATGACGACTCGCTGTGGAGTCATGACGCATGATCTTCGCGAAGATTTGCTCTACGCGTCATGCGATGATTTGCTGTAGCTTTTATCGGGTCACACGCCGCGTATCTTTACCAATCCTTGTGCCTATAAATAGCCACAGTTGGAGAGATACCTCTTCTTCTCCGAGCGTTCTATTTTAGGTTTTTTTAAGAAACAGAGTTCTTCTTCCCCTGTTCATACTCACATCAGATTCTTGATTGACAATGGCACCCAAGACCAAGCCAACCGCATCTTCTTCACGGGCGACCGTCGACGAGGCCCGGAGGGGCGCTTCTTCTGCGCAGGATGCTGCTTTCCCAGGTATAATGCCTGTTGGGCGTGGATTTCGCCATTAACGGAAGCCCTAAGAATCTTTAACACAAGATGCGGTCTCAGACGCAGTCTTTGAGTTGATAACCGAGGCGCGGGTTTGGACCCTCGCGCCATTGGGTCCTGCGTTTCGGATTCTTCACTTAGGATATTTCTAATTGTGAAGGGTTCAGACGCGGACTTGGTTTGCAGAACGCGGATTTGATCCTTGCGTTCTGTTTCATCAGCTGCCGATTTTGATGAATCTGGCACTTGAGTCCAAGTACTTAGAAATCTGGGGGTGTGAAAGGAAGGGAATTACCCTCCTTAACTTCTGACGATTATGGTGATGGAAGGGTTAAGGTGGATAACTCCCTTCTTTTCGCACCCCAGAAGTGACATCAAGGAGAATGTGGTGGAGACGCGGATCCTGTAGGTCTGGACGCGGGTTTGATAATTCCTGCGTCCAGTATCTCTTCTGCGTTTGGACGCAGTTTCGCAGGACTGGACGCGGATTTGATAATTCCTGCGTCCAGTATCTCTTCTGCGTCTGGGTTATAAACACTTAGCATTTTTGCTTCTAATAAAGTATCTAACTAAGTGTCATTTTCTTTTATAGTGCCCCATCCTTCTGCCTCACGCGCCACTTTGGACATGTGGGTGGCGCTGACCGGGACTCGATCTTTGTACTACGAAGGACTGTCCCTGTGACTGCTGACAAGTCGCCGGATCGCAGGGAGAGGCTCTCTAATGTTGACATGAGAACTCTTCGGGTACTTATGACCGATGCAGCATTCACAACAGATGCTCACGTGAAGCTGGAGAAGCCTGCCTTCTTCTTCGGAGATCGTATCGACGACGGCGGCTATCGTGTGTATGACGGAACTTATAAATGGCTCCGTCAGATAAAGGGTGGAAGATTCTTTCTTCCGGACATGGAGAGGATGTTCCCCCTGTCCTACTTCCAGCTCATGTCCGTCCCTCGGAAGATGGAATGGGACCTTTCTCGATACGTCCCTGAGATTACTCTCGGTGATTTGGGTTCCCATAAAGTACACCGTCATGATAGCCATGACAGGTCGGTTCTCGGCCTTTTCCCTGGGTCGCGCAAGTCTGAGGTTCCGGTTGGAGAGATACCACAACTTGGCACTACCTTCCTCAACTCGTTCATGGAAGCGGAGGGTGATTATCCGGCCGGTTTCCGTCCGCCCGGGTGGGTCCATTCCACGGAGAACTACTGGTGGGGCAGGATGGTGGGTTTCGTCCTCACCGATCTTGGGGATCTGCTAAAGCGTGTGAGGCTGTACCCAGCGGTCAGGGCCGTACAGTGGGGTGTCCCACCAGGCTTTCATAACTTTTTCGGGGTCTTGGAGCGCTACAATCCTCTGACGGGGACATTCTTTACCCCGGTCGGAGAGATGGGCCTTGCACTGCACGAGCTACATGAGGTCTCGGGGTTGGCAACAGGGGACATTCCCTATGAGGAATATGTCCCGACCACTGAGGAGCTCCATCTTTTGAAGAAAGAGTTTCCTCGGGTGTACGAGACTTACTGGGAAGTGATGTGTCACTTCCACATTTGCGGTCAGTTAACCGCCTGGAGGTCGCAGGGAGTCAAGCAACTGTCTTGGGCCAGCTACTTGTTTAACGGTGTCAACAAGAAAGACCATCCGATAACCCGACTGGCTCCCAGCTCCGACGTGGAAATTGAAGACAGGATCACCCAGGCTCCTGAAGGCTTCTACACCACGGTTTCGAACGAGGACGGTTTCGACCCTGACCTGGTTTTCGAAAGCTTCCACCATCAAGCCCGGACCCCTATCTCCGACAGGGCACTGTTGGCAGGCTTCTTGATGCTGTGGCTAAAGCGTTGTGTGGTGCCCACGCTGCCACATGAAGCTATTGTTGCTGACGTGGTGTACCCGGCGGTGCTCCTGGCCCATGGCAACCCTATAGCCCTTCTCCCAGCCGTGGTGGCTGGCATTCAGAGCGGGTTGCGGGCGCTAACCAAGAGTTTCTGCGAGGCGCCGAAAATTGTCGACTCCCACGGCAAGCCATATGTTGACTCAGAGGGGAATCCGACGGTGAAGCGCCCCAACCCTCGGATCGAGCTGCCTTACACGTACCTCATGGCTTGGTACGTGATGCACTGCCCTTCTCTGATGACGGCAGTGCGTTGGAGGGAGAGTTCCGTCCCTTTTGTACAGCGGTTGGAGGATTCGAGCTGGCGTGATCTTTATATATATTACATCCGAAAGCGACTTTCAGATCCTGCGAATTACCAGCTCCATCGCTGCTTCCCCGAGATCTCTGGTGCATCTTTCGGGGATCTATTTACTGATTCCGCGGGCCCAGATGGCTTCACAAGGTTGCCCGCGTGAGTCTTCTGGTGGTTGATCAATATTCGGCCCGGATATGTGCTTTTCCGGCATGGGACTTCATGCACTATCGAGCCGTACATGCCGAATCGTTTCGCTCGACAATTCGGCTACGATCAACTCTACGTCGGGAATCCCAATGCTCGACTCGCCTTCGAAGGGAACTTGTTCGAAGGTGCTCGGGCTTGGTACTACAGTGTGGCCGGAGGGACGGGAGCAACTTTTCGTCTACCTATTGAGGGGTCCAAGTGCCGCATGAGCTTCAGCTTCTGCACCTGGTATTCTCAGGTTAACCAGTCACCAGACTTCGCTCCGGGGTCTTCATGTATTGAGAGCATCAATGCAAATCTCGAGGCAAAGTCAGAGTCTGGTAAACCCTCGAAACTCATCGAACAGTACCTGAAGGCCCAGAAGGAGGTCGGGAGAAGATCGGGAAGGGAGCCACGAGCAGTAAGGGCGGAGCCGCGACCAACAAGGGAGGAGCCGCAAGCAGCAAGGGCGGAGCCACGAGCAACAAAGACTCGACAGGTGGTAAGCAAGCGTCGTCAACGCTCTGCTTCAACTGCTGAACCTGCTCCCAAGAAGGTTCGGAGAGACTTGACAACCGAAGTCTCCCAATCCGAAGACATCCCTGCTGTCGTTGAGGTACCGAGGGAAGAAGATATAGCTGAGGAGGATGTTCCTTTAGTCCGTGCCCTAGGTCGAGCGGCAGAGATCGTAGGTCTACGGAGGAAGGGGAGCTCGTTGACAGAGCCACCACCGCTGACGAGGATGAGCAGCTAGAGGTTGACATCATGAGTGGAGGAGATGTCGATATTCTGGGGATTTCAGTTCAACCCGGATTTTTACGTGCTCATGAAGGGAGAGATGAGGCACAGCAACCTGGGTCACCTTGTGTCTTCATCTCCAGTCCTCGGGCAGTTGACCCCAGCCCTACCACTGGGGTAATTGGTGGCAAGGCTCCGGCTGCAGAAGTCTCGTGCGGGGCGCTATCGTCTTCCTCACTCTCAGGGGAGAGCGAGTTTGAAGACGAGGTCGACTACGGCGATGAACCCGCTCTTCCTGATTCGAGTAAGTTCTCCCACATCTCAGAGGAAGAAATATACGGGGGTGAGCCATCAATGGTATCACAGCTGGTGATTACTCCCACTGAAGGTACTCTTTTCACCTTTTGACCTAATTTCCCTTTTCATTTTGAAGAGGATGTTTTAACATTCTTCTTTTATGCTACAGGGTCGGCCGGGACATTGAAGCTGTGATCTCCTCGCATATCGAGGAGACGGTAAAAGAGCTGACCCAGTCCGAAGGAGCCAAGGCTTCAGTTACCGAGATAATTCCAGAGAGGGCAACTACTGAAATTGGGGAGCCTTCAATTTTGCCGGAAGAGGAGGCAACTCCTAAGGCTGGGGAAGAATCCACTCTGCAGGGTGAAGAGGTTACTATTGAAGCCAGGGAGACTTCCACTCCGCTGGGCTCGCCCAAGGATTCAACATCTCTGGACCTTCCAGATGTTGCGCTTACTGCTCCATCATTAGCTGTGGAGGCTCCTGCAGCGATAACACTTCCGGAAGTGCCAGTGGCCAGCACGACTCTCGCGCAAAAAGAGCCGGCTTGCACCCCTTTCCTTATGATAGAAAGGGGGTCGGGGAGTACCTCGGGTGATGACACCATGGATTTCCTGACACGCAAAACGGTGCAGCAGTTCCTTGACGCGATGCGATCGTGCATCGATTTTATCCTGTTTGGGCGTAGCTCTTTTGACTTTTCCCGGACGTTTCTCGGAAACATGGCCGGTAACATCGAATTAACCGGAGGCTCCTTGCTTGCCAAGTCGTGTATGCTGTTGGTGGAGCGACTGGGAAATGACCTGAAAGAGCTGAAGTCTTTGGACAATGCTAGTTCTTCTCAAGAAGCCCAGGTCATCTTGACTAGGCTCCTAACCACCCAGGAACAAGAGCGACAGGAGGTGGAAGCACAAGTTGCTGAAGAGGTCCGCAATCTCGAGCGTTCCCAAACCGAATGTCAGAAACTGGCTGACGATTCAATGGAATCCGAGTTCATCCGACAAAACGCAGAGCTCGCCATTACCAATGCTCGGTCTGCCATTGCTAAGGCGGAAGCCATGATCGCGGAAAATGAGAAGACGCTTGCCACTGTCCGGAAGAGGCTGGAGGAGCAACAAGCTGCGAAGGCACGAGCTGAAGAAAGCCAGACCATTCATTCCTCCAGGTTGGAATCTCTGCGAGCACAGCTGGCTGCAAAACCCTTTTTATCTGAAGAGGAGCTGCGGGTCCAAGCCATGATGGAGGCTGAGAAGGCACGTCAGCACGAGATGCATCGTCTCAGGGAGCGTATCCGTTCTTTGCCGGATCAAGACTTTTAGCCTTTTCCCCTTCTTCCCTTTTTTTAAAAAAAAAAAAAGAGGACACTCTATTAGAGTGTTTGTATCCACTTTTACTATTTTCGATATAATAAAAGTTTTTGAAGTTTTTGTTCCATCTTCTTTGTTTAGCTGTGGATGAATTCAACTCCCTGATCACTGGCTGTGAATACTGAACTTAGGTAAGACTAAGTTCTTTCAATGAGACGCGGCGTCGAGCTTGCTGAGACGCGGCATTGATCCATAGAGTGAGACGCGGTCATCCGTCCATAGGAACTTAGATAGGACTAAGTCCTTTTGATGAGACGCGGCGTCAATCACAGGGTGAGACGCGGTCATCATTCCATAGGAACTTAGATTTCACTAAGTCCTTTTTGATGAGACGCAGCGTCAATCATAGAGTGAAACGCGAATTTGTCCTGCTGAGAAAGACGCAGATAGAGCAGACGCGAGGGACGCAGCATTGTTTGCTGAAGGGACGCGACGCAGGCATTCTTCTGGAACGCGGGTGGATGTCTTTCAATCTGAGAAGGGAGACGCGGTTCTTTGGACGCGACTTTCCTATCTGTGTTTAATACAACCTGACTTAAAGATTTTATGAGATCTTTGACCGTCAAGTCTTCGCTGACGATTGGGAAACCGGGTCATCCGTTGTTTTCCAAGGCAGTTGTCCACGCGTCGATTTTTCATTGGACTGAAGGCGTTAATGCCTTTTAATGCGAAACCGGCGCTGGCGGTTGGAGACCAGTGTCTGCGACGGTTCCCAAAGCGACGCTCCACGCGTCAGTCTCTCATTGGACCTTGGCAGTCGTGCGGTCACCAAGGCAACGGTTCCGATTAGCGCACCATTAATGACAGTTATTAGGGTCTGCCTATAAATAGGGCTGACCCTCTTCCTCTTTAACAATCCAGACCCTGGACTGTTCTTTCTTTGGCTTGCTCTGAGAAGTCTCGCCTCCTTCAAAGTCTCTAAAAGGGATCCTGTGTTCATGGATAAAGATGGCTCTGTGGATGAAGATGACCCAGGGCTTTTATGCTCCTGTTTGGTCTCTTCAAGAAAAAGCGTCTCTTGGATCATCTTGCTCATTCGCATTTGGATGCAGAGAGCCCAACTCTTGGTAGAGGCCTCTGCTGGTATGTCACCCCTACGTCTTTAGTCCATCCAGGCCTGCACCTTGGCCCCTCTTAAGGAGACGTCACCGTCTGAATGAAATCTTGGTGCATTCCTTTTCTGGAATTTGTGCCATTGATTTGAGCTTCCCTGAACACGGGTACTGAAGTCCTTGGCACTTGACGCGGGCTTTGCTCATGAAGTTCGCGTTTTAAGGCCATTGACTCGGATGAATTCCAAATTGGGCTGAAATTTTCAGACCCGAATCTTGCAACTCCTGTTTATTCAACAGAGAGATGGCAGTTTTCGGCGTTTGAAAATTTTTCGCGTCTTGTACTTTTAGGCCCGGGCGTAAGATGAGGCTGCGTTTGAATCCTGTGTGTTCCACAGTTCTGATTCGCGTCTGTCTCTGCTGACGCAGTAGTTTGGCTCACCGCGTGGGCTTATTCCCGCGTTTACAATTCTCCATAATAGCCGCGTTTGTTACTTAGTATTCTTTAAAGTATACCAAGTTCCAGATTTGCTAATCCTCTTGTTTATCTTTGCAGGTGGGCTTAGTCATCCTTCTTCATGTTCGCTAAGTCCGTGGGAGAATGTATCGGACGGCGAACTTGTTCGATGTTCGTCCACAAGGGAATATATTATGGTCCTCGTCGTCCACAAGGGAATATATTATGTCCCTGACGAGGAATAGACTCTCGCCAAGGTCTCTTCAGATCCACTGCACCAATCATGCCTGCTGGCAAGAGATGGTCAGGGTAAGTATGGCGACGAGGAGGTTACGGTGGACACGGCGGCAGGTAGGATCCTCTTCCTCTCCCACCCCAGAAGTAACATCAAGGACTCCTCATGTCTGCTGGTTGGTCTGCTGGGGGAAGAGATGTTCATAAACGAAGGGTTGCCGGACTTTCTGCTTCCACCGGACCTCAAGAACACCATTGCTCTTAGCTTAGTCAGCTAGGGCTCTTTCGATGTTTACATCATGCATCGTGGTGTAACCAGCTTCTATTGTAGCCACAAAACATCGCGCACTTGGAATCAGACGCAGCTTTAAGGAGTGAGTGCAACCTCTGAGAGGGAGAGGGACTTCTTTGTACTCCTCAATTGTAACACTCCATCTTATTGTAAGAGAGCGTTTTGATTGTAACACTCAATCTTATTGTATAAGAGAGCGTTTTTGTATCACTTTCATATGCCTGGATATAAATAAAAGTGACACTTTTCTTTTTGTCCCTTCTATTGTCTTGAACTCTTTTTTGTCTCTTTTTGCTCAGACACATAGAAGCAAAGAATCTTTGGCTTATCAAAAATGAAAATTTTAACAAGTCAAATTTTGTGGAGAAAAGATCCTATTTCAGGAACTCTCATGATACTGTCAGAGGTGTAATATTAACTTGACAGAGGTGAAATTTTGATGGACCCGCCACTTTATAAGAGAAAGTGACAAGTAGAATTGGTACCCCCAGGGAGGGTGAACTTTTATCAAGTGTTTGGGATTAACTTGATTGAGCTCAACTGGGGATTTGATGGAAACACTGTTGATGGTGTAGTATTAACCTAACAATGTTTTTAGGTAGACTTGTTATTCTGTTGAAGAGAATAACAAGTGGGACTAGACTCGTGGGAATCTAGGAAAGTTTGTTACCGTCAGAGGTGTGATATTAACTTAACGGGTTGGAAGTGGTCTTGTCAGAAGTGTAATGTTAACTTGACAAGGATGTGAGTCAGAGGTGTGATATTAACTTAACTCAGAAGTGTCACTGTCATAGGTGTAATGTTTAACTTGACAGTGAGGGTAATGCTAGAGGTGTAATGTTGAACTTAGCATTGGTCATCTCGGCTTGCATAAGGAAGTCCGAGGGAAAGGTCAAAGCCATAGGTGTATTGTTGAACTTAGCAATGACTTGGATGCTAGAGGTGTGGTGTTAACTTAGCATCATCTATTTCAGCTTCGATATGGAAGTCTGAAGAAAAGTGACTGTCAGAGGTGTAGTATTAAACCTGGTAGAAACTTAATTACTGTTTAGAGGTGTGGTGTTAAACTTTAACAGTAATTTGTCAGAGGTGTGATATTAACTTGACAAAGATTGACTCATGACAAGAGCAATTTGAGGACCTGTCATTCTATTGGTGAGAATTGACAGGTGAAAATTTTGAAATGCCAGAGGTGTAGTATTAACTTGGCAGATTTGAAAATTTGATATTCCGTGTAGAGTTGACAAACAAAATTTGTACTCGACAAGGAATATTGAAAAGTTTTCATTACCAGAGGTATAGTGTTAACTTAGTAATGGTTGTATTTTGTAGACCTACCATTCTGTGGATGAGAATTGGTAGGGGATTTTGGAGGAAAGAGTGGAGCCAAGTCCACTTTAGGATTTTTAGCAAACCCTCAGCTATCAACGGATTTGAGGTGCCTTTACCAACTACCGTTTGAGTTGGGCTAGCCATGCTATTCCCCTCAGCATGATGAGTTGTCGAAGACTTATGTTGGACTTAAAAGCCAACATTTTCTTCTATCCTTAGCCGTCGGGGGCGTCGGATCAAATGGGAACGTGTCCCTTAGGATTTTTAGCAAATCCTCAGCTGTCAACGGGTTTGAGGTGCCTTTACCAACTACCGTTTGAGTTGGGCTAGCCATGCTATTCCCCTCAGCATGATGAGTTGTCGAAGACTTATGTTGGACTTAAAAGCCAACATTTTCTTCTATCCTTAGCCGTCGGGGGCGTCGGATATTGATGAAGAAGCTCTTGTTGTTTTGATCAGAGGTGTATTTTTAACTTGATCAGCGGAAGAATACCATCTAAGGATAGTACTTCTTCAGGAACCTGCCATTGATCGGCATCATAAGTGTATCGCCATTCGGGGTTATGATGCGATATGACCCATTTGAGTAGACTGACTCTACTACAAATGGTCCTTCCCATTTGGGTTGGAATTTTCCCTTTGTCTTGTGCGTCATCACCATGGGTCTTCTGACGGCTAAGACAAGATCGCCTTTCTTGAAAGTTCGCACTTTAACTTTCTTGTTGAAGGCTCTGATAATTCGAGCTTGGTAGAGCTCGATTTGCTGTTAGGCCTGCAGATGCTTATCATCTAAGGCCTCCAGTTCTTGGAGTCGCTGTCGATGCTTCTCCTCTGTTGTCATCTCCGCTGTCAGGGCGACGCGTAGAGATGGAATTTGGATTTCGAGTGGAAGGACGGCTTCGCACCCGTATACCAAAGAAAATGGCGTAGCTTTAGTTGGGGTTCGCACAGTTGTGCGGTAAGCCCATAAGCATTCACCCAGCTTGTCGTCCCAGTCACGTTGACTTTTTGAAACGAACTTCTTAAGAAGCTTACCAATGGTTTTATTGAAAGCTTCTGCGAGGCCATTAGCGGCAGGATAGTATGCCGTTGAGGACACACTCTGGATTCTGAACTTGGCGCAGAATCTCTGGAAAGCCTGGCTAATGAACTGGGGTCCATTGTCATGGACAATTCGCCGAGGTACACCGAAACGGTAAATAACGTGGTGTTTTCACGAACTTGATCACGTTCGACGACTTGACTTCCTTTAGGGAAATGGCCTCAGCCCACTTAGAGAAATAATCGGTTATTGCCAAAATAAACCGATGTCCTTTTGATGATGGTGGGCTGATAGGGCCAACCACGCCCATGCCCCACATTTCAAATGGCCAGGTAGAGGCCGTAGAGTGGAGGTACCCTGGTGCTTGATGGATGAAATCCCCATGCACTTGGCAAGCGTGGCATCTTTTAGCATAAGTGACGGCGTCGGCAACCATCTTGGGCCAGTAGTAACCCAATCTTTAGAGTCGATGTGCCAGTTTCGGGCCAGGTTGATGGGCTCCACACATACCGTCGTGGGCTTCCCTCAATACCTCTTGAGCCTCCTTTGGTGAGAGGCACCGGAGCAAGATCCCGTCGTGCGATCGACGATACAATGTTCGTGTAATCGCATTGTAATAGAATTTGGGGGCTTTCCTTCGAATGGCAGCCGCCTATTTGGTGTCTTCAGGCAGGATGCCATACAAGACATAATCGATATAGGGGAATCGCCAGTCTTTAAGTTCTGGCCCGGTTGACAATTCCAGCGATTCTTTGCCTTGGCAATCTCCCTTTGACTCCTGATAGACCTCGAGAGCATTTCTCGGGCAATACAGGTCGTGGCTGTGGACGAATATCTTCTCCATTGCTCCAGCTAAAAGAGCTAAGGAGGCAGCCAGGGATGCGAGTGCATCTGCGTGCGCATTTTGCCTGCGCGGTACATGGTCGATGTAGAAGCTTGTAAACCCCTCGGCCATGCGGATAGTTACATTGTAATAGGGTACTAAGTCTTCATGTCTGACTTCGTACTCCCCGCGAACTTGGCTGACGATGAGCTTGGAGTCGCCGTATGCCTCGAGATTTTTGACGCCAATCTCATCGGCGAATTGCATCCGAATCAAAAGTGCGTTGTACTCCGCCACATTGTTGGAACAAGGCTCAGTTAATGAGACGGCTCGGGGAATCACATAATTTTGTGGGGATACGAGTACTACTCCTACCCCCACTACTACGTGTCCTTTTGGGCTTGTTCTTGATGCACCGTCGAAGAAAAGTTGCCATACTTGACTTTCGAACGATGTCTGAGTCAGGCAGACTTCAGCAACTTCGTCTGGGAGATCCTCATAGATTTTGGCTGCCCTCGGATCTGGGTGCTCAGCTAGGAAATCCGCGACCGCTTGTCCCTTAATGGCCTTTTGTGGTAAAAAGCGTATCTCATATTGGGAGAACAATATGGCCCATTTTGCCAGTCGGCCATTTAGCGATGAAAGTTTAGTCATAAGTAACCTCAGGGGGTTGACTTTTGATATGACGTTTATAGTTTGGCCTACCAGATAATGTCGCATTTTCTGGATAGCGAACACCAGTGCCAAACATTCCTTCTCGATCGGGTTATACCGATGTTCGGCTCCGATCATTGTTCTACTCAGATAGTAGATTGCTTGCTCACGTCCTTGATCGTCATTCTGAGCTAGTAGAGCTCCCAAAGAATGATCCATCGCTCGGACGTACACCAGAAACGGCTTTCCGGATACTGGAGCTGCAAGGACTGGTGGTTGGGTGAGGTATTGCTTGATTTCCTCAAACGCTTTTTGGCAAGCGTCATCCCAAATGAATGAGACACCCTTCTTCATCAGCTTAGCGAAGGGTTGGCATCTTCCGGAGAGGTTTGAGATAAACCTGCGGATGTATGCCAATCGTCCTTGCAATCCCCTGAGTTCCTTGAGATTTCTCGGGGTTGCATCTCCTGGATAGCGCGAACCTTTTCCGGGTCCAAGTGAATTCCGGTGGATGTTACAACAAATCCTAAGAATTTGCCACTGGCCACCCCCAGGAAGGACTTTGTGGGATTCATCTTCAATTGATGAACCCGCATGATGTAGAAGACCACCTTCAGGTCTGTCATATGATCACCTTTAGTGCGGCTTTTTACCGCGATGTCATCAACATAACATTCCACTGTTTTGCGTATTTGCTGATGGAAAATGGCGTTCATGGCCCTTTGGTATGTTGCCCCTGCATTTTTCAGTCCGAAGGGCATGACGGTATAGCAATAAACCCCCAATGGTGTCCTGAAGGAGGTGTGCTTTTCATCGTCAGGATACATTTTGATTTGATTGTATCCTGAGAATCCATCCATGAAGGACATTCGCTCGAATCCGCAAGTATTGTCAATCATAATATCTGTGATTGGCAATGGGAATTCGTCTTTGGGACAAGCCTCATTTAGATCACGGAAGTCGATGCAGATCCGGATCTTCCCGTTCTTCTTGGAGACGGGGACGATGTTGGCTACCCAGTCGGGATGTTGTTCTTCCCTAATGAAGCCAGAATCAATAAGTTTTCTGACTTCTGATTGAATTGCCTCCATTATTTCTGGGCGAAACCGTCGCTGCTGTTGTTTGACAGGCTTTACGTCCGGATTGATGTTGAGGCGGTGCATAGCCACTTGAGGATCAAGTCCTGGCATGTCCTCATAATTCCAGGCGAAGACGTCTATATACTCTTGTACAAGAGATATTAGATCTTTCTTCTCCGAAGGTGACAGGCCGTCACTTATGAAGATGGGCTTAGGGTTAGCCTCATCTCCTAGGTTGATCTGAACAATCTTATCTTCTGTGGGTGGCTCGCGCTGTTCAAAGCGGGTGTCCCAAAGAGCATTTAAATGTTTGATCCAAGGATCTGTATCGGATTGGATCATTTCTTCATCTCCATCTTCGAGGTGGCTTGTCGAAACCATGTTCATTGAAAGTTCCTTGAAGATGTTGCCGACACTGACATCTGACTCCCAGGATGATGTGTCTGAAGAATAATTGTTGCTCGACGATTCTTGAGAATCGGAGGCTGATGGAACTGGAGTTGATACATAGCCCAACCCCCGGCGTGTCCGATGATAATAATCGGGGGCCTTCCCTTTTGGCACAAAGGATTGAAGCAACGTCCTCCTTCCTTTGCCGAAGTTCAACCCGGGTCTGTCGGTTAGATCGTACCCCATGCACCTCATCATTTTGAGTGCTTTTGGTTCATAATGATCGAACTGAGGTGATTCCTCCTCGCCTTCCGATTCGTCGCGGGGCGTTGGTTCAGACGAGATTCGCCCAAAGAGAATTGGTTTTTGGCCTTTCCGTCTTGCTGGAACCATGAATATAGATTCTTGCGCATTATCATTGTCTTGGTATGTCTCGAAGGACGATTTCACTGGTACATGCAATGATGTCAAGGCACCCATTACCGACCAGAGATCGTCATCTATATCAGTGCTAGTGTCTGACGGTATTGAATCAGAAGCACACACAGAAAAATACGCAAAATCTAAATCTTCATTAATATACCAACCGCCTACATCATCGGTGGTATTATCGACATCGGGTTTATTAGTGCCCGTTACAAGTGGTTCTAACTCCCACAGGCACTCTTCTTTCTCAAGCTCAGTGTCTGCCTCATTACCAGAGTCTGGCTCTTCTGGTTGTGGGGCTTCATCTGTTTCCACCGGATCTTGGTACAGCAAAGAGTCGGTGAAATAATTCTCGACCCCTTTGAACGGATGCCTTTCGGCAATCAACGTCTGCACATTTCCACCCCCGTCAATGTACTTCATGACTTGGTGGAGAGTGGAGGGAACGATGGAGTTGCGGTGAATCCACGGTCGTCCCAGCAACAGATTGTAGGAAGTGTCGACATCGATGATGTAGCATGTCACCTCCGACTTGAGGCTTCCAATCTGACACTTGAGCTTGATCTTCCCCATCGGACGGGTCTGGTTGGCATTGAACCCATAGATAGTCGTCTGGGTAGGGCTCAAACGATGGGTAGGAATGCCGAGATGTTGCATGACCCGACGAGGCATGATGCTCAACGCGGACCCTGGATCTACCTGGATGCGGTTCACCTCAGACAATCCGATATACCCTGTGAAGTACAGGGGTCGATCATGCTTCCCTTTCACCTGCATATCATCTGCCGTGAAGGTGATGCAGGGGGCATTCTGGGAGGTGTGGAGGCAATGCTCTACATCTTCCTCCTTCGGCACCTGGGTCATGAAGACCTCAGCATTTGCCAGAGCTTCTTGCAGAGCTTCCCTGGTCGACTTTGATAGTCTAAGAAGTTCATACAAGGTAATGCGTGCCGGAATGTTGGCCAACTGAGCCAGGACATCAAAACGGTAAGGTGGCGTAAATCCTTCCGTAATGCCCTTTTGAAGGGCTCGAGAAAATCGAGTCCCCTTCTGCTTCTCCACAGGTGGCTTTGTAGAGGGCTTGACTGGCTCCGCAGTTGGTTGTGGAGGGACTTCTGCCGTTTCGCCGTACTGTTTCAAGTACGCCTGTCCTGAACGGGTTCCCGCCATCGGTTGGTTGGGCTCTGCGGCCAGGACTGTCGTTTCCTCCTCTGAGTCGGTCAGTGAAGGGATATCAGTCTCCGCTTCTCGAGAGGAGGCACCTACCACATTGCAGGATGAGGCTTTTGCCTTGCCTTTGGATTTCCTGTTGGTCACAGTAGTCCATTGCTGTTCATTGACAAGGTCAGGGTGGACCCACATAATTTCCCCTTGAGGTGTAGGGACGGGTACCAAGCCTTTCTTTTGCTGCTGGTGAGGGTCTGTGTTGACCACTCTCAGCTCTCCTCTTGGGATAGGAGCTACCCCCGCAGGCATTGGAGGTTGTCTCCCGAACTGGAGAACTGACGTCACATTAGCCGTCACCTTCTTCTGCTCTGGTCGGAGTTTTAACACCTCCGCGTCAATCAGAGCTTGAAGGACGTCCTTGAAGACGTAGCAGCTTTTGGTAGGATGTCCCAACATTCTGTGGTACATGCAGTAGTTGGGATTGTCGGTCTTGCCGACTTCCTCTGGGCGTCGAGCTTCAGGGAGCTTCAGTCGGTTGCTCTTGTTGAGTAGTTTAAAGAGCGAATCGACATGTTCCTCCTTGAAGGAATAATGTTTGTTGGCGCGTGGCTGGCTTGAAGAGCCACTCGCCTTGCCTGTTTGAGGTTTGGCGGGAGATTTGGTCTCCGTGGCCAAATTATCCTTCCGCTTTGTTTGGAGGGATGTGTCCGGCGCACGCCTTGTCGACCTTTCCGGCCTAGGCTTACCTTCCTCCGCTCGGACGCGGGCGACAATCTCCTCAGCCTGTTCACCTTGTTGGACTAATTACTTCCAGGTGCGGCTTTCAGCAACTCCTATTTGAGCAAGGAGTGAGGTTTGGAGATTGTGGCGGCATGTTTCCACCAGGGTGGCCTGGGTCATACCGCTTGGACACCGGAGTGCCATGTTCCGAAATCTTTCCACGAAAGATTTGACAGACTCCCTCTCCGCTGTTTGGTAGCTAGAAGGGTAGGCATTGTGACCTCCGAGTCATCTTCGAAGAAGCGTGTTAAGAACAGCTTCTCCAGATCGCCCCAGTTCTTGATAGAACCTTCTGGGAGCTTCATAAACCATTCAAAGGCTAACCCTTTCAGGGTGCCAATGAACAAGCGCGCCAAAATAGCGTCATTATCCACTACATTCCCGGTCTGGGATTTGAAGTAGTAGATGTGCTGGTTGGGGACCCCTTCCCGTCAAATGCTTGGAGGGTTGGAGCCTTGAACTTAGGAGGGTACGGGACTGAATCCCACTCAGCCGGATAGGGCCGGACCACTCCCGCTTCTTGGAGGCCTTTACGGTTGGTAAGGGCCTCGAGGCGCTGCTCCAGTTGACTCATTCTTTTAGCATGAGCCTTTTCTGCGTCTTGCGACGAAGATTTGGACGAATTCGAAGTAGATCGCCGCGCCTCTTCAGAAGGTTCGGAAGATGAGCTTTCTCCCTTTCTCCCTTTGCCCTTCGACCTCCTAGGAGGAGATCTCCTCCTGTCTTCAAGCAACTGCGCAAGCGCCTGCTTGATGGAGTCGATAGATGCCTGTTGAGAAAGGATCATATCCATTTGCGCCTTCTGGATCTGCTCCAAACGTTTTGTCGTCTCGTCAGGAGTGCCTGTCATGTAAGCAGAGGCCTCCTTCTCGACGGAAGAGTTCGATGCCCTAGATTCCACTACGGCGGAGTGAGAATCGTTCACTTCAACGCGCCGTGGGCTAAGGCATTATAGTCAATTGGGGGAATGGCCCCCGTCCGGGTACGAGTGTATCGATACACCCCTTCCGGTTCAGAGTCAGACTCGGACTCATCTGAGCCGACTGCAATTTATTTTCCCTTGCTCCTGCTTGTCATATTTGCAGTGAGCTCTGGGTACTCAACGTCAGAGAAGGTCCTCCTTCTGTGGGAGCGTCTTCTTTTAGCTGACGGAGGAATCAGGGTCAGCTGTCTGACCAAAGACTGCTGGTGTACGCTTGATCCGCAACGACACTCCGAGAGCATGGAGATGAGCCGTTGGCCGCAGCATGACGAAGTGACCTGATTGGCACTTTTTTCTTCGTCAGATAATCCCTCAAATCCATGGGAGGGGGATTGAAAAGATTAGCCTCGCAACGTCGAAGACGGGAGACATCCATGTGCTGCGTAGTCTGGACGCAGACTTCAGGGACGCGATTTTCGCGTCGCGGCTGTGGAACGCGCGTCTGGCGTCTCTGTTGAGATGAGACGCGAGTGTCGCGTTGTTGTTTGGTGCGTCGGAGCAGAGACGCTTGAGAGAGGGTGGGCTGCTGGGCCCCTCGTCTCTGGGCGCGTGCTTCCTGCGTTTGACGAGACGCAGAAGCTTCGTCTTGGCGCTTGGTAAGTTGGTCCTCAGAGGACTCAACTTGAGGAGTTGCGCGTTTGGGCCGCCAGACGCGGATTTCACGTACTGGACGTGGCGCAGGCAAGGCGCGAGATTGTACGTCGCGTCCAGCCTCAGTTGGACAACCGACGGTTCCAACTTGCAGCTGACGCGCACGTCTCCTCTGTCGACGCTCAGCGTTTTGATTGCGTCGAGGAGGTAGAGAGAGACCAACGACATCCTGATGCTGGACACCAGGGATTTTGACCACGCGGGTCTCCTGAGAGACGCTGACGCGGGTGTTCTGTGCGACGCGGTTGGTCGCAAAGGCAGATGTGCCTGGGACCACGCGGGCCTTCTGAGAGGTGTTGACGCGCGTCTCTTGCTTGGCACAGTCGGCAGCAGGGGAGCTCGAGAGAGCCACAAGTCGGGACTCGAGGCCATTCCCCGTTGAGACCCGGCGGCAGACGCGGGTCTTTGGGCTCTTGGAGCCAGAAGAGAGGAACTCTTCGTACTTCGCCTGGTCGAACTCGACAACGAGCGATTCGACCATCTTTCCCTCATGGTGGACGTCATCTTGCGCCACTACCTGTTCGTTAGTAACGAAAGTCGTCCCCAGCGGGGTCGCCATCTCTTGTATGACCCGGGAAAGGAGAGAGACAGGAAATTGCAGTAAAAGTTTTCCTTGAATCAAATGAAAAGGATTACAACAACAACTGTTCCTTCCGGTTACAAGGGAGGGAGGATATTGAATCTTGAATCTCCCCTTTGTTTAAGGCTGGGTTCTTCGTGTGGCGGTGGAGAGTGAATCTTATTCTCCGTTGACCGGATGACCGTCCTTCAGGGATCTCCTCTTCGGCCGGTAGAAAGAGTAACTCAGCTCCGTCTACCGAAACTCTAAAAGAGAAGGTAAGCGAAGAGTAACTTGTACGCAGCAAGCTAGCTTGAAGAGTCGAGTTCTCTCTCTGTTGATGATCTCTCCGTTGTCCTCTTCTCCTTCTTTTTGATTGCCAAAAGTCCGACCGCTTCTTCATAGCGACGGGGCTATTTATAGGGGTCCTAGGGGTGAACGTGCCCCCCTGAAAACGCTCTACAATGAGGGCCAACTTCCCTGCTACATGGGCGGTAACTAACCCACGTGCCTGCTAAAGACACGCCATGATGGGGGCTGATTTCCCTTACGTGTGGGCAGTGATTGGTCCCTTAACCAAGGCGGTTATAACTGAGACGCGGGTGTCAGGCCGACGCGCCTTGATGCTGAGACGCGGGTGTCAGGCCGACGCGCCTTGATGCTGAGACGCGGGGGTCAAGCCAACGCGCCTTGATGCTGAGACGCGGGGGTCAAGCCAACGCGCCTTGATGCTGAGACGCGGGTGATAGTCCCTCGCGTCTAGAGTTTGAAACTTTGCTTTTCAATGGCTTGTCCTCCAGTAACTTTTGGACAGCCTACAGCCGTCTCTGTCGCCGCTCAGCATTCCGGTTAGTCGTATGGGTTGATGGGAACCCCTGGTAACCTCGCGCTGAAGAAGGGGATGGACAGGCTGAACATCAGGAACGTTAACCACGCGGGTCTCCTGGGAGATGTTGACGCGGGCGTTACGCATGATGCGATTAGCCACGACATCCTTTTTGCCAGTCGCGTCTGAGAGGATCTCAGAGCAGACTTGAGAGCAAGTCCCCGAAGAGACTTTGCGATAGACCCGCGCCTTAGGGCTCTTTGAGCCGGAAGAGAGGAACTCTTCATACTTCGCCTGGTCGAACTCCACGAAAAGTGATTCGACGACCGTTTTCTCATATAGGTGACATCATCTTGTGCCACAACTTGCTCGTCGTAGAGAAAGTTGTCCCCAGCGGAGTCGCCATCTCTTGTTTGGTGGGAGAAATTCGTGTAAAATTTCTTTGAATCAATGAAGAATTACAACGGATCAATACTCTGATTACAAGAGAGGGAAGATGTTCACGCTTGAATCTCCCCTTTGTTTAGTGCTGGGTTCTTGATGGTGGTGAAAGTGAATCTTGTTTCCGTTGACCAGTGAACGTCAGGACCTCTTGGGAATCCTCTCTTTGGATAGCGGACGGAGTAACACAGCTCCTATCCATCAAGAATCTCAAAGAGATTGTAGGCAAAGACAAACTTGTACGCAGCAAGTTGTTAGAAGAGTTGAACTCTCTCTTTCTTTTCAGTGGAGGTCTTGGTGCTTCTACAGCTCGCAACCGAAATCTTTTTTTTACTCAGAATTTTCCGATTCACCCTACCCCTTCTCCATAGCAAACAGAGCTATTATAGAGGTCTCAGGGGTGAACGTGTTCCCTAAAAAATGCTCCATAATGGGAGTTAACTCCCTCATTACGGGATAGTAATTGACCCAGTAATGAGGGCAGTTATAACCGAGACGCGGGTTTTGACCTTCGCGTCTTGTTGCTGAAGTAATACTGAGACGCGGGTTTCGATCCTCGCGTCTTGGTGTTGCAGTGATGTTGAGACGCGAGTTTTGACCCTCGCGTCTTGGTGTTGCAGTGATGGCTATGATTAGCCTTGCGCCCGTGTTTGGATCCTGCTTTCTAATGACTTGTCTTCAGAAATTTTAGACAGTCTACATAGATCAATAATATCGAAATATTATCTAAAAAGTACATCCTCAAACAACAACAATCTAGAATAGTCTACATCTGATACTCAACATTAAAAGTGAACCATCAATACTCTCATAGCCTAACAATAGATGAATTCAGAATAATTACTCCTAACAGTCCAAGATCAATCTCATCATACACATCGATCTCAACAATAGGATATTCATACATCTGATAATACTGTAACTATTATCAACATCATCTAATTACTAAATAATATCTGACATAAAGGATATGAATCTCAATTTAACTTCAACTCTAAATAAATCATGTACCGATCCAAACGTCAAGAATTCTAGTCCTTTAATAAAGTAAGATCATAACTAAACTGTTCTCAATATTTAAATTAATTCTTATCTAGATAATCACGAATTAAATGTTAAGTCTGATAAATACTGCACATAAAATATGCTTTTCCAATCACAGCACGAACCAATCATCTCAAGATCAATCCCATAGACGGACTATCATACCTAGATCGGAATCCAAAAATGGTAATCATCTACACATGAAGTGATATAAGTCCAATATCTCAATATCAAAAATACAAGGTCTATCTACTTCTGATGCTCAATTATAAACTCGGCCAGTCAGTCAATAGATCGAATTCAGTTACAGTCTAAGATGTATCAATACTAGGCTAAGCCAACAACAGCGATATACCAACACATGGAATGATACTGATACAAGCTCATATCAACTACACAAATCAGGCGAACAATCACTAACGTCTCATGAAGTAATACATGTGATGATACTAGTAAAGTATCTCAGACAGTCAATGAAATGATGAAAGTGAAACACAAGTACTTATTGACCATGGTAAATAACGAAAAAAATAAAAGCAAACACTTACATGAAATGACGCGATTTTGGAATCAAATCGTCGTCTGGTCTTTACTGTACGAACAGGTACTGATCTACGGATCATCTCGTGGGTCGGTCTTTGAATTGCCAGTCTATCGACTCCGCAGCGAGCACAGATCCGAATCTCCCGCATTGGGTCCGGATCTTACCAAATAGGTCCGTATCGCTGTACCACGCAAATTATCATAGCATGCATGACTATAATACTACTCTTACAAGATAAATAATTTATCTGTTACCATGTATTATTATTGCATTTTTTTTCTTTTTTAGCAAGAGTTGTTGCTTCTCGCATTGTAAAATCTTTGTTCATTTATAATCTTAGATTATCTATATTTTTTTAAGCGTAACTGTTGGTTAATCTTTATAGTTATTAACATTGACTAGATAATTAGTAGAATTTAAAGTAAAGTAAGGTAGCATCGTATATATTAAAGAATTTGATAGGTAAATCTGTGTACAATTTGAAATTACAAAGAGATAAACTGTTTATAAATTTAAAGTTAAATCTTTAAAATTTTAGATTGAAAAAAAATGTAGTTAATCAGTTACTGAACTACTTTGCAAGTAATGTATAGTATGTATTCCATTTAATAAAGTTTAACAGCCATTTACTGTAAACAAATAAGAAACACATAAGTTTAAGTATATTTATAATAAGGTCTCATAAGGGTGGTTAAAATAGATAGTAATATAGTTATAGATAAAAATTTGCTAAAAGTATAATTGTTTTTTCGAAATAATTATGCTACTATCAATTTTATAAGAGATTAGAGTAGTAAATAGTCATAAATAGGTAACGTAGTTTGATTGTTTTGTAGTTCTAGGCTTTGCTAAGTGTTTAGAACATGAGTTTGGTTTAGATAAAAGAAGAAGTATTAACATTATAATATAAACAAACTTAGACACATATATATTATTAACATCCTAATGCATTAATAATGCACATCACACAAATTACATAGAAAGGGGAAGAGAGAACTTACGACAAGGGAAGAGATGGTTGCCGATGGCCGATGAATGGCGGAGACGGAAGCCGTAGAGGGTATCGACGGCTAGAGGATCTCACTAAAAAGAATGCGAGTGTGCTCGCGCTCGCTGACGACAATCGTCGGCGATCCATTAAGATGTTGTAAGTTCACCTAGAGGGGGGGTGAATAGGTGATGGCTAATCTAATGGTCACTTAATGCCTAATAATGCGGAAGCTAAAACAATTATGACCTAATTAAATCTTTTACACTAAACACCACGTATAACCAAGAGTGTTGCCGAATTCCCCGTGAAGGGCTCTGGACAAAACTCCTCTAGATTCCCCTTGATGGGTTGAGGTGCCGCGTTGGCTCTCTTGGTTGAATACAAGTGTTAGCAACAATCTCACGCAAGTATATATATCAATTATGCACACAAGATATATCAAGCATGTAAATGTAAAGACAATATAAGCTATGTAAGATATAAAGGAGATAGAGAGAGAGAGATGGCAATCGCAAACACAAGGGTATGTTTCGAGGTTCGAGCACACTTGCTCTACATCCCCGCCTTCGACACACGAAGGATTTCCACTATGCAAGATCCCAATGGATCTCTCCTCGGTGCCGCAACACCTACAAGGGGAATCTAGAGGAGTTTGTCCAGAGCCCTTCACGGGGAATTCGGCAACACTCTTTGGTTATACGTGGTGTTTAGTGTAAAAGATTTAATTAGGTCATAATTGTTTTAGCTTCCGCATTATTAGGCATTAGTGACCATTAGATTAGCCATCACCTATTCACCCCCCCTCTAGGTGAACTTACAATTGGTATCAGAGCTCTCCTAAAATCTTGGCTCAAAATAATGACCAAACCCCCAAATTTATAGGCCAGAAAATATAGCCGTTGGGTCTGTCAGAGCTGCCGGTCGACCCGTGCGGTCGACCGCCAACGGTCGGATTTCTGACCGTTGGAGCCACGGTCGACCGCCTGGGTCGACCGACGACCACTGGAGCTGAGAGTCCAACTCTCTGTCGGTCGACCCGTGCGGTCGGCCGAACTTTCCAGAGAGCTCTGCTCTCTGGAGCGGTCGACCGGCACGGTCGGCCGTCCTCCAGTACACAAAGGCGTGCACGTTTGTGCACGTCGGTCGACCGGTCCGGTCGGCCGACTCCAGGATTAGTCGACTTATAAGGAGTCAAGTCGACTTATCTGAAGCCTGAAACAGTTTTCTGGGATTAAAAAGTTAGTCTTTTTGGCTCAATTAAAATCCCATAAAATACTTAAAAATCTACAAAAATAGTTTTACCAATATACTTTGAAATACAAACATGCTTGCACAAAATCAAGGCATGTTATAAAAGATTGGACTATTTTTGTAACTTGGAAATATTTGGCTCATGATAAAAACTGTATTTTCTAAAACATGTTTTCTAAACTTTGTTTTTCCAAAACATCTTCAAAATACAAAAACAAGATATTATAGTTCATTTTAAGGCATAGTGTGTATGGATATGATCCACTACACAATCAAGATGAAATATCTATGTTTTTTGTATTAAGCATAAAACTTGGTTTTGGTTGAAAGATAAGTATATGAGAAACACCAAAAACCAAACTTGTATTTTTCCAAAATGAAAAATCTTTTCTAAACTAAAAAATCTTTTATGAAAATAATTCTATTAAGAGTGTGTATGTATATGTGCTTGAGCAATCCACCACTATTCTATCCTTTACATTTTACTCTAAAACAAAAATAAAATCTTATACCTAGACACAAGTCTTCATCTTCTTGAAGTCTTCACTTGAAGGCTTCTCATCTTCTTGACTTGGTCCAAGCTTGATCCAAAAGCTCCTTGGATCACACTGTGCTAGCTCCAAATCTTGACATTTTATCCTTTGTTGAGCTATGCACCTACTAAGATCTTGATAATGAATCTGTCACTAATTAAACACAAGATCATTAGTAAACATAACTTCATGAGTTGATCATCATCAAAACTAGGGTGATAGGCCTTTGGGCCAACAGAGCTGAAAGATGCCATCCCACACACAAGCACACAACTACAAAGCAAGGCTCTCGACCATGGGGATGTACGACCACGGGTTTACGACGGAGCTCGACGGAGGTTGCCGGGGAGGAGGATGGCACCGGGAAGACCGCGGCTGCCGGAAGACATGGCGGAACTCGCTGACGGAGGAGGATATGTGTTGAGGAAAAGATAAGATTAGGATTTTTTTTTAAAGGTTAGGAGATGATAATGAGGTATTTATAGGGAATAAAATAGGGTCATGGGTTGTGGGTTTGGGGGTTAACATAATTTTATTAGTTAGGATTAATTTAATAGTTAGGATTAGATTTTGGGGAGTTGGGTTGTTAAGATTAAAATTTTATTAGTTATGATTAGGATTTTGTTTTAGGATTTAGTTAAGATCTGGATTAGGTTGAGATTGGGATAGAGTTTGAATTTGAGATTAGATAAGATAATTAGTTAGGATTTAATTTTAATAGATAGGATTATGTGTTGAGTTTGGATGTGAACTAATGTGTTACAAGATAATAGGATTTTATGGTTAAGATTTAGAATTAGTTGTGATATGATTAGGATTATAGATGGGGTTGTTCGGATAGGATTTTAGATATGATTAGATAGGATTTGCTTAGTTAGGATTTTATTTATTATTTAGGATTAGAATTTGATAGAGATTAGATTAGGATGGAGATTAGATTGGTTAAGATTTAGATTTAATTGTTAAGATTATATGGATAGGATTTGGTTTTAGATTAGTTAGGATTATGAGAATTGTGTTGTGGGATAACCGGTTCGGGACTAACTGAAAGTACACCTAGAGGGGGGGGTGAATAGGTGTAAGTGCTAATCTAGAAACTAAATGCTCTAAATGCGGAAGCTAATGCAAATATTGCAACACTCCTAATACAATTCAACAAGTGTAGCCGAATTCCCTTTGCAGGGCTCTGGACTAACTCCTCTTGATTCCCCTTGAAATGGGTTGAGGTGCTATGTGAAGCTCTTGTTGGATGAGTATAAGTGATGCACACAAACAAGCAAGCCAAGCATATATCAATGAACAATATGTAAGATGCAAGGCAACACAAGCACACAAGAATATAATAGATAGGCAATATGAAGCAATGCTCAACACAAGCAAATATGAATATATGGAATGAATGAATAATGCTTTGCACAAATAAACAAGAGAGAGTTGAGAGAAATTGGATCAAACGCAACACAAAGATATGTTACGAGGTTCGAGCCCCTAGCTCTACTTCCCCGCCTACACCACCGTGTAGGATTTTCCAATCCACTATAGGAGTACCAAACTCCTCTCTCAACCTTACAAAGCCACCGAGGCTATACAACCACAATCCACCTCTACCGAAGAGGGATAATACTCGTAGCCAACAACCAACACAATCACCTCTACCTAAGAGGGATCCAAACACCACTCCGATCACCTCTACGAAAGAGGGATACAAAAGAACAAGGAGGGTTTACAACTATGAGGTTTACAACAACAACCTCAAACACTTCTCTTTTTCTCTTTTCCACAAAACAAAAAAGGATCCTAGTAGATTAGGATAGGTGATAGCTCAAGTGTGGAAAACTAGGTGTTTTGGAAAACAAGAACTCAAAGAAAACACTTGGAAAATTTCTTGTAAAAGATAAAGAATGAAAGCCAATACAAAAATCCCAAATTCCAATTCTTTGATTTTTCCAAAACCAAAAACACAAAGAATAAATCTTGTTAGCACTTAAAACTCTTTTAAAAACTTCTTTTTAACTTTAGAGAATGTAAGAAAAACAACCCAAAAAATCTTGTCCAAAAACTCTTTCAAATGGGGTATTTATAGCCCCTAGAAAAATATAGCCGTTAGGCTGATGTGGCAGCCTGACAGGCTGGCGGTCGACTGGCCGGTCGACCGTCCAACGGTCAAAAAATAGCCGTTGACAGCTTCCGGTCGACTGGTCGGTCGACCCGAACAACCCGAGAGCAATCTGCTCTCAGTCGGTCGACTGCACGGTCGACCGTCTACAAAACAGCCAACGTGCACGGTTTTGTGCACGTCCGGTCGACTGGCCGGTCGACTGGCCGCTTGGCCCAGTCGACCGTCCCCGTCGACCGGCCCAACCTGGCAGACAGCAAAATAGGTCAGATTGGAACACATTTTTGAGGTCTAAAACGTTCGAATTTGGGAATAAGTATATAGGATGAAGTTGTAGATATTGAAGTCTTCTTTCTAATGCAACTTAAATCAAATCAATATCAATTCAGAATTGAAAGTTATCAATAAAATATTAAAAGGTGTCAAAACAGAAACTGTAAACTGTTTTCAGAACAAGAACAGATTTCAACTAAATATTGACAACTTTAAAATTAGAATCAGAAAATGATTATTAAATAAGAAATTTAGATCTGAAAGTTATCTTTGAAATTCATTAAATCATGTTATTTGAATATAAAAAATAAAAAGTTATGATAATAACTATAGAAGGGTGTCAAGCAGATCAGAAGAACTAAAACTGGTTAAATCCAAAAACCCGATATATGTACTTGAAATCCAAAACCGATTCAATAAAAACCAAACATATTGAATTTATGTGTGTGTATTGTGAACTTGAGCATATCAACTATACTAAACTTTACAAATGGATCTAAAACTCACAATCTAAACTAGGATACCTAAGTCTTTTCTTGATGATCTCCATCCTCAAGTAGACTTGCTCCCAAACGCGTGATCCACCGAGTGCAAAGGAAAGATCTTGAAGCTTGAGCACCGGAATCACCATGATAAGCTTCTAAACTCCTCTTGTTGAAGCTATCACCAAACTAATATCTTGCTAATGATCTGAAACTTAAAATCACAAGATTATTAGTAAACATAACTACATGAGTTGATCATCATCAAAACTAGAGTGGAAGGCCTTTGGGCCAACAATCTCCCCCTTTTTGATGATGACAAAACTCATGGAGTTATATATGCATGGATTAAAGTTAATCTTCAAGAAAGCTCCCCCTTAACTCATGCATAAACAAATAAACAATAAACATGCATGAATGATAATGCATATAAACATGGTGCTCTAGATACCAATGATATATTCAAAATAAAACATGTTCTAGATACCAATTTAAATTAAAAACAAGAACATGCAACTATGTTCTAGATACCAATTAAAGCATTATAAACATCATATATGCAAAAAATGTAAGCATGCTCAAAATCTTTCTCCCCCTTAAGTAAGGAAGACATGCATATAATAAACAAACCACAAATACTTCTCCCCCTTTTTGTCAATCATCAACAAAGGGGTAAAATCATAAAAACAAATTTTTCTCCCCCTAAGATCAAGAAGGGGTAATCAAAACAAATATGATACCAATTCAAGATATGACAATAAGGTACATATTGATACCAATGGAAATAAAACATGTAATAATCAATAAATGATATATGCGATATACATTCATGAAGAGGAAGACGGTTAAGTAACTTCCCTACATATATACATCACATGAAAGAGGGATGATAAGCCCCAATTCACATAACACATATTATGTAATGCATAAGAGGAGATGTGAGGCTCCCCCTACACACTGTACCACATAAAGAAGAGATGTTAAGCTTTTCAATACAAGATACACTCAACATGAATTTATACACATATAGGCAATGTAAAT
The DNA here is from genome assembly GCA_038442645.1 of Agave tequilana. NCBI lineage: Eukaryota > Viridiplantae > Streptophyta > Magnoliopsida > Asparagales > Asparagaceae > Agave > Agave tequilana. Next base: position 233,636 of record JAVJIF010000975.1, read on the forward strand.
CAAAAGTATATATATTTTTCTTAAACAAATTTTGAGATACCAATTTAAAACATTCAACATAAATATTATGATATCATTAAGAGAAATATGCTCTTTTAAACATATGATACCAAATTGAAACTATATTTTAACATAAAGTAAGGGAGTGGAATCACATACCAATTGAAAGACAAAATCAAATTTTCTCCCCCTTTATGAAATACCAACAAAATATATGCATAAGCTTGTTAAGATACCAATAGAAAAACAATCAATCATTAGAAATTTTCAAGCTTAGCATAAACAAATTTTTGTGCTCTAAGATGAAGGAATATAGTAGGCAAAATAAAACATATATGTATGAAAATTAGATACCAATTGACATTGATATTCTTGAAAGAGTAAGCATACATATACAAACCATATATGAGTATACAAAAAGATCAAAATTGATACCAATTGAAAGTGTTCAATAATACCAATTGAAAGAATAGGGTCAAGTGTATATCTCATATTATAACGAAGAATACGAACTAGTTAAAATGAGAAGTTTTGTTAACTAGTACGAAATCCTTCAAGCAAGGAATAAATACAAATCATTTTTCATAAAATTGAAATCCACATGATGATCAACACTCTATTCAATAAGTATAAAAATGTCTCATGAAAACAAAATATGAGCAAATAATAAATGTGAGTGTACAAGTCAAGTATGGAGATCACAATCATGAAATTTGTTCAATTAAGCTCAATTATTCCTTTAAACAAGAAATCATCAAAAATATTTAACCTTCAAGGTATATGTATGTCTAATACAAACTAAAGTATACATACATATCCAAGATACAAACGAGTCCACAAGGATATATGCATGAAGGCATGTGGCTCAAAAGGATAGTCATGTATATCTAATAGTTTGGACAAGATAAGCATATACATGAAGTTTAAATACCAATTCATGAAAACAAAATATGAATAGCATGAAAAGTATGAAAATTTAGCTTTTCATTAAAACAATTCGATACCAATTCTTTTCAAGGTATATGTATGATTTGTCAACACAAGAAGCATACATACATATCCCTTAAACATAATTGAGTCCATTATATATAGATTTGCATGAAAGCAAATGACTCAAGGGGTAAACATGTATATCTTAATGTTTGGCAATACAAACATATACATGAAGTGAAAACACATGATTTTTCAAATAAATTCAAAAATAGTAATACAAGTTTAAAATGTATGAATCATCAAAACTAGACTATACTAGCACATCTAATGGGTACAAATAAGCATTCAAGCCCAAACATATATAGATTTGTTTGTGGCCCATTCTATGTACAAGTATAATTCCTAGTCTTAATGAAAACTAACATCTAAACATGTAATCAAAAACATGAAGCATCAAAGCAAACACGAATATCATATTGCTAAATAAAACACATACAAAATTCATCAAACTTCTTTTATTTGAACAAATTTCTAGGTATATGTATGATTCATCCAAATCTAACAATATACATACATATCCCAACCGTAAACGAGTCTATTAAAAGTATTTGCATGAAGGCAAAAGACTCATGGGTATACATGTATATTTATTAGTTTTGAATTCAAAATACATATACATGAAGTAAAAGCATGAAAATAGGCATAGCAAGTATAAATGAAGGAATCATCAAAACTAGCTTATACGTGTGCATGTAGTGAATACAAATGAGCATGAAGTTCAATCATATATAAATTGATTTGTTCTCACTATGTGTACATGTATACATGCATGTTTTGATAAAATCTACATCTAAACTAGTTTATACCACATAAAGCATAAAACGAAAAAAATCATCATGAGAAAACTAAAACAGGATTACTATGTAAATTCACATGTATTAGATTCATGATGTACATTATAGCTAAACAAAAGGTGAGAACACTAAATATGGGTTCATATAAGCAAGTGTGTCTCAAATACTATACATGTATGTCAAGGATCTAATAAACATGGCATGTACATACTAATCCATAGACAATGAAAACATGCTATAAAACAAATGATTATGAAAGCATGTAAACTATAATAAGGAGTTAGGAATTGTTACCAAAACCTAGAAGGCAACTCTCCTTGTCTCCAAAATGGTGGTCCTCTCCACCAAAACTTCCCTTGAAAGTGATGCATCCAAATGATTTCCTTTAAGCTTGGAACGCATCCACTCCAAGGTACGGCCACTCTCACGTCATGTGAGAGCCCACACCTACATCAAATAAAGGAGGGGTGGTCTTTGGTACCCATACTCTTTTGGGTCCATGGGGTTAGTCCCTTCTCTAACCCAAACAAACTTCTTTGCTAAATTATCAATATTTAATCTATCAAAACAAAATTTAGCAAGGTGGCCCCTACGTCCACAATGTGTACAAGTGTACACATGAGCATACGTGTGATGGTGTCCGTGAGGAGCATGTGTATGCCGTGGAGGGTGTGCATGAAAAGATGGAACTTGTTTCTTGCGAAACAAAGTTTCCAAACGTGTATGCCCTTCTACACATTGGCTCAAAGTGGAGCCTAAACAATCTACACTCTTCTTAAGCAAACAAATATCATCATTAATTCTAGAAGAAGAGGTACATGCATTAGGTGATGGAACTACCCTAGCATGGCAAACATGTGCATATATCTTATTTTGTAAAACATCCTTTTTCTTCAAACATGCATCTAAATCATTAGAAATAGAAATAATTTTATTTTCAAAGCAACATTCTCTTTTAAAACAAAATTAATTTTGAAGACAAGTTTTCATTTTTCTTCAAAAGTGTATCACAATCATTTTTAGATTTTAAAAATTCATTTTCTTTTAGTGCAAGTTCCAATTTAGATCTCAATGAATCCCTTTCATTATAGACCTCAACCTTTTCTTGCAAAACATTATCAAGTTTAGAATGCAAACTCTTATTTTCATTTTCAATTTCTAGACTTTTTTTTTCAAAATCTTATATTTTTCAATCAATTTTTCACATACAATAGATAGTTCTTCATTTAAAGCATAGGCATCAAAATCATCACATGAAGAACTAGCATCATCACTATCTAAGTGGGATTCCGAATGTACCTCAAGGGAGTCATTCCCTTGGACCATGAAGCATTGTGAATCGGATTCGCCACTAGTCTCCTCCTCTTGTTGAATAGGCATTTGAAGCTCGGAGGTGGTGGTTGTTGATAATAGATTCCACACTGCAAAAGCGGAATCAATGTTAGAAACACACATAAGATAATCTTTAGGTAATGTGCTTCTAATAGCCTCTAGGGCTTGTGCATTGGCCCCTATATGATCACCATTACCAAGATAGCATTTCTTGGTAGCGGCAAGAAAGACATGCAAGCCTAGGGTTTTCAAATACATGGACATCCTATACTTCCAAATATCAATGTTGGAAGGGTCAAAGCTAGGTGGGGTCATGAAGTCCATGGTTTAAGCTATATGTGTGCAAACAAGCAAACAAATGCAAACAAGATTAGCAATTAAAGGATCTAACTCCTAGGATGTTAAGCCTAAGTATCAGGAGCACTAGCTCTGATACCAATTGAAAGTACACCTAGAGGGGGGGTGAATAGGTGTAAGTGCTAATCTAGAAACTAAATGCTCTAAATGCGGAAGCTAATGCAAATATTGCAACACTCCTAATACAATTCAACAAGTGTAGCCGAATTTCCTTTGCAGGGCTCTGGACTAACTCCTCTTGATTCCCCTTGAAATGGGTTGAGGTGCTATGTGAAGCTCTTGTTGGATGAGTATAAGTGATGCACACAAACAAGCAAGCCAAGCATATATCAATGAACAATATGTAAGATGCAAGGCAACACAAGCACACAAGAATATAATAGATAGGCAATATGAAGCAATGCTCAACACAAGCAAATATGAATATATGGAATGAATGAATAATGCTTTGCACAAATAAACAGAGAGAGTTGAGAGAAATTGGATCAAACGCAAACACAAAGATATGTTACGAGGTTCGAGCCCCTAGCTCTACTTCCCCGCCTACACCACCGTGTAGGATTTCCCAATCCACTATAGGAGTACCAAACTCCTCTCTCAACCTTACAAAGCCACCGAGGCTATACAACCAAATCCACCTCTACCGAAGAGGGATAATACCCGTAGCCAACAACCAACACAATCACCTCTACCTAAGAGGGATCCAAATACCACTCCGATCACCTCTACGAAAGAGGGATACAAAAGAACAAGGAGGGTTTACAACTATGAGGTTTACAACAACAACCTCAAACACTTCTCTTTTTCTCTTTTCCACAAAACAAAAAGGATCCTAGTAGATTAGGATAGGTGATAGCTCAAGTGTGAAAAACTAGGTGTTTTGGAAAACAAGAACTCAAAGAAAACTTGGGAAATTTCTTGTAAAAGATAAAGAATGAAAGCCAATACAAAAATCCCAAATTTCAATTTCTTTGATTTTTCCAAAACCCAAAAACACAAAGAATAAATCTTGTTAGCACTTAAAACTCTTTTAAAAACTTCTTTTAACTTTAGAGAATGTAAGAAAAACAGCCCAAAAAATCTTGTCCAAAAACTCTTTCAAATGGGGTATTTATAGCCCCTAGAAAAATATAGCCGTTAGGCTGATGTGGCAGCCTGACAGGCTGGCGGTCGACTGGCCGGTCGACCGTCCAACGGTCAAAAAATAGCCGTTGACAGCTTCCGGTCGACTGGTCGGTCGACCCGAACAACCCGAGAGCAATCTGCTCTCAGTCGGTCGACCGCACGGTCGACCGTCTATAAAACAGCCGACGTGCACGGTTTTGTGCACGTCCGGTCGACTGGCCGGTCGACTGGCCGCTTGGCCCAGTCGACCGTCCCCGTCGACCGGCCCAACCTGGCAGACAGCAAAATAGGTCAGATTGGAACACATTTTTGAGGTCTAAAACGTTCTAATTTAAGAATAAGTATATAGGATGAAGTTGTAGATATTGAAGTCTTCTGTATAAGGCAACTTAAATCAAATCAATATCAATTCAGAATTGAAAGTTATCAATAAAATACTAAAAGGTGTCAAAACAGAAACTGTAAACTGTTTTCAGAACAAGAACAGATTTCAACCAAATATTTGACAATTTAAAATTAGAATCAGAAAATGATTATTAAATAAGAAATTTAGATCTGAAAGTTATCTTTGAAATGCAAGTTAAATCATGTTATTGAATATAAAAATAAAAGTTATGATAATAACTATAGAAGGGTGTCAAGCAGATCAGAAGAACTAAAACTGGTTTAAATCCAAAAACCCGATATATGTACTTGAAATCCAAAACCGATTCAATAAAAAAACCAAACATATTGAATTTATGTGTGTGTATTGTGAAATTGAGCATATCAACTATACTAAACTTTACAAATGGATATAAAACTCACAATCTAAACTAGGATACCTAAGTCTTTTCTTGATGATCTCCATCCTCAAGTAGACTTGCTCCCAAACGCGTGATCCACCGAGTGCAAAGGAAAGATCTTGAAGCTTGAGCACCGGAATCACCATGATAAGCTTCTAAACTCCTCTTGTTGAAGCTATCACCAAACTAATATCTTGCTAATGATCTGAAACTTAAAATCACAAGATTATTAGTAAACATAACTACATGAGTTGATCATCATCAAAACTAGAGTGGAAGGCCTTTGGGCCAACACTAACGAGTAGGGGTTTGGGTATAAGAAACCATAATAGTAACAACAACAATAATAACACTAATAAAAATAATAATAGTAAATAATAATAATAACAACTAACAATAATATAATAACAACAATATTAACACTACTAATTAACAATAATCATAATATTAACAGCAACAACATTATTAATAATAATCACATTAATAATATTAAAAATAAATATTAATCATAATGGGATAATAATAATGAAAATAACTACTAACAATAATAACTAAAAGAAATAATAATAATAAGTAGTAGAAATGTTGATGAATAATAATAGTCCAAATAATTATTTAATAGTCCAAAATAATTTGTATTTTTTTAATAACAATAAGTATAAACTAAGTTAGCAATAATCAGTAAAACAAAATAAATACTTAGAAAAAATACGGTATTTTAAAATAGGGATATTAATCTTATGTCACCGTATCCTAAGTTTATATAACCAATGTTGTCTTCTAAACTAAGAAAATAACATAAAACTGATAAAATCGGTAAGACTAAATAAAATTGAATACAAGCAAAATCTGTTGTACAAGCTCAAATTACGGCTTCATAAGACAATTACATCGAAGAAATAATCAAAATAAGGAAACCTCATATATATACCGTATATCTCATGTTATCGTAATCTGAATGTAAACAACCCGAATCGCAAAATAGCATGATGAATTATTGATTAGCACATTATTATTATTACTACTCGTATTACTCAAATATCTAGGTATGTGCCATAGCGTCCCAGCACACATACATCCATATATGAGTGAGCTGAGGTTGTTATTGAAAACCAACATGAGTATCAACGAATAATGTTTACAGTCGGTCCCGTGCATGCTCAGAACCATGGTCTAGGGTGCAAGGCATACAGGAGGTGGGTCTTATTTATATGCCCATTCAAAAAGTAACAGGAAGGAGGGTGCCAACATACCCCTCGGAACACCTGGAGGCCCTCAGGTAGAACCAGAAATTTGGGTTGTACAACATACCTAATACCACTGTAAACACGAACACATATTGATATCCATCAATTTTCCTCGACCCGATGTAAGTTGTCCTTTTATATAGTTTATTATGTAATTATCATTGTACGGGAATGAGCAGGAGCATGTCAGAAATATCAGGAGTACATGTGTACTGGAATACAGGAGTGTTTTCAGGAGATTAGGTATTACATTCCCATAACGTGATAATCACGAGTCAAGTGATAACTTGTTAAATGTTAGATGATAGCATACAGGTATCAGGTGATAACAGACAGGTGTCAAGTGATAACAGGCAAGTGTCAGGTGTCAAGTAATAACAAGGTAAGTGTTAGCATATCAAGTGAAGCACGTCAATCGATAACACATCAGATATTAACTGTCGAACAATACGATATAGGAAAATAGTACCAATATAGGAAATTAGTATGAATATCAGAAAATATGCAGCTACGCAAGGGTTTCAAACTCTTCACAACTACTGAATAAAGAATAATAGTTAAATTATTGATTAGTAGTCAATTTTGCATCATTATCATCACATTTCCTACCAAATTATGTTAATTATGTTACTAATAAATCTCTTTGGGTATTTTACTGATAATTAAAAGGTCAAGGGCAAGATTGTAACATAATTCTGATTTTCCAGCCAATTTTCAGATTATTGAAGAGTTTTCTTGAGGAGTAAGAAAGATCCTTTTAGATAGGGGTAGATTGGTCCTAAAAATAAGAGGATGAATCGGGACTAATGCTAGCCCAAGTACGCGACGAATTGGATATTCCCGGAGCTCCCCTTCTAGAAGAGAGACAGCTAGAATCGGATCAAGCAAAGTGCGCAGTCGCGTTTCTGCGGCGATCCTGTAGAGGGCGCCGCAGATCAAGGACACGTGTCCCCTCGTTTCCTGCTCCCCAAACTACTGCAGCCTATAAATACCCTGTAAATTCACCTGAGAGAGAGTTAGACAGAAAACATAGAGCAGAGTATTCTATTGCTTATGCTACTCTAGCTGTTCTTCTCTTGCATCATTACGACCTTAGTCTAGGTTTTTAATTTCCAGAAATTGAGTGGGGAAGAGAGAGTGCTATTGTAATTGCCTCAAATGACAAATCAATATAAGGATTACTTCTTTTTCATTGCTCTTTCTTGCATATTTTACTTTGTGTTTTTTGATTCATGTCTCTAACAATTACTAACTTTTCTAACAAGCTTTACATTCCATGCTTTTTATTCATGTCTAGCTAATTTTCATCTTGTATGACTAACTAACTACTAACTCACTAGCCCTAACTACTTGAATGATAACCCACATGAATCTATAGTATGCCAATGAGATTTGTGCAAGTAAGAACTATGGATGGCTTATGATGAAAGGTTCTAACTCAACTTTCTAACAAGCAATATAACTCTCATATTTCATACTCTAATTTTATGTTCTTGATGATCTATTAATTGCCTAACTTGTCTGTTTTGATTTGAAGAATGCTCATTCATCTTTGCCAATACCAATAATACACTTGTTTCTCACCCTAATCTCGCCTTCAAACAGATCTTGGTAGATGCTCAACTTTTTACCGTGTAACACAAAGTGGAGGGTGAAGAACTTTCATTAGAACACCATATGACTAGTTCTTAATGCACAAGAATCATAAAGGCCAAAGATCCATCATAAAGGCCAATCTTCAAGCAAGTTAACAGTTAGTGGGGTTCATTAGTAGAATGTTAGTCTTTCTTATTTTTCATAACTTAAACTTTTCAAGAAAATTTTCTTTCACTTCTTCAAATTTCTTCAAACTCTTTTTTGTACTTTTTTTTCTCAAAGCTTTCTTCTAAAATTTCTTTTAAAACTTTCTTTTAGTTTCTTTAAGCCTTCTCTTTTCTTTTCTTTTCTTTTCAATCATCGCTTTCTTGAATCCACATTTCTTTTCTCTTTTGTTTTCACTCACGATCTTACTCACAACCAAATCACATCACCGATTTCACACTCTTTCTTCTTTCTTTCTTTTGTTTTTAACTGAAACAAGAAGGATATATTTTTAAGAGAACAAAGTAAGAACTAGATAAAGCTTCTATCGCTCTCCCTCCCTGTAGATATGACTCGTTTTACCATTTGGCTAGGACTAATAGTTCGGAAGGACATAAGCACAACTACTGAAGGACATAACTCACATTAATAATGAACTCTTAACTCTGGTGCTTGTATCATTTCAATACACTTTCCTTTGCCCTACCGAACAAAAATTTTGCCGCCGTTGCTGGAGAAGGTAACGGTTTTCTTTTCTTGATCTGAATGTTTCCTTTTCTGTTTCAGGTTACAGGTGCTGGTGACAAGGAAATAGCAGCCGCAGTGACATATAAGTGGTCTTGGGCCTTAGCTCTAAAAAGTAGAGACCAAACACCCTCAGACTTGCCGCATTTTCTCGGCTTTTGTCATGTTTTCGCGGCAATATCGAGTTAACTACTGACAGATTTCTTTTGCAGGTTGCTTGCTTAGCAAAAATTTGCTTTCTGCAACAATTATTTTTCTTGTATGCCACGCCCATATTACTGCTAATAAACCAACAGTAAAAAGCTTGTTGAAAGTTAAAAATTTGTTTTGACATTTGCATCTTTGGGCACGTGTCTTTTCAATTCTTTTACTTTACTGTTGAATAGTGCTGGAGTAAGGTACGTGAGCATAGCATATAGAATAGGGCTCACTCTTTAGTCGATTTATCCGCTTTAAGTGAATCTTGTTTGATATATTCTGTATACTTGCATAAATCAACTTTAAAGGCATCACCTAAATAAACAAGATAAGATGGGAATTTCATCACCCTTCCTTAGCCTAAAAAATAACTTTCCAGGCACTCACAATCCCAAGTCTAATTTAAAAATTGATAGATGTTGGCCCTAGGGACATCCGAACTCATTAGGAGATTAACCGAGGGTGGAAGTTGTTTTGAATCTTACTCCTGTGAAATCAGTGTCTAAGGTTAGGGATTAAGAGGTTACGCCTTGAAAATACTGTGGTTTGGCGTAACTAAAGCTCGTTGCTTACGCACGGATACCTCCTATCGTATTTTACCCCTACCTGGCTTATTAGCTTATGGTCGAATTCAAACAACAACCTCCTCTGAAAAATCGACCAGTTCTAAGTCGTCTAGGTCCAGGTATCCTAGACTAGGCTTGGAGATAGTTTTTCTTTTTTCTTGTTTGTTATTTTCTTTTTACGTCTGTTTGTTGGGTGAACGTTGTTTGTGTTGTGCATGCAAGAGTGGTCCAGGGATCAAATTTCATTTAGGTTAGTTAGAAACACTTCAATTGCACTTACACTACCTCCTGAGTTCATTCCAATCATGGCCAACCATGTTGACAAGTTTTACCTAATTAGAACATCACTTTCTTCTGCTTCCAGTTACCAGAGACCAATGGTAATAATTTCGAGCTGAAACCCCAATTCATAAACACACTTCCTAGATTTCATGGCATGAATTCTGAGGATGCATATTTCTTCATTCGAGAGTTTAAAGAAGTATGTTTGATGATGCAGATTCCCCAGCTGAGAAGGACACCGTGAGATTGAGATTCATTCCCTTTGCTCTTAAGGATACAACCAAGAAATGGCTGTATAGCTTACCCGTCGGTTCGATTTCATCTTGAGACTACATTATTAAAGTTTTTCTTAAAAAAATTCTTAAGATCACCATCATCAGAAAAAATATAATGCAGTTTAGATAAGAGACCAATGAACTATTCTGAAAATATTTTGAGCAATTTAAGAATTTGTTAGGCCAATGTCCTCATCATGGAATAGAGAAATGGTGGCAGCGCCAAATTCTCTATGATGGACTAGATTACCAAACCAAAATGCTCCTTGAGACTATGTGTCAAGGAGATTTCTTAAAGAAAGATGAGGAACAGGCTTGGGGTTTATTTGAAGCCTTAGCCGTAAAGGCCATTCAGTGGGAGTCTTGTCCTGAAAAGACTAACCCCACTACATCCAGAACCGGTATAAATTCCATTGAGTCTTCCATAGCTGTCGAGGCCAAAATTACACAACTGACGAGGAGACTAGAATTGTTAGAGGCTAGGCAACAAAACTCAGTGAACCAGATCAACCCGCATCAAATGCCAAATTCGGGTTGTACCTACTGTCATACCTTGACTCCCATTTTTGAGGAGTGTCCTGTATACCAAGCTCAACCGATGTTACCTGATGATATGACTGTAGTCTTTATCAGACCAAACTTCAGTTCTACTATAAGACATACAATCTAGGATGGAGGAATCATCCCAACTTTTCTTGGAGTCAGTCTGGTCCTGAGCAGCCAAGACAACATTTTTCACATCAATTTGTTGCTTAGACTCACCAACCTAATTTTCAGCCGACTTACTAACACAATTTTAGCCTGCTTATCAACAGCAACAAAATCATCCAGATAAAAAAATGACAGATTTGGATAGAGCGTTAGAAACCTTGTCAAAAACTCAAATCTCAATGGTGAATAGTCACAACCAGACTATTAATAGGCTAGAAATTCAGATAAGTCAATTGGCAAGCTCACTTAATGAAAGACAAAAAAGAACACTACCAAGTCAGCCATTGCCTAATCCAAAGAACTCCTTTCCCGTTAATGAAGCAGAGGACGTAATACCAAAACAATGCAACGTTGCTCATATTCTAAGGTCAGGAAAACAAGTAGATAACTAGGTTTCAAATGCTCCATTGTCCAATCCATCGATGTCTGCACAATCAAAGCCTGTTTCAAATGACCCGTCTTCATCATCAAGTTCATAACCATCCACTTCAAAGTCTAACGAAAAGGATAAATCAGTTGAGCAAACATACAAGCCTATTATACCAATCCCTAATAGGCTAGCAAACACCAAGACCAATGCTCAAATAGAAAAGATAAGAGAGATGTTTAATCAAATCCAGATAAACGTGCCACGTCTTGATGCCATTCAGCAAGTTCCAACATATGCCAAATTTACAAAAAACATGTGCACCAAGGAAAGGAAAACAAATATTCCCAAAAAGGTCTTCCTTGCATCAAGCATCAGCGAGTTGCTATCCGGGCCCATCCCTGTAAAGTACAAAGACCCTGAATGCTCAACCATTTCAGCATTATAAGACAGACTGTCATAAACTGGGCACTGCTTGACCTGGGAGCAAGTATTAACTTTCTCCCATGTTTCGTGTATCAGCAACTCGGGCTGGGTGACCTCCATCCAACTCAGGTTACTATACAACTAGCTGATCATTCTGTAAAAGTTCCCAAGGGGAAATTATGGATGTCCATATACGAGCCAGAGAGTTCATCTACCTTGTAGATTTTATTGTTTTGAAAACACAACCCATACTGAATCCAAAAGCTCAGACCCCAGTCATTTTAGGACGACCATTCTTGGCAACAACAAATGCGATCATGAATTGTAGGAATGGGTCAATGCGCTTAACTTTCAGCAATATGACTAAGGAGGTGAATGTTTTCCACCTGAAAAAACAACAAAGAGATGTGGATGACCAATCATTTGAAGTGAACTTGATTGAAGGACTAACCAGTGAACAGGAGGAAGAGCTAGAGTATGAGTCTGAATACGAATTTGACTTGGAGTCAGATGACTTCAACCTTGACCAGATAGTGGACTCAACAGTAGAGTGCGCAATAAATGCAAGCCCAAAGATTCTCTTCCAAACAGAACAACCTTTGACGGATCATATTCCTTGTCCGAACTGAAAGCTTTTCCTAGTCATCTCAAGTACCAGTAGTTGGGTGAAAAGGAAACTTTCCCAGTGATAATTGCTTCCTATTTAACGAAAAAATAAGAAGAGTATCTTGCTGCTGTGTTAAGAGAAAATAGGGAGGCCATTGGTTGGACCATGGCTGACATCAAGGGGATCAGCTCACCATTATAAAACATCGAATTCATCTGATAGAAGAGGCAAAGCCAAAATGAGACCCACAACGCAGACTTAACTCCATTATAAAGAGGTTATCCTTGTAGAGATCCTTAAACTGTTAGACAATGAGATAACTTATCTCATATCTGATTTCCAATGGGTGAGTGCAGTCCACACTATGCCCAAAAAAGCTGGCTTTACTGTGGTAGAAAATGCAAAAAAAAGAATTAGTACAAATTCGTCTTCCAACGAAGATTCGAGTTTGCATTGATTATCGAAAGATGAACTCCGCCACATGTAAAGACCACTTTCCTCTTCCCTTTATAGTTCAGATGCTAGAAAGACTGGCCGGTCATGAGTACTATTATTTCCTAGATGGATATTTAGGATACAACCAAATTCACATTGCTCCCGAAGACCAAGAGAAAATAACTTTCACTTGTCTCATTGGAACATTCGCATACCATAGTATGCCACTTGGATTATGCAACACTCCTGCAACGTTCCAACATTGCATGCTTAGTCTATTCGCGGATATGATGGTAAGATTTTTGGAGATGATTATGGATGACTTTTCAATTTACGGAGATTCCTTTGACCAATGCTCGCATTATGTCAAATTGGTTTTACAAACATGTATGGAAAAAAATTGACACTTAACTGAGAAAAGCGGAAGTTTTGAGATAAGGGATTGAGGTTGATAAGTGAGGTTGATAAGTCCAAGGTGAAAGTTGAAAAACACCTAGAGGGGGTGAATAGGTGTTAATGCTAATCTAATGATCTTTTTAAACAACTAAGTATAAAAGATGCAAGCGGTCACTCATAACAAGAAATTGAAGCCGAATTCCCCGTGAAGGGCTCTAGAACTTCTCCTCTTTGATTCCTCTAGATTATGAGTTGAGACACGTAATTGCTTTCTTGTTGAAATGAGTAAAGACCGGAAATGCAAGTAAATAAAATGAGTGCAATAATGAAGTGCAAGCAAGTGGTATCACAAGTTAGAAATGTAAAGTAATGAAAAGCAATAAGAAAACCAATCGCAAACACAAGTAATTTGTTTCGAGGTTCGAGACATTGCTCTACGTTCCCGTCTTCACCACTATGAAGGATTTCTACTAAATCCACAAAGGAAATTTTCACACCGGAACCTTTACACCCAAGGGGATTACAATTGGTCTACACAAGACCGGAGTACCCAACTCCAACCAATCCAACCTCTACACAAGAGGGAACTCAACACAAGGAAATACAAGTCACTTGGTGATCAAAAGACCACAAACTCTCTCTTACAACTTCTTATAGAGTGGAGATGATTTTTGGCTCAAGAAGTGAAGTGAGAAAAATTTCAGTTGTAAATAAGTAAAAGGAACTTGTAGACCAACTGAAAACTTTTGCAAATGAAAGAACTTTGAAAAACAATGCAAGTAAACTTTCTTCTCTTTTGAAAAACTTGAAAAAATGGGAATTTTTCTTGTGAAAAATAAATAACCAATGACCTCTATTTATAGGGAGTGAATACATATCATCCATAATTGATACTAGGTCATTAGGGTAGAGTTTAGCCACTAGGAATTCAGAAATAGGTATAGAAAGCATTAAAAATAAACCAGAATTCAAGAAAGAGCCGTTGGGGTCTTTTGACGGCTGTCGGTCGATCAGGTCGGTCGACCGGCAGGCCACATGGCAAAAGAGCCGTTGGCTTCGGTCGACTGGTCCGGTCGACCGCAGGCTAAAAAAAAAAGAAAGTTTTGAACTGTCGGTCGACCGGGCCGGTCGACCGACAAAACCTGAGACTAAGGGTCTTACAGTCGGTCGACCGATCGGTCAACCGTAAGATCTGTCGGTCGACTGGCCCGGTCGACCGACAGACCTGCACGGACGTGCACGCCCAAGGCCACAAGGCCCGTCGACCGGACGGTCGACCGATCTGTCCTGAAATAGATCCGGTCGACCGCCCGGTCGACCGTAAGGCCTGAAACAGAATACAAATAAAGAAATTTTGAACTTTAATAATTTTTGAAATATTTTTAAATGGTTTGAAGTTTAAAGCATGCTATAAGGAATGAAATACATGTATTAAACTAGATGTAAAAATATGAAATATTTTGAGACATGTATATCAATCAAACATGCACCAAAACCAACAAAACCAAAAACTTGTATTTTGAAGAGTGTATTTGTGTGTGTGTGTGTTTTCTTGAGCACAACTATCATATCCTTACTCTTTAACATACTAATTCTTACAAAGGTTCTAGGTGACTACAAGATCTTCAATTTTGAGCTTCTCCATATGCATTATTGAATAACTTGAATCTTTGATCCCGAATTGAGTCAACTTGAGTCAAAACCACCTTCCTTTAGGGAAGAAAATATCTTGAATCTATAGAACTTTGAAACAAACTTAAATACTAAAATATGATTAGTACAAATAACTATATATGTTTTGTAATCATCAAAACTCCAAAACTGGGTGATTGTAATTTTGGGCCAACAAAAGTGATATCTAAACTCCCCGAACTAAAATGCCTAAAAGACAACAGATCTTTTTAGGGCACGCTAATTTTTATAGAAGATTTACTAAAGAGTTCAGAAAAATTGCTAGACCTTTAACTAATCTTTTAGGAAAAGATGTGCTCTTCAATTTTGATGATGAATGTCTAAAAGTTTAGGAGGAGCTGAAACAAGAACTTGTCTCTGCACCAATAATTTCGGCACCCGATTGGACTAGACTCTTTGAGGTCATGTGTGATGTCTCTGATTATGTCATTGGCGCTATCCTAAGACAACACATTGATAACATGCAACACGTGATTTACTATGCGAGTAGGATGCTTAATGATGCCCAACTTAATTACACAACAACTGAAAAGAAATTTTTAGCAGTTGTGTTTGTGTTGGAGAAATTCCGGCAATATCTACTCTGGTCTAAAACAACGATGTTCACCGATCATTCCGTCCTATGATATTTGATGCAAAAGAAGGATGCTAAGGCTAGACTCATTCGTTTGATCCTTCTTTTGTAAGAGTTTGATTTAGAAATCAAGGACAAAAGGATGTTGAAAATGTGATGGCAGTTCATTTGTCTAGAATCCCAAATACACCAGTGGAAACCATCCCGATTAATGAAAACTTTCCTGATGAATACATCTTAGTGATCTGTAAAGAGCCTTGGTATGATGACATTGCAAATTATCTTGCAACCGAGCAAACACCTTCTAGTGGGTCAAGACAGGACAAACATTGCCTTTTCACTCCGATACGGTTCTTCTTCTGGGATGAACCATAACTATTCAAATATTTCACTGACCAGATCATTAGAAGGTGTGTTCCTGAGGATGAAAACCAAGTGCTGATATTTTCTCACGAGTTTGCATGTGTGTACACTTTGGTCCACGTAAGACTGTTGAAAAAGTTCTGCAGAGAGGGTTCTGCTGGCCTACTCTCTTTAAGGACTTCTACAATTTTTGCAAACTCTGTGTAAGATGTCAAATGACGGGGTCGAATCACACGTAAGGATATGGTGACCTTTACCCCAATTTTGGAAGTGAAAATTTTTGACGTGTGGGGTATTGATTTTACGGGACCCTTTCCAACTTCTTTCGGTAACCAATTAAATTTGTTAGCCGTTGATTACGTTTCAAAGTGGATAGAAGCTGTGCCAATGAGGACGAATGAAAACCGAGTTGTCATTAAGTTTTTAAGAGAAAATATCATTTCACGCTTTGGAGCCCCCCGTGCGATAATAAGCAACAGCAGGAATCATTCCTGCAATCGGGCTTTTGAAGCCCTAATGCGGAAGTACTTCATTTCTCACAAATTATCCACGACACCATCTTCAGACGAACGGGTAGGTGAAAGTAACAAATAGATAAATCAAACTTATCCTGGAGAAAACCGTAGGACAAAATAGAAAGAATTAGTCGGTTAAGCTTATTGATGCACTATGGGCTTATCAGACCACCTACAAAATTGTTCTACAGATGTCTCCATATCGAGTGGTATTTGAAAAACCTTGTCATCTGCCAGTGGAGTTTGAGCACCGTGCTTTGTGAAATATTAGGCAACTTATTTTTGACTTTAAGAAGGAAGGTGACTTAAGAAAGTTACAAATTTCCGAGCTTGAAGAAATAAGAAATGAAGCGTATGATAACGCTCGGATTCTAAAAGTTGAACCAAACTCTTTCATGATCAGTCCATATATAGGAAGAATTTTATCCCTGACTAGAAGGTTCTACTGTACGATCTAGGCTTCACCTTTTTGCTGGAAAACTGAAGACACGTTAGTCAGGATCATTTCTTGTTCAAACCAGTTTTTCCACATGGAGCGCTTGAAATTTTTGATCCTAAGAACGATAATGTATTCAAAGTCAATGGTCAGAGATTAAAACCGTTCTTCACAACCGAGCCTGAGCCACACGGAACTTTTGAATTAGGTCTCTCTGACCCAGTATATGAGTAACTATACCGTTTTCTAATTTATCTTGCTTATCATTGTAAAAATCTTTTAGGGGACCCTCTTTTTGTTAATAACCGTTTTTTCCCTTTTTCTTTTAAAAATAAAAATAATATATATATAATAAAAATAATAAAATAAATAATAAATATATATAAAACAAAAAAGTTTTTTTAGACATTATACAGAAGTTTTAAACCAAAATCCTCCTAAATCCTCAAAGGGTAAAAAAGGAAAGTCAAATTTTTCAGCCTATTTATACCCCTCTACTCTCTCCCACGGGTATCATCTTCCAAAATTTAACCAAGACTGGAGAGAAGAGAACGCAGCGCCACCAACCCACCAAAACCCGACCCCTTTCTTCCTAAGTTTGCCAGGAAAATGCAAGTTTTGTCAAGATTCCGCGGCCTATCTACCAATCCAGCGGCGTCGCCAGAGTGTGGACCTGTTGCCATGGAGTGTATATCCCAGATCTACCACCAATTTCATCTTTGTGACCACTGAGACTGCTCTGGCAGTCCACCCTTCTTTTTTTCCCCACGATTTCTGGGGGAGGTTTGCATATCCTTTTCCCTCTCTTTGCGAATTTTTCTTCCATGGCTCCCACCATCTTTGTTGAGAAGAATTTCGCTAGAATTTTCATGGATGTTAATGGTTATGGCACTATTTTCCTAGATCGCATTAGGGAAAGGAATTGGTTTGAACTAATATATGATAATGAGGATGGTGATGCATATTATTGCCCCGATTTGGTAACACAATTCTACACGCATTGACACATCCACCATTGATCACGATCCTCATACTTTCATTGTGCACTTTGATTAAAGGGATTTTCTTGTTAATATCAATACGATTGAGATGACCACACAGATCCCCTGTCCTCCATAATATGATGCACCATTGTCTCTCATCGATTATATGACTGTTATGGGTGTGAGATGTGAGAAGAAAGATCGTGGGCTCAAGGCGAGCACCACATTCCGTAATGTACATTGTGTTGGACAATGGGTCCAACACAATATCTTTGGTCTATATCACACCACATCTTTCAACAGAGCGGTGCTGCAAATTATACATAGCCTGATGACTAGGCAGCACATGGTTTGTTTGAACACCGTCCTCTGGCAACACATGGTTGCTAATTTTCAGCGCACTCGGGGTGCAAAGTATTCACATCAGGTCCTTGTCACTCGCCTGTGCAGACATTTTCTACCAGATGAAGTTTTTTCATCATATGATTGGGTCCACATTTTCATAAAGCGTATTACGAGTGCTTGTAATAATTGTCTTCATGTGGTATAGACACCTACCATATTGACAAAGGACGTTCCTGCTGAGACTTCCTCAGAGAAACGGAGTGAGGAATAGGATGAGGGTGCCTTTAGGCAACAACCACCACCTAGTGACACTAAGACTTTCATGTCATCTATTTGAAAGGGCATAAGAAAATCTTTAAGGAGCAAGCCAAATTAAGAAAAAAAGTGGAGAAACAAAATGAGAAGTTAGAAAGAATTAAGGAGGGTTTGCGGCGTTCTCAATCTATGGGCCCAAGTACTTCAGCTGGCCCAAGTAGGCGCCCTAGGTGATTTCTCACTATTACCTATCTCATGCATTCACATTTTATTTTTCATACATTGAGGATAATGCATATGATAGGTGTGGGGGGCACTAACGTAAAATTTTCTTTCTTTATTTTAGCTTTTTAGATTTTTTTCTTTTAGATTTGTCCTTTCTTTTAGGAAATTTCTTTTCCTTTATAATAAAACATTTTTCTCTTCTTTTAGGAAATTTCTCTTATAAAAAATTTGATCCATTTTTAAGAAAATTAACTTGATCTTAGAAATTAGGAAAACTCTAAACTAAGATTTCTTAATATAAGTTCAAGAAGAAGAATTATTGTATTTTTATGTTAAGAAAGAAAGAGTAGAAAGATAATTAGATTTTGAATTTTTCTTAAGTATTATATACATTTACATGTTGGGGATTAAAACAAAGACCTGAATACCTTTATTTATAAATATATATATACAATAAAAATTATAAATATAAATAAATAAACACTTGATCACCAATTGAGCTGATTAGTTGTGCCTTAAGAAACATGAGCAGTCACGGCTAAAGGTGGTTAAGTTCTTAGCATTCATGGTCTTGTTTACTCGAGTCCTTGAACCCTAAGGATGTATTCTCATCTGGTGCCCTAAGATCATCTGGTCTGGGAGTCATCGATACAAAGCTCGCTACATGGGTAAATTAGAAAGCATAATGAAGCTAAGAAAAATAATAAGTATATATATATGTCTATATAAAATATATATGTATATGTATATGAAAATATAAATAAAAGTATCATAGTCTAAGTGCAATTCCTCATACATATAAGTGTATATATTTTAGGCTTGATATAAAATCTAATGATCTCTCTACTTTTGAAACTTAACCTTAATTGAATACAAATCTTCGAGTGGAGACTTATAATTAGGAAGGAATAGTTTAGGTTAATCTAAAACCATAAGATCACTTAAATTTTTGCAAAAATGGTTCATTAACTTTTTTCTTTCTTTCTTTGAAAAATCACAAACATTTGTTTCCCTTTTTATGCACTTTGTGGGTGTAATCCGTTGAAATTCTCATGAGACAAAACTCCTCCTCTAGGGTAACCTAGAGGTTTAACGGCTTGTTGCACGTGCTCAGTGCAATCGCGTCACCTGTAAAGTGTAATAAGTTCTTTGTTTAGTTTCTTAGTTAGTTTTTGCCTTTTTATTTTGCTCGACGACGAGCAAAAAGACAAGTGTGGGAGTGTGATTAGTAGTTAAGTTTGCATCATTATCATCACAATTCCTACCAAATTATGTTAATTATGTGAATAATAAATCTCTTTTGGATTTTGTAGATAACTAAAAGGTCAAGGGCAAGATTGTAACATAATTCTGATTTTCTAGCCAATTTTCATATTATTGAGGAGTTTTCTTGAGGAGCAAGAAAGATCCTTCTAGATAGGAGCAGATTAGTCCTAAAAATAAGAGGATGAACCTAGACTAATACTAGTTCAAGTACGTGAAGAATTGGATTATTCCCAGAAGCTTCCCTTCTAGAAGAGAGACAGCTGGAATCGGATCAAGCAAAGTGCGCCTAATTAAGCTTTTCCGTGGCAAAAGAGAGTCACGGATCAAGGACACGTGTCCCTTCGTTTCGTGCTTCCCAAGCCACTGCAGCCTATAAATACCTTGTAAATTCACCCGAGAGAGCGTTAGACAGAAAACAGAGAGCAGATTATTATATTGCTTGTGCTACTCTAGTTGTTCTTTTCTTGCATCATTGCAACCCTAGTCTAGGTTTTAATTTCCAGAAATTAAGTGCGGAAGAGAAAGTGCTTTGTAAGTGATTCAAGTGACAAATCAATGCAAGGATTACTTCTTTCTTTATTGTTCTTTCTTGCATCTTTTACTTTGTGTTTTTTGATTCATGTCTCTAACAATTGCTAACATCTCTAACAAGCTTTACATTCCATGTTTTTTGTTCATGTCTAGGTAATCTTCTTCTTACATGGCTAATTAACTATTAACCCACTAACCCCAACTACTTCGATGATAACCCACATGAATCTATAGCATGTCAATGAGCCTTGTGCAAGTAAGAGTTATGATTGGCTTATGATGACGGGTTCTAACTCTAACTCTCTAACAAGAACTCTCATATTTCATGCTTTAAATTTATGTTCTTGATGATCTATTGATTGTCTAACTTGCTTGATTTGATTTGGAGAATGCATGTTCATCTTTGTCAATATCAATAGTGCACTTGTTTCTCACCTTAATCTCGTCTTAAAACGGATCTTGATAGAGTGATGTTCAAATTTTTACCATGTAACGCAAAGTGGAGAGTGAAAAACTTTCATAAGAACACCACATGACTAGTTCTTAATGCACAAGACTCATGAAGTCCAAGGATTCATTGTGAGGCCCAATCTTCAAGCAAGTTAACGGTTAGTGGGGTTCATTAGTCGAATATTAGCCATGCAATCTTTCTCATTCTACAACTTAAACTTTTCAAGCAATTTTTCTTTCACATCTTCAATTTTCTTCAAACTCTTTTTTACACTTCTTTTCGCAAAGTTTTTTTTTCTAAAACTTCTTTTAAAACTTTCTTTTAGTTTCTTTAAGCTTCTCTTTTCTTTTATTTGGTTTCCAATCATCGCTTTCTTAAACCCCCATTTCTCCTCTCTTTTGTTTTCACT
This sequence comes from Agave tequilana, assembly GCA_038442645.1. Classification (NCBI taxonomy): domain Eukaryota; kingdom Viridiplantae; phylum Streptophyta; class Magnoliopsida; order Asparagales; family Asparagaceae; genus Agave; species Agave tequilana. Next base: position 254,902 of record JAVJIF010000975.1, read on the forward strand.
CACGTTCTTACTTACAACCAAATCACATTCACACTCTTTCTTCTTTCTTTCTTTTATTTTTAACTGAAACAAGAATGACATATTTTGAAGAGAACAAAGTAAGAACCGGACAAAGCTTCTATCGCTCTCCCTCCCTGTAGATGCGACTTGTTTTACCATTTGGTTAGGACGAATAGTTCGAAAGGGCATAAGCACAACTACTGAAGGATATAACTCACATCAATAATGAACTCTTAGCTCTGGTGCTTGTATTGTTTCAATACACTTTCCTTTGCCCTACCGAACAATTATCAAGCAGGCAAGCAAATAAGCGAACATCCAAGTGAAGCTAATGCACAACACTAGACGCCATCACGTTTGGTGTGATTATCGCTCGCGGCGAGGCTAACGCACGCGCGTGGTGGTGGGTAAACCGCTCTGCATCACCTGTACCGAAGTCGTGCCCACGACGTAACTACGTTCGGCCAAAATTAGCGATAGAGTTCTAGGCTTTCCTATTAGGCATAATTAAGAGTCCTGACAGTTTGTGTGCACTCCCTCTTTCGAGGAAGTGGGCGAGAGCCCAAATGGCTAATAGGGCCACAAGGCCGAGTAGGTACCTGCAGAGGTGTTAGTATCAAACACAAGCATGTATGTACAGTAGCAGGTAATGACTAAGTTATCAGTAGAGTGGTGAAGCCTAGAGGCTGAGCAAGGTAGAAATAAAGTCAGTGAGCAGACAAGTTAACAATCAAGTGGAACTAAGTAAAGCTAGAGTGTGGCTAACACACAGCACTGACATCATCACGTTCGACGTGATTACTGTTCGCAGTGAAGCTAACACACACGTGTGGTGGCGGGTAAACCGCTCCGCATCACTAGTGACGAAGCCACACCTATGGTGTAACTACACCCGGACGGAGTTAGCGGTAAAGCGCTAGGCTCACCTACCAGGCGGGGCCGAAAGACCTGACGGCCTGTGCGCCCAAAGGCCTGTAAAGAGACCATAAGGTTTAAGCGCACTCCCGGTAGTTATCACAAAACTCAGAGGGTGCACGGAGTAAACTTATTGAGTAGCAAGCCCGAAAATGGGCTATACCTGCAACCTGCACCAGTGTTAGTACCACACGAGCACACATTTAAACATGATAATAACTAGACTATCCGTGGAGTGGTAAATCCCGGAGGCTAACGACCATGAAGAGTCAGCTACGCATGATAATAGAGCAGATATCACATCAATATACAAGTACAGAAATTTAAACTATGCTATTACAACCATTCGTCATACCAATCCAGATACATCACACCGGTACAATGTACATGTCCACAGAATATAAGTACACACTCACACTGGTACATACACGTGTCCACACATGAATACAAATATACTAATACAAATTCAACAGTCCACAAAAAATACAATATATTGTTCATATAATACATATCACCTGTCGAACGGGGAACCCAGAATGAGGCGAGAACACTCGCCTAAATCTTTAAAAACTATCGTAAAATCTCAAAACTCCAAATACACGTGTACGGGCACCACCCAGCATTGTAGAGAGGGAAATATCTAGAGAGAGAAAGTGGGGGAATCAAGAGAGAATTAGAGATCTAGAGAGAGGTCGGGAGAGAGAGAAAGAGAGAGATAGAGAGAGAAAGTGAGATCAAGAGAGAGAATTGGAGAGAGAAAGGGAAAGGAGAGGGGTGGTCGGTGCCGTCCAGCCAGTGGTGGCCAATAGTGGCATTGGTCGTCAGCGGCCCACCGACAGGGGGGAGAGAGGACGAGGGAAGAGAGAGAGAGAGAGAGAGAGCGAAGAGAGAGGAGAAAGAGAAAGAGAGGGAAAGAGAGAGATCTAGGGGAAATAGAGAGAGCTCCAGTGGAGAAGAGAGGGGGAGCTGGCCGGCACGGCAGCCGGCCAGGTGGTCTGTGGCGCTGGCCGCCACGGCCGTAAGGAGGAGGAAAGGAAGAGAGGCGAGAGAGAGAGAGAGAGAAAAAGAGAAAGGAAAAAGAAGAAGAAGAAGAAAAAGAAAGGAAAAAGGAGAGGGGCAGAGAGGGGAGGTCGGCGCGACGGTCGGTGGCATCAGGTAAGGTCGTCGAAGGTTGGGCGACGGCAGATCTGGCCGTGGTGGCGACGGATTTGGTAAAAGGTGGCCTGATTTGGGGAGAGGGGAAGTGAAGTGAGAAAAAGAGAGAAAGGAAGAGAGAGGGAGAGAAAGAGATAGAAATAGGGCAAGTATTTGTGGGTGGCTGGTATCATGCCACGTGGCAAGCCTATGAGATGGGAAAAAGCGTGAAATCTCTAAAGTAAAATAATATATAATAATAAGGTAAAATTCGAGAAATTCAGAAAAATCCCTAGAGGTAGAAAACATCCTCCTGAGTAATAATATGAAATCAATTTTCAGAAATTCAATCCCATTATCAAATTAAAATCCTGAAATCAACCGGTGATACAGGTCGACATCAAATCCGATCGAGTTTTGATAAATTCAGAAAAATCTCCAAAAATATACTAAAGTAGAAAATACGATTCTAAAAAAATAATGTGAAAGCAAACTCTAAAATTCAAATCCATTTGTAAATTAAAAATTCGAGAATTGACCAACGATATCGATCGCTACCGATATTGAGGATTTTGCAGAATAATTCAAATTTTTTTTAGAAAATCATGATAAATCTAAAATATTAATAAATGATGTTTGAAACTAAAATCAATCAAATCTGACTACCAAAAAGATCAAATCGAGCAGTACACTGGGATTGGATCTCCGGTTCAGACTTGGGTTGAACGAAAACACAGAAAAGAAAAGAAAAAGGCTTAAGAAACTAAAAGAAAGTTTTTTTACAAAAAGTTTCAGAAAAGAAAGCTTAGGAAAAAAAAAGAGTTTGAAGAAAAGTGAAGAAGTGTAAAGGAAAATTGCTTTAAAAGAAATTTAAGTTGTAAAATTTGGAAGAAGTTGCATGGCTAACATTCTATTAATTAACCCCACTAACCGTTAACTTATTGAAAATAGAGCCTCACTTTGGATCTTTGGCCTTTATGAGTCTTGTGCAATGAGAACTAGTCATGTGGTGTTATAATGAAAGTACATCACCTCCCATTGTGCTCAACGCGGTAAAAACTTGAACATCATCCAATTAAGATCCATTTTAAGACGAGATTAGGGTGAGAAATAAGTGCACTATCGGTATCGGCATAGGTGTTCGGGAATTCTCCAAGTACAAAATAAGCAAAATAAATAATCAATAGATCATCAAGAACATATTAGTTAAGCATGAAATATGAGAGTTAAAATGTTTGTTAGTGTGCTAGAGTTAGAACCCTTCATCATAAGTCAATCATAGATCTTGCTTGCACAAGGCTCTTTGGCATGCTATAGATTCATGTGGGTTATCTTCAAGCAAGTTAAGGTTAGTGAGTTAATAGTTAGTTAGCCATGTAAGGAGAAGATTAGCTAGACATGAAGTAAGAGCGTGGAATGTAAAGCTTACAAGAAATATTAGCCATGATTAGGAGCAAGAATTGAAAAGCACAAGTAGAAGATGCAAGAAAGAGCAATGAGGAAAGAAGTAATCCTTACATTGAAGTATCACTTGAATCAATTACAATGGTTATCTCTCTTCCCCACTCAATTTCTGAAAAATAAAAACCCTACATTAAATTGCAATGATGCAAGAGAAGAATCACAAGAGTAGCTCAAGTAAAGGAGGTGCTTTGCTCTCTGTTTTTTTTTCTAACCCTCTTTCTGGTGAATTTACAGGATATTTATAGGTTGCAGTGGCTTGGGGGGCTCGAAACGAGGTGCCAGGTGTCGTTGATCTACGACTGCTTCTAGAAGATTGCCGCGAAAATGTGGGGCAAAAGCTGCGTTTCAGCGACAATACAATGGCCATTTGCGCTAATCTAGCTCCAACCGTTTATCTTCTAGAAGGAGATATCCAAGGAATATCCATCTCTCCACGCATTTAGGCTAGCATTAGTCCAGATTCATCCAATTATTTTAGGACTAATCTTCCCCTATCTAGAATGATCATTCTTTCTCTTCAAGAAAACTCTTTAAAAATCTGAAAAATAGCTAAAAATTCTAGATTATTTTACAGCCTTGCCCTTGGCTTTTGATTTATCTGCAAATTACCTATAAAGAGAGTTATTGGCAAAATATTAAACATAATATGGTAGGTAATGTGACGATTATGATACAAAATTAACCACTAATCACACCCCCACACTTTTGTCTTTGCTCGTCCTCGAGCAAAATAAGGGAAAAAACTAAACTAAGGAAGTTATTACACCACTTTCGCAGGTGGCGCGATTGCACTGAGCACGTGCAACAAGCCATTAGATCTCTAGGTTACCCTAGAGGAGAATTTTTATCTCCTGAGGGTTTTCAGCGGATTACACCTACAAAATCCATAAAAAGGGTAACAAATGTTAGTGATTTTTACAATGAAGGAAAAAGAAAGAAAGTTTATGATCCATTTCTTGCAAAAATTTAATTGATCTTATGGTTTTAGGTTAACCTAAACTGTTCCTTCTAATTATAAGTTTCTACTTGAAGTTTTGTCTTTAATTTAAGGTTAAGTTTCAAAAGTAGAAAGATCATTGAATTTTGCATCAAGTCTAGAATATATACACTTATATGCATGCAGAATTTGCATTTAAGCTATGATACTTTTACTTATATGTATGTATATACAATTTTTTATTTTTTTATATAGACATATATGTACACTTATTGTTTTCCTTAGCTTCATTAGGCTTTCTAATTACCCATGTGGCAAGCCTTGTACCGACGAATTTCAGACCAGATGATCTTAGGGCACCGGATGAGAATACATCCTTAAGACTCAAGGACTCGAGTAAACAAGGCCACGAATGCTAAGAACTTAACCACATTTAGGCGTGATTGATCATGCTTCTTAAGGCACAACTAACCAGCTTAATTGGTGATCAAGTATTTATTTATTTATATTTACAATTTTAATTTTATATTTTATATTTTATATTTCTTTTTTTATATATATTTTTACAAATAAAGGTATATAGGTCTTTGTTTAAATCCCTTAACATGTAAATGTATATAATATTTAGGAAAAATTCAAAATCTAATTATCATTCTGCTCTTTCTTTCTTAACCTAAAAATCGAACAACTGTTCTTATTTTAACTTATATTAAGAAATTCTAGTTTAGATTTGCCCTAATTCCTAGGATCAAGTTAATTTTCTTAAAAATGGATCATTTTTTTGTTTTTATTTTTTAATAAAGGAAAGAAAATTCCTAAAAGAAAGAAAAATCTTAAAAGAAAGAAAAGAAAAGTTTTTTTATAAAGAAAAAATCCTAAAAATCCTATTAAATCTCCTAAAAGAAAAAATCTATGTTAGTACCCCCCCAAACACCTATTATATGCATTGTCCCTAATGCATGAAAAGTGAATATGTGAATGCATAAGATAGGTAATGGAACAAAATCACCTCGGACGACTACTTGGGCCAGCTGAAATACTTGGGTCCATGGACTGAGAACGCCGCAATCCATCCTCAATACGTTCTAGCCCTTCATTCTGTTCCTCCACTCTTTTTCTTAATTTTGTTTGCCCCTTAAATATTTTCTTCATGCCCTTCTAAATGGAGGACATGAAAGTCTTAGTGTCACTCGGGGGTGGTTGTTACCAAAAGGCACTCTCATCTTTCTCCTCATTTCGTTCCTCTGAGAAAAACTCAACAGGAACGTCCTCTATCATAGCGGCGGGTGTCCACACCGCATGAAGGCAACTATTATAGGCACTAGTGAGGCGCTCAGTAGATACATGGACCCGGCCATAGGCGAAAAAACTTCATCTGGTAGAAAATGTCTGCATAGACGGGTAATAAGCGCCGGATGTGAATATTTTACATCCCTAGTGCGCTGTAAGTTGGCAAGCATGTGTTGCCATATGACAGTGCTTGACATTCGAGTGCTGTCTGGTCATCAGGCTGTGTATAATCTGCAGCACCGACCGGTTAAAGGTTGTGGTGTGATCTAAACCTAGTATATTGCGTTGAACACATCGTGCAACACAATGTACATTTCAGAATGTGGTGCTCGCTTTGAGCCCACGGTCTTTTTCCTCACATCTCACTTCCGTAACCGTCATATACTCAATTAGAGGTAAGGAGGCTTGATGTTGTGGAAGACGGGATGTGCGTGACCATCTCAAGTGTGTTAACATTGATAATAATATCCCCAGTCTTAAAGTGTACAATGAAAGCTTGTTAGTCATGATCGATGGTTTTTGTGTCAATTAGAGTGTAAAATTGATAACCAATTCAGAACAATAATAAGCATCAAAATCTTCATTGTCATACACAAGCCCAAACTAATTTCTCTCTCTTATACGATCTAAAAAGATTGTACCATAGCCATGAATATCCGAAAAAATCCTAGCAAAATTCTTTTCAGCGAATATGGAATGGGCCGTGGAGAAAAATTCATAAAAGAGAGGAAAGAAGATGTGCAAACCTCCCCTAAAAGCTGTGGGGGAAAGAAATCTGAGGATGGACTGCCGTAGCAGTCACAGTGATTGCAGAGGAAAATTTTGGGTAGATTTGAGATCTACACTTGATGGTGTCTGAAGGGGACCTTGGCAGCGCTCCTGGTTCCTTAAAAAAGCGGCGGAAGAGCTGCGATTTGGTGCTTCCGCGACATATTGGTGGGCAGAGGGATCGGGGCTTTGATGGGTTGCGACGCTTCTTCCTCTTCTCTCTAGATCTAGGTTAAGATTCTAGAAATGACACCCGTGAGAGAGATAGGAAGGGTATATATAGGCTGAGAAAGTATGCCTTTCCTTTTTTTACCCTTAAAGGATTTTGAAATTTTGAATAGGGAATTTGGGGGTTTTAAAATTCTGTACAAAATCCAAACTCTTTTTGGTTTTATTTTTATTTTTATTTATATTATTTTTTAATTTTATTTTTATTTGAAGAAAAGGAAAAATGGTAATTTACAGAAAAGGAGTCCCTTAAAAGATTTTTATATAATAAACATGGGATTTTAGAGAAGGGCCTGGTCACTCATGTACTGGGTCACAGAGACCCAGTTCAAAAGTTCTATGTAGCTCAGGCTCGGTGGTGAAAAATGGTTTTAATCTCTAACCATTGACTTTGAATACATTATCGTTCTTAGGATCAAAGATTTCAATTGCTCCATGTGGAAAAACAGTTTGAATAAGGAAAGATCCTGACCAACGTTTTGCAGTTTACCAGCAAAAAGTTGAAGCCTAGAGTTGCATAGTAGAACCTTTTATTTAGGGACAAAATTCTTCTTGTGTATAAACTGATCATGAAAGAATTTGGTTTTACGCTTAGAAATTCGAGCGTCATCATGGGCTTCATTTCTTATTTCTTCAAGCTAGGAAATTTGCAACTTTTTTAAGTCACCGATTTTTTTCAAGTTAAAATTCAGTTGTTTAATAGCCCACAAGGCACGATGCTCAAGCTCCACAGGCAAATGGCATGGTTTTTCAAATACCAATCGATATGGAGACATCACTAGGACAGTTTTGTAGGCGGTCCGATAAGCCTATAGTGCATCAACAAGCTTAACAGACCAATCCTTCCTGTTTTGTCCTACGGTCTTCTCCAAGATGAGTTTGATTTGTCTATTTATCACCTTCACTTGTCCATTAGTTTGAGGATGGTAGGCCATGGATAATTTGTGTGAAATGTAGTACTTCCGCATTAGGGCTTCAAAAGCCCGATTGCAGAAATAACTCCCGTTGTCGCTTATTATCGTACGGGGGGCTTCAAAGCGTGAAATGATATTTTCTCTTAAAAACTTGATGACAACTCGGTTGTCATTCGTCCTAGTTGGTACAACGTTCACCCACTTAGAAACGTAATCAACGGTTAATAAAATGACTGATTGACAAAGAAAATTGGAAAGGGTCCCATGAAATCAATACCTCACAAGTCAAAAATTTCTGCTTCCAGGATTTGGGTAAGGGGCATCATATCCTTACGTGTGATTCGACCCGTCATTTGATATCTTGCACAGAGTTCACAAAAAGTATAGGAGTTCTTAAAGAGAGAGGGGCAGTAGAACCTACTATGTAGAACTTTCTCAGCAGTTTTTAATGGACCAAAATGTCCACCACACGCAAACTCGTGACAAAATGTCAACACACTATGATGTTCATCCTCAGAAAGACACCTTCTAATGATCTGGTCAAGGCAATATTTGAATTGATATGGTTCATCCCAAAAGAAGAACTGTATCTGCATGAAAAAGCGATATTTGTCCTATTTTGACCAGCTAGAAGGTGTTCGCTCGGTTGTAAGGTAATTTGCAATGTCAGCATACCAGGGTTCTTTACACATCACTAAGATGTGTTCGTCAGAAAAACTTTCGTTGATTGGGATCATTTCCACCGGTGCGTTTGGAATCCTATAAAGGTGATCAACCATCACATTTTTGACGCCATTTTTATCCTTTATTTCTAGATCGAATTCTTATAAAAGAAGGATCCAACGAATGAGTCTAGCCTTAGCGTCCTTCTTTTACATCAAATACGTGAGGGCGGAATGGTCGGTGAAAATCGTTGTTTTAGACCAAAGTAGGTATTGGTGGAATTTCTCCAACGCAAACACAACTGCTAAAAATTCCTTTTCAGTTGTCGTATAATTGAGTTGAGCTTCATTAAGCATCCTACTAGCATAGTAAATCACATGTTGCCTATTATTAATGTGCTCTCCTAGGACAACACCTATGGCATAATCAGAGGCATCACACATGACTTCAAAGGGTCTAGTCCAATCTGGTGCTGATATTATCGGTGCAGAGATAAGTTTTTGTTTTAGCTCCTCCCAAGCTTGTAAATATCCATCATCAAAATGGAAGGGCACATCTTTTCCTAAAAGATTAGTTAAAGGTCTAGCAATTTTGCTAAACTCTTTAATAAATCTTCTGTAAAAACCAGGGTGCCCTAGGAAAGATCTGATGTCTTTTAAGAATTTAGGTTCAGGGAGTTTTCCTATTACCTCTACTTTGAATTTATCAACCTCGATTCCTCTACTTGAAATCTCATGCCCAAGGACGATTCCGTGTTTGACCATGAAATGATACTTTTTCCAGTTAAATGTCAAGCTCTTTTCCATATATCTATGTAAGACAAACTTGAGATGATGCAGGCATTGGTCAAAGGATCTCCATATATCAAAAAATCAACCATAAAAATCTCCAAAAATCTTTCTACCATGTCTGAGAAAAGACTAAGCATGCAACGTTGGAACGTTGTGAAGCGTTGCATAACCTAAATGGCATTCGCAGGTATGCAAACATTCTAAATGGATAGGTGAAAGTTGTCTTTTCTTGATCCTCGGGAGCAATTGAAATTTGATTGTATCCTGAATATCCATCCAAAAAATAATAATATGCGTGTCCTGCCAATCTCTCGAGCATTTAATCTATAAAAGGAAGAGGAACTGATCTTTACACGTGGCAGCGTTCAGCTTGCGATAATCAATACAAACTTGTATCTTCGTTAGAAAACGAGTCTGTACTAATTCCCTTTTATCATTATCTACCACAGTAAAGCCAGCTTTCTGGGCACAGTATGGACTGGACTAACCCATTGGCTATCAGATATGAGATAAATTATCTCATTATCTAGCAATTTCAAGATTTCAGTACGGATAACCTCTGCATAATGGGGTTCATTCGACGTTGTGGATTACATTTTGGCTTGGCCTCTTCTATCAGGTGAATCTTATATTGCACAACAGATGGGCTGATCCCTTTAATGTCGGCCATGGTCCAACCAACGGTCTCTCTATTTTTCCTTAATACAGCAAGAAGATCCTTTTCTTGTTGTTCTATCAGATGAGAAGTTTTTATCACAGGGAAAGTTTCCTTTTCACCCAAGTACTAATATTTGAGATGACGAAAAAAAACTTTCAGTTATGAAGAAGGGGTATGATCTATCAAGAGTTGTTCTTCTTGCAAGGAAATGATTGGGGTCACATTTGTTGCCCACTCAACTGTTTAGTCTACAATCTGGTCAAGATTGAAGTCATCTGACTCCAAATCAAATTCATGATTAGACTCGTATTCTAACTCCTTTTCATGTTCATTTGTGAGTCCTGCAATCAACTTCACCTCGAATAATTAGCCATTCAAGTCCTGATGTTGTTTTTCTAGGTGAAAATATTCGCCTCCTTTGTCATGCCACCAAAAGTCAAATGCATAGACCCGTTCCTACAGTTTATGATCGCATTCGCAGTTGCTAGGAAAGGTCATCCTAGAACCGAGGGTTTGAGCTTCGGGTTTTGCATGGATTGTGTCTCCAGAATGATGAAATCTACGGGGTATATGAACTCTCCGATTCGTATAAGGACATCTGTAATTTCTCCTTGGGAGTATTTACAGAACGATCAGCTAAGCTAATTGTATAGTACCCGGGTTGGAAGGAGGTCGCCTAGCTTGAGTTGCTGATACACAAAAAATGAAGCAAATTGATACTTGCTCCCAAATCAAGCAGTGCCCAGTTTATTGTGGTCTGTCCTATGATGTATGAAATGGTTAGACTCCCAGGGTCTTTGTATTTTACAGGGATGAGCCCGGTTAACAATTCATTGATGTTGGATGCGAGGAAGACCTTTTGGGAACATTTGTTTTTCTTTTCTTAGTACACATGTCTTTTAGAAATTTAGCATATGATGAAACTTGTTGAATGGCATCAAGAAGGGGCACATTTATCTGGACTTGATTAAACATTTTCCTAATCTTTTCTATTTGAGTATTGGTCTTGTTGGTTTCTAGCTTATTAGGAAATGGCACAATAGGCTTGTGAGTTTGCTCAATTATTTTATCCTTTTAATTAGACTTGAAAGTGGATAGTTGTGAACTTGATGATGAAGATGGATCATTCGGAACTTGTGGTGTAGTCACAGGAGGATTATACACTGGATTGTTCAAAACTGAGAGATTAGAAACCTTGTTATCAACTTATTTTTCAGATCTTAGGATATGAACAGTGTTGCATTATTTTGGAGTTATGTCCTCAGCTTCATTAATAGCAAACGGGTTCTTTAGATTAGGCAATAGCTGACTTGATAATGTTCTTTTTTGTCTTTCATTCACTGAGTTAGCCAATTGACCTATTTGAACCTCTAGCATATTAATAGCTTGATTATGTTGTTCATCATTGAGGCTTGATTTATGGACAAGTTTTCTATCATTTTCTCCAAATCTGTCATTTTTCTATCTAGATGATTTTTTTGCTGATGTTAGTAAGTGGGCTGAAAATTGTGTTGGTACGTCGGCTGAAAATTGGGTTGATTTTGATGGAAATTGGTTTGATGAGTTTGAATAGCGTATTGATGTGGAAACTATTGTCTTGACTGCTCAGGACTGAAAATACACCTAGAGGGGGGTGAATATGTGTACTAGCTAATCTAATGATAAATGATGCGGAATTAAAAACTAATTGCAACACACTATGTGGAACCAAAGAGTGTAGCCGAATACGCGGTGATGGCTCTAGATTATCTCCTCTAGATTCTTCTAAATAAGAGTTGAGGTGCTATATGAAGCTCTCTTGGTTCAACACTAGCTAGGGCATACTATCAATACCAAGCATATATATGATATGAACAATATGATGCAATGCAATGTATAAGAGAGAGCTTAGAGATAGTGGATCAAACGCAAACACCGAGATATGTTTCGAGGTTCGAGCCACTGCTCTACGTCTCCGCCTTCACACAGAAGGATTTCTACTATGTCCACACAGGACCTCCCACGCAGGGAACCTCCACCGAGGAATTTACAATTACAAAGTTAGGAGTACACAACTTCTCTCTCCAACACAACTACCTCTACACAAGAAGTAAGGCACAAAGCCAAATAACAATCACCTCTACACAAGAGGGATAAGACAGTAAGCCAAACTCAACCACAATCACCTCTACACAAAGAAGGATAGCTACAAACCCAAAGCACAACCTCCTCTACACTTAGACAGATAAGCACAAACCCAAAGTAAAGAAGGGATTACAACTTGGTGATCTCAAAGACCACAAACAACTCTTGGTGATCTCAATAGACCATAAACTATATTTCTCACAAAAACAAGATCCTATAGATAGGATAGAGATGATAGCTCAAGTGTGAGAAAATAAGGTGTTTGAAAAACAAATCACAAAGAAAAATACATGGAAAAAATACTAAATGAAGATAGAAACAAAGATCAAAACCAATTTCCCGAAGACTATATTTTTTTATGATTTTTTCAACCCTTGAAAACAAATAAAATATAAATCTTTTTGGCACAAAAACTCCTCAAAAACTTGCTGCTAAAACAATTGTATAGATGTGAAAATTTGCTCTTAAAATTCTTGTTAAAAACAGCCAAAGAGGACCCATTTATATAGGCCCCAGACAAAAGAGCCTTTGGCAACTGGAAAGGGCAAAATTGCCGTTATGATCGACCGGCCGGTCGACCGACGCAACGGTCATATTTCTGACCATTGTGCCTCCGGTCGACCGCCCGGTCGACCGGCAGCACCCGAGAGTTGGGTGCTTACAGTCGGTCGACCGTGCGGTCGACCGGCCTTGTAGGTTGGGTCCATGCACGTCCTCGTGCACATCAGTCGACTGGTCTGGTTGATCGACCAATGGTCCGATCGACCGCCAGCTGATCTGGTTGGGTTATATCAGAACTTAAAATTAGGTATTTTAACTCCAATAAACTCCCATAAACACTCATAAATTTCATAAAAATAAGTTCTTGTTAGATCTTTGAATAACAAATATGTGTGACCAAAAATCAACACATATTACGAACTATTTGAACTATTTTTGTGATATAAAATATTTGGCCTTAAATAAAAACGATATTTTCTAAAAACCAAACTTTGAAATAGAAATCCGATTTTTCCAAACTTGTATAAATACAAAATAAGATATTAAAACACTTTTTGAAGCATATTGTATATGGATAGAATCCAATACACATGTAATGTATATATATCTATGTTTTTGACATGAAATCTAAAAATAGATTTTGTTAATTATAAAACTCTAAACTCATGAAATAGACCATCAAAATAAGTTTTTCTAAATATGTGAAGCACAGATGTATATAGATGAAATCTAATATACATTTAAATCATGTAAACTTGTTTTGATTCTATCTATTCATGAAAATCATATATATGTATATTTGAAATCCAAAACCGGTTAAACTGAAAAACCAAACATATTAAACTTGTGTGTATGTGAACTTGAGCATATCAACACTATCTATCTTTACACAAGATCTAAACAAACCGAAGTCTTCTTGTCGACTCTTTCTCCAAGCTGACTCGATTCAAACACAATCCAATGAGTTTGACTCCATCCGAGTGCTAGATGCGATCTTGACGCTCGAGCTCTTGAATCTACATGTGTTAGCTCCCAAAACTCTTTTGTTTAAATTAAACACCTACTAATATCTTGATCAATAACTGAAACTATATAAACACAAGATCATTAGTAAACTAACCTTCATAAGTTAGTCATCATAAAACTAAGGTGAAAGGCCTCTGCGTAACAATCTCCTCCTTTTTGATGATGACAAAACTCATGAGATTATATATATGCATCCATTAAGGATAGGCTTCATAAAAGCTCCCCCTTAACCTATGCATAATCAATAAACTTATAAAGATACGCAATGGAACTCAAGATACCAATAAAAAAACATATATAGAGAACACATAGTAAAACATGCATATATAAACCTGAATTCTTCTCCCCCTTTTTGTCACACATCAACAAAGGGGTGAAGACAAACAAACAATAAACATATCTTTAAAAACAAAATTTTGATACCAATGAACACAATCAAATGAAAGAACCAATTGAAAAAAATAATCTTTTTTTTGAATTGATACCAATAAAAAGACATGATATCAATTGAAAGTAAACACCAAATTTTTAGGTAAACACTATATTTTGTAATAAGGATACCAATTTGAAAAAAATACCAATTTAAAATTATTGACACTAATATTGAAAATGTTAACATATACCAAAAAAATATTTTTCATCATAAAGACTAGGAGTAAGTTACCAATTGAAAAGTAAAACCAATTGAAAGATAAAATATGAATTTTTCTTCCCCTTTATGAAATACCAATAAAAATAATGCATAAGCTTGTATATGATACCAATTGAAAAATAATTGATATTAAGAACTAAATCAAGCTTAGTAAGAAATAATTTGTGCTAGAGATGTATAGACAAAACAAGCACAATCAAATCATATATATGTATGTATGAAATAGATATACAAATTGAAATTGATACTAATTGAAGTTTGAAACATACATATATAAGAAAAACACATATGAGTATACAAAATAAAATTCCATGAAGATCATGTGTATAACTCATACCTTCCACCCTATTCATGTACATATTTAAAAGATATTCAATAAGGGTATACAAAATATGGTCACTCATCCAACCGCCCTTAGAAGGTAGGGTTTAAAAAATCATGATTTGAAAATATTTTAGCATAGTTTTGAAAAACTCTACCATTTGAAGAATTAAGAAACTAGTTTAGAATAATATTGGAAAAGCTAGTTAAAAAAACCTTCAAGAGATGAAACCAAATCATATATCCCATGAAAACATGAAAATCACATAATAATTGACACTCAAAATCTATAAAGCATATATATGCTCATGAAACAAAAATTCATGAGTAAACACCAAACATAGAGTGTAAAAACATGTAATAGGCATAATCATGGAGATAAGACATTGAAGCTCATATAAACATGAAAAAAATGAAAATTTAATTTCATCAAAATAATACAAACTTCAAGGCATATGTATGTTTTGTCTAAACTAGAAGTATACATACATATTCCAAACACAAGTGAGTCCATAATAGAATTTTGCATGAAAAGTAAGTGACTTTAGGATAGACATGTATATCCAATAGCTTTAACAAAATTACCATATACATGAAGATAAATACATTTTTATAAAAACATGTACAAAAATAGGGAAAACAAGTAAAGATGCAAGAATCATTAAAACTAAGTTATACAAGTACATCCAATGGGTACGAACAAACACATGATAAACAAATGTGACTCAATAGTTGTACAAGTATAATCACAAGTTTTAATAAAAGTTCCATCTAAACATGTAATCAAAATATTAAGTGCCAAAACATCAACAAACATGATGATTATAGTAAATGCACGTGTTTTAGATTAGGATATACACAATTGCTTAACAATAGTGAGAACGCAAAATATGAATCTATATGAACAAGATAGTATCTCTACATATGTATATCACAAGTCTAATTAACATGAAATTTAACACAATAATCATGAAAAAATAGAACCATGCTAAAATCAATCAATGAGAGCATGTAAATATAAATAAGTGAAATTACACCTAGAGGGGGGTGAATAGGTGTAGTGCTAATCAATAAACAAATAATCCATAATTTAAAAATGAGATGATGCAACGATCACTCAAAGCAAGATTCCGAATACCTCGTGACGGGCTCTGAACTTCTTCCTCGTGATTCCTTTAACTAAGAGTTTGAGGTGTGCAATGCAATCTTATTGTAAGAGTATAGATCGATAATATGTAAATGAATAAATAGAAAGAGAAAGGCACAAGTAAACCAATCGCAAACAAAGAGATTTGTTTTGAGGCTCGAGCACCCAGCTCTACGTCCCCGCCTTCACCCAAAGGATTTCCGATCCACTATAATTTCCACAAAGGATTACAATCACTCAGGAGTACCCAACTCCTCAATCACACTCCTCTAATTCAGAGGTAGTGTAGCCACAAGTACATTAATCACTTGGTGATCTTTGGCTCAAGAAGTAAAGTGAGAAAATTTCAGTAGTAAAGACAAAGGAGACTTGAAAAACTAACTGAAAATTTTTGCAATTGAAAGAACTTTGAAAATGAAAGCAAGTAAACCTTTTTTCTCTTTTGAAAAACTTGAAACATGGATATTTTTCTTATGTAAAAACCAAAGACCAATGACCTCTATTTATAGGGAATGGATAAATATCATTCATAATTGATACTAGGTCATTAGGGATGAGTCAGCCACTAGGAACGTTGGAAACATTAGAAAACAAAACAGATCTAAAATATAGTCGTTGGGGCAATCTGGACAACTGTCGGTCGACCGGCCGGTCGACCGGTAAGCCATTTGGCAAAAAGCCGTTGGCTTCGATCGGCCGCCCGGTCGACCGCAGGCTATTTTTAAAACATAATAATGAACTGTCAGTCGACCGGCCCGGTCGACCGGCAAAACCTGAGAGTAAGGGTCATGCAGTCGGTCGACCGGTAGACGTGCACAGACGTGCACGCCTAAAACCAAAAGCCCGGTCGACCGATCGGTCGACCATTCTGGCCTGAAACAAAACCGGTCGACTGGACTGGTCGACCGTAAAGGCCTGAAATAGATAAAAAAAAAGATTTTTGATTTTTGAAGTATTTTTGAAATATTTTTAAAAGGTTTGAGGGTTATGTAGCATGTTATAGAGGATGAGATACATGTTTTAAACTGGATATAAAATTTGAAAAATTATGAACATGTATATTAATCAAAACATGCACAAAAACTAACTAACTAAAAAACTTGTATTTTGAAAAGTATATTTTTGTGTGTGTGTGTTTTCTTGAGCACAACTATCATATCCTTACTCTTTAACAAACTAATTCTTATAATGGTTCTAGGTGACTACAAGATCTTCAACAAGGGCTTATCCAAATGCATCGTTGAATAACTTGAATTCTTGATCCCGTACTAAGTGAACACCACCTTCCTTTAGGGAAGAAAACATCTTGAATCCTTAGAACCCTGAAAAATTGTAAACACTTAAACAGGATTAGTACAAATAACTATATATGTTTTGTAATCATCAAAACTCTAAAACCGGGTGATTGTACCCTTGGGCCAACAATCTCCCCCTTTTTGATGATGACAAAACATACGAGTTATTTAACAAAAAAAATGGGAAAAAGGAGCTTGGAAGCTCCCCCTCAAATCATGCTATATAAATATCAAAAATATAAATGTTGCAAAGTTTGCATGAGAAAGAAAATGACATGAGAAACAATTACAATAACTTAACAATAACAATAACTCTTTCTCCCCCTTTTGTCATGCTTCAAAAAGGGTCAGAAACAAGATTGAAAAACAATGTTTGAAAAGAGTTTGAAAAATTTTAGGAATCCATAATACAAACATTAATTCACCACAAATGAAGGAAAATCTATTATAATCTAGTGATTTAGTAAAAATATCGGCAAGTTGAAAATCGGTGGAAACATAATCAATTTCAATATCACCTTTCTCATAATGATCTCTAAGAAAGTGATATCTAATCTCTACGTATTTGGTCTTACTATGTTGATTTTCATTCTTAGTCATATGAATTGTACTAGTATTATCACAAAATATTTTAATATGGTCATAATGTAAATCATAATCAAGGAGAGTATGTTTCATCCAAAGGACTTGCGCACAACATGCCCCCGCGGCAACATACTCCGCCTCGGCGGTTGAGAGGGCTACCGAATTTTGTTTCTTGGAAGACCATGAAACAAGACAATTACCGAGAAATTGACATGTTCCACTAGTACTCTTCCTATCCACTCTACAACCTGCATAGTCGGCATCCGAAAAACTCGTCATTGAGAATTGTCCGATCTTCGGATACTATAGACCCATTCCAATAGTGCCCTTAAGGTATCGAATAATGCGTTTTACCGCAATCAGGTGAGATTCTTTAGGGCAAGATTGGAATCTAGCACAAAGACACATACTAAACATAATATCCGGCCTACTAGCCGTTAAATACAACAAACTACCAATCATACTTTTATATAATTTTATGTCTACACTCTTACCTTGGTCATCCTTGTCAAGCTTGGTAGTGGTAGTCATGGGAGTGTTGCAAGTTTTTGAGCCTTCAAGTCTAAATTTCTTGATGAGTTCCTTAGTGTACTTGACTTGACTTATGAAGATCCCATCATTTCTTTGCTTGATTTGGAGTCCAAGAAAATAGTTCAATTCACCCATCATAGACATTTCAAATTCATGTTGCATACAAGATTCAAACTCCTTGCAAAGAGATTTAATAGTAGAACCAAAGATGATATCATCAATATAGATTTGAACAATAAGAATGTCACTACCAACATGTTTAGTAAATAAAGTGGTGTCTACTTTGCCTTTAACAAAATTATTTGATAATAGAAAGAAGAAAGTCTTTCATACCAAGCTCTTGGAGCTTGTATTAAACCATACAATGCCTTATCTAGTTTGAAAATAAAATCTAGATGTATATAATCAACAAAACTGGGGGGTTATTCATCATATACTTCCTCTTCAATAACACCATTTAAAAATGCACTTCTTACATCCATTTGGAAAAATTTGAAATTTTATAGGATGCATAAGCTAGTGTGATTCGTATGGCTTCTAGCCGTGTCACGGGTACAAAGGCCTCCTCAAAGTCGATTCCTTCAACTTGGGTGTAATCTTAGGCCACTAACCTAACTTTATTCCTAATAACATTTTCAGACTCATCCAACTTGTTCTTAAAAATTCACTTAGTACCAATAATTGGTCTATCATGGGTCTAGGAACAAGATGCCAAACTTAATTGCGCTTAAATTGATTGAGTTCTTCTTGCATAACAAGCAACCAATATGAGTCACCCTCGGCTTCGAGGATGTTTTTGGTTCAAAATGAGATATGAATGCATAATGCCCACACAAGTCATGGGTTTGGAGCGAGTGGTTACCCCCTTTGATATATCACCTATGATGAGATCTTGGGATGATATGTAGGGTATCTCCAATCTTTAGGAAGTGGTTGTGATGGTTCCACTTCATCCTTTTGACCTTCCACATCATCCTTTTGAATATTACCATTTGGTTCTTGCTTGTCTTCTTGGATGGGTGAGTCCATCAAGGATATTTTCTCCATGTCTTCACCTAAAGAGTCAATCTCTACAACATTCTTAACAAATGCATTAAACTCTTCAAACTTAACAGGCATAGATTCTTTAATAGTAAGTGAAGATTTATTAAACACTCTATATGCTTTGCTAATGCTAGAGTAACTAATAAAAATTGCTTCAAAAGCCTTAGCATCAAATTTTCCCAAATTATCTTTAGTGTTCAAACAAAACATTTGCATCCAAAAACTTTAAAATACGAAACATTTGGTTTTCTCAAATGATACATTTCAAAGGAAGTTTTGGAAGTATTTTTACAAAGGTAATTCGGTTTGGTATATAGCATGCGGTGTTTACGGCCTCGGCCCATAAATATTGAGGGAGCCTGTATTCACTTATCATGGTCCTAGACATTTCTCGAAGAGTTCTATTCTTCCGTTCAATGACTCCATTTTGTTGTGAAGTTCTAGGACATGACATTTCATGCTTAATTCCATTATCATCACAATAAGTCATAAAGAGTTGCTTGACAAACTCACCACCTCTATTACTTCTTATGCGTAAAATCGAAAGACCTTTTTCTTTTTCAACCCGTTTTCGAAAAATCTTAAAATGCGAAAAAGTTTGATCTTTATGCTCCAAAAAGAAATCCATGTGAAACGAGAGAAATCATCAACTAAAACAAATACATATATATTACAATTTAAACTTTTAGTTTTAGTTGGTCCAAATAGATCCATGTGAATCAATTCTAATGGCCTAGATGTCATGATATCCTTGATGGTTTGAAAGAAGACTTGGTTTGTTTCCCAAGTTGGCACGCATCACAAATGTGATCCTTCTCAAACTTCAAATGAGGAATACCCTTCACTGATTCCTTAGAATTGATTCTAGAAAGATGATCAAAAGAAGCATGGCCTAATCTTCTATGCCATAACTAAGAAATTTCATCAAAAGTATTTAAACATTTTGTAGTACAATTCATATTAAGTATATCAATAATGTAGACGTTATTTTCATGAAATCCAGTCAGAATGCATTCATTGGTTTTACAATTATAAATTTTGCAAGAAGATTCATCAAAAATAACTTTGGAACCACGATCACATAGTTGATTAATACTAAGTAAATTATATTTAAGCCCATCAATAAGAACTACATTTTCAATCAAAGGAGATGTACCAATCTTGATGTTACCTATACCGATGATGGTGCCCTTGGAGTCATCTCTGAAGGTGACGGTGCCACCTTCAACATACCTTAATAGTGTTACAAAATTGTTGATGTCCAATGTCATATGCCATAAGCAACCACTATCAAGGTACCACCGCACTCTATGTCTTCAGTCTTGGTGTGTATCTATATCAAATGATTGAATGGTTGATTTTGGTACCCACATTTTCTTGAGTCCTAAAACGTTAGTGTTTCGAACCCAAACATGATTATTCATACTATTTATATGATCATAATAAAATTTGGCTAAATGGCCATTTCGGCCACAATAGGTACATTTATAATTTTTTTCATATTTAAAATCATAATGACCATGTGGTTTATGAACATGTAATTTGTGAACATGTGATGTTTTAACATGATTGACATGAAATGTGTTGGCATGATGAACACGTAGAGTTTTAGCATGTGATGGTTTATTATGTTGAACATGTAAAGTGAGCATGTGTTTCTTTGAAAACATTTCTTTTAGTTTAGTATTGTTAAAAGCACATTCTTTTAAAACATTTCCCAAATCACTTATTTTAGTTTTTAACATAGAAATCTCATTTTCATCAATTTTAGGATATTTAGCTTTGCATGAAATTCTATATGCATCAAAATCTCTTTGTGTTGAAATAATAGTGGAAGATAATTTATCTTTTTCTCTTGTAATAATAGTAATATGATTGTTAAGTATATCATTTTCCTTTTTTAATTTCAAACATTCTTTCTTCTTAGAATCATAATTTTCTGAAAGTTCAAATGAAAGCTTGTAATAGCTCTTCTTTACTTATTTCAGTATCATCATAAGATGTTTCGGGAGTTACCTCACGTGTGTTTGTCACGAAACACATGTTAGCCGTGTCAACTTCATCTTCAGATTCACTTTCCGAATCCCAAGTGGCTTTGAATGCCTTCTTTACAAACGGCTTCTTTTGCTTCATAGAGGAAGATACCTTGTTCATGAAATCTGGACATTCGGCAATGATGTGTCCAGGTTTTCGACAGTTGTAGCATATGATTTTCTTCTCCTCCTTCCCTTCCCATCGCCTTCTATGGTTGAGCTTTTTCTTGTGATACATTCTTTTTACATTTCTCACAAGAAGAGATAGCTCTTCATCGTTCTCTTCATCTTCCTCATCATCGGAGATGTTGGAGGTAGACTTGAAAGCAATAGACTTATTCTTTTGAGGCACGGTTTCCTCTCTAGCCTTTTTCTCCATCTCATGAGTCTTAAGATTATCAATAAGACTTATGAGCTCCATCTCGTCCTTGTTGTTCAATTCCTTTAAGGTGGTAGCTTCGATTTCCCATGATGGAGGGAGAGCACGAATCACCTTTGTTTTCCATTGATTTTGTAAAGGGGAAAACTTACAAAAAAATGTCGAGGAGCTAAATTACAAGTAACACAAAAGATTACAAGTAGATCTCCTCTGAGATTCTGGAGAAGTGTGCCGATAGGAGTCTGGTCAGCCCGCGACCACTTTGTCCCTTTGACGATGCGATTGATGGGATTCCCTTCTTGCCTGGTTTGGGGAATCGGAGAACAGAAGGTTGGTAGAACCCTCTTGTTACTTCTCAAACTGCCTTCACTTGGGAATTCCTTCTCGCCTGGTTCTAGAAATTCCTTGAGAGGAAGGAAGGTATTAGGGTATCAGCACGCTGATTAGAGAAGTAGTTCTCTGAATTCTCCATCTTGGAGGCTAGAGAATAGATCTCTGTTTTGCCGTCTCTCTTTCTGTTTTTTAGCCTCTTCGCCTCGTGCGTCTTCTCTCTCTTGTACCCCTGGTTGGCTATTTATAAGGAGAGCAGGGGTATAATTGTCCCTTGAAAATCTGAAAATAGATTAAGTCAATCTGTTTAAATCTGGAAAGTAGCCTTGCTGCGAGGCTAGATCAGCTTCTGCGACGCTAGGAATAGCAGGTAGGTCGGTCTCCTGATCTGTTTTGATTCTTTCCATATAATTGGAAGATCTCCCCTGATCCTCTTACTCGTTTTAGGAGAGTCAAGAGATTATGACAAACAACTGCCAAATTTGATCTCAGATTTGATCTCGATTAGATTTGATCTTGATCCTGAACAGATTTGATCTCATCTGGAGATTTAATTGGTCAAAGATTGACCATAATAGACCCGCAGCGGAGCTACCGCGTCGAGCTCATAGCGGAGCTGGAAGAAGCATCTGGCGAAGTTAGAAGAAAGCTCTTCAGCGGAGCTGGATAATCATCTGTGGCGAAGCTACCGACCATCTGCGCGGTTGTGTGTGGCTTCGAGCGAAGCTAACTCTCTGCGGAGTTAACTTGAGCACCTCAGGCGAAGCTGTAAGTTAGCTCACTGATAGAGCTTTGAATAGCTTCAAGGCGAAGTTGAATAAACTTAGCCTCTCAGGGGAGGCTATCCCCTTGGGCTCATGTGATGCTAAGTGTTGAGCTTAACCTAGCATCTTAGACCTGCTTAGGTCTCTTCAGAGACAATCTGGGCTCACTGTCTGCTTCACTGGATCAGTAGAGTCCAAGTTGCTGCTTTGTCCCTCGGAGATGGGTACAGAACTGGTCGTCAGCTTGTCTGTCACTTGTTTTTTATAAATGTCAACAAGTTTAGACATTGTTCAGGCCAGTAAGAATCTTGTCTTTTTTAAAGTGTCAACAAGACCCCCTTCAAAGTTTTCGAAAGTCTGCAATGGAATGGTTCTGGCTTCGAAATATTTTGAATTGCTTTGATTGATGGTATGTGAAGTACGAATGTCACCATGGTGGTTGAGTTCAGCTTCGCTTTCAATCCTGCTTTCGGATAAATTCACCGAAGAATCGTGTAGATTCGCGATCCTGGGGAGCTTCGCGTCCGAGTAGCTTCGCGTCTGAGCCTCCCGGAGGAGATTCGCTTCAAATTGGTCTTGGAACGTCGTTCCTTTCCCGAGACTAACTGCTTTCGGCTAGTTACGAGAAGGATTATTTCCTTTCCCGAAGTTGAAATAACTTCTCTTGCATTAACGAGGGAGATCATTCCTTCCTTGTGCATTTCCGAGGGAGACTATTCCCTTTCTCAAGGCTCAGTAAATGCCTTAAATTCGCTCGCGCTTCTATGCTTGAAGCAGCAGCGGTGCGATCAGGCCATGAGGCCTATAAATAGGACACTTGAAGCCCTCTACAGAGAAGCAGTCTGTTCATGACTTCTCCTGGTTGTTCAGAGAAATATACTCAGATTTTTGAAACAGTGGGGGTGCCCGCTTTGGTCATTAACCGGCCAAGAACTGGTGAGTCTCGGTCATCCAGAGACTTTACCAATGAACTAATGACTTTAGAGAATCCCTTAATTTAGCTTTACTAGCTGCCTCATGTTGACACTTAAAAAAGACAAGATTCTTATTGGTCCGAACAATGTCTAAACTTGTTGACATTTACAAAAGACAAGTGACAGACGAGCTGAAGACCAGTTTTCACCCATCTCCGAGGGACAAGGAAGCAACTTGGACTCCACTGATCCAGCAAGCAGACAGTGAACCCGGATTGTTTCTAAACAGACCTCAGCAGGTCTAAGGTGCTAACACTTAGCATCGCATGAGCCCAAAGGGATAGCCTCACTTGAGAGGCTAATATCACTCGACTTCGCCTCGAAGCCATCCAAAGCCTCGCCAGGAAGCTAACTCGCAACTTCGCCACAGAGGACTTCCAGCTCCGCCAAAGGGTTTCTTTCGGACTTCGCCAGAAGCTGCCTCTAGCTCCGCTACGAGCTCAATGCGGGCAGCTCCGCCATTGGTCTGCTATGGTCAACCTTTGACCAATCAAATCTCCGAATGAGATCGGATCCAATCAGATCAATTCCAATTAAGATCAAATCAGAGATCAAATTTGGCAGTTGATTGCCACAATCTCTTGACTCTCCTAAAATGAGTAAGAAGATCAGGGGAAATCCTCCAACGATATGGAAAGGATCAAGAAGATCAACCGACCTGCCAATTCTAGCTTCGCAAAAGCTGATCTTAGCCTCGCAGCAAGGCTACTTTCCGGATTCGAACAGATTCGATTCAATCTGTTTCCATATCTTCAAGGGACGATTATACCCTTGCTCTCCCTATAAATAGCCCGCCAGGGGTACAAGGAGAGACACACACAGGAGAGACAAGGCCGGATTTTCTGAGAAGACTCCACAAGCAGAGACTTCTTCAAAAAGCACCGTGCGCTTTCGAATTCAGAGACCTTTTAGAGAATTGCTTTCTCTATCCAGGGTGTTGATACCCTAACATCGTCCTTCTTCTCAATGAATCTCCGGAACCAGGCGAGAAGGAATTCCTAATTGAAGGCGATTTTTGAGAAGCAGCAAGAGGGTTCTACCAACCTTCTATTCTCTGATTCCCGGAACCAAGCGAGAAGGGAATCTCATCGCTCGCATCGTCAAAGGGACAAAGTGGTCGCGCGCTGACCAGACTCCTATCGGCACACTTCTCCAGAATCTCTGAGGAGATCTACTTGTAATCTTTTTAAGAATACTTGTAATTTAGCTCCTCAACCCTTTTTTTTGTAAGTTTTTCCCTTTGCGAATATAATGGAAAATAAGATGGCGACTCCGCTGGGAAATATATTCTCCACTGCCGAGAATCAAGTGTCGCAATGCGACGAACAGACCTTCGGGTCTAACTCTGAATTCAGAAAAGCCGGTACAGCCAGAGCCCCTCTGGCTAAATCTTCAAGGAAAGTCTCTGCGGAGACAGAAAAGGTTCTCTGCGAACCTACTGCGGTTATTTGGCGCAACAAGGAAGCACGTCCGCAGTCTGATTCCTTTGCTTGTGAGAACTTGGTGGTTCAGTTCGATCAAGGAAGATTTGAAGAAGTCCTCTCTGGGGGTGGCCCAATGCTTCGAGCACGGAAGCATAGGAAGGTCTCCACGACCAAGGTTTCAAAGCAGAAACCGGAAGCAGAATTCTGCCAACACCCCTCAGCCTCGCGTGTGGCTAATCAGGTTCCTTGCGAACCTAAGTCTCCTTTGCCAAGGCAGGTATGGAAGCCTAAACAGAAGTCTCCAACCGAAGCTTCAGGCGTAGCTACGCCTAAACCGCGCCTCTCTCGCGAAGAAAAAGGCAGGATGCCTGTCTGCTCCAATCATAAAGTTACGACGGCAATCATACCGTCGTCCAATTTAAGAGCAGCAATGCCTCGCGCCGGCCTCGTTCTCATGAGCGAAGCTACTATACCACAGCGTACGCGCAGGGTCCATGACCGCGAAGCTGAAGCCAAAGTACCATCTAAGGCTAATTGCGTTCGCAGCAGCATAGCGGGTAAAGCACCGCAGCGTGCTCCACTCTTCAGTCCGTCAAGCACTAAGCCTGCGCTTTGTGGCGAAGCTAGAACCAAAGCACTATTCAGTGCTAATCCCATCTGCAGGGATAAAAGAAGCAGGACATCATCCTATGTGCAATCCAAAAGAGCCTTTGCGCTCGATTGCAGAGACCCAACCGGGTCTGATTTGAGGAAATTGTTGACGGATAGACAAACCTCTTCCCCCTGTTGTCAACAAGTGGGATGTCAGCTGGTGACACTCCACTCGGTCCATTGCCGACTGGGACCAATCCCCGCCACACCTCCAAGACGACGGTCAGTTTTTGATCGGCTATCGGTACAGGCCCCGAGGAAACACCGCAAAAGGAGCACCTCACGAGATCCAGCCTCCGCATCCGTCAACATGACCGGAAGAGGACGAGAGTCCCCAGATCCAGATTATAGCCCAGTCTTAGGCGAGGTCTTGGTGCATGAAGAAGGTGTTTTCCGAAACACCAGATCCAGGGTGGCGATACCCTACAGTTACGAGCAGCCTTCTTCCTCGACGGCCCTAGCCTCGTCACAGCCCAGGAGATCACTCCAATCATCGAGCGAAGAAGATGAAGATAGTGGGTACGCCTCTTCGGCGACAGTTAGCTCGGTGCGAACAGACAGAGCATCAGTCAATATGGCTGATAACGTCAACGACGACCTTCGTCGATGTTTGGAAGCTCAGGAGCAAACTTCCAGAACCCAGCAAGAAGCTCTGGACAACATTCAACAGATGCTCGCTCAACTCCTCAGTAACCGGAACAACAATGATGCCGGGAGCAATCATGATGAGGAGGAACACTTCAGCAATGAGCAACCAAAGCCGGAGAAATCCAAGGAGGGTTCTTCCTTAGACGCCGAAGTCCTTAAGGGCCTCCAGGCTCAAATCGCATCCCTAGCTCAGAGGGATGAATTAAAGAAGGTAGGGGCAGTCCGTCCTTATCCGCCGGAGTGGGATTCGGTGCCATATCCACCGAAGTTCAAACCACCAACGTTGCATACCTATGACGGAAAGAGCTCGCCAAATCAGCACATCTACTACTTCCGGTCTCAGACTGGTAATGTTATAAGTAATGACGCCATCATGGCCAGGCTATTCATTAGCACCTTAAAGGGAGTGGCATTTGACTGGTTCCAAAGTCTTCCCCCGGGCTCTATCAACTCCTGGATCGACCTGGAAACTCGGTTCCTCTCTCGTTTCTATGAGGACGACACCGAAGTAACCATGGACAAGCTCCTCTCCACTGTGCAGAGGAAGGGCGAATCTGTCCGTGACTACATTGAACGGTTCAGAAATTTATCCTTGATGTGCCCAGCAGGGATACCACTACCCATGCTCTTACAGACATGCAGACACAACTTCTTAGACCAAGTGGAAGTTCGCATGGGGGCTGTCAAATCCCACACTTGGAAGGAATTGGTCGAACAAGCAGAGATAGCCGAGAAGTCGGCTAAAAAGTTCGAACCATCCGCCCCTAGAGGCAAGTGGGGGATGAACAACAAAGGGCGTAGCGACCTACCGCAATCTTCTCAAGCTAAAGGCAAAGAGACTATATCTGTGGAGTTATCCGGAGATGTGCAGTCGAAGGCCAAGAAGAGCGGCTTCAACAATCAGGAGCCTAAGTTCCCTCCAAAGCAGTACTCCTTCAAAGACGATCAGGTGGTCACGATATTCCATCTGCTCCACAAAGGGAACAAAATGAAACTGCCAGATGCTCGGCGTCCCAATGAGATAGGGCGCACAAACGATCCTAAATACTGCCTCTACCACAGGATGATCCACCATCCTACTGACAAGTGTTATGTCCTCAAGGACAGAATACAAGCCCTGATCGATGCCGGGGTTCTGACATTGAAGACGGAGCAGAAGAAAGTCACTGCCAATATGGTGACTCTTGAGTTCGGCAGCACCCAAAAGGTCACAGTTCCTGACGGGACCTATCCAGCCCCTGCGCCATGGTTGGAAGTCAAGCATCCTCCAGCTACAACTCAAAACAACAAAGGTCTTGTGCCCTTAACATTGGAGACAGGGAAGTCATGTGGATACACCCGGACCTCGTCCAAGACGTACAGCAGGATTCAAAGGAGCCCAACTCAAAGGGCAAATCTTGCAATGTCATCTCCCTCCTGCCAAACGACGACAATCTTACTTCAGCTTCCCTCAGTGATTCAGAAGGAGAAAAGTTTGCTTGTACGGCGCAAGCCGATACGCCTCAACAAATGGGCACCCGATCCGAAAAATCATACTTGAGGCAGTATGAAAAGTCTACTGACGAGACACAACAGCAAACGACGTCAGTACAAGTACCAGCATCCACTCCAATCCCAACCAAGGGAAAAGAGAGGCCTAAGGAGGTACGATTCGACCACGTGTTGAAGAAACCACCAGGCCAAGGGTTTGATACGCCCTTTCAGTTTGACATATTGGCTCAGTTGGCCAATATCCCAGCTCGTATCACTATACACGAGCTCCTTCGCCTCTCAAAAGAGACAAGAGAAGCACTCAGGGATGCACTAGCCAATTCAGAATCCTTTCTGACATGCATGCCTGAGATCCCTAATAACGACGTTCGGTCTCCTTGCCCAGAATGTCATCATACACAATCCAAGGTGCCCGCTATTACATTCACGGCGGAAGATATGCTTTTCAAAGACAACAAGCACGATCGATCTCTGTACTACACCGGATATATCGGTTCAACGTGCATCGAAAGAATACAAGTCGATCCGGGGTCCACACTCAGCATCATCCCCAAAAGGCTTCTCTACTTCCTCGGCATACCGCTGTACAGGTTGTCCGCAACCACTACTACAATATACGGTTTCAACGCCGGGAGCAGTCACCCACTTGGGAAAATCCGGCTCCGTTGCAGCATCGGGAGCCTGAAGTCAGAAGTGACATGCTATGTCATTGACGCTGACACATCATATAACCTGCTGCTGGGACGGCCATGGATCCATGCCAACTGGATCGTTCCCTCTACTCTGCACCAATGCTTCAAATATGTTGAAGATGATGCGATAGTACGAACTGTCTTTGCTGAGAAGCAACCATTCAAAGGGGTGGAAAACTACTTCACTGACGCTCTCCTATATCAAGAGGCCGGTGGAGCACTCAAAGAACCATTGCCAGACGATGATGAAAGTGGCAATGAGGCGGATTCAGAATCCGAAGCAGGCATGCCAGCCATTCTGATTGGTGAACCAATTATAGCATGTCTCAATAATCCCCAATGTAATATTCCTTCAGAGGATGAAGGTGAATGGGTAATTAATGATAATATTTCTTTTGATTATCCCGCGAGTATTGGGTCGGTTAAGTCCATTACGGATAGCTCCCTACACATGCCTTTACATAAGCCAAGTGCGTCCGGTACGCCCATGGAATCCGTAGAAGGAGCAGTTTTGGTGATCCCGCCATCCAAAGAAGGTCAGTTACCGATAATCTTCGGTAGAACCCAACCACGGGGACCTACAGTTGCAGATTCAAGTTCAGGTTCAGATACTCCACAGTTCTTCCATTACGCGCAGCCGGCACGTCACATTATGAAGAAAATGGGATACGACTTGAAGCATGGAATGGGCTTGAACTTTGGAAAAGGAAGGCGCAGCTTGATGCGTAATTTTGTCCCAAAAGGGAAGCCTGCAAATTACTATGATAGTACACGCAGGGGGTTAGGGTATGTTACACCCACATCGTCAGCAACAGTTCAAGCCAAAGACGATGAATCAATTCCATCACATTCGGCCTCATCCTCCGAGTGGGATTCGGATGTCAGTATAGGAGGAATGTTCTAAAACCTCACTGCTAATATGACCTCAAGCAGTTAATTGGAGCCCGCAGAAGCCACTGACGAGGAACCATGGGCCCAGTAATTAGACCTTCAATGGGAAAAGCGATTCGAACTGCGCGAACCACCTACTGAAGACAAGGTGATGCAGGTCAACTTGGGTAGTCAAGACTACCCTAAGCCCATCTTTATAAGTGAAAGCCTATCACTTATAGAAAAGCAAGAATTGATAATACTCGTAAAGGAGTATATAGACATCTTCGCATGGAGCTACGAAGACATGCCTGGACTTGATCCGCAAGTAGCCATGCACCGTCTAAACATCAAGCCCGACGTCAAGCCAGTCAAGCAGCAACAACGTCGGTTTCGCCCGAACATTATGGAGGCTATTGAAGCCGAAGTTCACAAGCTCATTATATGTGGCTTTATCCGGGAGGAACAACATCCAGATTGGGTAGCCAACATAGTCCCCGTCCTCAAGAAGAACGGGAAAATACGGATCTACATCGACTACCGTGATCTCAATACGGCCTGTCCTAAAGACGAATTCCCACTGCCCATCACCGACGTCATGATTGACAACACATGCGGGTTCGAAAGAATGTCTTTCATGGACGGCTTTTCAGGGTACAACCAGATTAAGATGTATCCCGACGACGAGAAGCATACTTCGTTCCGAACACCATTGGGGGTATACTGCTACACTGTAATGCCCTTCGGACTGAAGAACGCCGGAGCAACCTACCAGCGGGCAATGTGTACGATCTTCCGCGATCATCTCCGAAAAATGGTGGAGTGCTATGTCGACGACATTGCCGTCAAAAACCGCAACAAGAATGAACATCTTCGCGACCTGAGAACGATGTTCGACATAATGCGGGCTCATCAACTAAAAATGAACCCGACAAAATCCTTCTTGGGAGTGTCAAGCGGCAAGTTCCTTGGGTTCATTGTCACATCAAAAGGGATTCATCTTGACCCAGACAAAGTCAAGGCCATTCAGAGCATGTATCCACCAAGGAACCTCAAAGAGCTCAGGGGCTTGCAAGGCAGGCTGGCTTATATCAGAAGATTCATTGCAAATCTCTCAGGCCGCTGTCAACCGTTCACCCGACTCATGAAAAGGGGTGCTTCCTTCGTATGGGATCAAGCTTGTCAGGAAGCCTATGAAGACATCAAGAGGTACCTCACAAAGCCTCCAGTCTTAGTGGCCCCTACATCAGGGAAACCATTCTTGCTTTATGTAAAAGCTATGGACTACTCTCTCGGTGCCCTCCTCGCTCAAAAGGACGACAATGGCCACGAGCAGGCCATTTATTATCTGAGCAGAACTCTCATAGGAGCGGAATCTCGCTACAACCCTATCGAGAAAGAGTGTTTAGCTCTCGTCTTCGCTGTTCAGAAGACACGACATTATTTGGTCGGCCAGACCATACATGTCATCTCCAGAGTAAACCCATTGCATCTTCTTATGACGAAGCCAGGATCATTGAATTCAAGATTGGCTAAGTGGGCACTTTTATTGTCTCAATACGACATGATCTTCATGCCTCAGAAGGCGGTTAAAGGCCAGGCCCTTGCAGAGTTCTTGGCTGCTCATCCAGTTCTGGAACATTCAAAACTTTACGAAGATATCCCTGATGAAGTCTTCGAGTCTTATGCAACCTCAGAAGAGAAAGTGTGGCTGATGTTCTTCGATGGAGCATCGCGAATGGGCCCTAAAGGCAAGATTATTGCCGGAGTGGGGGTTGTGTTTATCTCCCCGCAGAACCATGTTCTTCCCAGAGCATTTTCTTTGACAGAATCATGCTCCAACAATGTAGCAGAATATAATGCTCTGCTCATCGGTCTTCAACTCGCCCATGGAATGGGGGTACGCTACCTCGAAGCCTACGGCGATTCAAAACTGATCATCAATCAGGTTAAAGGCGAATACGAAGTCCGCCATGAGGACTTGGTGCCTTATTACCACACAGCCATTGAATTGGCCAACCTATTTGAAGGTTTCTACATCGGGCACGTGTCTCGATCTCAAAACATCAAGGCGGACGCTCTTGCTGCATTAGCAACGACACTAGCCTTGCCAGCCGACACCGAGTATCACCTCACAGTCGCAACTCGACATCTTGTATGCTCTAAGCATATGCTAAGAACTCGAGAAGTCTATAATATCTCCACGGATCTTGAACCAAGAGACTGGCGCTTTCCTCTCATTGACTACGCTTTGCACGGTCTGCTTCCACACGATCCTAAAGAAGCGACGTCCGTCAGACGAAAGTCTCTCCGGTTCTACTACGATCCGACTTTGAAGACACTTTACCGTCGTTCATATGACGGTGTCCTCCTCCGTTGCCTTTCTAATTCAGAGGCACAGGAAGCGCTCCAAGAAGCGCACAACGGCACTTGTGGAGCTCATCAGCCAGGTCCTAAACTTAAAGACAGGTTGCATAGACTTGGATACTATTAGCCAACTATGATAGCCGATGCCATCCAATATGCACGAAGGTGTAAAGCATGTCAGATTCATGCGGACTTCATACACCAGCCTTCGGAGCTGCTCCACCCGACTGTTGCTTCATGGCCATTTGAAGCATGGGGAATCGATGTCGTAGGGCCAATCAGCCCTTCTTCGACAAAAGGACACCGGTTTATCCTGGCAATAACCGACTACTTTTCAAAGTGGGCGGAGGCTATACCACTAACTGAAGTCAAGACCTCTAATGTGGTTAACTTCATCAAACACCATGTCATCTATCGATTTGGTGTCCCTAGGCGGATCATCCACGACAATGGTCCCCAATTCATAAGCCAAATATTCTACCGGTTTTGCGATAAATACCGAATTCAGAATGTGGCTTCAACCGCCTATAATCCTACCGCCAATGGTTTAGCGGAAGCATTCAACAAAACGATCATCAAGCTACTCAAGAAATTTGTCTCCTCGAACAAGCGAGATTGGGACGAAAAGCTTGGCGAGTGTCTTTGGGCCTACCGGACCACGGTTCGAACACCGACAGGTAATACGCCTTTTCCCTGGTATATGGGTGCGAAGCAGTCATCCCGTTGGAAATCCAGATGACATCATTGCGAGTCGCTCTGACCACTAAGATCACGTCAGAAGACAATGATCGGTTGCGCCTTCAAGAGCTCGAAGCCCTAGATGAGAAGCGGCTGTAAGCTCAGCAGCATATTGAGCTATATCAAGCTCGAATCTCAAAAGCCTTCAATAAGAAGGTCAAACAGAGGGTCTTCCAGAAAGGGGACCTGGTTCTAGCCGTCAGACGACCAATGATTATGACGCACAAGACCAAGGGCAAATTTCAGCCTAAATGGGAAGGACCGTTTGTAATAAAAACAGTCTATTCAAACGGAGCATACCGCCTCATGACTTCAGATGGCGACCTACTCACGATGCCGATCAATGGCAAGTTCTTAAAGAAGTATTATCCTTAATCAAGGATCCTTCTCATGATCAAGTTAACATTACACCTCTGATCAAGATCTTCGTGTCCAAAGTACACACAAAGAGAGCCTTTCTCTTCCTCCAAGCGAGATCATACAACCATAAACCAGTAGGAACCTGGTCGTGCATTGGTTGTCTCGAAGACAAATCAAGGTTATGCATACATTAACCTGATAATCCAACATCCTTAACAATTAAAGATAGAGGAAAATGTTGGCCTGTAAGCCCAACATAAGTCCTCGATAACTCATCATGCTGAGGGGAATAGCATGGCTAGCCCAATTCAAACGGTAGTTGGTAAAGGCATATCAAACCGTTGACAGCTGGGGATTTGCTAAAAATCCTAAGGGACCAGTTCCCGTTTGATTCCCTCGTTTCTCCCTGTGAGAACGAGACCTCCAAAGTCACTTACCAATTCTCATCCATATGGTAAGGCCACATATACATTTCGCTGTTACGTTAACATTAAACCTATGACAACAATTCCCTCATTTCTCCCTGTGAGAACGAGACCTCCAAAGTCACTTACCAATTCTCATCCATAGAATGGTAAGACCACATATACATTTCGCTGTTACGTTAACATTAAACCTATGACAGTGATTCCCTCGTTTCTCCCGTGAAAACGAGACCTTTTCCCAAATTCCATTACCTACTTTGAGCTTGGTGGCGTCTCAATCGGTTATGTCATTGCGACCTCTGAACCAGCAGACAGCTAAGTCTCAATTCCGAGCCCTGTTGATATTTACAAAAGACAGGTCTCGATACTCGTTGACATCTACAAAAGACGAGTATCACCAATTTTTGAAGCTTGGTGGCGTCTCAATCGGTTATGTCATCGCGACCTCTGAACCAGCAGACAGCTAAGTCTCAACTCCGAGCCCTGTTGACATTTACAAAAGACAGGTCTCGATACTTATTGACATTTACAAAAGATAAGTATCACCAATTTTTGAAGCTTGGTGGCGTCTCAATCGGTTATGTCATCGCGACCTCTGAACCAGCAGACAGCTAAGTCTCAATTCCGAGCCCTGTTGACATTTACAAAAGACAGGTCTCGATACTCGTTGACATCTACAAAAGACGAGTATCACCAATTTTTGAAGCTTAGTGGCGTCTCAATCGGTTATGTCATCGCGACCTCTGAACCAGCAGACAGCTAAGTCTCAACTCCGAGCCCTGTTGACATTTACAAAAGACAGGTCTCGATACTCATTGACATTTACAAAAGATAAGTATCACCAATTTTTGAAGCTTGGTGGCGTCTCAATCGGTTATGTCATCGCGACCTCTGAACCAGCAGACAGCTAAGTCTCAATTCCGAGCCCTGTTGACATTTACAAAAGACAGGTCTCGATACTCGTTGACATCTACAAAAGACGAGTATCACCAATTTTTGAAGCTTGGTGGCGTCTCAATCGGTTATGTCAGAGCTACAAAAGACGAGTATCACCAATTTTTGAAGCTTGGTGGCGTCTCAATCGGTTATGTCATTGCGATCTCTGAACCAGCAGACAGCTAAGTCTCAACCTTGAGCCCTGTTGACATTTACAAAAGACAGGTCTCGATACTCGTTGACATCTACAAAAGACGGGTATCACCTACTTTGAGCTTGGTGGCGTCTCAATCGGTTATGTCATTGCGACCTCTGAACCAGCAGACAGCTAAGTCTCAACCTTGAGCCCTGTTGACATTTACAAAAGACAGGTCTCGATACTTATTGACATTTACAAAAGATAAGTATCACCAATTTTTTAAGCTTGGTGGCGTCTCAATCGGTTATGTCATCGCGACCTCTGAACCAGCAAACAGCTAAGTCTCAATTCCGAGCCCTGTTGACATTTACAAAAGACAGGTCTCGATACTTATTGACATTTACAAAAGATAAGTATCACCAATTTTTGAAGCTTGGTGGCGTCTCAATCGGTTATGTCATCGCGACCTCTGAACCAGCAGACAGCTAAGTCTCAATTCTGAGCCCTGTTGACATTTACAAAAGACAGGTCTCATCTTTCGATCGGACAAGGACCGGTTTCGAGCTTGGTGGCGTCTCAACCAGTTATGTCATCGCGACCTCTGAACTGACAGATAGCCAAGTCTCATCATCCAACCCAACAAGAACTATGTTCTCAAGAAATTGCAATACAATTTGGAATCGCAATTCAGAAAGAAGAACAAGATTGAAGATTCGACAAAAGAAGAAAAAAATTTTCATTCATTCCAAAAAGATAAAGTACATGGAGCTACAGGCGCACACTGTAAGATCTGAGCCGCTCTCCAAGGGAGTCCAGCCTCGTCCTCCTGTCATCAGCAGCCTGGGCAAGCGCTTGCGACCTCAGCTCGGCCTCATTGAAATCCATTGCCTGGGTCACACGAGCCTCAACCTCCGCCAAAGTCGCCCTCTGTGACAATCCCTGCTGTGAGAGCTCTTCATTTTGAGCCTTAAGCTGCTCAAGCCGCGCAGTTTCTTCAAGACGCACCAGTTTAGCCTTGGATAAAATAAGATTTGCTTTCCTGATCATTTCCTCAGCCTTCCCAATCTTGTCTTCAGCGTCAAGAAGAGCACTGTTGGAGGCGTCAATCGCATTTCCGACCTCTGCCTGCCTTGTTTCCAAGGATTTCAAGTCAGAAGAGATAGCCCTAGCAGCCTCTTGAGTGGCAAGCCGGGCCTCGTGCTTTTGAGCGATAAGACGCGCGAACCGCTCATCAACTAAAGACTCCAGGTCCAAACAGCTGAGACGGCGCCATTCCTCTACATCCTTCTCAAATTCATCCACTAGGAGTTCCAAAGCGGTAGCCTGGTGATACCCCTCAAAATCCCGAATACTTTCGATGCCACGGGAGAGGACCACCTTTAACTTTGAGAACGGCATAGTCGAGCCCTTCAAAACCAGGTCGATAGTTCGCCCTAAGCCTTTATAAAAGCTATCAACGAGGTCACCTATATAGTCGTTCTCAACCTCAGCCACTTCTGGTAGAGAGGTAACCTCAGAGAAATCCACCAGCCTGGTCGACACTATCGTGGAAGGAGCAATGGGAACATCAACAGCAGGGCAGATTGTCAGTGATCTCTGCGGAGTCTTCATGGAAATCAGTGCGCTAGCCACCGTTGAGGTAGGGCTGACAACCATCTCCTGAACAGCAGGCTCAACTACCAGAGTTGGGGAAGTAGGGCTTGTAATCACCCTCAGCTCCACATTTGGCAAAATTGTCGGCACCTCACTCGTTGATATAGTTGGGAGTGAGGACACCTCCGGAACTGCTCCCCCTTCAACCTCTGGTCTTTCGGCTGACTTGGGCCGATAAGAAGGCAGGTCACCGTACAGCGCATCCAGCACAGCAGCATCCGCCGCAGTCGAAGCGCTCATGTCACCCCTTGACCCTTCGGGGAAATCTTCTGGCTCTCTTAAAGCTGATGCATCTTGAGGCCGAACACCTGTAACAAGACTGCGGTTAGTCGGGACACTACATGCAAAAGAAGCCAAGAGGTTAGGACAATACCAAAGGATGATGTCGCCTCAAACATCTCGTCAGCCACATCAGTCTCCAGGGGCTCCATCGGAAAATTTTTGGCAGAATCAGCACGAATAGCCGGCCCGCTTTCGCTTGCCGAGTATCCTGTGGACCACCCAATAGAGCTCGATGCCTCAGGACTTCCTTTAGAAGTCCCAGCGCCCGAGGGACCAATGTCGGCCACATCACCTCCGGACTCTTCCGGACGGGCAAAAGAACCAGCTTCAGCTCCATAAGTAAATAGGGGATCATAATGTTCCCCTTGCTCTCCAGCTGCCTCAGCTCCTACAATCAAGAAGAATTGATAATAAGTCAATGGGAACACACAAAAAGGCGTATTATATGGACAGGGTTAATCTTACCCAGACCAGGAGCGAATTCACTGCTAGTCGGCTCAGCAACCACGGTTCAGCTGCTAATGGGGCAGCAGGAGGAATCGTTGTAGAGGGATGACCCTCTACGACAATCGTAGGAGCTTGGCGGCAGGGCTTCTTCGCCAACGATTTCCTACGAGAGCTACCTGCCCGCTTTCTTTTGAAGTGGACTTCAGAATCCTCTTCCTCCACTTCTTCTATACGACGAGAGGGAGCCGTCCCCATCACACCAGAGCCAGTTGCAGGATTCTCAGCCCCCGCTCCCACCTCGAAGCGAGGACTCTCGGCATCTGAGGCCTCGCTGTCTTCCACAGCAACAAACTCCTCTATACCTGGGGTGCGAACCCTTTTGCCTTCCCTTTTCTCAGAAGCCTTCTGCCTCAGCCACTGAGAAATTAACTTCACGCCAGAACTGTTCACCTTGAATTCGAGAGGTGTGGAGTTGGAAGTGGCATACCACTGACAGAAGCACAGGGTCATCAGGAGATTGGGAGTCCTCAACGGCGTACGCAGCCGCGCCCCAGTACCGCCTGCAGTAAAGAATCGCCAGGCACGGGCCCCATCAATAAGGCTCCCCATGAAAGCCAGGTTGAGATTCGGATTGCCCACGTACAGTTGGTCATATCCAAACTGTCGAGCAAACCGACTTGGGATGTAAGGCTCCAAGTAACAGCTATCCCCGCTCCGGTACAATAGATGTGAGGGTCGGATACTGACCAGCCACTCAAACACTCCCCGGCTCAGGGACGAATGCCCCTCCCCCGCATCTTTGAACTCTTCCCCATAACCTGCACCCCGAATACGGGGAAAACAGCGGAAGAAACTATAGACGTCATAGCGACGTACTAATTTACGGGCCTCAGCCACGTAAGTCTTCTGCCATGAGCATCCTTCGAATCGGCGGAGGAGCGCCATTCGAACATCTTGCGGGGGATCCTCTCCAGCTTCGATTAGAGAAGGACAATGCAAGGCGAACCACGCCATCAAGTAAGTATACGGCAGACCTATTCTGGGGTTAGGTCCGTCGCGGGGCAAAATGGTCCCCTTTCCACGCTTCGTTGTTGGTGGCCTGCAAAAAGCCTCCGTCAATGCACGAAGGCCTCTCTGGATACAGCACACCATGGCCGAAAGAAGTCCCAGAGGACGACCATGGACTAGACGAACAGCGGGCAGCAGGACGTTCGGATGAACGATGTCACCCGAAGAAGACGGCACCACGCACCTCTTCAGCCACACTGTTAGGAAACCAGCCAGAAGTGCCTTCCGGGACATCGGCCTGCGAGCCTGATGATGGAAGCTTCGAAGAACATCACCCTGCTCATAGGGACCATCGTCTTCCTTCACAACTAGATCCCCTTGGGAGTGCTTTTGCATCCGGTCAAAGATGTCTTCATCAGCAACTCCGCAATGTGCTGCCTCAGGAGCATTCTCCATATCTGGGAACAAATAGTCTCCCTAACTTTTCAAGCTACAGGAGGTTCCCTTATTGCCCCCATGCATACTGGAGCAAATATACAAGTGGCACGTTAACTCCCTGTAGGTCTCGAACAAGGCAGGCTCCTGCTTCTCCAGAAGGGCCAATTCTGCCTCGCACGGGAATTCTTCATAGGGAAGAGACCCAAAAGGCAGAGCAGAGACTTCCCACATCTCATGCAAGGCCATACCCAATTCGCCAACAGGGGTGAAGAAAGTCCCTGAAGCTGGGCAATACAATTCAAAAATGGCGTAAAAGCACGCCACGTTCATCTCAATACCGTAACAGGTCGCCCTGACGGCCTCGTAGAGGTTCAGCCTCTCCAAATCCTCCTCGAAATGAGCAAGGATGTAGGTAGTCAAATCCACCCACCATGCCTTCGGAGGGTGAATCCAGCCTGGAGTCCTGAAGTCAGTAGCTGGGTAGTTCCCATTGACCTTGCAGAATTGGTTGCCAAAGGTCAGCGCCACTGCAGGATTCTCTCCCACTGGGATCTCTCGTGACACATTCCCAGGATGCAGGCCCATTATGCAATGAGGAGGCCCCGCTCTTGCATAACCAGGAGATTGAAGCATCAATTTTCCTATGTGAACAGAGTCAGTACTCCGGCTCACTTCCCACGACATCTTCCGAGCCTGCGTCACGCACTGGAAGGAAGACAAAGAAAAATGGCGCTTGTTGGACGGAAGGTAGAACCTCTCGCCATCCAACTGGAAAATCCACTGCCCTTCCCCTGCATGTAGTTGGTGGTCAGGGTCTGGTGCGGCATCCCCGAACATGAAATCGGGCTTCCTATAAATTCGACGGTCGACATCTTCAAGGGGAGCTGTGGTCAGGATACTCCTCGTGGTATACTGATCACCACTATGAATGAGCGTGTCCCGAACGATGGAGCTTCGCTCGCTAAACAGAGAAGCCTGCCCTTGAAATTGCAAGCTGATATTGCCATCCGATCCCATGGTCATCCCGAACAGGTTGTTTGAAGGACCACGAGTATAGTGTACTGCAGGAACAAAAAGAAACTATGATTAGTTCATCAGCCGAAAGAGGGCTAAAATCAGAACGCAAATAGCCTTGCCCTCTGAGCAAGGATTGGCCTAAACGATAGCTTCGTCCCGAAGCTTAGCTTCGCAGCTACAGTGTAACTCCGCATCCCACACGAGGACAGGATGCAGGAAAACATCCAAGTGTTAGCTTAGCTTTGAAAGCTTAGCTTTGGACAATAGGATGTGACAAAACCTCAAAGGATAACTTCGTCAGAAGGGCATTACGGTCCTTTTCTGTCAAACTTCAAAGGACAGCTTCGCATCCTGTCATTCAACAGAATGTGAGCCGCCTAAAAGTTAACTTCACTTGGAAGCTTGAAGCAGAACTCTTCAGTTTTTGGATTCCCGATCAGGAAATCAAGGTAAAATCAGGAAATTGGATTCCTTAAAATCACGAGACCATGATTGTTCTCATGTTGGATTTATCCAAGGACAACCAGAAATCAGCCTTAAAGGAGAGACGACAGTCTCTAATCAAAAGGGAAAGTTCCCTATCGGCGATTGGTCGTTCGATGACCGGAGGAGGAGAAGGACCCTCCGCTGCAGAAGTTGCCACTTCTTTTCCCGCTCGTCTCTTGGGCGCCATTGAAGAGCTGCGGAAGCTTTCAAATTTCTTTAATGGAAAGGAAAGAGGAAGAAGAAGAGTCTAAAGGTCTCTAAAAATTTCAAGTGAAGAGATCTGTCCTCTCTACAGTCCGATCGGACTTTTATAGGCAA
Source organism: Agave tequilana (assembly GCA_038442645.1). NCBI lineage: Eukaryota > Viridiplantae > Streptophyta > Magnoliopsida > Asparagales > Asparagaceae > Agave > Agave tequilana. The sequence goes on from JAVJIF010000975.1 coordinate 294,760, forward strand.
ATGAGTGCCTGAAACGACGCCTCGAAAAGAGTACACGCTGTCGTTTCAAATTAATTTGAAACGCCGCCTAAAGCGCCTTCCCGAGAAGCGCTGATTCAGCCACTAAGGCTTAACTTCGCCAATGAGCCGAAGTGCGGACTTCGCACAAGTTCATCAAGAACTTCGCCAAAAAGACTGCCTTAGCCCACTAAAGGCACAGTTCGCCGATATGCCAGCATCGTGCGAAGTTCATTCAAAAAGGACCCTGTCCTTAAACTCTGCACAGAGTTTAGCCCCGCTATGGCCAAATTCTCAATGAAGACAGGCAAAAATCAGATGAGCAGAAAATAAACTTTCATTAATTTCAGAGGAAAGGTACATTGATACTACATCAAAGTTGTATTTCATACAACAGATTCAGTTGCTCAGCAAGATCATTTGCGCAAATGGCATACAAGTGATTTTATCTGCTTCCAGACCAGACCAACTGGACACGAAAGGCCTTCCTCCTGCACAAGGCCGTAACTAGTTGTGCCACGAGGACACAGCCATAATTCTCCACAAAAATGGTACCTTTTGCCACCAGAAAGCTGGATCATCTTTGATGAAGATTGGCAATAAAACTTACCGCCACCAACCGACCAGATCACCAAAGTTGAAAGTTGACAATGATGTCAGTGATCTCACAGGTGACATCCGCCTTCCCGAAGTGGATCATCTCAGATAAGCGGCCACCAGCCTCACCTCAGAACGAATCATCTCGGATAAAAGCTGCCAACAGCCTATGGGACACACATCAGCTGCCCCAAGTTGTTCCTCCTGCTTAAAAGTAAAGCTTCAACTGGGGAAGCATAAGGCAACTTTTCGGTCTCTTTCATTAAGACACAAGATCGGCGAACATAGCTCACTGCAATGCAAAATTGGAGCAAGTTAGCAGTTAACCACAAAAGACACTGCAAAAGCACTAAAGCCGAATTCTTTGGGGCAAAGCAGTCCGATTTCGATTGGAGCAGAGGTTAAGCCTCGCTCGCACAGCAGTGATGGGCTAGCTCAGCAAACGCCAAGTCCTAGCCTCGCCTATATGGCTAAGCCAGACTGATCCTATGGGACACAGTCTTAGCCTCACCTATATGGCAAGACTGGCTCAACCTTGAAGATACCAGGTCTCATGTTCTGCCTGTGCAGTGATCTTTCTCTGATCAAGTCAAGATGATAGCTTCGCTGGAAAGCTATGCTGAAATCCTTAACATGCGAGCAGCCAATTGCAAAATGAAGAATAAGGGAAACTAATCCCTGAAGCAGCCGCTAAAGCTGCATTAAGGGAGATGAATTCCCTAAAATCGATGAAGTCGTTGAATGATCAAGACTTACCGGTCCTTGGCCGGATAATGACCAGAGTGGGCATTCCCACTACTTCAGAGATCTGAGTATCTCTCTCAACCAAGAGAAGAGGAGAAGAGCAGATCACCTCTCTTCAGAGGACCTCAAGTGTCCTATTTATAGGCCCCATGGCCTGAGCACTGCCGCCTCAAGCGTGGAAGCACGAGCACATTTAAGGCATTTACTGCGCCTTGAGAAAAGGGACGGTTTCCCTTGGAACCGTGCGAAGGGAGAAACGTCTCCCTCATAAAGGCACTTATTGCGCCTTGAAGAAAGGGAATATCCTCCCTCGAAAACGTGCAAATCGGAGAATATCTCCCTCGATCAGTGCGAGAGAAGAAGTGATCCTCCTCGTAACTGGCCCACGGCAGTTGGCCTCGGGAAAAGCGACAAACGCTCCAGGGAGAACGTATCTCCAGAAGCTACCTAGCCGCGAAGCTACCCAGATGCGAGTCTACATGATTCCTCGGCGAATCTACATCCCAAAGCAGGATTCAAAGCGAAGCTGAACTCAACCATCATGGCGACGTTCATACTCCATACTCACCACCGATCAAAGCAGTTCAAAGTATTTCGAAGTCTGAGCCATTGCAGACTTTCGAAAACTTTGAAGGGGGTCTTGTTGACACTTAAAAAAAGACAAGATTCTAATTGGTCCGAACAATGTCTAAACTTGTTGACATTTACAAAAGACAAGTGACAGACGAGCTGAAGACCAGTTTTCACCCATCTCCGAGGGACAAGGAAGCAACTTGGACTCCACTGATCCAGCAAGCAGACAATGAACCCGGATTGTTTCTAAACAGACCTCAGCAGGTCTAAGGTGCTAACACTTAGCATCGCATGACCCCAAAGGGATAGCCTCGCTTGAGAGGCTAATATCACTCGACTTCGCCTCGAAGCCATCCAAAGCCTCGCCAGGAAGCTAACTCGCAACTTCGCCACAGAGGACTTCCAGCTCCGCCAAAGGGTTTCTTTCGGACTTCGCCAAAAGCTACCTCTAGCTCCGCTACGAGCTCAATGCGGGCAGCTCCGCCATTGGTCTACTATGGTCAACCTTTGACCAATCAAATCTTCGGATGAGATCGGATCCAATCAGATCAAATCCAATTATGATCAAATCAGAGATCAAATTTGGCAGTTGATTGCCACAATCTCTTGACTCTCCTAAAACGAGTAAGAAGATCACGGGAAATCCAGCAACGATATGGAAAGGATCAAGAAGATCAACCGACCTGCCAATTCTAGCTTCACAGAAGCTGATCTTAGCCTCGCAGCAAGGCTACTTTCCAGATTCAAACAGATTCGATTCAATCTGTTTCTATATTTTCAAGGGACGGTTATACCCTTGCTCTCCCTATAAATAGCCCGCCAGGGGCACAAGAAGAAAAGAGAGCAATCAATCGATCGAGAGAGCTTTTCGAAGAGGATCAGAGGGCTTCTTTCTTTCTCAAAAGACCACACACGCGAAGAGGACTCCACAAGCAGAGACTTCTTCAAGAGGACTCAAGCAGAGACTTCTTCAAGAGGGCTCCACAAGCAGAGGCTTCTTCACAACGCACCGTGCGCTCTCGAATTCAGAGATCTTTTAGAGAATTGCTTTCTCTATCCAGGGTGTTGATACCCTAACATCGTCCTTCTTCTCAAGGAATCTCCGGAGACCAGGCGAGAAGGAATTCCTAATTGAAGGCGATTTTGAGAAGAGCTAGAGGGTTCTACCAACCAGGCGAGAAGGGAATCCAGGCGAGAAGGGAATCTCATCGCTCGAATCGTCAAAGGGACAAAGTGGTCGGCACGCTCTCAGACTCTCGAGCAGATCTACTTGTAATCTTTTTAAGAATACTTGTAATTTAGCTCCTCAAACTCTTTTTTGTAAGTTTTTTCCTTTTGTAATGGAAAACAGCTAGCGTACAGTGCTAAAGGCTATCACGCTTGACATAATTACTACTTATGATGATGCCACGATAACTACGCTACCGTTCATGGCGTAACTACACTCGAGCGGAGTTATCAGGAAAGCGTCGTTCGCTAGACTCGCCTACTAGGCAGAGCATGGTAGTCCGAAGGATGAACGCAACCCGAAGTCGGGTATAGAAAGCCCGGAGACTGAACGCAGCTCGAAGGCTGGTATAGTACCTGCACAAGATGATAGTACCACACGAGCACACATATAAAAATGATAACAACAAGACTACTGTGGAGTGGCGAAGCCCGAAGGCTGATAGGGCTCGGAGGCTGAGTAGAAAGCCCAGAGGCTAAACGATCACGAAAGGTCGGCCACGCATGATATAAAGCAGTAAAATAACACATCGCAGGCAATATATATGTAAATGAAGTAAACTACACTCATACAAGCATTCGTCACAAGTCTAATACATGATAGTCCTAGGCACTTGGCCATATACATTCACAGGTACACAATACAAAACAAAATACAACTTACAATGCGGGGGGATAAAATACAAATGTCCCCAAATATAGTCAACCCGTCGAAGTAGGGACACCCAATGAAAAGGCAAGGACACTCGCTTATAAATCTTCGAAAACGCTGTTAAATCTCGGAACACCAAAAACACGTGCACACCACCAATGTACATTGGAATATAAATATATATTTTTTTAGAGAGAGCTAGAGAGAGAAAGAAGAGGGAGAGATAGTAGGGGAGAGAGAGCGAGAGCAGGAGAGAGAGCTGGAGAGAGAAACATGAGGGGGGGAGAGAGAGTGAATCAAGAGAGAAAGAAATCTGAAAGAGAGAGGGGGGCTGCTGCCCCCTTCTCTTTAGCCACGGCCTGGCACAGCTAGGCCGTGGCCAGCCCAGCCCTGGCCATACGGCCAGGGATAGCCAAGGAGGCAGCGCCGGCTGCCGTGGCCGGCGCAGGCAGAGGAGGCCGCCGGTCGCCCCAAGGAGGTGGAGAAGGGGAAAGGTAGAGAAGTTGTTGTGTGGGTAAAGGTGGAGATGATAGTTTATGGTGGAGATGTGGGTGGTGGAAGTGGTGGCTGATTGAGTTTTTCCTGCACATAAAATAAAATATTTTAGATTGAGAAATAAAGATGTGCAAGGTGCTCAATTCTAATCCGCGGTAGCAATGGCTATGCGGGTCGTGATCCTCAGGGAGGGACTAGCGATGGAAGCGTTTAAGTAAGTTCTCTAAAAATTTCTTTTTTTTAGTTAATAGAAGGAAAAGTTAGGTTAGAAAGAAAATGGTAGGTTAAGAAGATGGAGAAATAGAAGCAGTATTTACAAAGAGTCGGGAAAGAAAGAGTTGGAGTGTTGGTGATTTAATCTACAAAAATAAAAGAAAGAAAAACTATAAACACATACCTACCTCTTCTGCCCTGCTTACCTTTACTCTGTTGCAATGACTTACCTTGTCTTGGAAGGCATTCAAGTATGGCGTATAGGATCTTCCGCCTTCGCGATCTACACTACGAAAAGAAAAGACAAACTAAAGAGAAGGCTTGTTCATCTCCATAGGCCATCAAGGGCACTTCTTCGGCTAGGCAGTCTCGAAGCGATCGGATCTCATGGTTTGCAAGACATCAGAGAGAAATAATAAAGTAGATCGAGAATAGAGAACAAGAATAAAAAAACAAAAATAGAAATAAAGACAAACCTTGAGCAGATTTTATTAACAATGGAGGAAAAGTAAGACTTACATCGATGTCACCTCAGTACAAGTATGAACTCCTTCCTCCATGAAAGCATCCTCTCCTCTCAGTTACAAAAATTACAAAAAAAACGAAAATAAAACCTATCCTAAATTACAAGTTAGCCTAAAAACCCTAGATTTTGCTCTGTAGTTCGCTGTTCGCCCTTTCTGTTGCGTCTGCAGGGGTATTTATAGGTGCAGAAGGAAGTAGAGTCCCAGAACGACTCCTCCATGAAAACTGATAGCGGGATAAGACAGGCCAAGTGATGTCGGCTGGCCACGCGCTTTCGCGCGTGGCATCCTCTGGTCCGTCCATCTGGCTTTATTCTTCTGGAAGATGAATCCTGACTTCTTATTTTGGATTTTTGGGATAACTTGGGAAGCAAGTTACCCTAAATCCAAATCTTTTATCAACGAATTTGTGATCTTAAATTCTCCTTCTTTGGCTTTTATTCTCATCCTGCAAGTATTTAGGGTTGAATAGAAGTCTATCCTTCCCTCTTCTTTTAGTATTTGCAACTATTGCCCTTAGTAATTGCAATTTTGATATTTGATAATTGCAACTTTTGCATTAGGCTTTAAACATGGGCTTTTGGGCTTCTTTTAAGGCTTTATTCCTTTATTTTTATTTCTCAAGGCCTGCACACAATAAATAATAAAATATTAGTAAATGTGCAGAATTATAGGAATAAATATGAAAATGTGATGGTAAATGTAATGATAAAAATGCACATTTCACTACCAATCACACCCCCACACTTATCTTTTTGCTCGTCCTCGAGTAAAAATCAAAAAGAAAAACTAATTTAGCTAACTCACTTTCGTAGGAATCATGGTTGCACTTAGCATGTGCAACAAGCCGTTAAACCCCTAGGTTACCCTAGAGGACGAGTGTTGTCTCGTGAGGGTTTTCAGCGGATAACACCCACAAAATCCATAAAAAGAAAAATATTCGAAATATATTTGAAGAGATTAAGTAGTCTATAAGTTTTAGGATTATCATTTTTATTCATTCTTAAACTTAGTCTTAATAAAGTCAATTGTTATTCATTTTAGGTAAGGATCAAAATTGAATGTTTGTATAGTCTTTTTCGTTACCAAAAGTCATACGCATCCTTGTGAATCTAAGAATCTTAACTTGGACTCTCATGCCTCTTTATTATTATTATGATTTTTTTTAAATATATATGACTCATCTAATTTTCTTTCGTGTAAGTATTAAGGTTTCTTGAGGCCCTCATACCTAACTAATTGACTATTAGATGTGTTAATACATATATAATATTTCTTAGTTTTCTTAGGCTTTCTAATCCACCCATGTAGCGAACTTAAAGTCGGTGACTCCCAAACTGGTTGGTTTTAGGGCACCGGGTGAGAAAACACCCTTTGAGTGAACTAGGCCCCAAAACTAAGGATGCTTATTTATAAACTCACCTTTAGGCGTGAATACTTATGCTTCTTGAGGCACATGTATCCAGCTTAATTAGTGATTTTTTTTTATTTTTTTTTTTTATTTTTATATATGAGGCACAAGGGTCTTTGTCTTAGAATCCTAGATATGCATTAGGTATGCACATTTCATTAAGGTAAAAATTAAGACTAACTACTTATTAAATTTCTCCTCCTATACCTAAAAATTCAACAATTTATTTATTTTGACCAAGTTTTTAGAAATCCTAATCATGATTTTCCTAATTCTTAAGATTAACTTAGATTTCTTTCAAAAGATAAGTCAAAATATTGTCCTTTTTATAATTTTTTTTTATTAGTTAGCAAATTTTTGTTAGTTTCTACCTATGTTAGTATGTTAGTAAAGCCTACCCCCACACTTATCTCATGCATTGTCCTCAATGTATGAATGAATGCATATATGCATGAAAAAGAAGAAGGGAAGGCAGAAGTTACCTTAAGGTGGTGGTTCCGGTGGTGGTCTAATTGGGCCAAGCGTTGCTACCCAATCAAGATAAAGTAGTATTTGGAGGAACCTACCAGAAATTTCCCTTGTATAACCCACTAAAATGTATGTATGATCATTTTTTAGCAATTTCACCCCATCAAATTTTCATAATTCATAATTATATTCAGAGTCAATTGTGTCAACCGCCTTGTCCCAAAATGGAGTGTGAAAAGATGGAATGATTGACTTGGACGTCGTAAGTATGGGAACGAATACCGACTCAGGAAAGAAACTTAAATCAAGTAAGGGTTCAGGAGTCGGGCTAGGTTCAGGAAGTGGGTCCAAATCAATAAGCTGAAACTCAAGTCCACAATCAGTTTCCCAAAATGGAATGTGACTCAATGTTGGCGATTCAAGTTCAGGAATGATAGGTGTGGGAATCAAAACTGACTCTAAAAGATTACCTAAGTCGGGTAACAAAACAGGAGTCAATAATGATTCGGAAATTTGAACTTGATCACAGATTTGAGAATCTAGGTCACATATCTCATTGAGCTCAATATCATAAAAATGAGAACTTGCCAATTTATCTATGGGACTTTCAAAATTGCAAAATTGGTCAAGTTCAATATGATCATCAAAAATGGGTGATTCAATTTCATGATGAATTGGCACAGGATCCAATGTTGACTCGGGAAAAGTAAAATCAGGTGGAGACACCGGAGTCATTATTGAATCAGGAAGTAAAATTGAATCACCAAGTGGGAGATCAGGATCATATTCATGCTCAAGTTCTATTTCAGGAAAGGAATAACTTGCCAAACTGTCAATTAGAGTTTTGGCAAGCTCAAATGATGGTGCTGAATTAGAATCTTGTTGTCCAAAGCAACGTGACTCTTCGGCTCTAAGAGAGTGGTCAGTGAAAACAGAAGTGGCCGAACGGTGAGAACGTAAAGATTGAACCATCATATCTATTTCATGATCACGAGCTGATCTAGCCTGAGTCATGGCTTCAAGCATCTTTTCATAGTCAATTGGTGCATCATTTTGTGATTGGACTTGAAAAGAGGAAGTGTTGTTGGGACAATCGTGATGAAGTTGTGAGTCGGTGGACTCACGCATCATCATGTCTAAGATTGATGGTGATTGTTGCTTGGACTGCTGCATACTCATCATTTCCCGGATAGATGGTTTTCTATTCTGAATGGGTGGATCTGAGTATGACTCTTGGGAATATTGTGGACAAGGTGGATATGGAGGACAATTTGGTTGAAAATTAGACTCGGGGGAAGAGAAACCCCATGAACTCTGTGAAGAGTTGAAAGTGTATGAAAATTATGGTCATAAGATGGGGGGCATGGGTTATATTCATTCGGATAAGACCATTTCGACACACTAGGTTGGTCAAAATTATGATATGCCGGGTTGGTAATATCCGAAAAAGAGGGTGGTGTGTAATATGGATTAAAATTGGAAAAATTATTATTATATGCCATATCACACAAACACAAACAAAGAAAAAGAAAACAAACAAATAAGCAAACAAAAAGAAAAAAAATTCTAACCTAAGTTAGGGTAGACCTATGACCTAGACGACTCCTAACTGGTTAGACTATCCACAGGAGGTAGGGTGTAGACTTTGACCACAAGTTAATCAGCCAGGTCAGGGCAAGAGTGGTGGGAGGTTTTCCGTCAAAGACGTTCCTTAATTAAATAACCACCAATCTTCGGGCTTTCGGCCCTCAATCCCCTTCCTAGACACTGATTTGGCAGGAGTCAAATTCCAACACTGTTCCCCCTTAGAATAATCTCCTAATTGAGTCTGAGATGTCCCTAGGGCCAACGTCTACTAATTTTTAGTTAGGCTTGGGTTAGTGAGTGTTTGGAATATGATTTTTGGGCCAAGGAAGGTTGATTAAATCCCCACCTTATCTTGTTATGGGTTAGTGCCCTTAAGATAAGTTTGTGCAAGTGTACAAGATATGTAAATAAGATTCACTCAAAGCAATGAAAATCAACCAAGAGACGAGTCCTATTCTACATGCAATGCGAACGTACCTTGCTCCAGCACTCTTCAACAGTAAAAATAAATGAATTGAAAAGACACGTGCCTAAAATGCAAACGTCTAATCAATTTTTTATTTTTTTCAATAAGTATTTTACTGTTGATTAATTAGCAGTATACAGGTTTATCACAGAACAAATATAACAGAGCTGACAAATCAAATTTCAGATTGCAGCAACCTGCAGAAAATTCAGTAAGTAGTTCTCTACTACTGCCGCGGATCCGCGGCTATTGCCGCATTTGCGCGGCAAGGTAGTAGGCTCTGTTGCTCTGCCTTCGAGGGCAGAGGCACAGAGTTGCTATATGTCCTTGCTGCTGTTTCCTGTTCTCCAAACCTGCAAACAGAAAGAATAAAAGAATTAGTTAATAATTTTTTTTTTAGAGAAAAACTTACCGTCCCTCCCCGGCAACGGCGCCAAAATTTTGATTGAGTTTTTCCTGCACATAAAATAAAGTATTTTAGATTGAGAAATAAAGATGTGCAAGGTGCTCAATTCTAATCCGCGGTAGCAATGGTTATGCGGGTCGTGATCCTCAGGGAGGGACTAGCGATGGAAGCGTTTAAGTAAGTTCTCTAAAAATTTCTTTTTTTTAGTTAATAGAAGGAAAAGTTAGGTTAGAAAGAAAGCGGTAGGTTAAGAAGATGGAGAAATAGAAGCGGTATTTACAAAGAGTCGGGAAAGAAAGAGTTGGAGTGTTGGTGATTTAATCTACAAAAATAAAAGAAAGAAAAACTATAAACACATACCTACCTCTTCTGCCCTGCTTACCTTTACTCTGTTGCAACGACTTACCTTGTCTTGGAAGGCATTCAAGTATGGCGTATAGGATCTTCCGCCTTCGCGATCTACACTACGAAAAGAAAAGACAAACTAAAGAGAAGGCTTGTTCATCTCCATAGGCCATCAAGAGCACTTCTTCGGCTAGGCAGTCTCGAAGCGATCGGATCTCATGGTTTGCAAGACATCAGAGAGAAATAATAAAGTAGATCAAGAATAGAGAACAAGAATAAAAAAACAAAAATAGAAATAAAGACAAACCTTGAGCAGATTTTATTAATAATGGAGGAAAAGTAAGACTTACACCGATGTCACCTCAGTACAAGTATGAACTCCTTCCTCCATGAAAGCATCCTCTCCTCTCAGTTACAAAAATTACAAAAGAAAACGAAAATAAAACCTATCCTAAATTACAAGTTAGCCTAAAAACCCTAGATTTTGCTCTGTAGTTCGCTGTTCGCCCTTTCTGTTGCGTCTGCAGGGGTATTTATAGGTGCAGAAGGAAGTAGAGTTCCAGAACGACTCCTCCACGAAAACTGGTAGCGGGATAAGACAGGAATGCCGCGGAAATGCGGCTTGGGCCGCGTTTCCGCGGCCAAGTGATGTCGGCTAGCCATGCGCTTTCGCGCGTGGCATCCTCTGGTCCGTCCATCTGGCTTTATTCTTCTGGAAGATGAATCCTGACTCCTTATTTTGGATTTTCGGGATAACTTGGGAAGCAAGTTACCCTAAATCCAAATCTTTTATCAACGAATTTGTGATCTTAAATTCTCCTTCTTTGGCTTTTATTCTCATCCTGCAAGTATTTAGGGTTGAATAGAAGTCTATCCTTCCCTCTTCTTTTAGTATTTGCAACTATTGCCCTTAATAATTGCAATTTTGATATTTGATAATTGCAACTTTTGCATTGGGCTTTAAACATGGGCTTTTGGGCTTCTTTTAAGGCTTTATTCCTTTATTTTTATTTCTCAAGGCCTGCACACAATAAATAATAAAATATTAGTAAATGTACAGAATTATAGGAATAAATATGAAAATGTGATGGTAAATGTAATGATAAAAATGCACTTTTCACTACCAATTAGTGGCCGTGGGTGGTCGAGGAGGTGAGGGGGATGGATTGGTGGTGGTGATGAATGGAGGAGGAGTTTGGTGGTGGGGATTTGAAGTGGAAGAGGTGGAGATGATATTGATGATGATGCTTGGAGATAGTGAAAGAGGATATGGGGAGTGGTGTGGCCGGAGTTGGCTCACCAGAGCTGTGGCTGTGCCGGAGTTAGGGTCGTGCGCCGATGGTGGTGGTCGGGTTAGGGTGAAGAGAGAAAGGGGAGAGATGAAATTGGAGAGTGAATGAGAAAGAGAAAGAAAGGGAGAGTGGGAATAGAGAGAGAAGTTTAGAGATAAGGGGGAGAGAGGGAAGATTTGAGAGGGGGAGGAGAAGAAGTCACTGCGCGCTTCTTGCCAGGAGAAGAAGGAAGAAGAGAGAAAACAAAAGAAAAAGAAAGAAGAACAGAAAGAATATAAAGGGGAGATATTTTGGGATTTTTGTATGGTGGAGAAAAAGCGAGAATAAAAAGAAAAGAAAAAGGAAAAAAGGAGAAATAAATGAGTGGAGGAGAAAAACTTAGGAAAAGAAGAAAAAAAGGAAAAAAAGAAATATCTAGATAAATTTTCGGATCCGAGAAAATACCGAAAATATCTGAAATATCGGAAAAATAGGGTAACTCGAAAAGCTCTTCAGAAATTCTCAAAAATACTAAATATTATATTAAGGATGGTGAAATTGGATTTTATAAATTCAATCCCGTTTTCAAAATAAAAATCATTGAATCTACCAACGATACTGGTCGACACCAAAACCGACCGAATTTTGATAAATTCAGAAAAATCTTCAAAAAATGTTTAGATAGAAAATATGATTCTAAGAGATAATGTGAAAGCGAATTATAGAAATTCAACTCCGTTTGTAATTTAAAATTTTTTGAAATTGATCGGCGACACTGGTCGGTACCGATTTTGACAATTTTACAGAATAATTCTGAAAAATTTCAAAAAATCATGAAAAATCTAAAATATTGAAAATTGATGTTTGAAACTGAAATCAATCAAACTTGACTACCGAAAAATCAAATTTAGCAATATACTAGGATCGGGTCTCCGGTTCAGACTGGGGCTGACTCCGAGTCCACAATCCGGATCCATTGCAAAACAATCACATAAATAATCATAAAACAAAAATAAATACGGAAAGTAAATCAAAAAATATGACCGAAAAATCTGAATCTATTTCTAAGTATGTATTTTGATAACGGGGTGTTACAAGAACCCTGAGGTCAATGACAGAATCACAAAGTAGGCCACGGAGATCAGACCACTCAGAGTCACTTTCGAGCCGAGAATCACAATCAAATGGTAGATCCTGGCAGAATTCATCGCCAAGTTCACTCTAGGATCCTCGCCACAAAACAACTCCTTGAAGGGGTGTATCCTGAACATGAATGGAGAATCAAATGGCAAGAGAGCTGGAGTTAAGATAGTCCTCACTTCCCCAGACGGATTCATCATCGAGTAGTCTTATACTCTCGGGTTCTGAGCGATCAATAATGAGGATGAGTATTAAGCAGTCATTGCAGGCCTCAAGATGGCGACCACCCTTGGGGTCGCAGAGCTTGAAGTTCAATGTGATTCACTACTTATAATGAACTAGATCTACAGAGAATACACAACTAACGACAATCGGATGGTCGCGTACTTAAAGATTGTCATGACTTGGAAAGTTAAATTCCCCCGTTGTAATCTCAAACAAATCTCGAGATCCGTGAACAACCATGCAGACTCCCTAGCACATTAGCCTCGACCGTCGATTTTCAATTTAGACACGAGATTTCTGTCGAGCACATCCCGAAGCCAAGCATTCACAAGCCCGATGAGGAAGCCTTGAATCTAGATTCTTCCCCAGGGTGGAAGGACCACATCATATCATTTCTCAAAATGGGATGCTTCCCGAGGATAAGGCCGAAGTGAAGAAGCTGTAACATCTTGCCACCGGATATATACTCCTCGGGGGACTCCTATATATGAAGTCATACTCCAGGCTGCGCAACGACCCATATTTAAGGTGTTTCAGGCCAGAGGAAGCCAGAAGCATGATGCAGGAGATCCATGATGGTGACTATAGGAACCATGCGGGAGGTCGATCTCTCGCTTACAAAGCCATCAACGATACTACTGGCCCAAAATGTTCGATGACGCCAAGAAATACATGAAGAAATGCCCACAATGTCAGAGATTTATCCTATCTTCAAATAGACCCAGCATGGACCTCCACACTTTACAGAGTCCTTGGCCCTTCATGCAATGGGGGCTTGACATAGTAGGTCATCTTCCTCGTGTGCAACTTTAGTTCAGATTCCTACTGGTCGCCACAAACTACTTCACTAAGTGGGTGGAAGCAGTGCCTCTCTCCGACGTTGTAGGGCATCAAATTGTCAAATTCCTCTGGCAAAACATCATGTGTCGCTTAGGGCTTCCTCATACCATCATCTCCGATAACGTGACCAATTTCGCGAGCAAGAAATTAGCGAGCTTTTGTTCCAAGTACAAGTTCACCCATGGTTTCTCCACCCCTACTATCCACAAGGCAACGGTCAGACAGAGATCGGCAACCACACTATCCTCAACAGACTATGCAAGAGCCTTGATAAAGTGAAAGGCAAGTGGGAAGAGAAACTCACTGGGGTTCTATGTGCTACAGGACTACCAACTGCATCCCAACAGGTGAAACTCCATTCTCATTGGCTTATGGGATAGAAGCTGTCATCCTTATCAACATTTGCATCCCTACGCTTCGTACAGGAAAAATCTATCATGACCAAAATGCCATCCAACTCTGCCTTGCCCAAGATTAATCAGAGGAGAGATGACGGGAAGCTCATATATGCATTACCGCATATCAGCAACAAATTAAGGCCTCCCATCAGAAGAAAGTGAAGGCCCATGATTCCAAGTTGGTGACCTAGTCCTCAAGCGAGTCATCCAGAGCACCAAGGAGAGAAATGCGGGGTCGCTCGGACCAAACTGGAAAGGCCCATACATCGTGATAGTCATAGAGGTAATGGCTCATACGCTCTGGTTGATCAAAATGGGAAGACCCTCGGAAAGCAATGGAACTCTTTTCATTTGAAGCGTTGTTACATGTAATACCAACTTACATTCAATGAAAAAGTTCACAGTATTCGATCTTCCTCAACAATTTTGAGTGTTTCAACCTATAATCTATATCGGGCCCTTACCTTGACGGCTAATTAGTGAACAACCTACAACGCGCCTTCGCCCTGACAGCTACCTCCTCTTGAGAATTCTCTTGAAAGACTGAAACTCGCCCAACGGTCTATAGTTGGTTCTCACTGTGACGGTCAAGCCTGAGACTCTCCTAAAAATTAAAAGTTCTCCCCATGGCTCCTATAGCCTATAGCGGGCCCTTACCCTGACAGCCACTTAGAGAACAGCCTATAGTGGGCCCTTGCCCTAACGGCTATCCTTCTCAGGGAATCTCCTGAAACAGTGACTCGCCCAACGGCTTATAGCAGGTTCCTACCGTGAGGTCAAGCCTGTGCGGAGACTCTCTTGGAAGATAAAAGACCTTCCCACAGCTCCTATAGCCTATAGTGGCCCTCGCCCTAACGGTGACTCGGGGAATAACCTACAGCAGACCCTCGCCCAGATAGTTACCCCTCTCGGGGAATCTCTTGAAAGACAGAGACTCGCCCAACAGCGCGGGTTCTCAACCTGACGGTCAAGCCTACACGGAGACTCTCAACTAAAGACTCCAACAGGAGGGATATAAATACATCAGTCAGGGGGTCCTCGGAGAACTGACTCTGTGAGATCTTCCTTCTCGGGGAAGGCAGTCGGAGAATGCACAAGCTCGATGAGCTCAGGTTATTCGGCGGGCCCCTCCTCCTCCCGAGTCATAGTAGGAGAAGCCGCTCCTCGAGACCTTTCTCCTACCGTTGGATCGGGGGCCCGTGCATCTCCATCCCTCTCCGCTTCATGATCTCCTCATCAAAGCCATTGTCAACTCGGATCTTATTCTGCAAAATAAGTAACGCTTTAGTCAAAGCCAAGTCCAACACAAAAGAAGAAATGACCAGTACATAGCTACTTCTACCTGTGGGCCAGCCTGGATGAAGACCTTTCGCTTATGATGCACAAGTGCAGACTCAGTTTCTTCCTTCTCCTCGTTGAGCTGAACGGATTCCATTGCAACCTTCTTTGAGGATGGGTCGATCTGATGCAGCTGTTTCTCACACGTCTCGGGCCTCGGTTTGGGGCCTCGCCTTGAAGGACTCACCTTTTAGGGCAAATGTAATATCCCCTAGCTAGTAATACTGTAATAACATTTTTAAACATTTATTTGGATTTAATTATTATTATTAATTAATTTTACTATTGTTTTTATTATTCTTTTTTCCAAATCCAAGCCCTCAGCCTAAGCCCAAGTCACATTTTTCTTTGTTTGTCCATCCATTTTCTACCTAATACATAGCTCATGCCCATTAGCCGTCTTCGAAATCCAACCCAATTAGACCCAATACCTATTAGCATATGCTAAACCCAATAACCCATTATCATTTAAGCCTATATATATCTTCTCTAAACCTAACCCTATTCTTAATTCCTAATCTCATCTTCTTCTCCCCTACACAACTGCCAGCACACCCTCTTCCCTTCCCAACCTTGCATGCCTCCACCATCTCCGAGCTCCCCTTCCACCCTGGGCTCGTTCAACCTCCGCCGGAGCGCCGCTGAAACCCGCCATCACTTCCTTTCTCCCAAAGCCGTGACCACCTCACTTGGCCTATGCCTTGGCCCCGGCTTTCCTTTCATTACCACCATGGCCGGCATCCTCCAAGGCCATGCACACATCATCTCCCAGCCAACCTTCTTCCTCCTTGCCATCATCACCCGTGAGATTTACCCCCACGCTTGGCCATCTCCCCTCTCGCCAACCTCCACCACCGCATCCACTTGCAACCTCCTTGGCCGCATGCACTCCCCATTACTGCATCTCCACCCTCCTCCTCCACTCCATCTCCCCCATGACCAGAGCTCCACAACCAGCCCCCATCACCCCCACCGTGACCACCAAGCCACCACCACCCCTCCGGTGAGCCGAAGACCCCTCGGAGTCATTGAACTCCTCCGCGGCGGCTTCCGTCATCCTCCATCGGAGCTCCACAGTGCTCTGCTCTCGGTCGTGTGACACCATCCCCATGACAGCCCCCTCTCCCTCGCGTGAGCTATCACTCTCTCATTCTCTGTTTCTCTCTCTCATATTATAATATATATATATATATATGTGTGTGTGTGTGTGTGTGTGTGTGTATGTATGTGTGTATATGTGGATGTGTATTGTGATTTATATGTATGTAAGAGTGTGTTTATAATGTGTATGGATGTGTTTGTGCATGCGGGTGTGTGTACATTAACGTGCATGGCGTGTGTGGGTTTATGGTTGTGGGTATTTGTGTATGTTATATATGTGTTAAAGTGTATGCATGTGTGTGGGGATGTGTACATTGTACTGTATGCATATATATATATTGTGTATGTGTGTACACGTGTGTTTGTGTTGGTAGTATATGTATGTGTGTGTATGAGTGTATGATTGGGTATACGTGTGAATTTATGGGTGAGAGTGTATTTTAGTTGTTGTACTCGGACTCGCTCGTGCGATTAAACTCAGTAACGAAAGAGTTCAAATTCGTGTTCACTGTAAACCCGATACAATAGTGATTTGAAAACCGACCCAGAAGATGATCCAGAGATCCGAGCCGGTTCGTACAGTAAAAATCAGACGGCGATTCGGATCCAAAACGGCGTCATTTCATGTGAGTGTTTACTTTTATATTATTGCTATTTTTTTTATGAGTGAATGTTTCATTTATTTCAATAACTTACAATTCTGTTAATTATGGTTATGTTCTAACATTGTTCATTCATGTTAGGTATTATTCATAACCATGGACACTTCAGTGATTTTTCTATATCAGAGTAGTAGTATTTTGAGACTAAGATGTATTCGATAAATTGTTGACTTGATATTTGGTTAGTTATTCAGTAGTTGATATCAAGACTTATTAATGAATGTAGTTGGAGTACACTTGATTTGTGGTTGGGACAGATCAGACTAGTAAAATAGTGTTGTCCCAAGGTTACAATCACCCAGTTTTATGATTTTGATGATAACAAAATATATGTGATTATTTAGTACTAATCAAGTTCAAGTGTTTAAGTATATTTCAGAGTTTTAAGGATTCAAAGAGTTTTCTTCCTCTAAAAGAAGGTGTTGAAGACTCAAGAAGGTCTAAATATGAGATTAAGGCTCAAAGCACTCAACACTAATGGAGAACCCGGTTGAAGATCTTATAGTCACCTAGAGTATTGTAAGATATTAGTTTGTTAAAGTATAAAATATTGTAGTGATGCTCAAGAAATTACACACACAAAATACACAATTTCAAAAAATACAAGTTTTGATAGTATTGATATTTTGCATGTTTGATTTTGATACATGTCTCATAATTTTTTCAAAATTTTATAACAAGTTTATAACATGTATTTCATTACCTATACATTGCTATTTTACCTAATAAACCAATACAAAATATTTTAAAAGATATTTGAAACTCAAAAGTTTTCATAGAAACTATTTAAGGCCAAGTCGGTCGACCGGGCGGTCGACTGGTGCCCATTTCAGGCCAAAACGATCGACCGCCCGGTCGACCAGGCCTTTGGCCAAGGGGCGTGCACATTTGTGCACGTTGTCGGTCGACCGATCAGTCGACCGCTTACCCTTGCGGTCAACCGATCGATCAACCGACTAAGAGACCCTAACCCTCGGTTAGGGTAGGGTCGGTCGACCCGGCTGGTCGACCGACCTTTTGATTTTTTCCTTTGAACTAAAGGGCGGTCGACCGGGCCGGTCGACCGGAGCCAACGGTTCTTTTCTGGATGAGCTATCGGTCGACCGGCCGGTTGATTGACAACCTGCCAGTTGGTTATAACGGCTAGTTTTTGGATCTTTCTTATTTTTAGTGGATTCCAACAAGCATTTTTACTTTTCAAGTATCTAAACACACCCCAAATGACCTGGTATGATTTACAAATGATATTTATTCATTGCCTATATATATGGGTCAATGGTTTTGGTTTTCACACAACAAGATAACCCAGGTTTATAAGCTTTTAAGTTTGTTCCAAAAGAGAAAAGTTTTTCTAACTTCCAATCTTCAAGTTTTTTTCTTTCTAAAGCTATTTTCAGTTGGTTTTAAAACTCTTCTATTCTTTCTAATTGAATTTCTTCTCTTACTTAACTTCTAGAGCTACACTTCATATTCTACTCTATAGGAAGTTGTAAGAGAGAGTGTTTGTGATTTTGTTGGATCACCAAGAGCTTTGTACCCTCAATTGGCTTTATGCTACCTCTTATATAGAGGGTTGAGTTGGTGGAGTTATGTACTCCGGTCTTGTGTAGACCAAGTTGTAATTTCTTTAGGAAAGATCCCCTTGTGAAAAATCCCTTAGAGGATAGTGAAATCTTTCATAGTGGTGAAGGCGGAGACGTAGAGCGGTGGCTCGAACTCAGAATAATTCCTTTGTGTTTGCGATTGCTTGTGTCTTACTTTCTATTGCTTTTTACTTTTCATACTTGTATGGTTGTTCATCTTGCTTATTATTATTACTTGCATTTCATCCATGACTTTCACTATCGGTCAATACTCATCTCAATAAGAAAGCAATTGAGTACCTCAACTCATTATATAGAGGAATCAAAGAGGAGAAGTTCTAGGGCCCTTTACGGGGAATTCAGCTTCAATTCTTATTTTGAGTGACCATTTGTATAATTCATCATAAGTAGTTTTAAAATAGCATTTGATTAGCAAAACACCTATTCAGCCCCCTCTAGGTGTATTTCAATTTGTATCAGAGTATTGGTCTCTAGATTTTAGTTTAACCACTTTAGAGTGATCCTATTTGCTAATCACTTCATTCACAATTTCATTTTTATCCACTTTAGTAAAAATGGCCGAAGGTATTAAGACGCCTCCCAAGTTTGATGGCCTTAACTTTCCTATATGAAAAGTTAAGATGACCGTATTTTTACAATCTTTAGGAAGTCGGGTTGCAAAAGTGATGACTAAACCCTTTAGTGTACCTATTGGTGATGAGAACACTTGGCCGACATTGCCACAAAAGAGTTTGTTGCAAATGCTAAGATATACTATACCTTGCTTTAAGCTTGAACGATGACGATATTACTAGGGTCATCCATTGCAAATCCACCTACGAGATTTGAACACGCCGAGTAGTCACACACGAGGGAACGTCACAAGTCAAGAGAGCAAAAATTGATCTCTTACATTCTCAATATGAGAATTTCACCATGCATGATAATGACACCATTGATGACATGGTAACAAGATTTACTAAAATAATTAATGGTCTTGCTTTTTTAGGTAATGCCATTGATAATGATCAAAAAGTAAGGAAGGTCATTCGTGCACTTCTACCCTCATGGGACGTCAAGGCTACTACATTGAAGGAGCTAAATGATAAAAAAGGGATGAAGCTCATCGGTCTTATAGGAAACCTTAAGACACATGAAATGGAGGGAAGAGAAGAGAAGAGATGGCACTACAAAAGAAGAAGATAATCGCTTTTAAATCCACTCCCACTATCTCCGACGATGATGATAAAGAAGAGGATGATGAAGAATTCTCCCTCCTAGTGAAAAATGACAGGAGAATGTACAACAAGGCCAAGTTTAACAATAGAAGAAGATGACAAGGAAAAGAAGACAAAAAAGTCATATGGTTCAATTGTCAGAAGTCAGGCCACATGGTTGCGAATTGTCCGGAGACTAAAAGCAAACCTTCAACTTCCAAGAAGCCCTACAAAAAGAAGGCTCTCAAAGTTACGTGGGACTTGGAGAGTGAAACCGATGAAGAAGTGGATACGACACACGTGTGTTTCATGGCTAATGAAAGCATACATAAGGTAACATCCGAACCCTCACTTAATGATTGTGAATTAATAATGGATGAATTGGATGAGGCTTTTGAAGAATTGTCTAACAACTATGATTTCCTTAAAAAGAAGTATTTAAAAATGAAAAAAAAAATGAAACCCTTCCAAATAAAATTGTTATTCTTTCTAAAAAAAGATGATTTATCTTCCACGCTCATATCCACACAAAAAGATTTTGATGCATAGAAAATTTCATGTAAAGCAAAATTTTCATTAATTGATAAAAATGAGATTTCTATCTTGAAAGACAAACTTAGCTCATTAGGAGATGTGTTAAAAAAAATGTGAGTTTGATAAAATTAGGTTGGAGGTAATATTTCCTCAAAAACATACTCTAAAGAAACATATTCATACTACACATGCTCATCATACTACGCATACCCATACTCCTAAATCACAACATGTACATACACATCATGTTAGACAATTTACACATACCAAGTATGCTCATACCCCACACTCTCATCATGTTTTTATATATGATAGAGTTTATTCGTGCACTTATTGTGGCCGAAAGGGTCACTTAGCCAAATTTTACTTTGATAGAAAAAATGCTTCTATTGATCACATTTGGGTTTGAAATGCTAACATTATAGGACCCAAGAAAATTTGGGTATCAAAATCAATCATTTTGTTACTTGATGTGGGTATACACCAAGGCTCCAAAATGTAGGGAGCGGTGATATCTTGATAGTGGTTGCGCAAAGCATATGACTTGGGATATCAATAATTTTGCAACCCTATCAAGATACCATGAAGGTGGCACCGTCACCTTCGGAGATGATTACAAAAGAAAAATTATCAGTATAAGTAGCATTAAAATCAGCTCATCTCCTTTAATTGAAAATGTTATTTTAATTGATGATCTCAAGCATAACCTCTTGAGTATTAGTCAACGTTGTGATCGAGGTTTTAAAGTAGTTTTTGATGATTTGTCCTGCAATATTTTAGATAGAAAATCTAATGAATGTGTTCTTTCCGATTTTCGTGAAAATAATGTTACATGATTGATATGTCAAATTTTCAATGCTATGCTATATGTTTAAATGCTTTCAATGAAGATTCTTGATTATGACATAGAAGACTAGGCTATATTTCGTTTGACCATCTATCTAAAATTAACAATAAGGAATTGGTAAAAGGTATTGCTTGGTTGAAATTTGAAAAGGACCGCATTTGTGATGCGTACCAACTTGAAAAACAAATCAAGTTCTCTTTCAAAACCATCAAGGATATCATGACATCAAGATCCTGGGAATTAATTAATATGGATTTGTTTGGTCCAATCAAGGATATTCATTATAGAGCGATTTTGAGAGAGGAAAATAAATTTGCATATAATCTTTATTGATTTAGAAAAAGCTTATGATAAGGTGCCAAGAGAGGTATTATGGTGGACATTGATGAAAAAGAAAGTCCCCATCAAATATATTGATATAATCAGGGACATGTACGATGGAGTAGTGGCAAATGTCAGAACTTGTGGAGGCATAACAAGTGATTTTTCTATCATAATTGGATTACATCAAGGATCTGCATTGAGTCCATTCTTATTTGCCATAGTGATGGATGAGCTTACTAGAGCTATTCAGGATGAGATACCATGGTGTATGCTATTTGCTCATGATATTGTCCTAGTCGATGAAACGAGAGCTGGGGTAAATACAAAATTGGAGCTATGAAGGTAAACTCTAGAATCGGGTTTTAGATTAAGTAGAACCAAAATAGAGTATATGTAGTGTAAATTCAGTAAATATGGAATCCGAGATTATAGTACTGTGACACTAGATGGTCAAGAAATACCGATGAGCAGTCATTTTAAGTACTTGGATTCTATTATCCAAAAGGATGGAGAGATCAACAGTGATGTCAACCATAGGATCCAAGCCGGCTGGCTGAAATTGAGGAGCGCAATAGGAGTTTTATGTGATCGTAATATTCCGTTATGACTGAAGGGAAAGTTTTATCGGACTGCTATTAGGTCAGCTTTGTTATATGGCACAGAATATTGGGCTATAAAAAGATATCATGCCCAGAAGATGAGTGTAGCAGAGATGTGCATGCTTCGTTAGATGTGTAGTAACACGAGAAGAGAAAAGATGAGAAATGAGGATATTCGTACTAAGATAGACTAGCCTCTATAGAACAGAAGATGAGAGAAAACCGCCTACGATGGTTTGGTCATGTGCGCCGTAGACCTACAGATGCGCCAGTCCGGCGAGTAGAGCGTATCAAATTAGGGCAAGTTAAAAGAGCGCAGGGGAGACCGAAGAAAACATAGATGGAGATAATATGACAAAATATAGAGGCTAAAGGCCTTAGTGAAGGCATATTGCTCGATAGGAATGAGTGGAGAAAGCTATTCCATGTGCTCGATCCGGCATAATTCTCTTTTAGTTCACGTAGCCTACCCCAAATACTTAAGACAAATGGCTTAGTTGTTATTGTTGGATTTGTTTGGTCCAACTAAAACCAAAAATCTAAGTGAAAATCGTTTTGTTTTTATTTTGGTTGACGACTTTTCTCGTTTTACATGAGTTTTTTTTAGAACACAAGGATCAAGCTTTTTCACATTTTTAAGTGTTTAGAAAAAAGTTGAAAAAGAAAAAAATTTTCTAATTTTACGCATAAGAAGTGATAGAGGTGTGAACTCATTAACCATTCCTTTATCACTTATTGTGAAGAAAATGGAATCGAACATGAATTATCATGTCCTAGAACTCCACAACAAAATAGAGTCGTTGAAAGGAAGAATAGCACTCTTCAAGAAATGGTTAGGACAATGAAAAATGAATACAGACTCCCTCAATATTTATGGGCCAAGGCCGTAAACACATCATGTTACATCTCAAATAGAATTTATTTTTGTAAAAATACTTCTTAAACTTCATTTGAAATTTACTATTTAAGAAAACCTAATATTTCCTATTTTAAAGTTTTTGGTTGTAAATGCTTTATTTTAAACACTAAAGATAATTTAGGAAAATTTGATGCCAAATCTTATGAAGCCATATTTGTTGGGTATTCAAATACTAGCAAGGTGTATATAGTCTTCAATAGATCTACCTTGACTATTGAAGAATCTATACATAATAAGTTTGAGGAATCTAATACTTTTGTGAAGAATGTTGTAGAGATTGATTCTTTAAGTGAAGACATGGAGAGGATAACCTTGAAGGACTGACCTATAGAAGAAGAAAAACTAAAGATTGATGAATAAGGTAAAGTTCAAGAGGTTGATGTGGAGCCAACACAACCACTTCTGAAGGATTGGAGATTTGCTTCAAATCATCCCAAGGATCTCATCATAGGTGATGTATTCAAGGGTAACTACTCGATCCAAACTCCATGGATTTATGTGGCCATTTTGCTTTTATTATGCATATTAAGCCCAAAGACATCCTCGAAGCCGAGGCCGATTTATATTGGTTGCTTGCAATGCAAGAAGAGCTCAATCAATTTGAGCGCAACTAAGTTTGACAACTTACTCTTAAATCTCATGATAGACCAACCATTGGTACTAAATGGATTTTTAGGAACAAGTTGGATGAGTCGGGTAATGTTATTAGAAACAAAGCTAGGTTAGAGGCCAAAGGGTATACCCAAATTGAATGTATCGATTTTGAAGAAACCTTTGCATCCATATCATGACTTGAAGCCATACAGATGACACTTGCCTTTGTTTCTTTTAAAGATTTCAAACTTTTTCAAATGAATGTCAAAAGTTCAAATTTAAATGGTTTTATAGAAGAGGAAGTGTATATTGAACAACCCCCCCAGTTTGTTAATCCTACACATTCAGATTTTATTTTCAAACTTGATAAAGCTTTATATGGTTTAAAACAACCTCCAAGGGCTTGGTATAAAAGGCTTTCAACTTTTCTAATTTCAAATAATTTTATTAAGGTAACGGTTACACCACTTTGTTTACAAAGCATGTAGATAGTGATATCCTAATTGTTCAATTTATGTTGATGATATTATTTTTAGATCCACTAATGAAAAGCTTTGTAAAGAATTTGAATCATGCATGAAGAACGGTTTGAGATGTCTATGATGGGAGAGCTAAACTACTTTCTTGGACTCCAAATCAAGCAAAGGAGTGATAAAATTTTCATCAATCAAGCCAAGTACACAAGAGAACTGATTAGTCTCCAATATTGCATATTTCATACCATACTTTCACACTTATTCTTTATAAAATTCTGTTAAATAATGGTTTTCTTGTGTGTTCCTATATTCATGGTGTGGGATGAAGAAGAAGATTAAAAAAATCCTATTTATTTAGTGATTTTTAGGTCCTAATAGAGCCATTGACTTTGGAAGCCAATTCTGCTACTGTTGGGAGCAGAAAATAAGGAAGTAGTAGCCCATACCCTGACATCTGAGCAGCCATGACCTGTAAACTATGGCGCTGCACGGCTGGTCACAGTATGGCCGCGTTTCCACGACCATACTGGGGAGTTGTGCGTCGAGTTACGACTTCGTACACTCTCCTTGGTGCCCCCTTTTGCCTATAAATATCTTAGGGATTTCAGAGCTCAGGAAGAAGAGTTTTTGTGTGGTTTTCTTCTCTTTACGGTAGTTTTCTCTCTTTAGTTTAGGTTAGTTGTTCTTCTTCTTTTTTTTTTTTTCATTTCTTGTAGATCTTGTAATAGGGAAGAGAATGGTACATAAGATGAAAGTTAGAGTGCTTGTAATGGAGGGTGGCACTCTATGAAAGGTTCTCTCTTTCTCTCTACTTATTTTCATCTCTCTAACTCTTTATATGCTTAGCTAATTTTTTTCTCTCATGGCAACTAACTACTAACCACTAATTATACTAACTCCTTACTTGATAATCCACATGAATCTAATAGTCTCTACTTGGTCTTGCTTTTGCAAGAGCCATTGATGGCTCATGATGATAGATTCTCTCTAACACTCTAACATCTAACTCTCTAATAAGTTATCATTACTTTATTCCATACTTGTTCTAGTTAATTTTGATGATTTAAGTGTAGCTTACATTTGTTTGTGAGTTTGAATGTAAAAGTAATCCTATGAGCCATGCTTTATAACGCTCTTGAATCAAGGACTAGTGATGGCCAAGGATACTTGTGAGATAACTATCACTAAGAGGTTAGTATGGTTAGTGGAGCCATTAGTGGTTAGTAGCCATAGATTTTCTTTCTTTTTTACTTTGTTTTAGAAATACTATCAAAAATCACAAATATCTCCTCTTCTATGTTCGTACTTCTTCATGTTTCACCATACTCTTCTCTTCTCATTTTTTTGTTTTGTTTTCTTTTAATTTTTTAAAATGTTGGAGAAACTTTAACACACACATGAACATACCGTGAAAACTTCTATCGCCTCCTGTCCGTGTGGATTCGACTCCTTTAGCCTCTATGTTATAACGGAAGTATTGAGGAAGCCAAAACACACATTTTTCAAAACAACACTTTTTGTGCGCGGTTTCCCCCAATCAAATTTTGGCGCTGTTACCGGATATGGGAACGGTTTGATTTCATATTTTTGTTAACTTTTCTTCTTTGTTATTGGTGTGCAGGTCAAAAATTTTAGCAATGCAAAAGTCCACACTCGCTTTTGTGTGGTTGGGTAAATTCTTATATATTTCTATATTCTACTGCTAGTTTTTGTTTAGATTACCTGTGCACTGTAATAATTAAGAACTAAAATATGAAAATTGAATGCTTTAAATCGGTATAGACATTTGCATCTAGGCACGTGTCGATTTCAATTCCAATATACTATATTTTGTTCTTGTGTTGTTGTGATCTTGACGGAGGTGTACATTTGCATTGCATATAGCTTAGTACAAAACGTGGGTGATTTACTCGCTTTGTGTGTTCATTCTAATCTATATTGCACAGTTGCACAAATTGAACTTAAGGGCATAACTCAATAAAACATAAGGTGAGAAAGTCATTACCCTCCTTTAGCCCAAAAATTACCTCCCCACTCACACAACCCAAGTCTAAATAAAACTTGCTTTACGTTGGCCCCTAGGGACATCTCAGACTCATTTAGGAGATTGATCTAAGAGAAAAGTTGTTAGAGTTTGACTCTATCAAATCGGTGTCAAAGGTTAGGGATTGAGAGACAAAACTTCGAAGAACAGTGATTTGACATAACTAGGCTCGTTGCTCCGGCACGGATACCTCCCACTGATCTTGCCCCTACTTGGCCGATTAACTTGTGGTCAGATTTCTACAGTGTACCCCACGTGGACAGTCTAACCAGTTAGGAGTCGTTTAGGTCTAGGTCAACCCTGGTATAGGCTTGTTTTTGAATTTTTCTTTTTCTTTATTTGGTTGTTTGTTTGCTTGTTTTTATTTTTTTTGACATCTTTGTGTTATGGATTACAATTATAATTATTCTAATGCATATAGTGATCTATACTTCACTCCGACCTCTTTTGACTCGGATATTACCAACCCGGCATTTCATAACTCTAACCAACTAAGTATGCCAGATTTGTCTTATCCGAATTAATATATGCCCCAGTCCCAATACTATGAATAAGACTGGAATAATCATCACCACTCTTCATAGAGTCAGTGAGGATACAACTCTCCTAAGTCATATGGTCAACCACCTTGCCAACATCCAGCTTCATATACTCCTTCTCCCGAACAACCATTAGAAGAACTAATTGACTGAGAAAAGAGGATGGAAGCCTTAGAGAAACTCGAGCGATGAATTCAAACTTTAGAAGACTCAAAATCCCATCAAAGTTTTCAAATCCAAAATCCTTACTCCATTTTTCAAGCCCCACAGCAAGAAGAACATACCAACTTAGAAAAGAGTACGGAATTCATGATTCAATTCCAAAGCGATCCTTTCAATATGATAGAAGCATGACTCAGTCGATTGGAAAATATGTGTAGGAATAAGGAAACTCTTCCAACCCAATCTTTGACTATTCCTAACACTTCTAATTATATAGATAAAAATAAAAAATCATAGAACCTTGAAGACTTTGACCAAGATTTAATTTCAGCACAAAACCTTGAACTTGACCAATATCAACCCATCGACAAATTGGCAAGTTTTCATTTCAGTGAAATTGAACTTAAATATAATGTGAACCCGACCTACAACTTTGTGATTCAATTCTAATCTTTGAATTTATGTTGACTCCAACATCTTTATCCAAGTTGGACCCATTTCTCGAGCCAATATTGATTCATGTATCCATGGATTTTGAAATTGAGCCATTGCTTTTGGATTGTCACACTTCATCGATGAGAATAGAATGTGAAATTAAATTCTTTGATTTGGACTCAACTCTTGAACCTAAACTGACTCTCAAACTCAAAGTTAATTTTTTCGAGTTAGTATTGGTTCTCGAACTTTTCATTTCAAAGCCCAAATCATCCATTCCACAAAATCACATTCTATTGTTGGACCAAGGTATTGATCAGAATGACTCAGTGATGATCTTCTAAGATTGGTCATGTAAAGAAAATAATTTTCATGATAGGATCTTGCATGATCCTATTAATACTGGAGATTGTAAATATGTAAATAGAAAAGAGGTCAATAAAGGTGGGTTCTGTGAGCCACCACATTATCTTGATTGGGTAACAACGCTTGGCTCAATCAGACCACCACTGGAACCACCACCATAAGGTAATTTTTCTTCCCTTTTCATTTGTTTCATGTCTATACACATTCATGATGCATTGAGGACAATGCATGAGATAAGTGTGAGGGAGGGTTTACTAACGTAGATTGTTTTGGGAGTAACCTGCTAAAGGCTCACTACCCGGGTAAGTTAGAACGCCTAAGAAAACTAAGAGAAGAAAAAAATTTGATATAAATAAATAGTATGAAAGTTAGAGTCGATATCTCAAAAGTCTTCACAGTTCACAAAGTGCATATTTCCTAAGAGTTTTATGAAAGATCAAGAATCGATTCAATTTTAAATTCTTACATTTAATTTATAACAAGATTTTGTATTTAGACTTAGTTTAAGAAAGAATAATTTATGGTTAACCTATGTCCTTAGATCGCTTAAATTTTCTACAAAAATACATCAACACTTTTCTCTCTTTCAAAATGTATTTTCAAAATATAAACATTTGATTTCTTTCTTTATGGATTTTGTGGGTGTAATCCGCTGAAAACCCTCAGGAGACAAAAATTCCTCCTCTAGAAAAAATTTAGAGGTTTAACGGCTTATTGTACATACTCAGTGCAATCGCGTCACCTGCGAAAGTGGTTTAATAATTTCTTTAGTTTTTCCTGTTTTGCTCGGACGAGCAAAAGATAAGTGTGGGGTGTGATTAGTCTCCAATATTGCATATTTTATATCACACTTATTCTTTATAAAATTATGCTAAATAATAGTTTTCTTGTGTGTTCCTAGGTTCATAGTATGGGATGAAGATGAAAATAAAAAAAATCTCATTTATTTGGTGATTTTTAGATCCTAATAGAGCTATTGACGTTGAAAGCCCATTCTGCTGTTGCAGGAAGCAGAAAATAAGGAAGTAGCAGCCCATGCCCCGATATCAGAGCAACCATGACCTACAGACTTCGGCGCTGCTCGCCTGGCCACAATATGCCACATTTCTGCGACCATACTGTGGAGTTGTGTGTCGAGTTTCGACGCACGACTCCGTGCACTCTCCCTAGTGCCCCCTTTTGCCTATAAATACCCTAGGATTTTCAGAGCTCAGGAAGAAGAATTTTTGGGTGGTTTTTGTCTCTTTAGGGTAGTTTTCTCTTTTTAGTTTAGATTAGTTATTATTCTTCTTCTTTTTTATATTTTTCATTTCTTGTAGATCTTGTATTAGGGAAGAGAGTGGTACATAGGATGAAAGTTAGAGTGCATGTAATGGAGGGTGGCACTCTATAAGACGTTCTCTCTTTATCTCTACTTGTTTTCATCTCTCTAACTCTTTACAAGCTTAGATAATTTTCTTCTCATGGTAACTAACTACTAATTACTAACTATGCTGGCTCCTTACATCCACATTACTATAATAGTCTCTACTTGGCCTTGCTCTTGCAAGAGCCATTGATGGCTCACGATGATGGATTCTAACACTCTAACATTTAACTCTCTAATAAGTTACCATTTCTTTATTCTATACTTACTCTAGTTAGTTTTGATAGTTTAAGTGTAGCTTGCATTTGTTTGTTGAGTTTGGATGTAAAAGTGGTCCTATGAGCCATGCTTTGTAACGCTCTTGAATTTAGGACTAGTGATGGTTAAGGATACATATGAGGTAACTATCACTAAGAGGTTAGCATGGTTAGTGGAGCCATTAGTAGCTAGTAGTCATGATTTTTCTTTCTTTTTCACTTTATTTTAGAAATACTATTAAAAATCACAAATATCTCCTCTTCTATGTTCCCACTTCTTCGTGTTTCACCATGCTCTTCTCTTCTCATTTCTTTTGTTTTCTTTCTTTTGATTCTTTAAAATGTTGAAGAAACTTTAACACACACGTGAACATACGGTGAAAGCTTCTATCACCCCCCGTCCTTCTGGATTCGACCCGTTTAGCCTCTATGCTATAACGGAAGTATCGAGGAAGCCAAAGCACACATTTTTTTAAAATAACACTTTTGTGCGTGATTTTTCCCTGATCAAGAACTCATCAAGAGATTTGGGCTTGAAGATGCAAAGCTAAGTAAGACTCCCATGGCCACTACTACAAAGCTTGATAAGGATAACTCGATATAAATATAGACATTAAACTTTTTAGAAGTATGATTGGTAGTTTGTTTTATTTTACGGCTAGTAGGCCGGATATTATGTTTAGTGTGTGTGTCTATGTGCTAGATTTCAATCTTATCTTAAAGAGTCTCACTTATTTGCGATAAAACACATTATTAGATATCTTAAAGAATGAGCTTGTGGTATCTGAAAATCAGACAATTTCCCATGACGAGTTATTCAGATGCCGACTATGCCAGTTGTAGAGTGGATAGAAAGAGCACTAGTGATACTTGTCAATTTCTAGGAAACTGCCTTGTTTCGTAGTCTTTCAAGAAACAAAATTTTATAGCCCTCTCAACCATCGAGGCGGAGTTTGTTACGGTCGGGGCTTGTTGTGCACAAGTCCTTTGGATGAAACATACTCTCCTTGACTATGTGATTTGCATTATAACCATATTAAAATATTTTGTGATAATACTAGCACCATTCATATGACCAACAATGCAAATCAACATAGCAAGATTAAGCACATAGATATTCAATATCACTTTCTTAGAGATCACTATGGGAAATGCGATATTGAAATTGATTATGTTTCTACCGATTTTCAACTTGCGGATATTTTCACTAAACCACTAAATTATACTAGATTTTCATTCATTTGTGATGAGTTAAATGTTTGTATTATGGATTTATAAGTTTTATAATTGTTTCATGTATTTTTAAATCTTTTATACATGTATTTTTTTCAAATTAATGTCTCTTTTATGTTGATGTCTTTTCCCTTTTTGATGCATGACAAAAAGGGAGAGGGATATTTGAGTTATTAAGTTATTAAGTTTCTTGTTTTGGTATTTTTTAAACTTCATGTATATCCATTTTCATATTTATATTCAATGCCATGATTCATTATTTTTATTCATTGCATATTGTTTTGGAGGAAGGAGAATTAGAAGGATGGTAGGCTATATATGTATATTATTCTAAATTGGTATCATCTTTATATATGCATATATGTGTGACTTGCTTATATTGTCAAATCTATTTAAAGTCATAATATTTTTTTTATACTTGATAGATAGCATAATTTGAGGGAAGAGCTTTTCTAAGCTCTTTCCTATCTTTTATTTTAAATATATTTTTTGTCATCATCAAAAAGGAAAAGATTGTTGGCCTAAGCTTACAATCACCAGCTTTTTTGATTTTGATGATAACAAAATATATGTGATTATTTAGTACAAATCAAGTTCAAGTGTTTAAGTATATTTCAGGATTCTGAGGATTCAAGGAGTTTTCTTCCTCTAAAGTAAGGGTTGAAAACTCAAGAAGGTTCAAATATGGACTAAAGCTCAAAGCACTTAATGTCGCTAATGGAGAAGCCCGGTTGAAGATCTTGTAGTCACCTAGAGCCTTGTAAGATATTAGTTTGTTAAAGTACAGAACATAGTAGTGACACTCAAGAAGTTACACACAAAATATACAATTTTAAAAAATACAAGTTTTGATAGTATTGGTATTTTGCATGTTTAGTTTTGATACATGTCTCATAATTTTTTCAAAATTCTATAACAAGTTTAGAACATGTATTTCATCACCTATACATTGCTACATTACCTATAAACTAATACAAATTATTTTGAAAATTGTTTGAAACTCAAAAGTTTTCATAGAAACTATTTCAGGCCAAGTCGGTCAACCGGACGGTCGATCGGTGCCCATTTCAGGCTAAAACGGTCGACCGATTTTTGTGCGCACGTTGTCGGTCGACTGACCGGTCGACCGCTAACCCTTGTGGTCGACCGACTGAGAGACCCTAACTCTCTGTTAGGGTCGGTCGACCGGCCTAGTCGACCGACCTTTTGATTTTTCCCTTTGAACTAAAGGGCGGTCGACCGGGCCGGTCAACCGGGCCGGTCAACCGGAGCCAATAGCTCTTTTCTGGATGAGCTGTCGGTCGACCGGCCACCTGCCAGCTGGTTATAACGGCTAGTTTTTGGATCTGTTTTGTTTTTAGTAGATTCTAACAGACATTTTTGGTTTTCAAGTGTCTAAACATACCTCAAATAACCTGGTATGATTTACAAATGATATTTATTCATTGCCTATATATATGAGTCATTGGTTTTGGTTTTCACATAACAAGATAACCCAAGTTTACAAGTTTTCAAGTTTATTTCAAAAGAGAAAAGTTTTTCTAGTTTCCAATCTTCAAGTTTTTTCTTTCCAAAGCTATTTTCAGTTGGTTTTAAAGCTCTTTTATTCTTTCTAACTGAATTTCTTCTCTCACTTAACTTCTAGTGCCATACTTCATATTTTACTCTATAGGAAGTTGTAAGAGAGTGTTTGTAATCTTGTTGGATCACCAAGAGCTTTGTAACCTCAATTGACTTTGTGCTACCTCTTGTGTAGAGGGTTGAGTTGGTGGAGTTGTGTACTCCGATCTTGTGTAGACCAATTTGTAATTCTTTTGAAAATTATCCCTCTGAGGAAGATCCCTAGAGGATAGTGGAATCATTCTTAGTGGTGAAGGCAGGGACATAGAGCGGTGACTCAAACCTCGGAATAATTCCTTTGTATTTGTGATTGCTTGTGTCTTGATTTCTATTGCTTATTATTTTTCATACTTGTGTGCTTGTTCATTTTGGTTAATATCATTACTTGCATTTCATCCATCACTTTTACTTTCGGTCAATACTCATCTCAATGAGGAGGCAATTGAGCACCTCAACTCAATATCTAGAGGAATCAAAAAGGAGAAGTTCTAGAGCCCTTCACGGGGAATTCGGCTTCAATTCTTCTTTTGAGTGACCGCTTGAAAAATTCATCATAAGTAGTTTAAAATAGCATTTGATTAACAAAACACCTATTCACCCCCCTCTAGGTGTATTTCAAATAGTAGATCTTAAAGATGTATAGTAGATTACTAGACTGGTATTGTCATACTGGGAGTGATGATTTAGAGATACTATAGATGATGGATTAGGTGTAATCTTGACATCCACTTTTCACCTCAACCTCATCTGACTCGGATAACTCCAACCTGGTTATGTACAATATGAACCAACTATATTGGCCGGATTAGGTTTATCTGACTCAATATGACCCTTACCCCCAATCCTATGACCATAATTTTTAAAATAATTTCTACTCTTCACAGAGTCCATAGGGATTCACCTCCCCCGAGTCAAATTTTCAACCACCTTATTCACCATCTTCTTTCCTATATTCTACTTCACATACTCTTTTTCCTAAACCCTCAATTGAAGAAAAATTAAAGATACAAAAGAGTATAGAAGTCATGCTTGAGTCCCAACAACAAATTCTTCAAAACATGTTGACTCATCATTTCAACCAAATTATCAAGAGTCATACTCAGCTTTTTCAGTCCCACCGATTCAAAATGAACAACCATCAGTCCTGGACTTGAGTATGGAGCTCTTGCGCGAGTCTAACAACAAACTCAATATCTGATAGACTCACAATTTCACAACAATTTTCAAAATCAACTTCCATACTCACCTTTTCAAGAAGAACCGATTGCAAATAGTATAGAAGACATGATTCAGATTCAAAATTTTGTTACCCGACCTATCATTAGGTCAGACTAAATACTGAGTGAATTGATCAATGAGAATGAGGAAAATCTTTCTTGTGAATCTTTGACCAATCTTTATGTCCCTAACTCTATTAATTGGACCCAAGAATCATGTTATTTTGGAAACCAAAGTTTAATTTTAGCACACCCATTTAAATTTGACCAAACTCCAAGTTTTGATAGTCACATTGACATTTTGACAAGTTATCCCTATCCTGAAATTAAAATTGAATATGAATGTGATCCTGAACCTCAAGTTGGTAATTCTATTTCACTTTTTGATTCAATAATGACTCTACTATCTTTACCAATTTTTTTCATATTCTAGAGTCAACATTGAATTCTGTACCAGTTCGCCTTGAAGGACTCACCCTTTAGGGCAAGTGTAATATCCCTATCTAGTAATACTGTAATAACATTTTTAAACATTTATTTGGATTTAATTATCATTATTAATTATTTTTACTATTGTTTTTATTATTCTTATTTCCAAATCCAAGCCCTCAGCCCAAGCCCAAGTCACATTTTCCCTTTCCTTTTCCATCCATTTTCTAACTAATACATAGCCCATTTCCATTAGCCCTCTTCCTAATTCAACCCAATTAGACCCAATACCCATTGCCATATGCTAAACCCAACAACCCAATATTATCTAACCCTATATATATCTTCTCTAAACCAAACCCTAACCCTATTCTTAATTCCTAATCTCATCTTCTTATCCCCTGCACAGCCGCCAGTACACCCTCTCCCCTCCCCAACCCTACATGCCTCCACCATCTCTGAGCAGCCCTTCCACCACGGGCTTCCCTTCTACCACGGGCTCCTTGAACCTCCGTCGGAGTGCCGCCGAAACTAGCCATCAATTCCTTTCTTCCAAGGCTGTTACCACCTCCCTGGGCCCATGCCCTAGCCCCGGCTTCCCCTTCATCACTACCATGGCCGGCAGGCATCCTCCCAGGCCACGCACACATCATCTCCCAGGTAACCTTCTTCCTCCTCGCCATCATCACCCATGAGATTCCCCCTCGCTTGGCCATCTCCTCTCTCGGTGATTGATACACAATATTGCATATTTTACCACATAATCCCCATGCATATTGCAAATAAATATATGATTTTTACTCATCTTCTCTATATTTTTACAGGTCCACAACTGAAATGAGAGAAAGCCCAATAATCACTTTAATTAGCAATAATTAAAGAGATTAATTCCAAGCCCAAGATAAAGCCCAAATTTGAATCCAGGATCCAGACAAATCTACGTAACAACTCAAGATTCTAGAAGGCCACGTGGATAACAACCTCGCAACAAACCTGTACCAGAAAATCTGGGCTCAACGGCCCAGATTTTGCCGCCAAATCTGGGATTTTGCCGCCAAATTTCGACAAAGATAAGGTTGTTGGATCCCGGATTTTGCGCCAACAACCTGGATCTCGAAGCTTCTCTCTGAGCCCTATAAAACCTGCACCTGGACTTGCGAGCAAAGGGGAACAGAGAAGAGAAGAGAAATTAGTAGATGCTTGTAATTTTTGTAGGTTTTCTCTAGGTTTTAGTTCTTTAGTCCCTCTTCTTCCTCTCCCGATTGACACGAGTAGTGAACGCAGTATGGGATGCGTCTACTGCTTGTGGTAATTGGTGTTCACTGACATAATAAACAATAATGAAATATCCACAATGTACTGTGACTGATTGTGTTTGCCTGATACATGTATGTTATGTTGGACACTCGATGGTACACATGACCTAATTGTACACTGGACTCTAACGCTGACTGACTTTATCCACCTGATATATAGACTGTGATAGACACCTGACTTTACCACATGATTTTAGAGTAGTCTGTTATCATCATTGTTTATTTATATGTTGTATGTTATAGTGTTCTTCACGCTTGACCGTTTTATTATTATATTGCAATTCATTACATTATGTGCGCGTGCACCTTTCCCTTATTTTACACACTCATTGGGAGTTCTTACTTCCTGGATTTGCACATCCAGGTCTTTGTATATTATCTTAGTGATCAGATATTTGGAGAAAATCACAGGCATCTTGAGGAGCCGGAGTTCTCTTACTCCATCATCCTTTCTCGTATTTTGTCACTTTTTTATTCCTATCGCTTTCATGACTTTGTGCATTGAACTCATTACTTGTTTTATTCCTTTATTCATCTACTATCACTATGTTAGAAATTTATATGTTATATTGCAGTGATATTGATTTATCATAGTAGATATTTTTTATAACTTGTTCAGGTTATTTTAGGCTTAGCGTGTATACGTGGAATATTCTCCTCGCATATATATGTCGCCAACTCTTATCATGACTCCGTTTTCACGTATTTTGGGAAGCAGAGTATGAATACAAGGCAACACTCGCCCCAGTGCCATCCTTCTCCATGACTGTCTCGATCATGGGAGCAGAATTTGACTCTTCCCGAGTCCCCTAGACAATAGGGGGAGTGGAAGTCTAGCTTGGATCCACCAACCAGCTCCAATTGTGGTAGACGACTCCAATTTGAATGTAACCCTCAGTCTTAGATATACGTGTCAACGTATCAGTACGTGATATGACGTACGTATTTGTTTTGACTTCTGTGATGGTCAGATTTGACTGGTTTCAGCTCCATAAATCATGTTTTAATATTTTGAATTTTTCTAAATTTTTTTCAAATTTTTTTTGGATTATTTTGGAAAATCTCTGAACTTGACCGAAACCGGTAATTAACCTTATGATTTTTAATTCACAACTAGGATTAAATTTCAAGAATCTATTTTCAAATTATTTCTTAAAATCATATTTTCTATTTTAGCATATTTTTGGAGATTTTTCGGAGTTAGTCAAAATTTGGCCTAAAACCGGTATTAACCGATATCATCGATCGATTGCAGTATTTTTAATGTTCAAACTAGATTTAAATTCTAAAATCTGATTTCACATTAATTCTCTGGATGGTATTTGTGATTTTAGAGAATTTTTGGGAACCATTCGGATCTAGTCAAATTCTAACCTAATTATTTAATATTAATTAAATACTTATAACACCCCAAGACTCATTTCTTCTTCCCTAAGTTTCCAAACTTCTTTATAATTCTCCAGTGTTCAAACCGACCATCCAAATTAATTCTGCACAATTCTAAACCAACTTACCCTTAATTTAAATCTCCAATGAAATTAAACCCTTATCTCTCAAATACTCTCTCTTTCTCTCTCTCTCTCTCTCACTTACTCTCACCCACTTTTTTCTCCCCCATCTATGACCACGCCACCGCCGGCCAAGCGCCGCCCAGCCACCAACGGCCGAGCGCCACCCAGACTCCACCACACAACCACCATTACTACTCAATCACCTCCTCCTCCTCCTTTCCCATTCACTCTCTCTCCATTTCCATCTCACCATTCTCATCCTACTCCTCACCACCTCCTCCGTTAACCTTCGACCACTACGACACCAACTGAGCCACCGCATTATCTCCCTAATGCCACCACGACCACCTCCACCCTCCGTTATCCTCCGTCATGCCAACCACCCATCTACCATCTCCATCACTCTCTCTCTCTCTCTCTCTCTCTCTCTCTCTCTCTCTCTTCTCTCTCAGTTGAACCACCGCTGCTTCGTCGGAGCTCCACCGCTGAGACACCTTTTCCATCACCGTGCGCTGTCACCCCATTCTTCTCCCGCGGCCAGACCCCCCGACTGACTCCCCCTCTTCTTCTTCTCTTCTTCTTTTTCTTCTCCGTTTTTTCATCTCACTGTGCCCTATGCACAGTGCGCAAGGTATGGAGAAAACCCATAATGGGTTTGTAAACAAACCCGCATCCGCAACCCGCTTTGATAATAAAGGTATAATTTCTTTAAAATCCTTCATAAATTATTATTCTTACAATTACAACCCTATAAAATTATGGTTAACCCCTAGATACATTTCAGAATTACAAAATCCTGAATCGCGTTTTGGACAATATCTCGATCATGTGAGGTCTGAATCACGCGTTTTTGGTACCGTTAGGATCGACACAGTAAGAATTTCATTACAAGGCAAGTGCTTACTGTTATTTTCGATTATTTCACCAATTAAATCATTTATATGATTCATGTTATCTGATTGGTCCTGATATTGTAGATTATCTCGACAATAGTTTGTTCCTATAGGATTGTATGGTATATTTGAGTATGAGTGTGTCCTGTTAGGTTATCAGTGATGGTTGTGGCATGCTATGCATGTTATTATGGAGATTGCTGAGATAATTCTTGTCTTTCTATTATTTATTCTCGTCACATGTTGGCCGGATATTCCTGATATTTATTCCCGTTACCAGTTACATGGACACTCCGGTTACGTACTCCTATTACTTGTGATACAGAAATTCCTGTTATTGACTCCTATTATCTGCACGATACATGTTTATACGAACACACTAATGTAGTATTTATGTCACTTGTACTTGTTATATGAGAAGTCATAGGAACTTATCAGACCATGTTCACACATACTCTACTGTAATACAATCACTTGGGGATGGGGAGACTTGATAATTGACTAGATCTTATTGGGTGGGTGTCTCGATCTATTGTTGTCCCACTGCAGGGGACGGGAGTAGTGTTGGCTACCGTTTGTTATAGCTCGATGAGCTCCCATTTTTCTTTTTCCGTTACTTGTTTCGCTTAGTGGGATAGCCCTGATCTCAGCAGTCAGGGGTCTGTTTAAAGTCGTGATCTCAGGTATGCACGAGATACACCCACCTGATCAGAGCTTCTCAATTGTTTAGTCTCATGGCACGTGTTATACACTCATGAACAGTATTGCGCAGATTCACTTCTCTGATCATGTTGTACTTATTGTCATCTCATGGATATCGTGTTTATTTCATGTTTCTATATACGTCTTGTTATTCTATTATTTTCATACTTTTCTTTTGTATACTTGCTCGGTCACATCTGAGACCTTGGGTTTGCATGCCCAGATATAGACTCTATGGTTGCACCCTCAGAGGAGGACCAGGAGTACTTTGTCAGTATAGCTGAGCAGCAGCAGGACTGTTCGCGACATTTTATCTTTTTTGGCTTGCAGTATGTTCCATAGCTGTACTCTTTTTGTGTTATAGATATATAGTTGTACTGTACATCTTTATAAATGTGCTAACGGACTCATATGTACTTGTTTTGGTACTATTTGGTATTGTGTTATTGATTAGTTTACAATTCTGCATTATTATATCGCATTTCCCTACTGATTTATGAATAAAATGTCGGTCTAAACTGTATTTTGGTCTCTCTTGCAAATAATCAAGACAAGGAGGGCAAAAGGGTAATAAGAGCTTAATTAAACCCATTTTCAGGTAATTAAATACGCATTTCTTAGAGGCCAAATAAGGGAACTTTTAGAAGATGCATTGAACCTAAACCTTTACGCACGTCAGGCGCAGATCCGACGACCCGAAACCAAGTATACCAAGAAGGTCTTAGAAGCGACAGGAATCTCTCGCCAAAAACCAGGGACCTAAGTCCCTAGTTTGGCCATGAAAACGCGGCTATGGCCGCGTTTTTGAGGCCATATGGTGGGGCCACGTGTCGATCTTCGACGCGTGGCCTCATCTCGTCTTCTAGAATCCCCTTTCGCCTATATATACCCCTGCAAAGACCCAAAACGCAGGCAGATTGGATTTAGGCTATGTTTTCTATCTTTTAGTGTAGGGTAGTGTAGGTGTTCTTCTTTTCTTTTATATTTTCATTTCTTTTTAGATCATGTATTAGGGCAGAGAGATTCAGAGAGAGAAAGAGAGAGATTCATGTAATAGATGGTGACAATATATGTAAAGGTGTCTCATTTCTTCTCCATTATAATCTTCTCCATCTTCTACATGATGCTTAGCTAACTTTTCTTCTCATAGCAATCTAACTACTAACCACTAACCATCTAACGACTTACTTGATAATTCGCATGAATCTAATAGCCTCTACAAGACCTTGCTCTTGCAAGAGCCATTGATGGCTCATGATGATGGATTCTAACATTCTAACATTTCTAACACCTAACCCACTAACTTTCTAACTTGCAATGTCTTTTTTATTTCATGCTTACCTTTAACTGGTTTTGATGATTTAATAGTAGCTTGCAACTTGTTTTGTGGTATGGATGTGTTGTTTAAATGTAGAAGAATAATCTTATGAGCCATGCTCTGTATCGTCTCTTGAAGCCAAGGATTAGTGATGGCCAAGGATCCATGTGAGGCAACTATTACTAAGAGGTTAGCATGGTTACTGGAGCAATTAGTAGTTAGTAGCCATTAGTTTTCTTTTATCTTGTTTTAAAAACCAATTCCAAAATCTTTTATCATTTTTTCTGTCGTTGTTCTCTCCAACTTCTTAGTCATCTTTGTTTTCATTTTTCTTTACCACAAGCTTCATCTATTTTGTTTTCCAAATCACTTCTCTTTCATTTTCACATCGTTTTCATCGCCTTCTTCATCTATCACTTCTGGATTTTCTTTTCTTTTCTTTATCTTTTTCTAATTTTTTAACAAAGAAGAATTGTTAACAATCGACGTGAATAAAAACTGTTAATGCTTCTATCACCTCATGTCCCTGTGGATTGACCCGTTGAGCCAATGCTATAACGAAAGTATAGAGGGAACATTAGCACACATATATAATTTCACTGATTTAATAAATACACATTTTCAAGTGCTGGTTCCGCCCCGATTAAATTTTTGGCACCGTTGTCGGGAATGGGAATGGTTTTGATTTCACGTTTTTGTTAACATTTTCTTTTCTGTTTTGGTGTGCAGGACAATCTTTATAGGAGCTTAACATTGCAGAACAAACACTAACTTTGCATCTCCCTGCTCTAGAAAGCAGGGACCCAGCTTCTAAAGAAAAGTCGCGCAAACGCGACTTTTACCGTGGAGACGCGACTACTTTGTGATAATTGTGTATCTTGTTGTGCTGGGCTGTATTCATTGTAATAGCTAGTGGATCTGTACCATTACTTTCCTGCTTAGATTGCCTAAACACCGCAATAAACTAAAGAACTAAAATATGATTTTGGACGCTTTTAAAACGGTTTAGACATTTGCATTTAGGCACATGTCAATTCAATTCCAATATACTGTATTTCGTTCTGTTGTTGTGATTTGGATTGAGGTGTGCATATGACATTGCATATAGCATAGGACAACACGTGGGTGATTTACTCGCTTTGTGTTATCTTCTTGTCTATATTGCACACTTGCACGACTTGAAATTAAGGGCAAAACCCATACAAGATAAGGTGGGGATTTCATCACCCTTCCTTAGCCCAAAAATCACCTCCCCACTCACACAACCCAAGCCCTAATAAAAATTGATTGACGTTGGCCCCTAGGGACATCTCAGACACATTAAGAGATTGACCGAGGGTGGAACTTATTTTGAATCTTACACTTGTGAAATGGTGTCTATGGTTGAGGATTAAGAGGTTACGCCTCGAAGATACCGTGATTTGGCGTAATTAAGGCCCGTTGCTTACTCACGGATATCTCCCACCGTATTTTGTCCCTACCTGGTCGATTACCTTGTGGTCGGATTCAAGCAACAACCTCCCCCGGGTAATCGACCAGTTAGGAGTCGTCTAGGTCTAGGTCAACCTTAGTATAGGCTTGGTTTTGATTTTATTTCTTTTTGTTTGTTGTTTGCTTTTTCTTTTTTGTTTGTGATTGTTTGTGAAATGGAATTCAATAATAACAATTCTTTCAATCCTAATATGAATTCATATTTCACACCGACCCATTTGTTTCGGATAATTCTAACCCGATTTTTTACAATATGAACCAACCAAATATATCGGGTTGGACTTATCCGAATCAATACAACCCATACCCCCAATCTTAGGACTATAATTTTCAAAATAATTTTTACTCTTCACAGAGTCAATGGGGATTCACCTCTCCCGAGTTAAATTTTCAACCTCCTTATCTATCTTATCCACCTTGTCCACAATTTACACAATATTCATTCCCCGATTTCGCTTCCTATACTCCTTTTCTAGAACCACCAATTGAAGAAAAATTCGAGGTATAAAAGAGTATAGAAGTCATGCAGGAGGCCGAACAAAAATTTCAGAAAATGTTAGCCTCCCCAAATCCACACTATTTTCAAGATTCATACTCAGTCCTACCAGTTCAAAATAGAAAACCATCAATCTTGGAAATGATATGCGTGAGTCCAAAAAACAATCAAATCTGATGGACTCACGATTTTACCACAATTTTCAAAACAAATCTTCATCTTTTCAGGCCCAGTCGCAACAAAATGATGAACCAATCGACTATGAAAAGATGCTTGAAGCCATGACTCAGACTTAAATCGCTCATAATCATGACATAGATTTAATGGTCAAAACTCTCCATTCTCACCCTTTGACCATTCCTGATGTCACTAACCATTCTGTTAGAGCCAAAGAATCATGTTGTTTTGAAAACCAAGATTCAATTTCAGTCCGCCCATTTGAACTTGACCAAACTCTGACTTTTGAAAATCCCATTGATAGTTTGACAAGTTATCCTTTTTCTGAAATTGACCTTGAGAATGAATATGATCCTGAATCTCAACTTGGTAATTCAATTTCACTTCCTGATTCAATAATGACTGAGGTATTTTTACCTGATTTCAGGCTTTTCTCGAGTCACCATTGGATCCTGTGCCAATCCATCGTGAAATTGAATCACCAATCCTTTATGATCATCATATTGAACTTGACTAATTTTATACTTTTGAAAGTCCCATTGACAAATTGACAAGTTCTCATTTTATGAAATTGAACTCAATAAGGAATGTGACTTCGATCCTCAAATTTGTGATCCAGTTCAAATTTCTGAATCAATATTGACTCCTGTTTTGTTACCCAATTTGTGCAACATTTTAGAGTCAGTTTTGATTCCCATACCTGTCGTTCTTGAACTTGAATCATCAATCTTAGAAAGTTACATTCTATTGTGGGAAAATGAATGTGGACTTGAGTTTCAACTTTTTGATTTTGACCCAATTTCTGAACCAATCTCCTGAACCTTTATTTGACTTAAGTCAAATCCCTGAGTCGATATTAGTTCATGTACTTTCTGAGCCCAAATCAATCATTTCATCTTTTCATACTCCATTTTGGGACAAGGGTGTTGACAATAATGACTCCAAAATTATTTTGAAAATTTGAAAATTAGATGGGGTAAAATTCATAATAAAAATCATAAATATATACATCATTTTAGTGGGTTGTATTATAGAGGATTCTAGCGGGTTCCTCTGAACTCCACGTAAATTGGATTAGGTCGCATTCGTTGACCAATCTGACCACCACCGGAACCACCACCTTGAGGTGATTTTTCCTTCCCTCTCTATTTTTTCAGCATACATACATCACGATGCATTTAGGGCAATGCATGAGATAAGTGTGGGGGAGGGTTTACTAACATAGAGTTTTTTAGATTTTCTTTCTTTTTCACTTCTTTTAGGATAGTCTTAGAATGTTCCTTTGTATAGGATTTTTCTTGTCTTTTAAAAAAAACTTTTTGAAGTAAGAGACAATGTTTTGATCTATTTTTAAAGAAAATTAAGATGATCTTAGAAATTAAGAAAACCTTAATTATGACATCTTAAACCTAGTTGAAATAATGGATCTTTTTTTAAGATTATAGCTAGTTAAGATAAATTGGAGAGATAATTTTATCTTTAATTTTTTACCTTGAATAGTATGCACTTCACACTTACACATTTTTGGGATGGAAACAAAGACCTAAAATGCCATAAAGCAAAAAAATTAAAGGAAAAAATAATAAATATGGTATAAATGAATAAAAAATAACTTATTAAGTTGGATAACTATACCTCAAGAAGCATGGTTATTCACGCCTAACGGTGGTCATAAGAAACAAATAATCCCTCTTAGTTTTGTGGCCTTGTTTACTCGAGTCCTTAAATCCGAGGAATGTTTTCTCATCTGGTGCCCTAAGAACCGTGCGGTCTGGGAGTCATCAATTAAAGGTTCACTACCTGGTGAACTAGAAATCCTAAGAAAACTAAGGGAAAAAAAGAAAAGAAAAAGAAATATATATATATAAATAAATGACTTGATGGTTAGAGTTGAAATCCCAGAAATTTTCACTATCACAAAGTGCATATTATCTAGGTTTTATGATAAAATATTCAATCTAATTCTGAATTCTTACCTTTATTGAAGACAAGATCTTGTATCTAAACAAAGTTTAAGAAAGAATACTTTTTGGTGGACTTATGATCTTAGATCACTTATATTTTTGCATAAATATTTCTTAAACTTTGTCTCTCTTTCAAAATGCATTTTCAAAATACTAACATTTGTCTTCTTTCTTTATGGATTTTGTGGATGCAATCCGCTAAAAACCCTCAGGAGACAAAACTCCTTCTCTATGGGTAACCTAGAGGTTTAACGACTTGTTGCACACGCTCAGTGCAATCGCGTCACCTGCGAAAGTGGTGTAATAACATTTGTAGTATAGTT
The DNA here is from genome assembly GCA_038442645.1 of Agave tequilana. Classification (NCBI taxonomy): domain Eukaryota; kingdom Viridiplantae; phylum Streptophyta; class Magnoliopsida; order Asparagales; family Asparagaceae; genus Agave; species Agave tequilana. Next base: position 338,392 of record JAVJIF010000975.1, read on the forward strand.
TTTATTTTCTTGTTTTGCTCGGGACGAGCAAAAAGATAAGTGTGGGAGTGTGATTAGTCTATAATTCTGCATTATTATATCACATTTTTCTCTTGATTTATGAATAAAATGTCAGTCTAAATCGTATTTTGATCTCTCTTGCAGATAATCAAGACAAGGAGGGCAAAAGGGTAATAAGAGCTTAATTAAACCCATTTTTGGGTAATTAAATCAGCATTTCTTGGAGGCCAAGTAAGGAAACTTTTAGAAGATGCAGTGAACCTAGACCTTTGCGCACGTCAGACGAAGATCCGGACGAATATACCTGAAACCAAGTATACCAAGAAGGTCTAGAAGCAACGGGAATCTCTTACAAAAAACCAGGGATATGGTGGGGCCACGCGTTGATCTTCAATGCGTGGCCTCATCTCGTCTTCTAGAATCCCCTTTCGCCTATATATACCCCTGCAGAGACCCAAAACGAAGGCAGATTGGATTTAGTTTAGGTTTTCTATCTTTTAGTGTAGGGTAGTGTAGGTGTTCTTCTTCTTTTTTTTTGTATTTTTATTTCTTTGTAGATTATGTATTAGGGCAGAGAGATTCAGAGAGAGAAAGAGAGAGATTCATGTAATAGATGGTGACAATATATGTAAAGGTGTCTCATTTCTTCTCCATTGTAATCTTCTTCATCTTCTACATGATTCTTAGCTAACTTTTCTTCTCATGGCAATCTAACTACTAACCACTAACCACTTACTTGATAATCCGCATGAATCTAATAGCCTCTTCAAGGCCTTGCTCTTGCAAGAGCCATTGATGGCTCATGATGATGGATTCTAACATTCTAACATTTCTAACACCTAACCTACTAACTTGCTAACTTGCAATGTCTTCTTTATTTCATACTCACCTCTAACCGATTTTGATAATTTAATAGTAGCTTGCAACTTGTTTTGTGGTATGGATGTGTTGTTTGAATGTAGAAGAACAATCTTATGAGCCATGCTCTGTATCGTCTCTTGAAGCCAAGAATTAGTGATGGCCAAGGATCCATGTGAGGCAACTATCACTAAGAGGTTAGCATGGTTAGTGGAGCAATTAGTAGTTAGTAGCCATGAGTTTTCTTTTATCTTGTTTTAAAAATCAATTCCAAAATCTTTTATCATTTTTTCTATCGTTGTTCTCACCAACTTCTTAGTTCATCTTTGTTTTCATTTTCTTTACCGCAAGCTTTATCTATTTTATTTTTCAAATCACTTCTCTATCGTTTTTACATCGCTTTCATCGCCTTCTTCATCTATCACTTCTGAATTTTCTTTTCTTTTCTTTATTTTTTTCTAATTCTTTAACAAAGAAGAATTGTTCACAACCGACGTGAATAAAAACTGTTACTGCTTCTATCGCCTCTCGTCCCTGTGGATTCGACCCGTTGAGCCAATGCTATAATAGAAGTATCGAGGGAACATTAATACACATATATACTTTCACTGATTTCATAAATACACATTTTTAAGTGCTGGTTCCGCCCCGATCAGTTATGCACTTTTATTACATATGATATATACAATATCAACAGTATTTGTACTGGTCTACAAAAAGCTTAACGTGTCTATGTAAGGATCATATACCTCACACGTACACATTGTCGATCATATCACGTACTATTATACTGTATTTTGGACAGTGGGGCGTGATATTGAAGCAGGCTCTGGACCCTCTCCTCGACCTCCGTCGTGACCGAGATTTCTCTGGGCATAAGTGTCCCTTTGCTCCACGCAGTCATGACGACTCCATTGTCCATTTGCATGACCGTCTCCCAAACCCATAAATTCAGATGATGGGATTACACCACCCGTGCTCATTGTCCACCAAACTGACGAGTTAATCAGAACTACTCCTTGCGGCGAAGAAGTATCCGCGCTCTTTGGTTCTTCTAATCATGTAGAGGGCGAAGAAGTCCTCGACCCTGTAAGCATCAGGAACTTGTTGCATAGGGCCTTGAAGCTCAAGACAACGCACCAACCCCCTATCACCAACTGAGAGAGGGTCATATGATAATGACGCAAAAGATCATGGACGAAGTCCGTCAAGGGGAACTTCCGCCCAAAGGCCAGCACTTGAAGATGAAGGTGTACACCACCAGCCTCGGGGGGCTCTGTGTAGTCGGTATCTGAAGGGCACCACTCAACCTTGATGTTTGATAGCAGTCGAACACTATACCATAAAAGTACTCATCCATCTTCTTCTGGCTATGGAGGATTTTTGGTGTTGGATCGAAATCCAAGATCATTCTGGTGTGATGTTGACCCCTCTTCTCTTTTCCTTCGACTCAGGTCATTTCAGAATAGAGATAGTGGGTTGGGTGGAACAGCTAAGACTGAAAGCAAAAGAAAGAAGACGAAGGAATTACTGGACTTAAGAAGCTTGAGAAACTTAGGGATTTATGAAGAGATTCTCTCTTGTTTCCGCTTTTTTAAATACTCTGTGACGTCATCGCAATGATGACTCTGAAAAGGGCGATTACTTTAACACCTTTGATGGAAAATCTGAACTGTTGCACGAATCCCAACGATTTCAAACGAGGGCAGCCAGTACATTATGCATGCTGATGGGACTGACTGAGTAACAGTCTCGCAGACAACTCAGAGTATTGAATGCACATAGATAAACAACGATCCTTTTGCGTCTCCCCAACTTCATCTCTTTGTCTTGTAGCGACAGATGAAGGGTCAGCTTGGGAAACAAATTCCCCGACCCCTTCATCTGATAGCGGTGAATGGAAATTCATTCAGGGAACTCGGCTAGTTCCCTTCTTCCTAACCAATAACAACAAGAAAATCTATTCACGAAATTGGGTCCATTCTCTCCTTCTCGACCAGAGACTTCGAGAAGAAGAGATAAAGGGGCATCTGTAGTGGGCAAACTTATGACCCACCTCCAAGATTGTGACACCTGGCAAGTCTAACAAATTATTAGATCACAGACTCAAGTTTCATCCTACAGATCTCACCCGACCACTGGCAGTCAAAGCAGTTTCAACCAGCAGGCACGTGGGACTATAAGTGTGGATTTGGATTTTCATTCTCGCCAGCCAGCACGACCCCGACAATCACACGCCATTTAAATCAATTACAGCTGAAGTGTTACACAGTTACAATCATGGGTAGATTCAGAGGCGGAAACCTCAAGGGCTATGACTCAACTCGCTATCCCTCAGCTATAAAAGCCAATCTCTTCCTTCTTAGCAGGGGGTCGAACCCTAGAGAATTGAATCTGTAACAGATTGCCGAGAACTTTTTGTAATCCCTTTGATTTAGTGGAATCTGTCTCTCTTTGCATCATATTTTTTCCCTCTGAGTGTTTTTTACATAAAGTCTCTAGTGTTTGCTTTGTTTACTTTCTGTCTTATAAATTTAGTATAGATAAATTCTTTAGAAGAATTTTCCTCTACATTTTGTTACTTTCATTGAGAGCTTTTGAGTGCATGAGTCGTGTGTGAGTGTGTGTTCCTGTGTGCGTGAGTGTGTGTGTGTGTGTGTGTCTAGGGGGTGTATATGGGTGGGTGGGTGGATGTGTGTGCATGTGTGTGTGTGTCTGTGCATGTGTGTGTATGGGGGGTGTTTTCTGTGCATGCGTTTGTGTGTGTTTCTGTACATGCGTGTGTGTGTGTGTTTTTGTGAATGTGTGTGTGTGTGTGTCTGTGCGCGTGTGTTTCTATGTAAGTGTGTGTGTGTGTGTGTGTGTGTGTGTGTGTAAGAGAGAGGAGAAAGTATGTGTGTGTGGATTAATACAAAGAAGCAAGAATACACTTACATAATATTACCTTCTGTCGTTGAATGAGATGACACTGTGGGTGCTCCTTCAATGCTGATCCCACTTGATCTGAGTATATGAAGAGGTGAGCTTGAGTGACGTAGAGGTCAGAATAGGATTTGATTGATTAATCTCTAAATATGCATAATTTAATACTGCGTCTTCATAATTATTCTGAATAAAATTCTGTTAATTATGATTTTCTTGTGTGTTTCTAGGTCCATAGCATGAAGTGGAGAAGAAGCCCCAAACTCTCATTTAATTGGAGATTTTTAGAGCCTAGGAGTAGCCCAAGACTTTTGAAGCCAAATCTGTCAAATCTGGAGCAGATATTTAGAAACCGACAGCATGTACAAAGGCTAGTGTGCAGCCAAAGACTGCACACTTCGGCACCACACGCGCGGCGCCCGTACGACCGCGTTTCAATGGCTGTACCAGGGAGCTACGCATCGAAGCTCGACGCGTGGCCCGTCTTATCTCCCAGAGGCCCCTTTGGCTATATATAGTCCCTGGTTGCAAGCAGAACAGGAAGAGGAAGGTTTTTAGGGTAGTTTCTTCTCTTTAGTGTAGTTTAGTGTTCTTCTTTTCTCTTTTGTATTTTTCCTTTCTTTTATATCTCGTAAAAGTTTAGAGAGTGATTCTTAGGATGAAAGTTAGAGTGCTTGTAATGGAGGGTGGCACTCTATTAAAAGTTCTCTCTTTATCTCTCCTTGTTGTCTTCTCACTAACTCCTTTTACATGCTTAGCTAATTTTCTCTCATGGCAACTAACTACTAACCACTAACTTACTTACTTCTTACTTGATAATCCACATGAATCTAATAGCCTCTACTTGGCTTTACTCTTGCAAGGGCCTGATGGCTCATGATGATGGATTCAACACTCTAACATCCTAACTCGTTAACAAGCTAACATTATTTTATTTCATGCTTGCTCTTGTTTAGTTTTGATGGTTTAAGTGTAGCTTACACTTGTTTGTTGAGTTTGGATGTGATGAGTTACCTTATAGGTCATGTTTTGAAACGCTCTTGAACCAAGGACTAGTGATGGCCAAGGATACATGTGAGATAACATCACTACGAGGTTAGCATATTGGTCGAGCCATTAGTAATTAGTAGCCATGAGTTTTCTTTTATTTTACTTTGTTTTGAAAATAATATTAAAATTCACAAACACCTTCTCTTCAATGTTTCTATCTTTGTTTTCACTGTACTCTTCTCTTTTCATTATTCGTTTTCTTTTCTTTTGATTCTTTGAAACATATAAGAACCGTTAAAATACACGTGAACATACCATTAAAGCTTCTATCGCCTCTCGTCCTAGTGGATTCGACCCATTTAGTCTCTATACTTTAACGAAAGTATCAGGGAAGGCAAAGCACAAACACTTTAATTTCTGATTTCAAAACGACACATTTTGAGCACAGTTTTCCTCCGATCCAATTTTGGCGCCGTTGCGAGGATAGGAATGGTTTGATTTCACATTTTTGTTAACTTTTCTTCTCTATTCTAGGTACAGGTAAAAATTTTCAAAATCTAACAGCTGCAGAAGCCCACACTCCCCTGTATCTCCCTGTTCAAGAAAGAAGGGAGCTGTTGCCCATTGTTTGGCTGCGACCAGAGCTTTTTGGCCACGGAAACGTGGCCCTGTTCTGGGCTTTGGTCTCTATATTTCTTTTGCAGGGTATTCTATATTTGCATATATCTGCGTATTCTGCTAGTTTTCTATTTAGTTTACCTGCGCACTATAATAATTAAGAACTAAAATACGGTAGTTGGATGTTTTAAAACGGTTTAGACATTTGCATCTAGACACATGTCGATTTCAATTTCAATATACTGTATTTTATTCTTCTATTGTTGTGATCTAGACCAAGGTGTACATATTGCATTGCATATAATTAGGACAAACACGTGAGTGATTTTCTCGCTTTTTGTGTTCATTCTAGTCTATATTGCACACTTGCACGAAATCCTGATACAATATAAGATGGGAAAGTCATTGCCCTCCTTTAGTCTAAAAATCACCTCCCTACTCACACAACCCAAACCTAAATAAAACTTGCTAGACGTTGGCCCCTAGGGACATCTCGGACTCATTTAGGAGATTGACCCAAGGGAGAAGTTGTTAGAGTTTTGACTCTTGTCAAATCAGTGTCGAAGGTTGGGATTGAGAGGTGAAACCTCGAAGAACAGTGGTTTAATATAATTAAGCCTGTTGCTTAAGCATGGATACCTACCACTGATCTTGCCCTTACCTGGCCGATTAATTTGTGGTCAGATTGCTAGAATGTACCCCAAGTGGACAGTCTAATCAGTTAGGAGTCGTTTAGGTCTAGGTCAACCCTAGTATAGGCTTATTTTTGTAAATTTTCTTTCTTTGTTTGTGATTATTGTGATAAAATGGAATATAATCAATTTTTTTCAACCAAATGAATCCATTTTTCACCCCGACCTCATTTGACTCGGATAACTCTAACCCTACAACATGAACCAACCATATAGGCCGGATTGGGTTTATCCGACTCAACATGATTCATACCCCCAATCTTATGACCATAATTTTCAAAATAATTTTCACTCTTCATAGAGTCCATGAGGATTCACTTTCCCCGAGTTAAATTTTCAATTATCTTTTCCACAATTTTCACAATATTTATTCCCCAATTTTAATTCATATACTCCTTTTCCTGTTCCACCAATTGAAGAAAAATACGATCTGAAAAAGAGTATAGAAGCCATGCTTGAGTTCCAACAACAAATTCAGAACTTACTCATTCACAATCCTTCCCATATCAAACTTCATATGCTCCTTTTCTAGAACATCCAATTGAAAAAAAATCTGAGTTAGAAAAGAGTATGGAGGTCTTTCATGAAACTGAGAAATAATTTCAAAACATATTGGACTCATCATTTTAACCAAATTTTCAAGAGTCATATGATCGACAAAAAGCATGCACAAATATAAGTAAAGGAGTGTGGGTTGATGTTACTGCTTTTGCGATTCTTCTATAGTAGCGAAGTGGCTATACGGGTCATATCACAAGGAGGGAGAGCGATGAAAGCTTGATGCGGCTTCTTTGTTCAAGAAAAGAGAAAGTTCTTTGTTTCAAATAAAGAATTGGAAAATGAAAACAAGTTGGTTTCAAAAATTATTTTAGAATGATTTAGTGGTTTGTAAAATTGGGTTTTCTTAATGGTAAAAACGCATGACTAACTTTCTGCTAAGTGCTCCCACTAATCCCTAACTTCTTGAAGATGTAGCCTCATGATGGATCATAGGCAAGTATAATCTTTATGCATATGAACTATTCACGTTGGGACCGAATGAAAGTCCTTCCTTTAACTTAGCTTCACACGGCAAAACTTGGACATTCATTTATCAAGATCCAATAAAAGGCTAGAATAAAGAAAGACACAAGTGCACTAATGGTATCGGCAAAGTTAAAAGAAAAATCTCTAACTTACAAAAATAAGTAAAGTATACAATCTATAGATAATCAAAAATCCGTTAAGCATGAAATATAAGAAAGTGACTACTTGTATGTAAGTTAGAGTTAGAACCCTCGTCTTAAGATATCATAGCTCTTATTTGCACAAGGCTTTTTTGACACTATTGACTCATTTGGGTTTATCAATCAAGTTGTTAGAGATTAGTGAATTAGTAGTTAGTTAGCCATGTAATGGAAGAGTTAGTTAGACATGGTAGTAAAAGAAACAACAAACGAAAATAAGTAAGGAGAAAGAGAGTTACACTAAAATAAGAAAGTAAAAGTAAATGGAAAACACAAGTAAATGGAAAGAAGAAAGAAAAGTAATTACTTGTATTAGCTTGTCACCCTTCAAATATAATTTTTACACACTCTCTCTCTTTCACTCTAATGGCTAAAACTAAAACTAGAAGAAGAAAGAAAGAAACAACTACAACTCCTAGGAACAAAATAACAACTACTTGCTAAAGCTCTAGATCTGCCCATCTTCAGAACCCCGGGGGGTTTTATAGGCACCAGGGAAAGGGGCCAGGGGGACAACCTCGGCCCAAAGCACGGGTACGGCCGCGCCCGTACGGTCGCAAAAACGCGGCCTGGACCGCGTTTTCGCAGTTTTGCCAGGGCGGCGCACGCTTGGCTTCGTGCAGCGTGTCATCCCTTCTGTCTCCTGTCAGCTGGATCTTCTGGATTCTGGATTTGATGCCCTGGACTGATAAAATTTTCTCCCTAAGGTCAATGGCTACTTGATAGGCCTTTAATCAGCCATTAAATGGTGATTTAAGGTCTTTTTCTCCATTTGCACCATGGACGTAGGATCAAGCAAGCAAAGCTTTATTAGTAGAATTTTATGTCAAATAATATGCGAATGTGATAAAAATTATGCAAAATTAATGACTAATCACACCCCCACACTTATCTTTTTGCTCATCCCGAGCAAAACAAAAATAAAAAATTATTACACCACTTTCGCAGGTGACGCGATTGCACTGAGCATGTGCAATAAGCCTTTAAACCTCTAGGTTTCCCCTAGAGGAGGAGTGTTGTCTCTTAAGAATTTTTAGCGGATTGCACCCACAAAATTCAGTAAGTGAAGAAAAATATTTAGTTGTTAGTAAACCTCTTTCAAGAAAAAGAACTTTCAATCATCTAAGTAAAAATGACTGAATGATGTAAGAATTAGGTTCAACCCTCATAAGTCCTCCTATACTTTAGCCTTCATAAAAGAAGAAATTATGATTTTTTTTTAAATTTAGAAAGGATCTTGTACTTCTAACTCATTCCATTATTTTGCTTTAGATAGATATGCATAATGTGTAAGTGTGATGTACTTGAGATTTTTCAACTCAACTTTGAATATCATTTAATTTTATTAATATTTATGTATTGTTCATGGTTTCATTAGGCTTTGTACTTTACTCATGTAACACATATCAAACCGATGACTCCCAAAACAGATGGTTTTCGGGCACCAGGTGAAAAAACACCACTCAGGTCAAATATGCAAGTAGAGTAGGCCACGAAATCAAGATTGACTTATATATTATATATATTTATTGTTTTTTTTGGCGTGAGTAATTATACTTCTTGAGGCACAATTATCCAGCATTCTTTTCAGAGTTGTGTCTCTAAATCCCAAGAATGTGTGTGCGGTTTATGCATATTCTACTAAGGCTAAATAAAAGGTATAAGTTATTTTCCTTATCCCTCTCAACTCTTAGTCAAACTAATGTTTCATTTCTATGTAGGCTAAAATAAAGATTCCCTATAAGGTTTCCTTAATTCCTACAACCTTTTGGTATTTTTATAAAGAGTATGAAAATTCTTTTTTCATTCTTGAGATTTTTATTTTATTTTATTTTTTTAAGTAAAAAGAAAAAGAAAAAGTGAAAGTGTTAGCACCCCCCACACCTATCTAATGCATTGTCCTCAATGAATGACATGTAAATACAAATGCAATAAATAGGGTGAAGAAATGATGTTACCGCCTTCGTCGACCCGGGCTGGCCAAGTGCGAATAGGCGAAAGAAATGTCAAAAAAATATAGAAAGGGTAAGGATATAAACAATAAGTAAAATTTTTTATTTTTTAATTATTATACATATTTTTTTTTTAGTTGCGGTGTGGATGGCTGTGGTTAGGTGTATGACGGAGCAAAAGAGTCTATCAGCCGGTGATGCAGGCTCAGTGGTCAAAAAGGATTTCAGTCTTTGCCCATTCACTTTGAATTCTGTGTTGTTCTTAGGATCGACAATAATCACAGCACCGTGTGGGAAAACGGTGCGCACAACGGTCCAAACCAATGAGTCTTCAGCTTCCCTACGAAAATGTGAAGCCTTGAGTTGTACAACAGAATCTTGTCGCCCGGGGCAAAGTTTTTCCGGTTTATGATCTGGTCATGAAAATGTTTCGTCCTGCTTTTGGTGATCCAAGCGTTCTCTGGGCTTCATTCCGTATCTCCTCTAATTCTAAGATCTGCAGTCTCCTTAGCTCACTAGCCCTGGTCAGATTAAAATTGAGTTGCTTAATGGCCCATAGGGCACGGTGTTCTAACTCGACTGACAGAAGACAGGCTTTTTCGAATATGATTCTATAAGGAGACATCCCCAGGACTGTCATAAAAGCAGTGCGGTAAGCCCACAATGCATCGTTGAGTTTGACCAACCAATCCTTTCGGTTTTGTCCGACAGTCTTTTTCAAAATGAGTTTGATCTGTCGATTGATGACTTCGACCTGCCCATTTGTCTGGGGATGATACGGAGTGGATAACTTGTGATTGATGGAATATTTCCTCATTAGAGCTTCAAAAACTCTATTGCAGAAATGCGATCCATTGTCACTAGTTATCGCTCTGGGGGTGCCAAATCGGGAGAAGATGTTTTCTTTGAGAAATTTGACAACCACTTTATTGTCGGTCTTAGTTGGCACATCTTCTACCCATTTAGAGACGTAATCTACAGCAACTAAAATGAACTGGTTGCCGAAGGAATTAAGGAATGGTCCCATGAAGTTGATACCCAAAACATCAAAAATTTCAAGTTCCAGGATCGGGTTCAGGGGCATCATGTCTCTTCTTGAAAATTTTCTAATCTTCTGACAATTTGCACATGACTTGTAATAGTGGAATGAATCTTTGAACACCTAGTAAAACCCACTTTGTAAAACTTTCTTTGCAGTCTTGCGGGGAGCGAAGTGTCCTCCGCATGCAAGTTCATGGTAAAAGCTTAGCACACTCCTCTGTTCTTCCTCTGGTATACATCGTCAAATAATCTGGTCAGGACAATACTTAAAAAGATACGACTCTTCTCAGAAGAAGTACCGTACTTGGGTAAAGAAATGACACTGGTCTTGCTTTGTCCAGTCAGCGGGTAACTGTCCAGTGGCCAGGTAATTGACTATGTCCGCATACTAAGATTCCTTGAAAATGGCTAGGATGTGCTCGTCTGGGAAATTCTCGTTAATCAGAGCTTGTATGAGAGGTGCGTTCGGACTTCGTGATAGATGATTAGCGACCACATTTTCTATACCTTATTTATTCCGAATTTTCAAGTCAAATTCTTGAAGCAAAAGGATCCACCGAATCAATCGGGCCTTAGCTTCCTTCTTGGTCATGAGGTATTTTAGTGCTGAGTGATCCGTGAAAATCACCGTCTTCGAGCCTAACAAGTATGGCCGGAACTTCTCTAACACAAAGACAACAGTCAAGAATTCCTTCTCGATCGTTGTATAATTCTGTTAGGCGTCATTCAAGGTCCTACTCGAGTAGTAAATCACATGCTTCCTATTGTCGATACGCTGTCCTAGAACAGTGCTAATAGTAAAATCAGAGGCATCGCATATGATTTCAAACGGTTGTGCCCAATTAGGAGCATAAATAATAGGCGTAGAAATAAGTTCTTACTTAAACTTCCCCCATGACTTGAAACATTCATCGTTAAAATCAAAGGGCACGTCCTTTACGAGCAGGTTGGTTAAGGGCCTAGCGATTTTACTAAAATCCTTAATGAACTATCGGTAGAACCCAGCATGCCCTAGAAAGGATCTAATATCCTTGATGCTTTTGGGTGGTGGAAGCTTAGCAATTACTTCTACTTTAGCCTTGTTCACTTCAATTCCTCTCCTAGAAATCTCATGGCCTAAGACAATCCCCTGTCTCATCATGAAGTGACATTTCTCCTAGTTCAGAGTTAGGTTCTTTTCCTTGCTTCTTTGTCGAACCAACTCAAGATGATGAAGACATTGTTCAAATGAATCTCCGTAGATGGAGAAGTCATCCATGAAAATCTCAAGAAAACGTTCCACCATGTCGGAGAACAACTGAGCATGCACCGTTGGAATGTTGTGGGAGCATTGCACAATCCAAAGGGCATGCGTCGATAAGCGAAGGTTCTGAACGAGCAGGTGAACGTGGTCTTTTCCGGGTCTTCTACAGCAATAGGGATTTGAATGTATCCCGAGTACCCATCTAGAAAGAAATAGTACTCTTGTCCAGCCAGGCGTTCAAGCAATTGGTCGATGAAGGGTAGCGGGAAGTGGTCTTTACGGGTGGCTACATTCAACTTTCTATAGTCAATACAAACACGAACCTTGGTAGGCAGTCTTGTTTGTACCAACTATTTTTGCTCATTCTCAACCACCGTAAAGGCAGCTTTCTTCGGGACCGCATGAACCGGGCTAACCCAATGGCTATCAGAAATGGGATAAATGATCCCATTGTCTAATAGTTTCAAAATTTCCGTTTTTACTGCCTCTTGCATGAGTGGGTTAAGCCTGCGCTGTGGGTCCCTCTTGGAAGTTGCTTCATCGGTTAAATGGATTCTATGTTGAACTATGGCGGGACTTATCCCTTTGATTTCCTTCATCATCCATCCAATGGCTTCCCTATGTCTCTTCAGAATAGACATAAAGCTGTCCTCTTGTTCCTCAGTCAGGTGGGATGCTATGATGACTGGCAGGTTTTCTTTTCCACCCAGGTAAGCGTACTTGAGGTGTTCAGGTAAGGATTTTAGCTCTAGGGAAGGTGTTTCTTCATTAAAGGTCATATCTAGACTTTCATTCCCGTGATGAGGTACACTTGGGCTTGACGCCCAGTCCACTTCGAATCGACGATCTGGTCTAGACTAAAATTCTCAGACTCCAGATCAAACTCTGCCTCTGTTTCTATCTCCATGCTTTCTTCAGCTCACTGGTCAGATTTTCAATGGAATTGACCTCGAAAGTCTAATCATTGATATCCCTAAGTTGTCTTCCAAGATTGAAGACATTGACTTCCTTAGTCATGTCTCCAAAGGTCAATCACATGGACACGTTCCTACAGTTGATTATGGCATTGGCTGTAGTAAGGAATGGGCGCCCTAAGATGACTGGAGTTTGAGACCGTGGATTTGACACAGGTTGGGTCTCAAACACAATAAAGTCAACAGGATAGATGAAATCCCTGACCCGGATGAGGACATCTGTGATTTTCCATTCGGGATTTTCACAGATCGGTCATCTAACTGAATAGTGACTCGAGTTGGACTCAGCTCGCCCAACCCAAGTTGCCGGTATACTGAGAGAGGTAGCAAGTTGATACTTGCTCCCAGGTCAAGAAGTGATCTACTAATTTCTGTTTGTCCTATGGTGCAGGAAATTGTGGGATATTCGGGATCTTTGTATTTCACCAGAATGGGACCAGACAGAATTTCGCTTATGTTGGTTGCCAAGAACACTTTCTTGGGCACATTTGTCTTTCTCTTCTTTGTACACATATCCTTAAGAAATTTGACATAGGCTGGTACTTGTTAGATAGCGTCAAGAAGAGGCACATTCATTTTGACCTGGTTGAACATCTCAAGTATCTTCTCTATGTGCATATTCTTATTATTGTTCCTAAGCCTACTGGGGAATGATGCTAGAGGCTTATGAACTTGTTCAGCAGCTGTGTCCTTGTCAGACATTTTGGGAGCAGATTGGGAGGAGCTAGAAGATGTGGAAGCATGACCAGGATCAACGTGAGTGAGATTTTCTGCTGGTAGACCTGATTGTCTTCCTTCTTTCCAGATCGAAGTGTGCGAACAACATTGCACTGGTTGATCGATAGATCCTGAATTTCATACGCTTGATTGGAGTTCTTAGGGTTAACTAGCGGCTGACTAGGTAAAGTACTCTTTGGTCTTTCACTTAGAGAGCTAGCTAACTGACTCATCTGCATTTCCAATCTCGATATGGCCTGTGAATGGTTGCTGAGTGTTTGTCCCTGATTTTGCATGAAAGTGGCTTGGGACTGCATGAAAGCGGCTTGGGACTTTATAAAAGCCTCCATGCTCTCCTCCAATTTGCTGAATTTCTTTTCCATTGGTGAACTTTAGGAGGAGGAAGATGGAGCTTGACTGGAAAAATTTGTTAGATGAGTGGGATGGTGAAAATTATTGGGAAAGTTTGGCCTGGGAGAAGTGTTCTGGGCCCAAGAGAAATTTGGACGATTTCTCCAACCGGAGTTGTACGTCTGCGAGTACGGATTGTGTGGTGGTCGTGAGTAGGCCGCATTCATGTGTTCTGGTGGCACTTGCTAGGGTACTCCTCAACGATATGGTTCGGTGCCTGACAGTATGAACAACCCGGATTGTGAATTAGTGGTGGGTTGATTTGGTTAACATTGGCTGGCTTTTTTGTTTCTAGAGCCTCTATAGTCCTCATTAGGGTTGCAATCTTAGCTTCTGTAGGTATAGATGATTCTAAAGATAGGAGTCTTCCTTTTGAAGCTATGGACTGTGAATTCCTTGTTTTTTCCGAGGCTGACTCTCATTGCAGGGTTTTCTCAGTTAAATCCTCAAACAAATCCATCCCTAATTTTCATCTTTTTGCAAGAACCCTCTCTGAACATGGTTTTTAACACGGTTTTCATTTGATAATCTAAACCATCGTAGAGAATCTGACACTGACGCCATTTCTCCACACCGTGATGATGGCACTGTGCTAGGAGATCTTTGAATCCCTCAAAATATCTCCAAAATGGTTCTCTCGGTTCTTGCCTGAACTGCATGATATTCTCTCTAATGAGGGTAGTTCTGTGAATTGGGTAAAATTTCTTCAAGAAGGCCTTGACGAAATCATCCTACGTTGTAACTGAATCTACCGCCTAACTGTACTATTTTTTAGTTAGATCCTTTAGAGAAAAGGGGATGAAACGTAACCTAACGACATCGTCTCCTAGCTGGGGAATACGCATCATGAGGCACACTTCTTCAAATTCCCTAACAAAGAAGTATGCGTCCTCTGATTCTAAACTATGAAACTTTGAAATAGTGTTGATGAATTGAGGCTTTAATTCAAAATTATTTCCATTTGCCTCAGACAGTTTTATACAAGATGGCAATGAGGTTCTGATCGGGTAAAACCTGTCCTGGAGTGAGGCCATCACCGGTTCTGAATGCAAGGGTTGAGAAGTATTTCTGGTTAATCTGGAAGTTACAGGATCTCTTACCCATTCTTGCATGCAGCACACCATAAACAACGTAAAGACAACAAACAATCAAAAAAAATAAAAAACAAACAAAGAAAGAAAAACAACCACAAAGCCTTAGTCTAAGGTATCTAGACTTAGACGACTCCTAACTGGTCAATTCTCCGGGGGAGGTTGTTGCAGAAACTCGATTACAAGCTAATCGGCCAGGAAAGGGTAAAACTCGGTGGGAGGTATCCGGGCGTGAGCCACGGGCCTTAATTACGCCAAGCCACGGAGCTTTCGATGCTTTGCCTCTCAATCCACTTTCCTGAAACACTAACTTTGAAGGAGTATAGTTCTTGCAATTTTTACCCTCAGTTAATCTCTTAATGAGTCCGAGATGTTCCTAGGGCCAACGTCTATCAATTTTTAGTTAAGGATTGAGATAGTGTGAGTGCACTTGGAGATGATTTTTGGGCTAAGGATGGGTGATGAAATCCCCATCTTATCTTGTTTATTTGGGATTTTGCCCTTAATGTCGATTGTGCAAGTGTACAGTATATTCGCAACAAGGCAACACTCAAGTGATAAATCACTCCAAAATGTTGGTCCTATTCTATATAAATGCACGCGTACCTTTTCTCCAGCACTCTTCAACAGAAATTGAAATGAATTGAAATAGACATGTGCCCTAAATGCAAGAGTCTAATCCAAATTTTAATTAAGTAACAAGTAGATTTCTATTGAGTTTATTACACATGTATAAGGTGAAGCATTCAAGAGAACTAAAAAAATTTGAGAAAGCAATTTGAGCGGTTTTCAACAACCCTGCAGAAGAGTTTGTTAGTACTTCAATCGGAGAAACTCACTTTTACACGAATTTTCCGAGGGCAAATGAATCCTTATGCAATATCTTTGGCCACCACTTTCGCTTCCCGTGATAGTGAGCTCCTTGGTACTTCTCCTACACACAAGAACAAAGAAAAATCTTTAGTATTGAACAATAAAGTCGTTCCCTCCCCGGCAATGGTGCCAAAATTTGATCGGCAAAAAGCATGCACAAATATAAGTAAAGGAGTATGGGTTGATGTTACTACTTTTGCGATTCTTTCGTAGTAGCGAAGTGGCTATACAGGTCGTATCCACAAGGAGGGAGAGCAATGAAAGCTTGATGCGGCTTCTTTGTTTCAAATAAAGAACTGGAAAATGAAAAACAAGTTGGTTTCAAAAATTATTTTAGAATGATTTGGTGGTTTGTAAAATTGAGTTTTCTTAATGGTAAAAACACGTGACTAACTTTCTACTAAGTGCTCCCCCTAATCTCTAACTTCTTGAAGATATAATTTCACGATGGATCATAGGCAAGTATAACCTTTATGCATAGGAACTATTCACGTTGGGACCGAATGAAAGTCCTTCCTTTAACTTAGCTTCACACGGTAAAACTTGGACATTCCCTTATCAAGATCCAATAGAAGCCAAGAATAAGGGAAGACACAAGTGCACTAATGGTATAGGCAAAGTTAAAAGGAAAATCTCTAGCTTACAAAAATAAAAGTATATAATCCATAGATCATCAAAAACCCGTTAAGTATGAAATATAAGAAAGCGAATACTTGTATGTAAGTTAGAATTAGAACCCTCGTCTTAAGATATCATAGCTCTTGTTTGCACAAGGTTTTTTGACACTATTGACTCATTTGGGTTTATCAATCAAGTTGTTAGAGATTAGTGGGTTAGTAGTTAGTTAGCCATGCAATGAAGAGTTAGTTAGACATGATAGTAAAAGAAACAACAAAAGAAAAGAAGTAAGGAGAAAGGGAGTTACACTAAAATAAGAAAGTAAAAGCAAATGGAAAACACAAGTAAATGGAAAGAAGAAAGAGAAGTAATTACTTGTATTAACTTGACACCCTTCAAATACAACTTTTACACACACTCTCTCTTTCACTCTAATGGCTAAAACTAAAACTAGAAGAAGAAAGAAAGAATCAACTACAACTCCTAGGAACAAAATTACAACTACTTGCTAAAGCTCTGGATTTGCCCATCTTCAGAACCCCGGGGGTTTTTATAGGTACCAAGGAAAAGGGAACCAGGGGGACAACCCGTGGCCCAAAGCACGGGCGCAGTCGCGCCCGTACGGCCGCGAAAATGCGGCTCGGGCTGCGTTTTCGCAGCCTTGCCAGGGTGGCGCGCAGCTGGCTTCGGGCAGCAAGCCGTCCCTTCTGTTTCCTGTCAGCTGGATCTTCTGAATTTTGGATTTGATGCCTGGCTGACAAAATCTCCTCCCTAAGATCAATGGCTACTTGGTAGGCCTTTAATCACCCATTAAATGGTAATTTAGGGTCATCTTCTTCATTTGCACACCATGAACCAGGATCAAGCAAGTAAAGCTTTATTAGCAGAATTTTATGTCAAATAAATATACGAATGTGATAAAAATTATACAAAATTAGAGACTCACCTCCCCCGAGTTAAATTTTTAATCATCTTGTCCACAATTTTAACAATATTCATTCCCCGATTTTAATTCATATACTCCTTTTCCTGTTCCACCAACTGAAGAAAAATACGATTTGGAAAAGAGTATAGAAGCCATGCTTGAGTCCCAACAACAAATTCAGAACTTACTCAATTCACAATCCTTCCCATATTAAACTTCATATACTCCTTTTCTAGAACATCTAATTGAAAAAAAATCTGAGTTAGAAAAGAGTATAGAGGTCTTTCGTGAAACTGAGAAACAATTTCCAAACACATTGGAGTCATCATTTTAACCAAATTTTCAAGAGTCATACTCATCTTTTTCAATCTTACTGATTCAAAATGAACAACTATCAGTCCTGATATTGAGTCTGAAACTCTTGCGTCAGTCTGAGCGATAAACTCAATATCTGATGGACTCACAATTGCACCACAATTTTCAAAACCAAATTCCATACTGACCTTTTCAAAAAAAAATCTGATTTCACAGAGTATGGAAGATATGATTCAGACTCAACATATGGTAACCCAGTCTATCCACGCACAGGAGAGTCAATTGGCCTACACAATTGCATATAGAAATTAGGAAACTCGACCTTATCAATCGTTGACCGATTTCAATATCCCTTGCCCTATTGATGTGACTCAAGTATCATCTCATTTTGAAAATCAAGATTCAATTTCATCATACCGACCTGAACTTGACCAAAATTAAATTCTTGATATCTTGGCAAGTTAATCATTTCTTGAAATTGAACTTGAAGATGAATGTAAACTTGAGCTTCAATTTAGCGATCGGGTCCAATCCTTGAATCAATATCGACTCCGATAGTGTTGCCTAAACTAAGTAACATTCTTGAGCCAGTTTTGATTCCTATAATTTCTGAACTTGAATCAATCATTTCACCCATTCACATTTCTTTTGTGGACGAAAATCAAGATTCAATTTCATTACATTCATTCAAAGTTGCCCAAAATTTTAAAAACCACCTTGACATTTTGGCAAGTTATCCTTTTTTCAAAATTGAACTGATGCAAGAATGTGATCCTAATCCACAAGTTAGTAATTCTGTTTCACTTTTTGCAAGATTTTTTTTCATATTTCACAGTCAACATTGAATTCTGTACTAGTACACCGTGAAGTTGAATCACCAATATTTATGATCACATTCCATTAATGAGAAAAGTGTGTGAACATCAATTTTTTGGTTTAGACCATATTTTGGGCCAATTTTGACTCCTACTTTTGATTCTCGACTTGATCTAAGTCACATTCTCGAGTCGGTATTTGTTCCTGTTCCGTTTGAGTCCAAACTAATCATCTTCCACAATCACACTTCATTGTTGGACAAAGGTGTTGAATAACATGACTCAAGAAATATTTTTGAAAATTGAAAACTGGATGGGGATAATTTTTTAAATAAGATCATTCACTTAATCATTCTTTTAATGGGTTATATTAGAGAGGTCACTGGTGGGCTCCTGCGAATTCTATAATCTTTGGATTAGGCCGCATTTCGTAGGCCAATCAGACCACCACCGGAACTACCATCCTGAGGTAATTTTTTCTTCCCTATTTGTTTCATGCATATACACATTTATGATGCATTGAGGATAATGCAAGAGATAAGTGTGGGGGTGGGTTTACTAAAGTAGTTTATTTTAAATTTTCTCTTTTACACTTCTTTTTAAGAAATTTTTAGATTTTTTTCTCTTTTGTATAAAAACCCTTTTCTTTTCTTTTACAAAACTTTTTGAAATAAGAGAAATAGTTTTTAAGAAAGTTAAGATTATCTTAGGAATTAAGAAGACCTAAAATTATGAATTCTTTAATTGAGTAAAAATTATAGATCGCGTTTAAATTTTAGGATAAGGAAGTAAGATTGGAAAGATAATTTGATTTTGAATTTTTTGTCTTAGAAATATGCACTTCACACTTAAACAATTTTTGGGATTGAAATAAAGACTGAAATGTCATAAAAAATAATAAAAATATCACTTATTAAAGCTGGGTAATTATGCATCAGGAAGCATGATTATTCACGTCTAAAATGGTAGACAAAAAACTAAAGAATCCCCCTTAGTTTTGTGGCCTTGTTTACTCGAATCCTTAAGCCCGAGGGATATTTTCTCATCTGGTGCCCTAAAACTATCTAGTTTGGGAGTCACCAGTTAAAGGCTCACTGCCCGGGTGAAGTAGAAAGCCAAAAAAACTAAGGAAAGAAATTTTTTTTTATATATACACAAATAAATGGCATGAAAGTTAGAATTGTATCCCAAAAATTTTCACTATTCACAAAGTGCATACGATCTAAGAGTTTTATGAAAGATCAAAGAATCAACTCAATTTCAAAATTCTTACCTTTAATTTATAACAAGAACTTACATTTAGACTTAGTTTAAGGAAGAATAATTTCTGGTTAACATATGACCTTGGATCACCTAAATTTTCGCAAAAATATTTCAACACTTTTCTTTATTTCAAAATGTGTTTTCAAAATACTAACATTTAATTTTTTTCTTTATGGATTTTATGGGTGTAATCCACTGAAAACCCTCATGAGACAAAACTCCTCTTCTAGGGGGAACCTAGAGGTTTAATAGCTTGTTGCCAACGCTCAATACAATCGCGTCACCTGCGAAAGTGGTGTAATAATTTTCTTAGTTTTTTAATTTTTGCTTGGGACGAGTAAAAGATAAGTGTGGGGCTGTGATTAGTCTCTAAATATGCATATTTCATACCACATCATAATAATTATTATGAATAAAATTCTATTAATAATAGCTTTCTTGTGTGTTTCAAGGTCCATGGCATGAAGTAGAGAAGAAGCCCCAAACTCACACTTAATTGAGAATTTTTAGAGCTTAGGAGTAGCCCAAGACTTTTGAAGCTAAATCTGTCAAGTCTGGAAGTAGGTATCCAAAAACCGATAGCACGTACAAAGGCTAGTGTGCAGCCAAAGGCTGAACACTTCTTTGGCTGCACACTTCGGCGTCGCGCGTACGGCGGCCGTACGGCAGCGAAAACACGGCCTGGGCCGCATTTTCGTGGCTGTACCAAGGAGCCACGCGTCGAGTTTCGACGTGTGGCCCCGTCTCGTCTCCCAGAGGCCCCTTTGGCTATATATAGTCCCCGGTTGCAAGCAGAACAAGAAGATGAAGGTTTTTAGAGTAGTTTCTTCTCTTTAGTGTAGGTTAGTGTTCTTCTTCTTCTCTTTTATATTTTTCCTTTCTTTTAGATCTCGTAAAAGTTTAGAGAGTAATTTTTAAGATGAAAGTTAGAGTGCTTGTAATGGAGGGTGACACTCTATGAAAGGTTCTCTCTTTATCTCTACTTGTTTCTTCTCTCTAACTCTCTAAGCAGAACAAGAAGTTGGAGGGAAGGTTGGTGATGAGAGCTGAGGGATATTTCTCTCTGTCAACAGTACAAAAGGAAGAGGAATAAAAAAAATAAAATTGTGTTGATTCTCGAGCTTCAGTCTCTCGTGGCTAAAGAGAGAGCGGCCTCTCTTCCTCCAACTCAGTGCCAGCTCACTTTGAGCTGGAGGAAGCGGGCCCCTTCCACCCCAATCTAAACACAAGAGGATGGAAGAGGGGCTCTCTTCATCACTTTTCCCTCTCTTCATGACATGCAAACAGCCCCTTTGTAACTTAGATGGTCCATCTAATGACAATCATATGACGCACTATATTTTTTTTGAATATAAATGGTGAATCAAAATGGTCTCCCTCGTTTCATTAATAAGCTTTTAATGAAACAGTCCCACAAGAAATGACACAAATTTTCTCCTCGGCTAGAATAGCTTACTGCACACGCATTTGCTGGAGAGTCAAAACCAACTTACAACATAAAAAATGAGCATAAATCTCCAAAACAAAAGACCCTCCCTATACAACAAACAGGTGAATTCTGCAACAAAGATAGACAGAGGACCTACTAAGATAAAAATCAGAGAGTTCGGAGAGACGCTAGTCACGTGAAGTCTGAGTCACTGCATATGATGCGCTATTAGTATTCAGCTCTGCAAAAATAGAAGGGGTTGGCTATCGACTCGTCATCTCCCAGTGAGAGTTTACTTATTGTGATTGGAAGGGTTAATAAGACTGAGACTGGGGATGTTGAACATATTTATTTTAGTTATAGCATTCTTTTACTATATATAGCATATTTTACTATATATAACATAGTTGAATTGGTTATATTATTTTTTTTTACAAAGTATAACATATTTTGCTTAAACACGCTTAAGAGATGAATCACATCTTTAAAATGTTATCTTAATTAATTTAGTATAAAATATTAAAATGAAAAACATTAAAAAAATATATAGTTCATATTCCAATATGGGAACTGATTTGCTATACGAAAAATATTTAAATTTGTGTCTACATCCAAATGAAAGCATATTTGTTTTGCATATAAGAGAGACCGGTACTTCATACCATGCAAGTAGCTCTAGTGAATGTAAGCACACACAGGAACAAAATGAAATGCAGTACATTCTTTTTCCAATTATGTCAGCACAAGCTCATACATGCATAAGCTGGCCAATTCACCTACATACGATCCTTTCTACTTCAACATTATTTCCATCTCAAGTACATAAATATCGTCATAGACAACTTGGTGGAATCATGAACCCAGAAGCAAATCCAGCAGCATGTTTGCAAGATGATTGTGCTGGTTGGTTCTGATAGGTGAGCTTTATGTCCTTCATACTAATGCCACTGCATGGGTTACTCGAGCTACAGTCGAAATTCACGGCTTCTTTTGTCGCAGACGTTCCTCGGATACCTACATACTTCACCTGACTCACCCTTACGTGAGAACTCTGATCAGGGCAGCCGTTATCATGAGGGCAATAATTTTGATCGATGATGATGGGATTTTGCACATTTTGCATCACTGAGTCCATGAAGGTGACTCCATTTACGAATCCTTTCGTGTTTGTTCCCCATGTCTTGATCCTGAGCCCATTTTGTGTTCCTGAGAACACGGTCGATTTTACTGTAACATTCTGCACTCCCGGTTCCTCGGATCCTCCCTTTCCCAGGCTCCCAATGCTGTCAAGAAAATTCAGACACACATTACATAAAAGATATAGATCACTGCAAATTCAAACAGATAGGATGATAGTTTTCTGAGAATTTTGAGATTTTATAAGTTCAAGGAGTTATCAGGGAAAAGCACCTAATGCCATGCCCAGGCCCGCAGAAGACGCGCTGGATCCAGAGCCCAGTAGTTCCAGGTCCAACCGACACACAGTCATCGCCGGTCTTGATGTTAGTCTGCACGATGCTGACATCACTCGACATTTGGACATGGATGCCGTCTGTGTTTGGACTATTACCTGGCGCAACAATATTGACACCGACCACCTTCACTCCCTGACAGCCATGGATCACAATGTGGTACAGCTCGCTGTTCATCGAGCTCATCCCAATGATTTCAACATTCTTCGAGTAGCTGAAGGTAAGAGACTGGAAGCACATGCGAAAACAGAGAGAATGATTCCATAATTTGCAAAGATACATATTTCACAGGTTATCTGATTAGTCCTAGTACTGATTCAGTAGTACATACCGTTGCACCGTCTGGGCAGTTGTGACCTCTTAACTTGCAATTCCATACTGGAGCTCCTTGCCCATCAAAGATACCTCCGTCTATCGACACACCATCAACTTCGTCGAATTCTATCCAATTGCTTTTGTCGCCACGCCTGCGTAGATGGAAGGCGCGATGATGACCCCGCTGATCAAGAATTTGATCCCGGTGTTCCTGCAGGGCCCATTGAACTTGACTTGGCTGATCAAGAACTTCCCGCTGGGCACCTGAATGGTTGCAGGGTATGAGGAGCTGCACGCAGCGGTCCAAGCCCTGAGGAATGACTGGGCCGAATCGGTCCTGCCATCGGGCTTGGCCCCGAAGTGCAGCACATTGTAGTCTGCATCTGTTGTTGAGAGGAAGGAGATGAAGGAGAGGAGTTGAAGGAAGAGCAAGGTGGAGAACTTTGCCATTAGGCCTTTTTAGAGAACAGAGAATAGGAAGGTTAAGTTTGTTGTTAGTTATGGAAGTTTAATGGGGATATTTATAGTACAAGATTGGTCGATTTTTCTCTGTTTTCTTCTTTTTATTTTATTTTTATTCTTTTTGGTAACAAAAGATTGGGAAAAAAATTGGTAACACACCAACCCACACTTGGAGCGTTGATTTGATTTCAAGTTAGGTAATAGTTCTACTTCAACAACACGATATGGCCGTAGTGGATAGAGATCTATCTATTCAACATTGAAACATGTTGACCTTCCTAATGAAATTAGGCATGTGAATGGTTAATTAAAAAGGTTAAAGTTTAATTGTTTTCAAGTACTTTGTGTATTATTTAAAAATTCGTTTACCCCCAAAGGTAGTTATGAGTATTATATTTATGTTTTTTTAGTAAGAACAGGGTTGTTACCTAAAGTCCAGCGTTTGGTTAACTAATCAAATGATTCGAAGAAAACAGATCATATCAATAATTACAACCAAAACAGTGATGTAACTTAATTAGTAGTTGTTTATAAACATTTATTATTGAAAATTTCATTTAAACTTACAACCACACTTATACAATATATATTGGTAGAAATAATAATATATCACACAATAGTCATAGACACCCCCGGCCGGATATCCGGACGGATCTGCAGGCCCTTGGCCTGATCTGGCCACCCCTCGGCCTGATTCCAGATTTGTAGGTGCATGATTAGATCCAGTCTCCCCTCCACGAGGGGATTCGGCCAGAATTGGACAAATTTTGCTGCAGCTGAAGTAGTGGGACTAGTCGTGAATGCGGTGGTGGGGGATCCGGGCACAGAATGGTCAAATCATAGATGCAGATATTGTTTCAGCGGTGGCTTGCCGAGGAATGGCCGGTGCTGAGCTGCAGATGCCACAAGTAAGGTGAAGGGGGTATGCCACGTCTTCGGTGATGATTACGATCACAGGATGATCGGATGATTTGCTGTAGATGTGATGTAAGAAGGAAAAATCAAGGGCCAACAGCAGGCTAGACATAGTTCTTGGTCGACCGCCTGGTCGACCGAGAAAGCAACTATAAGCTACTGGTTAGCCAGCTAGAAAGTAGAAAGCGACTAGAGAGCTGAGTCTCTTAGCCGGTCGACCGCCCTGTCGATCGGTAACGTAAATTTGACTTGGCGGTCGACCGCTCGATCGACTGCCAGTCGTGTATCGGCTACATTAGATTCTGTTTAGGATTTGGTTTTAGGGTCTCTTTTGCATTCCAATTTGTTTCATTTTTTTTATTTCTACTTTTCTAGTTAAATCAGACTTCTACTTCTGAAGCATATTTAAGGGCATTATATCTTTATTTTTTAGATCCAAGTTTTAATCAATAAATTGAGTTTTTTCCTCCCCAATTGCTCGTGAATTCGAGTTGTCTATCTTTTCTTAAGGATTCGAGTTGTTTTTGCTTGTGGATTCAAGCATTATCCTACCTGATGGTTCTTTTTATGTTTTGTCGGCGCTAGAACGAGATCTAGCTGACATCTTCACTTCCTTGTCTGCGTGAAGTGGTATCAGAGTTTTGGCTATTTTTTGGTGATGGCAGAAGATGGCAATGGATTACGAGGCCTTTCTATAAGGATGGACACTATTTCAGGGGATCTCCGCACTATCAACTCAATCTTGGACAACCTACTCCAAGAACTCAAGAGATTGTCCCTTAAGATGAATGGTCAACATCTAACCGATGGTACATAACGAAGCAGACGAGATCATCCATGAACAAATCTTTCATCACCACATCCATCCTTACCTCCATCATAACTAACCCTTATGATCAATAATCAGAGTCTAGCCGATAGTTTGTACCGAAGAGGATGAGATTATCAATCAACTAATTTTCCACTACCACCTCCGCCTGTACATCCACCTCAATAACCTCCATTGTGTCAGCCTCCTCCACTACAATTGCCCTTACTAGTCCAAAAGAAGAGAAGCTAAAGTTCATATCCATATGCAACCGCAAAGAGTTCTTGGTGGAATCAAAAGTGACAAAGTAAAGATTTTCTTTGGTGGTCAAAAAAGAAGTCGCTCCATCCATTGAAGTTCTCGAGAAGATGAAGCCCATGTTGGAGGAGTGCAAAAGAGTTGTTCATGACGAACTTCTAGAAGGACTATCATCCATGAGGGATATCCAACGCCACATTGATCTTATCTCGGAAGCAAGTCTACTTAATTTTTACACTACAAGATACATCCTAAAGAGAGTGAAGTTCTAAAAGAAAAAGTTGAAGAGTTGAAACACAAAAGCCACAACAGAGAGAGTATGAATAAATCAATTGGACTTTCTCGCATGCAAAAGAGAGTAGATTTGTGGAGAAATCTAATACAAAATACAAGACAACAGCTGACAAGAAGAGACAAGAGATGCTTTTTGAGGAAGAAGATATGATGATGGTGTATTTGAGGAGAGAAGGAATTCCAACCGGAAGAGTTTCTACTGAATAGCCATCTCCAGATTGGAACTCAAGGACGAGTTGTTTTGAATAGGGAGGATGATGTAGGAAGAAAATCAAGGCTTAACAGCATGTCAGACACAGTTCTCAATTGACCACCTGGTCGACCGAGAAAGCAACTGGAAGTCGTCGTTTAACCGCTCAGTCAACCGGCCAGAAAGCAGAAAGCGACCAGAGATCTGAGTCTCTTAGTCTAGAAATTTGGTACAGTTCGAATCTTAGAGAATTTACCGTTATTGCTTGAACCCCAAACAAATAACAAAGTTACCTATTCTTACTTTGAAATACCTAAAAATTAGTTAAGTGGCAAGAAAAGAATCGAATCCACAGAGACTTGTTGAAAACCACAATTTTAAAATCTTAATTAATTTTTAATCTAGTTTCAAAACATATGATTTAGATTTTGAAATTTAAGTTAAGAAAATTAAAACGTTGAACTTTATCAATATGAGCAAACTTAGGGATTTGGAACCACTACCATGCACATAGAGATTCTTTCCTTATGCTTTCATTACTCTTTTGCATTTACTTCAATCTTTAGAAATTATTTTTATTCTAAAAACTAGATGATTTAATAATAAACCCGATGTACTCTTTTATTTATACCTCAGATTAAGTCACAAATAAATCTGGCATCCTTCTTGTGAAGAATTCTTCCAAAGTTCGACTTGATTTAATAGAATTAAGAGTTTTCATTTAATTAGACTAAACGGTCGACCGGCGATCGACCCAGCTAAGTATTGGCTATTTCAGATTATGTTTCGGATTTGGTTTTCTGTTCCGTTTTGGATTTCAATATGTTTCTTTTTATTTTAATTATTTCTTTTTTCCTAGTTGGATTAGACTTCTACTTTGAAACCTATTTAAAGCAATTGCATCTTTGTTTTTTAGGTCCAAGTTTTAATCTATAAAATTGAGTTTTTTCTCTTCAATTACTCGGGGATTCGAGTTGTTTTTGCTCGGGGATTCGAGTATTGTCCTACCTGAAGGTTCCTTTCAGGGTTCATCTGCGCTAGAACAAATCTAGCCGGCATTTCGCTTCCTTATCTGCATCAAAATGTCACGACAACGTTGGCGGGAGATCCAACCAAGGGTTAGACGGGTCTGAGCAGTAGACGGCACATCTGCGATGGAGGGGAGAAGGCGCGACTAAGCTAAGGGCGTTCCAGTGGCTTCATTTTTTTACTGCTATTTTATTTTTGGAAGGGACAAATTGTGTATGAGTATTTCTATGCAAATTTGTATCCTTCTATCTTGGGGATGTTTCATTAAATTTTTACTAATGAAACGCCGGTAGTTCTTACCTCACGGTTTAATCTGAAAAAACCAGTCATAACAACAACTACAAGCATAACTACATTTCTCAAAAATATATAGTTGGGTAGAAATAATGATATAAAGTTTGGAAGGAGAAATTAACATGACTAATAAACATTGTATAGAAATTTAGAAGTCTTCCACCGTCGTTACTCGTTAGTCATGGAGGAATTAGTGGACAAAAGTGGATGACTTGGAAGTGCTAAAAAAACATGGAACTAAACTAGAAAGTCACCTGATGTGGGGACGATATTAGTTATTCATAGACTAAAATGGAGTTAAAAAGGGAGAAAAAATAGGCCAATTTCTTCTTATACTTGCCATTAGTTATGCAGAGATGAGTGGAATGTCACTGTTCGTTTTTTTTGTGCTGCATGGGTGACGAAATTCCAGCCGGGGACATGGTCATCAGTTGCTAATTGTCAACATGATCATCATTACGTGCGAGAGTTTGACTTGTGAGTTGCAAGCAGTGGTAGTGGGTTGGGTGCATCAAACCTAAAAGAGAAATTTTGAGCTATTGGATTTGGATCCATACGCTTCAGGTCTGGATCCTCTGCAAAAAGTCAATTCAATTTTCTATACAATGTATTCACTTTGACTGTCCAAATTATTTTTACAACGGAACCTTGGCTATTTGAGCCGGGTCTATTGGGTTTGGGTGTGGTGTGAGTTGTCCGCTCACAAAGCGAAGTTGACTTTGGCAGGCAGTTAAAACTTGTTCTCAGGGGAATGAAAAATGTCCTCAAATTCCCAAGTGATGAATCGTTGATCTTTGCTTGATGGTCTTTGACTGATTTCAGTTGCTGTTTTTGTTTCCTAAGAAATTGTTTCAACATATGGCATTGGATATGATGGTGCTTTGAACTCAGGTCTGGAGACAGTTCTGTAATCAAGTTATTCAATATATAGTTACACTGTTTGGAGTTCAAGTTACTCATGTATACATGTTGCATCACTGATTGTTCCGGAAACTAATGCAACTGCCATCACCGGCCGTATTAGTACTAAGTCTACCAGAGAGGCATCCTTGTGCTTGCCTATGCAGTTTTGGTGCACATAGTGTTAGACTTATTATGTTTTAAAGTCTAATTTATTTTGGGCCTAATCAAGTCAATTGGATATTTGCACCCGCCCACTTAACCTATGTTGTTTGACCCAATAAAGAATTGATCAAACCTAAATGGTTTGGGTCTAGACACGTTTTCAATTACACTTAGCCATGAGTGTATTTAAATTAGAATGTAGGACTCATCTACACGTGTGGAACTCGTGTTATAAATCAAGGGCCTAAATCTATGATGAGTTGAACTAGGGTTTCTTGATGCTATATATACCATGAGTAGGGTTCCCTCTCCACCAACAACAATAACCATCTCTCTTGGAGGCCTCTCATCTCCTCTAAGGATAAAGAAGAGAACTTGGTGGCTGGAGAGAAGAATCCTCTCCCTCAACCCGGCGTCCTCGAGATCGTGCAACCTTCGGCATCCTCTTCGTGATGGAATCAGGTATGCCTAAAACCCTCCTTCCCTTTGATCATGATAAAGAGGCTTACAGTATATGTAGATCTTATATGGAATAAATTTAGATCTAACAATTGGTATCAGAGCCTCCTCTTTATCAGATCATAGGGATCTACAGAAATTATGATCTCGATATATAAATATCATAAAAATATCTCCTTTGATTCAATAAATATTTTGTGTCTCATATGTTGGATCAAAAGATTAAAAGGAGTGATTTTTATTGAATTTAACATGTATATATTTTTATGAAATTTTTGATTTGTGTGTTATTTAGATTTAAAAAAAGGGGGGGGGGGGGGGGGGGGGGGCATGGCCTGTCTGCACGCAGGCGCTTGCAGGCGCCTGCATGCAACGAAAATTAAATAATAAAAAAAAATGTGTGCCCCGTCATGCCGGCGCTTGCAGGCGCCTGCATGTTAAAAAAAAAAAAAAAAAGGCTGGACGCATGCAGGGGCTTCCCTGCATGCAAGCCTTAAAGTGCCAAAAAAAAAAAAAAAAGTGATGTTAGATGCATGCGCTGGAAGCACCAGCGCATGCATCTGAAGGAGATTTCAAAATTTAAAAAAAAAATGGTTATTTATTTAGGGTTTCCTTAATTTGAGATTATGAGATTAATTAGGATTAAAAATTTAGAGATTGAATTTTACTCTAATAAGGAAACTTACTCCTAATTAATTTCATATTAATTTTCAATTGGGATTGTTGAGATTGATTTCGGTATTATGATTGAGATATAATTCTAATCTATTAAGGATATTTTGGGATAGAATTCTACTCAAATAAAGAAACCTAATCTCAATCAATCTCACATTAAGCTAATTGGGTTTTATTCAGTTTATTTAAACCCGACCTATTAAGGAAACCCATAAGTTAACCATTACGGGTCGGGTCTGATTCAGACCCGATAAGCACTGCAGACCCGTTTTGCCAATAGAAACTTCAATTAGCCGTTACGGTCTCATACGATCTCTATTTTGGGCATGTAAACAGCCGTTTCGAAGCTCTTGACGAGCACTACAGTATTACAGGAACTATACATGACAAAACAGTAGTTAGTTGACATAAAGAAGGCATTGAAGTGTTTGTTTATCATGGTTATGAGTACCTTTACATGCTTCCGCTTTATCATCAATATTTTATTGCTTATATTGTCTTGCATGATGAATATTGGTGTTTATTACAGTTAATAACACACAAATAAAGATATATACATGTTCAAGCTAAAGAATTTATAAAAGAGCTTATTTAATTGCGTATGTAGTTCATGCGGACAATAGCCGGCCCAAAGGAAGACTATTGTTTGGCCGAATTATGTACGGCGTCGGATACTTGATGTGGGTAATGCAAGTGGGAGAACCTTGATGTGTGGTAATCGGCCCAAAGGAAGGTTGTCACACTATTGGCCCATATTGCATTACCCTCATCAACTAGTCCGATGGCAGAACAAGAATATAGATGCATAAATTTGTGTGGCCCATGCGTGTGGCAATCGGCCCAAAGGAAGGTTGTCATTATGGCCGGGTCATTACATATATTATATGGCCAATATAGATTACTTAAACTTTAGGACCAATCCTATAAAGTGACAGTCGGCCCAAAGGAAGGCTGTTCTCTTACATAGGACCTAGACTTTAGGATATCTATATTGGGCCAGTACAGTGTTGGCATATAGAGACACAACTTGTTCTGAAAGTTTAACCGGCAGCTCTATCGGTTAGACTGGTTGCATTTTCTAAAATTCATTTTTTTTATGGCTATTACAGTAGAATTTTATTAAATGCAATATTTATGTTAAACTGATGAGAAATTGTACACTTATGTAGTTTAAATTGAATGGTACAAACTTTAAGAAGTGGTAAGACCATGTAAATGATCGTTCTTGAATTCATGCACGTAGAGTACACCTTAAAGATTGATGGATCTCTACTATCACTAATAAAAGTTCAGTAAAGAAAAGGTCAATTATGGTAAGTGGGAGAGATCTTACAAGAGGTGTCTAATGGTCATAAAGTACACTATTCCTATAACTATTAGAAGTGCTATACCCGATAAAGTCAGTGCTCACTTAGCATCAAGGGTAAACTTCTAATAAGAAAAGGAAAGTGAAACTAAAGGGAGGAACATAAACATCACTACAGTGGCTGATCCTAAGTGGCAAAAGTGCAGAAAAATAGCCTAAGATCATTGCATACTTTTTCTGTAAGAAAGTAAGCCACCTCAAGTAGGAATGCATAAAGTATCAGAAATGGCTATTTAGCGGGTATATCTCATATTTATGTTTGTTTTGAGATTAATTTAGCTATAGTGCCACTTTATAAATTATGAATAGACAATTCACATAAGCGATTCAATGCGGAACTTCCAAACCCAAAGGAGGCCCAGCCCAGCTGAGCGATACGTATACATGGGTGATGGAAATAAAGTTGCAATTAAAGTTGTTGGAGTTTGTAGGCTTAAATTAGATTCTGGTTTTTTGTTTTAGATTTGGATGAGACTTTATATGTACCGTCCTTTTAGGCGGAATCATATTTCAATTTCATTTGTTAGACAGATCTAGTTTTACTGTCACTCTTGATAATGAAATGCTTAGTCTACTTTCCAAACCTAAAGTTGTTGGTACTAGAATTCTGATTGATGGCTATATAAATTGAAACTTCATGCTTTATATACTGAGTCTCTATATGTGAATGACATGGCACTAAGCGAAAATTAATTAAAGAAACATTAGAAAGTTTGGTACTAGACGAAGTTCAGGTGTCTTAATTTGGTGTATACAGACATTTATGGTCCATTCCCTACAGCTTCTTGGAATGGTCATGAATATTTCATCACTTTTACAGATAATTATTCTCGTTATAGGTACCTACACTTGTTCCATGAGAAATCTCAATCATTGGACATGTTTAAAGCCGTTAGATCTGATTATGGTGGTGAGTGCTATGACAGATATAACGAATCAGGTAAATGTCCAGAACCATTTGTCAATTTCTGAAAGAGTGGTATTATCGCTTAGTACACCATATCAGGGACACCTCGTCAAAATGGTATTGCTGAGAGATAAAATCACACACTAAAGGACATGGTTGGGAGTATGATAGCTCACACTACTCTACCAGAGTCATTATATATTGAAGCCTTAAAAATGGTTGTCACCTCCTTAATAGAATACCTAACAAAACAGTAACTAAAACTCTATATGAGTTATGGACTGGAAAATCTCTCAGTGTAGGAATCTTTATGTTTAGGGTTGTCCAGCGGAAGCTCGGCCATATATACCATATGAGAAGAAGTTGGACTCAAGGACAGTTAGCTGTTTATTCGTAGGGTATTCTGAGAGGTATAAAGGCTTTAAGTTTTATTGTCCCTCCACTAAGAACATAAAGACAGATTGCTAAATTTTTTTTTTGAGAATATTCAGAACAGTGGGAGTCAACTACATAAAGATTTCATATTTAAGAAAGAACATATTGTTATACCCATGACAATTGTTCCAAATGATATAGTAGTTGTTCCACTTCAAGATGAAAATACAGTTGCATCCTTACAAGATACATATACAGTTCATCTGAAGTAGATCATGCTGATGAGGTAGAATCTGAAAATTCTCAACCACAAGTGCCTAGGAGATCAACTAGGAAGAGGAGATCAGTCATTACAAATAACTATATATTTTATCTCCAATAGCATGAGTTTGACATAAGGCTAGAGGATGACCCCGCATCCTTAAATGAGGCCAAACTCAACATTCACTCCAGTAAGTGGTCAAATGCCATGAAAGATGAGTTAAAATCCATAAAGGACAATGATGTTTGGGATTTAGTAGAGTTGTCTGAAGGAAAGAAACCGATTGGTTATAAATGAGTATTCAAAACCAAGCGGGATTCGAAAGGCAATGTCGAAAGGTATAAGGCACATCTTGTCACAAAGGAATTCACTCAAAGAGAAGGCATTGACTATAAGGAGACTTTCTCCCTAGTTTTCATGAAGCATTCTTTTAAGATTATTATGGCACTGGTGGCTCATTTTGACCTAGAGTTATACCAAATGGATGTTAAGATTGCCTTTCTTAATGGTAGCATTGAGAAGGAAATCTGTATGGTGCAACCAGAAAGTTTTAAAGTGAAGGTTTCATAATATTTGGTTTGCAAATAAAGAAATTCATTTATGGTTTAAAGCAAGCATCCCGTCAATAGTATTTGAAATTTGATCAAGTAATATCCGATTTTTGATTTTAAGGAAAATATAGTTGATCAATGTATTTACCATAAATTTAAATAGAGTAGACTTATATTTCTTGTGCTATATGTGGATGACGTTCTACTAGCAAGTAACGATATAGATCTTCTACTTGAGACCAAGAGTTTTCTCTCAAAGAATTTTGAGATGAAAGATCTTGAAAACGCTTCTTTTGTGATAGGCATCCAGATTCAACGTGACAGGACACGTGGAATATTAGGTTTATCACAAAAGGCCTATATCGATAAGGTGCTAGATAGATATGGCATGAAGAATTGCTCCAAGGGAGATAAGTTAAGTCTACTCTAATGTCCCAAGAATGATCTACGGAAAGAGCAAATGAAAGACATTCCATATGCATTGGCGGTTGGAAGTCTGATGTATGCTCAAGTTTGTACCCATCAGACATAGCATATACCGTTGAGAAACTTGACAGAAACTTGATCAATCATGGGATTGATCTCTGGAAGACTGTCAAGAAGGTTATGCGATATCAATAAAAGACTACATGAAATCTGATCAGTTGCAGCTGATTGGATATACAGATTCAGATTATGCTGGATGTATCGACAATAGGAAGTCCACTTTATTTTACATTTTTCTTATTGTAGGAAGATGGTGGATTTAGTCGAGAGGCCATTACAGTTACACTGTGACAATAAGAGCTATAAAGCTCTACTGCAATAGTGACAAGAGTTCAGCAAAGTCAAAGCATATCGACATCAAGTTTCTTGTCATCAATGATAAAGTTCAGAATCATATTTTGTCTGTTGATAGTGATGACACTATTCTTAACATTACAGATTCACTCATTAAAGGACTTTCACCTAAAGTATTCTTAGAGCATATTGCTCATATGGGGATGACTAGTCATTATGATATCCTGATTTTGTAAGAGTGGATAATTTTATGTAAGACATTATTTCTAAGTGCACTTTATGGATATTTGTTGATTCTGATAAATTTATAACTGCTTTTCTTAAAGTTTACTTTTGCGCATTTGAGTTTGTTGAATTAGCAGTTGACTCGTTGGAGTCATAAAGTTAGACTCGTTGGAGTCATAAGGCTAGACTCGTTGGAGTCATAAAGTGGAAACCAGTTGGAATTGTACCTTATTTGATCAGAGGACATTTCCATGCCACACGTCCACATTTGATCTATGTCGTTAGGGGTTCTGAAACTTGTGATGTGGAAGGTCCTACCTCGATTAAACAGAAGGTAACGATCGCCATGTTCGGTGGCAGGACACTTAATGGACCAGATTGTTTTGAAACGTGGTTTTGTCGGCGGTTAAAGTTTTGACGTCATAAAGTTATGCATAATATCTATTCAGTATGACTTGCTTGGCCCAAGTGGGAGATTGTTAGACTTATTATGTTTTAAAGTCTAATTTATTTTGGGCCTAATCAAGTCAATTGGATATTTGCACCCGCCCACTTAACCTATGTTGTTTGACCCAATAAAGAATTGATCAAACCTAAATGGTTTGGGTCTAGACACGTTTTCAATTACACTTAGCCATGAGTGTATTTAAATTAGAATGTGGGACTCATCTACACGTGTGGAACTCGTGTTATAAATCAAGGGCCTAGATCTATGATGAGTTGAACTAGGGTTTCTTGATGCTATATATACCATGAGTAGGGTTCCCTCTCCACCAACAACAATAACCATCTCTCTCTTGGAGGCCTCTCATCTCCTCTAAGGATAAAGAAGAGAACTTGGTGGCTGGAGAGAAGAATCCTCTCCCTCAACCCGGCGTCCTCGAGATCGTGCAACCTTCGGCATCCTCTTCGTGATGGAATCAGGTATGCCTAAAACCCTCCT
This sequence comes from Agave tequilana, assembly GCA_038442645.1. Taxonomy (NCBI): domain Eukaryota; kingdom Viridiplantae; phylum Streptophyta; class Magnoliopsida; order Asparagales; family Asparagaceae; genus Agave; species Agave tequilana. The sequence goes on from JAVJIF010000975.1 coordinate 373,010, forward strand.
TCCCTTTGATCATGATAAAGAGGCTTACAGTATATGTAGATCTTATATGGAATAAATTTAGATCTAACACATAGGCTTAACCTAAGACTTCCTAATTGTATCGAAAGGCTCGAATTTATACATATAATTTGAACAGAGATCATGGTCAGGACTTGAAACTGACAAGACCTAAATATTTGAGCGGGAAATTCCCCGTCACAAGTTGACACACTCTTATCGACATAGGAAGCCATATTATCCACTATTCCGAGGGGGGTGGAGAGAGAGAGAGAGAGAGAGAGAGAGAGAGAGAGAGAGAGAGAGAGAGACTGTATGAATCAGAACAAGTAACTGGAGTGTTGTGCGCAGGATAACAACCTCTCTGAGGAATCCACCAACCAGGCGGAGACTGATGCAGTCAGAGACGTACTCAACACGACAAGAACAAAGAAACAATAAAGAAAAGCAATCATCACAGTATTTAACGAGGTTCGGCAATGTGCCTACGTCCTCGGGGAAAGGGAGAGAGAGATTTTATTGATTCAACAATCAATTACAACTTATTCCTTCTTCAAGGAATTTCTACTGGAGATTTTCAGTGGGATTTTCAGGGATACAATACATGAGGGCTCTAGCCCTTATTTATAGCCACAGAGTCCCTGGGTTTTAGGAAACTCCAGCTGGACTCGATCCCAAACAGAAAAGGAATCCGAATCTCAAAAGGAAAGTCAAAACGCGTCTGTCGGTCGACCGACCCATGTCCACAGTCGACCATGCGGTCGACCTGACCCAAACCGAGAGCAACCTGCTTTCAGTCGGCCTTCTCCACCGGTCGACCGTGCGGTCGACCGGGAGCTAACCTGGCCTGCTTCAATGCGTCGTCTTGCTCCTTTATCTTCCAATCTCTGTGCTACCTTCTTCCATTTCCTCTATCTCCTCTCTCCCTACAATTCTCCACCTCGGTGAAGATTTTTCAAATTTGAGCCGATCTCCAACGAACTCCAGTCTATCACCTGGCGAAATCGACACACGATCTCAGCGAAATCGACACACGATCTCGGCTTGAGCGCTCCGGACGAAATCGACACACGATCTCAGCGAAATCAACACACGATCTCGTCCTGGAACCTTTAGCTCAGCTATCAACTGGGATGCACCACACATGCCTTCTCTACACTTCACCTTAGGAGAACTACCATACGAGCCGACTAACAAACGTGTCTCCTACTCAGCAACTACATGACCTCACGAAGAACTCATCATGAGTCTACATTGACTCTCCAACTGACTGGCTCTATCCAGTCTACATGTTTTCAGCTGATGGTCCAACTAAGTCTGAGTAGAGCACACCGAACCTTATCATCGGCTTCAACAAACTGAATGCACACCCCTCCTATGCAAGCTTTACCATCTTCTCACTGGAAGATCAACTGTTCATCGAGATCACAATACTTCACCTCTATGTGAAGTCCAACTCTCCACCTCTACGTGAAGTCCTAATCAGCTTCTCGAGAACTCAAACAGTTTCATACGGGTTGCATCATCAAATGTGGATGCGCCTTTGCAGCTGCCTACATACCTTGCCCAAAGATCAAGCCAACCGTAGTTCATTGTAATGAGCTCCATCAAGCTCAAGCACCTTTACCTGAATCTTCAGCAGTGAACCTATCTGGTTGAGTTATATGAACCTCCTCACTACCGTCATGGAGAACAACGGCCATCAACATGAGCTTGTCGCGGTCATAAGCTTGAGATTCATGCTTATTTACCTATGTACGTGGTTTTACCTTGGTTCCAATGGCTGCAAACAATTCGACATTCTCATCAATGTCTTCAACCTATTCAGTATCAACCCTGGCTACATGATCTCCACCCAGTATCACATCTGGTGAAGTCTTCACTGATACCGAACCAACTGGAGATGGTGGAGTAGCATCAACCTCCGCCCGCTGCGATACTTCCTTGGTCTTCGTCCTCTCCACCTGCTGAGAGACGGTAGATGTCAGCACTGAAGTCTCATCAAACGTGACATGCCTACTCAACACGATCTTCTTATTTTCGGGGTCCCCTAACCTGTAGCCTTTCATATTTCTTTTGACACCCAAAAACACAAACTTCTTTACTCGTGGATTCACCATGCCATCTTTCGCACTAAAGTAGGCTGGACTTCTAAATTCTCGCAGCAAAGCATGACCTTGAGCAGCTTTCCTACACCAAATTTCCAATGGAGTTTTACCTCTTATCGCAGTCGATCCATTTATGAGATGGCTAGCATACACAATCGCCTCAGCCCAAAGCGATTTGTCTAATCATGCATTAGATAACAAGCACCGAACTTTCTCCAGTAAGGAACGGTTTATTTCCTTAGCCAACCCATGTATACCTTCTGTGAAGTGAGTATCAATACCAGTGTTCTGGTCAAATCGTAGGAATTGGTTCATATCTCTTTCAACATTACCAATCTGTATCTCCTTAATTTTCCTACCAGTCTGCTTCTCCATTCTTCCTTTCCACTTCACCAACATATTTAGGGCTTCACACCTTTCTCTGATGGGATATATCCAACAATGCCTAGATAAATTATCAATAAAAGAGACAAAGTACCTGTGACCTCCAAGCGATGCAGTCTTAGCAGGTCCCCAAACGCTTATGTGAACACAATCAATAAGACCTTCTGAGTGGTGAGTACTGGTGCTGAATTTCACTTTCTTCTTATCCAGAACGTTGTGTTCACCTTCCAAGTTGTAGGTAGCAGCGCCTTCCAATGATCCCTTCTTTGCAGGAGCTTGCAAAGACTTTTCATCTCCATGTCCGACCTTCACCTGCCAGACCTTTGTGCAACCATCATCTGAAGAAGTAGAAGTTCCACCTGACCTGTAACCATACTACCCTTCAAGTAGTAGAGATTTTCCCGGCGAACGCCCTTCATAAACACCATTAAGCTTTTGATCATCTTGAGAACACCATCTCGTATAGATATCACAAGGCCCAATGCTTCTAAAGCACCAATAGAGATAAGATTCCTTTTGAGTTGAGGTACATACCTCACCTCCTTCAATTCCTGTACTATCCCATCTTCCATCTTGATACGGACTGTACCCATCCCTTCTATATTACACGGATGATCATCACCCATGACCGTGTAACATCCATCTAATTTCTCAAAGCTAGAAAACAAGGCCCTGTTCGGGCACACATGATAGGTGGCTCCGGTATCTAAAATCCACTCAGCTTTATCTGAGTAATCAACAGTAAGAGTAGTAACAGAGAGAGAATACCAATGAGTCTGAATCTGATCCATCCGCCTGTGCGAAATTCGCCTCAGTGTTTGACTGCATCTTCTTACCTTTGGCCTTTGGACAATCAACTTTCCAGTGTCCTAACTCCTTGCACAAGACACACTGATTCCTCTTCAGATTTTTGAAGCCTGATCTGGACTTTGATCTTCCCTGATCATCTCTTCCTTCCTATTGGAACTCCTGCCTCTTACCGCCAATGCCTCTGCTATTGTGTTCCCCGAAGAAGACAATCTGTCCTGTCTCCTTACTTCATAACTCACAAGAGCAGCAGACACCTCACTGTAGTTAAGGAATTTTCTTTATTGATCAATGTAAGAGTAAAGGTCTCATACTCTTCCCTAGGAAGAGAATTCAACAGGATTACCGCCTTATCCTCTTCATTGGTCTCCACATCCATATTAACTAGATCTGTAAGAAGCCTCGTATAGCGATTCAAGTGTTCATTGATGGAGCATCCTCTTTGCATCTGAAAACTATAAAGCTTACTTTTCAACTGCAACCGCGATTCTATGCTTTTCATCAGATACTTCTTCTCTAGGATCTCCCACAGCTGCCTCGCAGATGTCTCATGCAACACATGATACTTGATGTCTTGTGTCAGACAAGACCTGATCAAGCCACACGCCTACGGTTCATCTTATCCCAATCTTCTTCCATTGTTGATGTGCGCTTCTTCTCCAACCGTAGAGTGTCTTCGAGGTTTGATACCGTCAGCGCATCCATCACCTCACATCTCCACATACCGAAGTTGTTCGTGCCGTTGAACTTTACCACATCAATCTTCAGCGAATGTCGATTTATGGATGTACCTTCTCCAGCCATCTTCTCAACTAATTCTTCAAAACAATGCGGAAACAAACAGAGTTAGATAAATAAACTAGATAAAGATAGGATCTTTACCTCCACGCGAAACCCTCAAAGAGTTTCCGAAGCAATCTACTCTTTCAAACTGATTCCTCGAGCAATCTACACACAATCCCATAAAGTGGGACTCAGAAACTTGCTGGGGGGCTAGAAAATGAATTCCATAAAAGATCATATGTCAGAGGTGTAATGTTAACGTGACAAAAAGAACTTCGTAGGGATTCGGAAAGCAATTTGTTGGAGAAAAACGAGGAGTCACTGTCATAGGTTTAATGTTAACTTAACAGTGAAATGGATGCTAGAGGTATACTGTTAAACATAGCATGAAAGGGGTCTCGTTCTCGCAGAGAGAAACGAGGAAATCACTGTCATAGGTTTAATGTTAACTTAACAGCGAAATGGATGCCAGAGGTATACTGTTAAACATAGCATGAAAGGGGTCTCGTTCTCGCAGAGAGAAACGAGGAAAATCACTGTCATAGGTTTAATGTTAACTTAACAGCGAAATGGATGCCAGAGGTATACTGTTAAACATAGCATAAAAGGGGTCTCGTTCTCACAGAGAGAAATGAGGAAATCATTGTCATAGGTTTAATGTTAACTTAACAGCGAAATGGATGCAGAGAGGTATACTGTTAAACATAGCATAAAATGGGTCTCATTCTCACAGAGAGAAACGAGGAAATCACTGTCATAGGTTTAATGTTAACTTAACAGCGAAATGGATGAAAAGATCTTTATATGTGGTCTTACCATTCCATGGGTGAGAATTGGTAAGTGATTTTGGAAAGGGAATCAAATGGGAACAGGTCCCTTAGGATTTTTAGTAAATCCTCAGTTGTCAACGGGTTTGATATGCCTTTACTAACTACCGTTTGAGTCGGGCTAGTCATGTTATTCCCCTCAGCATGATGAGTTGTCGAGGACTTATGTTGGGCTTAAAGGCCAACATTTTTCTCTATCCTTAACCGTTAAAGGTGTTGGATCATGTGGTTAGTGCATGTAACCTTGATTCTCCTTTGAGACAACCAGTGTATGACCAGGTTCCTACCGGTTTATGGTTGTATGATCTCATTTGGAGGAAGAGAGAGGGCTCTTTCTGTTGCACCTTGAATTTGAAGGTCTTGATCAGAGGTGTAGTGTTAACTTGATCATGAGAAGGATCCTTAATCAGGGGTAATACTTCTTTAAGAACTTGCCATTGATCGGCATCATGAGTAAATCACCATCTAAAGTCATAAGGCGATATGCTCCGTTTGAATAGACTGTTTCTATTACAAATGGTCCTTCCCATTTAGGCTGAAATTTGCCTTTGGTTTTGTGCGTCATGATCATCGGTCGTCTGACGGCTAAAATCAAATCTCCTTTCTGGAAGACTCTTTGTTTGACCTTCTTGTTGAAGGCTTTTGAGATTCGAGCTTGATACAACTCGATGTGCTGCTGAGCTTGTAACCGCTTCTCATCTAGGGCTTCTAGCTCTTGAAGACGCAACCGATCATTGTCTTCTGATGTGATCTTAGTCATTAAAGCGACTCGCAATGACAGCATCTGGATTTCCAATGGTATGACTGCTTCACACCCGTACACCAGGGAAAAAGGCATATTGCATGTCGGGGTCCGAACCGTGGTTCGGTAGGCCCAAAGACATTCACCAAGCTTTTCGTCCCAATCTCGCTTATTCGAGGAGACGAACTTCTTGAGTAACTTGATGATTGTTTTGTTGAATACTTCCGCCAAATCATTAGCGGCGGGATTATAGGCAGTTGAACCCACATTCTGAATTCGGTATTTATCACAGAATCGATAGAATACCTGGCTTATGAATTGGGGCCGTTATCATGGATGATCCGCCTAGGGATACCAAATCGATGGATGACATGGTGTTTGATGAAATTAACCAAGTTGGAGTTTTAACTTCGACCAGTGGTATAGCTTCTGCCCATTTTCAAAAGTAATCGGTTATTGCCAGAATAAACCGGTGTCCTTTTGTCGAAGAGGGCTGATTGGCCCTACGACATCGATTCCCCATGCGTCAAATGGCCATGAAGCAACAATCAGGTGAAGCAACTCTGGAGGCTGGTGTATGAAGTCCGCATGAATTTGGCATGCTTTACACTTTCGTGCATATTGTATGGCATTGGCTATCATGTTTGGCCAATAATATCCAAACCTATGCAATCTGTCTTTAAGTTTTAGACCTGGCTGATGAGCTCCGCATATGCCGTCGTGTGCTTCTTTAAGCACTTCCTGTGCCTTTGAATTAGAAAGGCAACGGAGGAGGACACCGTCATATGAACGACGGTAAAGCGTCTTCAGAGTTGGATCATAGTAAAAACGGAGAGACCTTCGTCTGATAGATGTCGCTTCTTTAGGATTGTCTGGCAGCAGACGATGTAGAGCATAGTCGATGAAAGGAAATCGTCAATCTCTCGGCTTAAGATCCGTCGAGATATTATAAACCTCTCTGGTTCTTAACATATGTTTAGAGCAGACAAGGTGTCGAGTCGCCACTGTGAGGTGATACTCGGTGTCGACTGGTAGGGCTAGAGTTGTTGCTAATGCAGCAAGAGCATCCGCCTTAGTATTCTGAGATCGAGATACGTGATCGATGTAAAAGCCATCAAATAGATTAGCCAATTCGATGACTGTGTGATAATAAGGCACCAAATCCTCGTGACGGACCTCATATTCGCCTTTAACCTGATTGATGATCAGTTTTGAATCACTGTAAGCTTCAAGGTAGCGTACTCCCATTCCGTGGGCGAGCTAAAGACCAATGAGTAGAGCATTATATTCCGCTACATTGTTAGAGCATGATTCCGTCAGAGAAAATGCTCTGGGAAGGTGATTGGTAGTGAAAAGTGCATTTTTATCATTACATTTAACATCACATTTTCATATTTATTCATATAATCATGCACAATTAACTAATATTTTATTATTTATTGTGTGCAGGCCTTGAGAAATAAAAATAAAGGAATAAAGCCTTAAAAGAAGCCCAAAAGCTCATGTTTAAAGCCCAATGTAAAAGTTGCAATTAACAATTGTCAAAATTGCAATTACTAAGGGCAATTGTTGCAAATATCAAAAGAAGAGGGAAGGATAGACTTCTATTCAACCCTAAATACTTGCAGGATGAGGATAAAAGCCAAAGAAAGAGAGTGCAAAGATAATAAATTCGTTAAAAGATATGAAAGATTTGAGATCTAGGGTAACTTGCTTCCCAAGTTATCTCGAAATCCCAAGATGAAGAGTCGGGATGCAACTTCCAGAAGACTACGCCCAGATGGACGGACCAGGGGAGGCCACGCGCCAAAGCGCGTGGCCATCAGCCACTACTTGGCCGCGGAAACGCGGCCCAAGCCGCGTTTCCGCGGCATTCCTGTCTTATCCCGCTACCAGTTTTCGTGGAGGAGTCGTTCTGGGACTCTACTTCCTTCTGCACCTATAAATACCCCTGCAGACGCAACAGAAAGGGCGTACAGAAAATACAGAGCTAAAAGCTAGGGTTTCTCTTAGGCTAGCTTGTAATTTAGGATAGGTTTTTATTTTCTTTTGTAATTTTTGTAACTGAGAGGAGAGGATGCTTTCATGGAGGAAGGAGTTCATACTTGTACTGAGGTGACATCGGTGTAAGTCTTACTTTTCCTCCATTGTTAATAAAATCTGCTCAAAGTTTGTCATTATTTCTATTCTTGTTTTGTTTCTTTTATTCATGTTTTATCCTTGTTTTCATCTTCTATTCATGTTGTATTGTTTCTCTCTCTGATGACTTGCATACCATGAGATCCGATAGCTTCGAGACTGCCTAGCCGAAGAAGTGCCCTTGATGGCCTATGGAGATGAACAAGCCTTCTCTTGCTAGTCTTTTCTTTTCGTAGTATAGATCGCGAAGGTGGAAAATCCTATACGCCATACTTGAATGCCTTCCAAGACAAGGTAAGTCGTTGCAACAGAGCAAAAGTAAGCAGGGCAGAAGAGGTAGGTATGTGTTTAATTTTCTTTCTTTTATTTCTTTAGTATAGATCACCACATCTTCCACATCTTTCCAATTTCTTTCCCGACTCATTGTAAATACCATTGTAACTAACAAAATAAATAAAAAAAGAGATAACTTACTTAAACGCTTCCATCGCTAGTCCCTCCCTGAGGATCACGACCCGCATAGCCATTGCTACCGCGGATTAGAATTGAGCATCTTGCACATCTTTATTTCTCAATTTAAAATACTTTATTTTATGTGCAGGTGAAATCTCAATCAAAATTTTGGCGCCGTTGCCGGGAAGGAACGGCACAATTTTCTCAAATCTAACTTTTTTATTTCTTTCTGTTTGCAGGTTCAGAAAACAGGAAAACTAAACAGCAGTAAGGACACATAGCAACTCTGTGCCTCTGCCCTCGAAGGCAGAGCACCAGAGCCTACTTCAGAGCCGCGGGTCCGCGGCAAAAGCCGCGTTTCCGCGGCCTGAGTAGTTCACTACTCATACATTTTTCTGCAGGTTGCTAAAAATTGCAAATACTGCTTACTGCTGTGATATATTTTCTCTGTGATCATTCTGCAACTGCCAACTAACAACAGTAACCCATTCGTTGATAATAAAATTTTTTTTTTAGACTCTTGCATCTAGGGCACGTGTCTATTTTTAATTTTTTTAATTCTGTTGAAGAGTGCTGGCGGCGACAAGGTACGTTTACATAGCATATAGATTAGAAAACACTCTTGGCTAATTTACTGCTTTCTTGAGTGATTACTTTTCTACTGCTTTACACGTACACAAAAATATCTTAAGGGCATAACCCATTAACAAGATAAGGTGGGGATTTCATCACCCTCCCTTGGCCCACAAATCATATCCGTCACACTCACAACCCTAACCTTAAGTAAAATTTGACTAGACGTTGGCCCTTGGTTAACTTGGACTCAATAGGAGATTGACCGAAGGAGGAAAGTTGTTCGAAATTAACTCTTGCTAAATCGGTGTCTAGGCAGGGGATTGAGGGCCGAAAGCCCGAAGAATGGTGGTTATTTAATTAAGGAACGTCTCTGATGGAAAACCTCCCACCGGTCTTGCCACCTACCTGGCCGATTAACTTGTGGTTAAGGTCAACAATAGACCTCCTAAGGACAGTCTAAAGTTAGGAGTCGTCTAAGTCAAGGATTACCCTAGAATAGGATTTTTGTTTGTTTTTCTCTTTATTGATTGATTGGGTGAACTTGTTTGCTAATTGTGCATGTCCGCTTGGTCGAGAGACCCACTTACATCCAGGCTAACTAGAACTAGTTCACCACCCGAGCAAAAGCCCGACTCACACATGGCACAACCACCGTCACTCCAAGATAGGTTCTATCCTATTAGAACCTCTCTTCCTTCTTGCATCAAGCTTACTGATGAAGGTGTTGACCAATTTGAGCTCAAGCCACAATACATCAACACCCTTCCCAAATATCATGGACTTGAATCCGAGGACGCATACTTCTTCACAAGGGAATTTGAAGAAGTATGTCTCATGATGAAGATACCTCAGTTAGGAAAAGATGCCATCAAACTTAGGTTTGTCCCCTTTGCTTTGAAGGATTTAGCAAAGAAATGGCTCTACAGTCTAGAGGCCGGTTCAATATCTTCTTGGGATAATTTCGTTAAGGCCTTCTTAAAGAAATTTTATCCCGTTCACAAGACTGCACTGATTAGGAAGAACATCCTACAGTTTAAGCAAACAGCCAATGAACCTTTTTGGAAATACTTCGAACGTTTTAAGGACCTCCTTGCCCAATGCCCTCACCATGGGATAGAGAAATGGCGACTTTGCCAAGTTCTATATGATGGATTAGATTATCCAACTAAAACGCTGTTAGAATCCATGTGTCAAGGAGGATTTCTGCAAAAGAATGAAGATGAAGGATGGTTATTGTATGAAGAATTAGCTGATAATACCATCCAATGGGAACCTACTCCGGAAAAATTTAGGACTAATGACCCTACTTCTTCTAAAGGAGGTATCCATTCCATTGAGGCCAACATAGCAACCGATGCTAAGTTAGCTGCTGTTATGCGAAGACTAGAGGCTCTTGAAACTAAAGAACCAGTCTCTGTGAACCAAGTCAGCCCAACACCTTCGGCGGGCTGTACTTATTGTCAAGATATGAACCATGTGTTCGAGGAATGTCCCGTCTTTATCGCGCATCAAAGCTTGCCCGAACATATGAGTGCGGCCTTCACAAGGCCCGCCAACAATCCTTATTCGCCCACCTACAATCCTGGTTGGAGAAATCATCCCAATTTTTCATGGGGCCCAAGCAACAATGATCAAAGTAGGCCCAAATTCTCCAACAATTTCCAAAATCCGCCTTATCAACAAAATTTCCCTAGTCAAAATCCTCCACCGTCTTTCCAAAATTCACAAATGGAGACAAGACTTTCAAATTTGGAAAGAAAGATGGACACTCTAGTTAAAAGTCACGACACGCTGGCTCAAGTCTTAACTAGGATAGAGATCCAATTGAACCAACAAGAGAGACAGAGGGGAACTCTACCGAGTCAGCCATTGCCAAACCCTAGGAATCCTAGGCAAGCCAATGAGGCTCAAGACCAAAACCAATGTAACTTGGTTCATACACTAAGATCAGGGAAACAAGTTGATAATCGCGTATCCATGCCATCGGGCCCATCCCAGTCATCCATTCCATCAGCTCCACTCCTTCTCCCCCCAGCTCCAATGAAACTGAAGTTGAAAAGTCAGCAGTACAGGTGCACCAGCCTATAGCCCCATTTCCAAATAGGCTTAGAAGTAACAACAATGCACATATGGAGAAACTACTAGAGGTGTTCAATCAAGTTAGGCTCAACATCCCACTTCTTGATGCAATCCAACAGGTCCCTAGTTATGCCAAATTCCTCAAGGACATGTGCACCAAGAAAAGAAAGACAAATGTGCCTAAGAAGGTTTTTCTAGCCACTAACATTAGTGAGCTATTGTCCAACCAGATCCCAGTCAAGTACAAGGACCCTGGTTGCCCCACCATCTCTTGCACCATAGGTCGAGCTGAAATCAATCGAGCACTCCTCGATTTAGGAGCTAGCATCAATTTGCTCCCTTTCTCCGTATATCAACAACTTGGATTAGGTGAACTCAACCCAACCCAAGTTACTATTCAGTTGGCTGACCGCTCAATCAAAGTTCCTAAGGGAGAGATCAATGACGTCCTCATACGGGTGGGAGAATTCATTTACCCAGTCGATTTCATTGTTTTAGAGACACACCCTGTGCCTAATCCTAGGTCCCAAACTCCCGTCATCTTAGGAAGACCGTTCCTAGCAACCGCAAATGCAATCATAAATTGTAGAAACGGATCCATGAGATTGACTTTTGGGGATATGACCAAGGAAGTCAATGTTTTCAACCTAGGTAAGCATCCCTATGATGTGACCGACCAACCCTTTGGGGTTAACTTCAATGAGAACATGACGAGTGAGCACAATGAGGAGATCACACTAGAGTCAGAGGAAGAGGAAGACTTAGAATCAAGTGATCTCAACCTTGATGAGATCGAATGGGCAGCAAATCCTAGTTCTATAGAGATGGAAAAGTCAAGCGTAACACCTCCACTCATCGAGCCACATCCTTCTTTGGAGTTAAAGGCCTTGCCTAAACATCTTAAGTACGCCTACCTAGGTGAACAAGAGACGTTACCGGTCATAGTTGCATCCAATTTGACTAATAGGCAAGAGGAAGACCTATTGGCAACCCTTAGGAGACATAGGGAAGCCATTGGCTGGACTATGGCAGATATCAAGGGACTGAGCCCTACGATAGTCCAGCATCGTATTCATCTAGAGGAAGGGGTTAAACCGAAGAGGGATCCGCAGCGTAGGTTAAACCCACTTATGCAGGAGGCTGTACACGCCGAAATAGTGAAACTGTTAGATAATGGGATCATTTATCCCATTTCCGATAGCGAATGGGTTAGCCCAATGCATGTGGTCCCTAAGAAGTCTAGCTTTACTGTGGTAGAAAACGACAAGCATGAGTTAGTGCAAACACGATTGCCTACTAAGGTTCGAGTATGCATAGACTATCGCAAGTTGAACGCCGCCACTAGGAAAGATCATTTTCCTCTCCCATTTATCGACCAAATGCTGGAACGATTAGCCGGTCATGAGTATTACTGTTTCTTGGACGATTATTCAGGGTATAACCAAATCCCTATAGCCCCGGAGGACCAAGAAAAGACAACGTTTACGTGCCCATTTGGGACATTTGCCTACCGTCGAATGCCTTTCGGCCTATGTAATGCCCCCGCCACATTCCAACGTTGTATGTTAAGCCTGTTTTCTGATATGGTCGAGCGTTTTTTTAGAGATTTTCATGGACGACTTCTCCGTCTATGGAAACTCATTTGACCATTGTCTCCATCACTTGGAGCTAGTACTGAGTAGTTGCACCGAAAAGAACTTGACCCTCAATTGGGAAAAGTGCCACTTCATGGTGCAGCATGGGATTGTCCTAGGTCATGAGATATCTAGGGAAGGGATCAAAGTGGACAAGGCTAAGGTGGATATCATAGCCAAACTTCCAATTCCACGATGTGTGAAGGACATTCGGTCTTTCTTAGGACATGTTGGGTTTTATCGTAGGTTCATTAAGGATTTTAGCAAAATTGCTAGACCCCTTACAAACCTTCTAGCTAAAGACGTGCCCTTCATATTTGACGATAGGTGCAATAGTGCTTGGGAAAAGTTGAAAGTGGAACTTATTTCTGCACCTATCATCTCACCTCCGGACTGGTCCAAGCCTTTTGAGATCATGTGCGATGCCTCAGATTTTGCGATAGGTGCTGTCTTAGGACAGCGTAAGGATAGCAAGCAGCACGTGATCTATTATTCGAGTAGGACGCTCAATGACGCCCAAATGAACTATACTACAACCGAGAAGGAATTCTTGGCAGTAGTGTTCGCTTTGGAGAAATTCTGCCCATACCTACTTGGGACCAAGACCACGATTTTCACCGACCATTCTGCACTTCGATACCTTATGCTAAAAAAGGATGCGAAGGCCCGACTCATTCGTTGGATCCTCCTCCTTCAAGAATTTGATCTTGAAATTCGAGATAAAAAAGGTGTTGAAAATGTTGTCGCAGACCATCTCTCTCGCGTGCCTAATGCACCCTCCGACGAACTGCCCATCAATGACAATTTTCCCGATGAACAACTTCTAGCCATCTCTAAGGAACCATGGTTTGCTGACATAGTAAATTACTTAGTCACAAACCAAACACCACCTAATTGGTCAAAACAGGATAGATACCGGTTCTTGTCTCAAGTCCGGTATTACATATGGGAAGATCCATACCTTTTTAAATATTGTAGCGACCAAATTATTAGGAGATGTGTCCCCGATGAGGAGTCTAGAAGCGTTCTAGCCTTTTGTCATGAGTTCGCTTGCGGTGGACACTTTGGTCCCCGAAAACTGCCGAAAAGATTCTGCAAAGTGGCTTTTATTGGCCAACTGTGTTCAAAGACGCATTCGAGTATTGCAAAACTTGCACAAGATGTCAAATGATAGGAAGAATTTTCAAACGAAATATGATGCCCCTAAATCCAATTCTAGAAGTAGAACTTTTCGATGTCTGGGGCATTGATTTTATGGGACCCTTCCCTAATTCGTTTGGGCACCAATACATCTTGTTGGTCGTAGACTACGTATCAAAATGGGTTGAAGCCGTTCCTTGCAAGACAAATGACAACAAAGTTGTTGTCAAATTCTTGAAAGAAAATATCATCTCGCGCTTTGGAACCCCTCGTGCCATTATTAGTGACAATGGTACGCATTTTTGCAATAGAACTTTTGAGGCTCTTATGCAAAAATACGCCATAACTCACAAGTTGTCTACGCCCTACCATCCTCAAACTAGCGGACAGGTAGAAGTTTCCAATAGGCAAGTCAAGCTTATCTTGGAGAAAACCGTAAATCAGAATAGGAAGGACTGGTCCACCAAACTGGTGGATGCCCTATGGGCATATAGGAGTGCCTTTAAGACGATTCTAAGAATGTCTCCCTACAGACTAGTTTTTAGAAAGGCTTGCCACCTTCCTGTTGAGCTAGAGCACCGGGCCCTATGGGCAATTAAGCAGCTAAATCTCGATCTAGATAAGGCCGGTGAGCTTCGAAAATTGCAAATTTCTGAACTAGAGGAATTGAGGAACGAAGCATACGACAATGCGAAAATTGCGAAGGATAGGGTTAAGGTCTTTCATGATAAGTTCATCACGAGAAAAACTTTTGTCCAAGGACAAAAAGTGTTACTCTATAACTCTAGACTTCATCTTTTTCCCGGCAAGTTAAAATCAAGATGGACAGGGCCGTTCATTGTTAAGACCGTGTTTCCACACGGAGCGATAGAGATCTACGATCCAAAAAATGGCATTACATTCAAGGTAAATGGTCAACGTCTTAAAATCTTTTTGGAATCAGTTCCGGAAGTGAATGCAGCCATGGGTCTTTTTGACCCACTGTATCGGTAACTATATCTTTCTGCCAATTCATGCATCCATGCATTTCATTCATACATTAGGGACAATGCATGAAATAAGTGCGGGGGAAGGGTATGTAATATATTAAAAAAAAATTTGTTTATTCTTTTTCTCTTTAGTTATTCTAACATAATAAAAAAAATAAAAATAAAAAAATAAAAAAATTTATAAAAAGGACAATATTTTGACTTATCTTTTGAAAGAAACCTAAGTTAGTTTTAAGAATTAGGAAAATAATGATTAGGATTTCTAAAAACTTGGTCAAAATAAATAAATTGTTGAATTTTTAGGTATAGGAGGAGAAATTGAATAAGTAATTAGTCTTGATTTTTACCTTAATAAAATGTGCATACCTAATGCATATTTAGGATTCTAAGACAAAGACCCTTGTGCCTCATATATATAAAAAAAAAAAATAAATCACTAATTAAGCTGGATACATGTGCCTCAAGAAGCATAAGTATTCACGCCTAAAGGTGATTTTATAAAATAAAGTCCTTGGTTTTGTGGCCTAGTCACTCGAATTTGAGTCCGTGGGGGTGTTTTCTCACCCGGTGCCCTAAAACCAATCAGTTTGAGAGTCACCGACTTTAAGTTCGCTACATGGGTGGATTAGAAAGTCTAAGAAAACTAAGAAATATAATATATGTATTAACACATCTAATAGTCAATTAGTTAGGTATGAGGGCCTCAAGAAGCCTTGATACTTACACGAAAGAAAATTAGATGAGTTATAAATGTAAAAAAAAAAATTATATTAACACATCTAATAGTCAATTAGTTAGGTATGAGGGCCTCAAGAAGCCTTGATACTTACACGAAAGAAAATTAGATGAGTTATAAAAAAATAATAATAATAATAAAGAGGCATAAGAGTCCAAGTTAAAGAATTCTTAGATTCACAAGGATGCGTATGACTTTTTGGTAACGAAAAAGACTATACAAACATTCAATTTTGATCCTTACCTAAAATGAATAACAATTGACTTTATTAAGACTAAGTTTAAGAATGAATAAAAATGATAATCCTAAAACTTATAGACTACTTAGTCTCTTCAAATATATTTCAAATATTTTCCTTTTTATGGATTTTGTGGGTGTAATCCGCTGAAAACCCTCACGAGACAACACTCGTCCTTTAGGGTAACCTAGGGGTTTAACGGCTTGTTGCACATGCTAAGTGCAACCGTGATTCCTACGAAAGTGAGTTAGCTAGTTTAGTTTTTTTTTTTTCTTTTTAATTTTTACTCGAGGACGAGCAAAAAGATAAGTGTGGGGGTGTGATTGGTAGTGAAAAGTGCATTTTTATCATTTCATTTACCATCATATTTTCATATTTATTCATATAATCATGCACAATTAACTAATATTTTATTATTTATTGTGTGCAGGCCTTGAGAAATAAAAATAAAGGAATAAAGCCTTAAAAGAAGCCCAAAAGCCCATGTTTAAAGCCCAATGTAAAAGTTGCAATTAACAATTGTCAAAATTGCAATTACTAAGGGCAATTGTTGCAAATACCAAAAGAAGAGGGAAGGATAGACTTCTATTCAACCCTAAATACTTGCAGGATGAGGATAAAAGCCAAAGAAAGAGAGTGCAAAGATAATAAATTCGTTAAAAGATATGGGAAGATTTGAGATCTAGGGTAACTTGCTTCCCAAGTTATCTCGAAATCCCAAGATGAAGAGTCGGGATGCAACTTCCAGAAGACTACGCCCAGATGGACGGACCAGGGGAGGCCACGCGCCAAAGCGCGTGGCCATCAACCACTACTTGGCCGGGCGGCATTCCTGTCTTATCCCGCTACCAGTTTTCGTGGAGGAGTCGTTCTGGGACTCTACTTCCTTCTGCACCTATAAATACCCCTGCAGACGCAACAGAAAGGGCGTACAGAAAATACAGAGCTAAAAGTTAGGGTTTTTCTTAGGCTAACTTGTAATTTAGGATAGGTTTTTATTTTCTTTTGTAATTTTTGTAACTGAGAGGAGAGGATGCTTTCATGGAGGAAGGAGTTCATACTTGTACTGAGGTGACATCGGTGTAAGTCTTACTTTTCCTCCATTGTTAATAAAATCTGCTCAAAGTTTGTCTTTATTTCTATTCTTGTTTTGTTTCTTTTATTCATGTTTTATCCTTGTTTTCATCTTCTATTCTTGTTGTATTGTTTCTCTCTCTGATGACATGCATACCATGAGATCCGATAGCTTCGAGACTGCCTAGCCGAAGAAGTGCCCTTGATGGCCTATGGAGATGAACAAGCTTTCTCTTGCTAGTCTTTTCTTTTCGTAGTGTAGATCGCGAAGGTGAAAAATCCTATACGCCATACTTGAATGCCTTCCAAGACAAGGTAAGTCGTTGCAACAGAGCAAAAGTAAGCAGGGCAGAAGAGGTAGGCATGTGTTTAATTTTCTTTCTTTTATTTCTTTAATATAGATCACCACATCTTCCACATCTTTCCAATTTCTTTCCCGACTCATTGTAAATACCATTGTAACTAACAAAATAAATAAAAAAAGAGATAACTTACTTAAACGCTTCCATCGCTAGTCCCTCCCTGAGGATCACGACCCGCATAGCCATTGCTACCGCGGATTAGAATTGAGCACCTTGCACATCTTTATTTCTCAATCTAAAATACTTTATTTTATGTGCAGGTGAAATCTCAATCAGAAGGACATGACTCTGTGGAAAGATAAACACAACCCCCACGCCGGCAATGATCCTGCCTTTAGGGCCTATTCGTGATGCTCCATCGAAGAACATCTGCCAAACTTCATCCTCTGAGGTTACATTGGACTCGAAGACTTCATCTGGAATATCTTCATGAAGTTTTGAGTGCTCCGGAACTGGATGAGCAGCCAAGAACTCTGCAAGGGCCTGGCCTTTAACCGCCTTCTGAGGGATAAAGATCATGTCGTATTGAGACAAAAGAAGCGCCAATTTAGCTAATCTTGAATTCAATGATCCTGACTTCGTCATGAGAAGACGCAAAGGATTCACTCTGGAAATGACATGTATGACTTGGCCGACCAAATAATGTCGTGTCTTCTGAACGGCAAAGACAAGAGCTAAGCACTCCTTCTCAATAGGATTATAGCGAGATTTCGCCCCTATCAGAGTCCTGCTCAGATAATAAATAGCCTGTTCGTGACCATTGTCGTCTTTTTGAGCAAGCAGGGCACCAAAAGAATGGTCCATAGCTTTCACATAGAGTAAGAATGGTTTCCCTGATGTGGGAGCCACTAAGACTGGAGGTTTTGTAAGATATTTCTTGATATCCTCATAAGCTTCTTGACAAGATTGATCCCATACAAAGGAAGCACCCTTTTTCATAAGTCGAGTGAACGGTTGACAGCGGCCTGAGAGATTTGCGATGAATCTTCTGATATAAGCCAGTCTACCTGCAAGCCTCTAAGCTCTTTGAGATTCCTCGGTGGCTGCATGCTCTGAATGGCTTTGACTTTGTCGGGTCAAGATGAATTCTTTTGATGTAATGATAAACCCAAGGAATTTGCCACTCGAAACTCCCAAGAAGGATTTTGTCGGATTCATCTTCAGCCGATGAGCCCGCATTATGTCGAACATCATTCTCAAGTCATGAAAATGGTCATTCTTATTGCGGCTTTTGACAGCAATGTCGTCGACATAGCATTCTACCATTTTTCGGAGATGATCGCGGAAGATTGTACTCATTGCCCGCTGATAGGTTGCTCCGGCGTTCTTCAGCCCGAAGGGCATCACAGTGTAGCAATATACCCCCAATGGTGTTCTGAACGAAGTATGCTTCTCATCGTCGGGATACATCTTAATCTGATTGTACCCTGAAAAGCCGTCCATAAAAGACATTCTTTCGAATCCACAAGTGTTGTCAATCATGACATCGGTGATGGGCAGTGGGAATTCGTCTTTTAGAACAAGCTGTATTGAGATCGCGGTAGTCGATGCAGATCTGAATTTTCCCGTTCTTCTTGAGGACGGGTACGATATTAGCAACCCAATCTGGATGTTGTTCCTCCCGTATGAAGCCACATGCAATGAGCTTATGAACTTCGGCTTCAATAGCCTCCATAATGTTCGGGCGAAACCGACGTTGTTGCTGCTTGACTGGCTTGGCGTCAGGTTTGATATTTAGACGATGCATGGCTACTTGTGGATCAAGTCCAGGCATGTCTTTGTAGTTCCATGCGAAGACGTCTATATACTCCTTTACGAGTATTATTAATTCTTCTTTTTCCATAAGTGATAAGCTTTCACTTATAAAGATGGGTTTAGGGTGATCTTGACTACCCAAGTTGACCTGCACCACCTTGTCTTCAGTAGGTGGTTCGCGCAGTTTGAATCGCTTTTCCCATTGGAGATCTAACATGGTTCCGCTTCAGTAGCTTCCGCTGGCTCCAATTGACTGCTTGAAGTCATATTAACGGTGAGATTCTCGAACATCATTCCCACACTGACATCTGAGTCCCACTCGGAGGAAGAGGCAGAATGTGAAGGAATCGATTCGCCATCCCTGAATTGAACCGTTGCTTGTGGTGTGGGTGTAACGTATTCCAACCCCATGCGTGTGTTATCATAGTAACTTGCAGGTTTCCCTTTTGGCACAAAGTTACGCAGCAAACTACGCCTTCCTTTTCGAAATTCAGGCCCTCTCCACGCTTTAGGTTGTACCCTATTTTCTTCATCATATGGCGTGCTGATCGCGCGTAATGGAAAAATTGTGGGGTGTCTGAGTCTGAACTTGAATCTGTGGCTGTGGACCCTCGTGGTTGGGCTCTACCGAAAATTATCGGTGACTGACCTTCTTTGGATGGAGGGATCACTAAAACGGCCCCTTCTACAGATTCCATGAGTGTACTGGACGCGCTTGGTTTAAGTAAAGGGGTGTGCAGAGAGCTATCAGTAATGGATTCAAACAACCCAACACTCACAGGATAATCAAAGGAAATATTATCATTAATTACCCATTCGCCCTCATCTTCAGAAGGAGCGTTATATTGGGGATTGTTAAGACATGCTATAATCGGTTCACCAATCAAAATGGCTGGCATGTCTGCTTCAAATTCTGAATCCGCCTCATTGCCACTATCATCATCGTCCGGCAATGATTCTTTTGATGTTTCACCGGTCTCTTGATACAGGAGAGCGTCAGTGAAGTAATTTTCACCCCTTTGAATGGTTGCTTCTCAGCGAAGACAGTTCGTATTGTTGCATCGTCTTCAACATATTTGAAGCACTGGTGCAGAGTGGAGGGAACGATCCAGTTGGCGTGGATCCACGGACGTCCTAGTAGCAAGTTGTATGACGTGTCAGCGTCAATGACATAGCACGTCACTTCAGACTTCAGGCTCCCGATTCGGCAACGGAGTCGAATTTTCCCAAGTGGATGACTACTCCCGGCATTAAAATCGTATATTGTAGTAGTGGTTGCGGACAACCTGTATAGTGGTATACCGAGGAAGTAGAGGAGCCTTTTGGGGATGATACTGAGTGCAGACCCCGGATCAACCTGTACCCTTTCAATGCATGTTGAACCGATGTATCCGGTGTAGTACAGAGGTCGATCATGCTTGTTATCCTTGAGAAGCATATCTTCCGCTGTGAAGGTAATAGCGGGTATCTTTGACTGTACATGATGGCATTCAGGGCAAAAAAACTGAGCGTCATCTTTAGGGATTTCTGACATATACGTCAGGAATGATTCTGAATCAGCCAGCGCATCTCTAAGTGCTTCTCTTGTCTCTTTTGAGAGACGAATGAGCTCGTATATAGTAATACGAGCGGGGATATTAGCCAGCTGGGCCAATATGTCAAAACGAAAGGGCGTGTTTTGCCCTGGGGCTGAAGGCTTCTTTAGGACATGGTCGAACCGGACTTCCTTAGGCTTCTCCTTTCCCTTGGTTGGAACCGAAGTAGATGCTGGTACTTGTACTGATGTCGTTTGTTGTTGTGTCTCGTCAGTAGTTTTCTCATACTATTTTAAGTATGATTTTCCGGATCGAGTACCCGTCGGGTGAGGGACATCGGCCTGCATCGTGCAAGCGTGCTTTTCCCCTTCAGAATCGCTGAGAGAAGTTGATATAAGATTATCATCGTCTGGCAAGATGGAGATGACATTGCAAGATTTGCCCTTCGACTTGGACTTCTTTGAATCCCATTGTTCGTCTTGGACAAGGTCTGGGTGTATCCACATAATTTCCCCTGTCTCCAGTGTCAAGGGAACAAGACCCTTATTATCTTGAGTTTTAACTGCAGAATGTGTGACTTCCAGCCGCGGCACAGGGACTGGATAAGTCCCGTCAGGAACTGTGACTTTGAGGTTTTGCCGAACTCGAGGGTCACCATATTTGCAGTGACTTTCTTTTGTTATGACTTTAGTGTCAGGACTCCGGCGTCGATCAAAGCTTGAATTCTGTCCTTGAGGACAAAATACTTGTCGGTAGGATGGTGAATCATCCTGTGGAAGAGACAGTATTTGGGATCATTCGTGTGTCCTATTTCATTGGGACGTCGGGCATCCGGCAGCTTCAATTTATTCCCTTTGTGGAGTAAATGGAATATTGTGGCCACCTGATCGTCTTTGAAGGAGTATTGTTTCGGAGGAAACTTGGACTCCTGATTATTGAAGCCGCCCTTCTTGGCCTTCGACTGCACATCCCCTGACAATTCTACGAACATAGTCTCCTTCCCTTTGGCTTGAGAAGACTTCGCCATGTCGCTACGTCCTTTATTATTCATACCCCATTTGCCTTTAGGGGTGGATGGTTCGAACTTTTTAGCCGACTTTTCGGCTATCTCGGCTTGTCGACCAGTTCTTTCCAGGTATGGGCTTTGACAGCCCCCATGCGAACCTCTACTTGGTCTAAGAAGTTGTGCCTGCACATCTGTAAGAGCATGGGTAATGGCATCCCTGCTGGGCACATCAAAGACAAGTTTCTGAACCGCTCAATGTAGTCACAGACAGATTCGCCCTTCTTCTGCACGGTGGAGAGGAACTTATCCATGGTTACCTCGGTATCGTCCTCATAGAAACGAGAAAGGAATCGGGTTTCCTGGTCGATCCAGGAATTGACGGAACCCGGAGGGAGACTTCGGAACCAGTCAAATGCTACCCCCCCTTTAAGGTGCCAATGAACAGCCTAGCCATGATAGCATCATTGTCTATAACATTACCGGTCTGAGACCGGAAATAGTAGATGTGCTGGTTTGGCGAGCTCTTGCCATCGTACGTATGTAACGTTGGTGGTTTGAACTTTGGTGGGTATGGCACTGAATCCCACTCCAGCGGGTAAGGACGGACTGCCCCTACTTTCTTTAATTCATCCCTCTGAGTTAGGGATGCGATTTGAGCTTGGATGCCTTTAAGGACTTCAGCGTCCAAAGAAGAACCCTCCTTCGACTTCTCCATCCTTTGCTGTTCATTACTAAGATGTTCTTCCTCATCATGGTTACTCCCGGTGTCATTATTATTCCAGTTATTGAGGAGTTGAGCGAGCATCTGTTGGATGTTGTCCAAAGCTTCTTGCTGGGTCTTGGAAGTTTGCTCCTGAGCTTCCAAACGCCGACGAAGGTCATCATTACCATTATCAGCCATGTTTACTGATACTCTGTCTGTTCGCACTGAGCTGACTGTCGCCGAAGAGGCATACCCACTGTCTTCATCCTCTTCATCAGACCATTGGACTGATCCTCTCCTTGGTTCTGGTGAGGCTACTGCAGTTGAGGAAGATGGCTGTTCATAACTGTAGGATATTGCAACCCTAGATCTAGTTTTGCGGAAGACACCTTCTTCATGTACCAAGACTTCGCCCAAGTCTGAGCTATAATCTGGATCTGGGGAGCCGTAGAGAGTGTCGTAGGACGCTCGTCTACCCCTGTGTAGCTCTCGTCCTCTTCCGGTCATGTTAACGGATGCAGAGGGTAAATCTCGCGATATGCTCCTTTTACGATATTTCACCGGAGCTTGCACCGACAGTCGATCAAAAACTGATCGTCAGCCTGGAGGAGTGGCGGAGATTGGTCCTAGCCGGCAATGGACCGAGTGGACTGTCACCAACTGACATCCCACTTGTTGACAACAGGAGGAAGAAGTTTGGAAAGGTTCTGACTTCCGTTTACTTGTCAAGAATTCCCGCAAGTCAGACCCAGGTGGGCCTAAAACGATTGAGCGCAGAGGCTCTGTTGGATTGCGCATAGGACGATGTCCTGCTCCTTTTTTCATCGCAGAGGGGATTAGCACTAAATAGTGTTTTAGCTCTAGCTTCGCGGCTAAGAACCTTGGGAATGTCCTTTGGTGTTGAAGCTGCATAAGCACCGCTGTCAACACTTAGGGACAATCCTTTAGCTCCGCTACAAAGCGCGAGCTTTGCGCTTGATGGACTGGGGAGCGAAGCATGCTGTGGTGCTTTATCCGCTATGTTACTGCGAACATGATTAGCCTTAGATAGTGTTTTGGCTCTAAATTCGTGGCTAAAAGCTTTGAAAATGCCTTTGGGCGCTGAAGCTGCATAAGCACCGCTATCAGCACTTAGGGACAATCCCTTAGCTTTGCTGCGAGGAGCGAGCTTAGTACTTGAAGAACTGGGGAACGAAGCATGCTGTGGTGCTTTGGTTCCAGCTTCGCGGCTATGAACATCATGCGTACCCTGAGGTACAGTAGCTTCGCTCATGAGAACGAGGCTGGCGCGAGGAGTTACTGCTCTTGAATTGGGCGAAGGTATGATCGCCGTTGTGACTTCGCGGCCAGCAGCCTCGTTGGAGGAGGCAGACATCTTGCCTTTTTCTTCGTAAGAGAGACGCACTTGTGGCGTAGCTACGCCTGAGGCTTTATACAGAGTCTTCTGCTTTGGCCTCCACATCTGCTTTGACAAAGGAGACCTAGGTTCGCAGGGAACCTGACTAGCCACACGCGAGGCTGAGGGGTGTCGGCAGAATTCTGCTTCTGGTTTCTGTTCTGAGGCCTTGGCCATGGAGACCTTTCTATGCTTCTGTGCATGAAGTATTAGACCACCCCCAGAGAGGACTTCTTCAAATTTTCCTTGGTCGAAGTGAACGACCAGGTTCTCAAAAGTGATAGGCTTGCACTGCGGGCCTGCTTCCTTGTTGCGCCAGAGGACCGCAGTAGGATCGCAAAGAGCCTCATCTGTCTCTGCGGAGACTTGCTTTGAAGACTTAGCTAGAGGGGCTCTAGCCGCACCGGCTTCCTTGAATTCAGAGATAGACCCGAAGGTCTGTTCGTCGCATTGCGACACTTGATTCTCAACAGTGGAGAAATCGGTCCCCAGCGGAGTCGCCATCTTATTTTCCATTGATTTTGCAAAGGGAAAAACTTACAAAAAAGTGTCGAGGAGCTAAATTACAAGTAACACAAAAGATTACAAGTAGATCTCCTCTGAGATTCTGGAGAAGTGTGCCGATAGGAGTCTGGTCAGCGCGCGACCACTTTGTCCCTTTGACGATGCGATTGATGGGATTCCCTTCTCGCCTGGTTCGGGAAATCGGAGAACAGAAGGTTGGTAGAACCCTCTTATTACTTCTCAAACTGCCTTCACTTGGGAATTCCTTCTCGCCTGGTTCCAGAAATTTCTTGAAAGGAAGGAAGGTATTAGGATATCAGCACCCTGATTAGAGAAGTAGTTCTCTGAATTCTCTGAATTCTTGGAGGCTAGAGAATAGACTCTGTTTAGCCATCTCTCTCTCTGTTTTTTAGCCTCTTCTCCTCGTGCGTCTTCTCTCTCTTGTACCCCTGGTGGGCTATTTATAAGGAGAGCAGGGGTATAATTGTCCCTTAAAAATCTGGAAACAGATTGAGTCAATCTGTTTAAATCTAAAAAGTAGCCTTGCTGCGAGGTTAGAATCAGCTTCTGCGAAGCTAGGAATAGTAGGTAGGTCGGTCTCCTGATCTGTTTTGATTCTTTCCATATAATTGGAAGATCTCCCCTGATCCTCTTACTCATTTTAGGAGAGTCAAGAGATTATGGCAAACAACTACCAAATTTGATCTCAGATTTGATCTCGATTAGATTTGATCTTGATCCTGAATAGATTTGATCTCATCTGGAGATTTAATTGGTCAAAGGTTGACCATAATAGACCTGCAGCGGAGCTACCGCGTCGAACTCATAGCGGGGCTGGAAGAAGCATCTGGCGAAGTTAGAAGAAAGCTCTTCAGCGGAGTTGGATAATCATCTGTGGCGAAGCTACCGACCATCTGCGCGGTTGCGTGTGGCTTCAAGCGAAGCTAACTCTCTGCGGAGTTAACTTGAGCAACTCAGGCGAAGCTGTAAGTTAGCTCACTGATAGAGCTTTAAATAGCTTCAAGACGAAGTTGAATAAACTTAGCCTCTCAGGTGAGGCTATCCCCTTGGGCTCATGTGATGCTAAGAGTTGAGCTTAACCTAGCATCTTCGACCTGCTTAGGTCTCTTCAGAGACAATCTGGGCTCACTGTCTGCTTCACTGGATCAGTAGAGTCCAAATTGCTGCTTTGTCCCTCGGAGATGGGTACAGAACTGGTCGTCAGCTTGTCTGTCACTTGTCTTTTATAAATGTCAACAAGTTTAGACATTGTTCAGGCCAGTAAGAATCTTGTCTTTTTTAAAGTGTCAACAACCTTACGCACCTTTTGGTCGTTGTCGATTTCATCACCTAGTGAAGAAGAGCATTTGTGATTTTAATAAACTTAGTAATCATATCATCAATAGATTCATTTTCTTGCATTTAAAACTTTCATATTGAGAACGCAAGAGATCAATTTTAGCTCTCTTGACTTGTGATGTTCCCTCATGAGTGACCAATAAGTGTTGCCAAATCTCATAGGCGAATTTGTAATGGATAACCCGTGTTAAGTCATCCTCATTTGAAGCTGAAAGCAAGGCATTTTGAGCCTTTGAGTTTGCCTCAAATTCCAAGGAGGTAAGGTCGGACCAAGTGTCCTCTCACCTTGGGGTGCACTATAGGGCTTAGTCAAAGACTTAGCAACTCGGCTACCTAGATATTGCAAAAATATGTTCATCCTAACTTCCCATATGAGAAAGTTGAGTCCACCAAATATAGGAGGGGACTTAATGTTATCGGCCATCTTTACTAGTGTATGAATGAAGATATAAAAATAGTGATTAGCAAATTATAGGATCTCTCTAAGGATGTGAAGCCAAAAACTAGAGTCCTGGCTCTGATACCAATTGAAATTACACCTAGAGGGGGGTGAATATGTGTAGTGCTAATCAATAAACAAATACCACAATTTAAAAATGAGATGATGCAACATCACTCAAAGCAAGATTCCGAATACCCCGTGACGGGCTCTGAACTTCTTCCTCGTGATTCCTCTAACTAAGAGTTTGAGGTGCACAATGCAATCTTGTTGTAAGAGTATAGATCGACAATATGAAAATGAATGAATAGAAAGAGAAAGGCACAAGTAAACCAATCGCAAACAAAGAGATTTGTTTCGAGGTTCGAGCACCCAGCTCTACGTCCCCGCCTTCACCCAGAAGGATTTCCGATCCACTATAATTTTCATAAAGGATAACTCCTCAATCACACTCCTCTAGTCCAGAGGTAGTGTAGCCACAAGTATAATAATCACTTAGTGATCAAAAGACCACAAACTCTCTTTTACAACCTCTTATAGAGTGGAATATGATTTTTGGCTCATGAAGTAAAGTGAGAGAAAATTTCAGTAGTAAAGACACTTGAAAAACTAACTGAAAACTTTTGCAATTGAAAGAACTTTGAAAATGAAAGCAAGTAAACTTTTCTTCTCTTTTGAAAAACTTGAAACTTGGATATTTTTCTTATGAAAAAACCAATGACCTCTATTTATAGGGAATGGATAAATACCATTCATAATTGATTCTAGATCATTAGGGGTGAGTCTAGCCGCTAGGAAACCAGAAATAGCCGTTGGAAACACTAGAAAACAAAACATATCCAAAATATAGCCGTTGGGACAATCTGGACAACTGTCGGTCGACCGGCCGGTCGACCGGCAAGCCATTTGGCAAAGAGTCGTTAGCTCCGGTCGACTGCCCGGTCGACCGCAAGCTATTTTTAAAACATAATAATGAATTGTCGGTCGACCGGCCCGGTCGACCGGCAAAACCTGAGCGTAAGGGTCATGCAGTCGGTCGACCGGCAGACGTGCATAGACGTGCATGCCCAAAACCAAAAGCCCGATCGACTGACCGGTCGACCGTTCTGGCCTGGAACAAAACCGGTCGACCGGACTAGTCGACCGTAAAGGCCTGAAATAGATAAAAAAAATAGATTTTTGATTTTTGAAGTATTTTTGAAATATTTTTAAAAGGTTTGAGGGTTATGTAGGATGTTATAGAGGATAAGATACATGTTTTAAACTGGATATAAAAATTTGAAAAATTATAAACATGTATATTAATCAAAACATGCACAGAAACTAACTAACTAAAAAACTTGTATTTTGAAAAGTATATTTGTGTGTGTGTGTTTTCTTGAGCACAACTATCATATCCTTACTCTTTAACAAACTAATTCTTATAATGATTCTAGGTGATTACAAGATCTTCAATAAGGGCTTATCCAAATGCATCGTTGAATAACTTGAATTCTTGATCCCGTATTGAGTGAACACCGCCTTCCTTTAGGGAAGAAAACATCTTGAATCCTTAGAACCCTGAAACAATCTTAAACACTTAAACATGATTAGTACAAATAACATATATGTTTTGTAATCATTAAAACTCTAAAACCGGGTGATTGTACCCTTGGGCCAACAATAAGGAGTTAGAGATAGTTACCAAAACTATTAGGACTAATTTCTAGGTCTCCAAAATATGGTGGTCCTCCCACCGAACATTCTTGAAGGTGATGCATCCAAAGTAGTGTCCATTAAGCTCAAACGCATCCACCATCAAGGCACCAATACCCTCACGTCAAGTGAGAGCCTACACCTACATCAAATACAATAGGGGTAGATTTTGGTACCCATACCTTATTGGGTCCATGGGGGTTAGCACATTTCCTAACCCAAACAAATTTGTTTGCAAATTTTGAATTATGTAATCTATCATAACAAAATCTTGCAAGGTGACTCGTACGTCTACAATGTGTACAAGTGTACCCATGAGCATACATAGTGTCATGTGTATGAACATGGGAAGCATGTGCATGCCGTGAATGGTGTGCATGAATATGAGGTGCATGTTTCTTGCGAAACATGGATTTCAATTTGTTGTGATTCATAGCGCATTGGCTCAGAGTGGAGCCCAAACAATCAACACTTTTCTTCAAAGCACAAATATCATTCTCAATGATTGAAGAAGAAGTGGAGCATGCAACATGTTTATCACTAGTAGATGGATCTATAGTAGCATGACAAACATGAGAATCAAAATTATTTTTCAAAGAAGTATTTTCATTTGAAATAAGTTCCAATTCTTTTGAAATCAAGGCAATTTTATTTTTCAAAAAATTGTTTTATTTTAAAACAATTTCAAGATTTGAAGATAAAACTTCATTTTTCTTCAAAACATCATCACAATTATTTTTATTTTTCAAAATTTTATTTTCCTTTAAGGTAAGGACAAGTTGGATTTCAATGAGTCCCTTACACTTGAAATCTCAACCCTCTCTTGCAAAGTCATATTAAGTTTTGAAAACAAATCCTTATTTTTTTCTTTTAATTTAAAGCTTTTCTTTTTCAAAACTTTGTACTTTTCAAGCAAATTTTCACAAACTATAGATAGCTCTTCATTTAATGCATTGGCATCCATATTGTCATCACCTGAAGAACTAGCATTATCATCTAGTTGAGTATCCAAATGTACCTCAAGGGAGTCATTCCCTTAGACCATGAAGCAAGCTTGGTCGGACCCTTCTTCACTAGATTCTTTCTCCACAATGTTTATCGTTTGTAACTTAGGAGAGGTCAATGTGTTCCACATTGCAAAAGCGGAATCACAATGAGAAATCATAGCCAAATATTCTTTGCTAAGAGAATACTTTAGTGTATCTAAGGCTTGTGCATTAGCCTCAATGTACTTGGCATTATCAAAATAGGTTTTCTTGGTAGTGACAAGATAGACATGCAAACCTAAGATTTTTAAATAAGCATTCATCCTAATCTTCCATATATCGACTTTAGAAACATCAAACATGGGAGGGGCAAGATGATCCATAGGTGTATAAACTATATGCATGCAAATGAAATACTAGATTAGCAAGCCAAGATCTCACTCCTAGGTGGTTAAACCTAATATCATGAGTGTAGGCTCTGATACCAATTGAAAATGTACCTAGAGGGGGTGAATAGGTATACTAGCTAATCAAATGATAAATGATGCGGAATTAAAAACTAATTGCAACACACTATGTGTAACCAAAGAGTGTAGCTGAATACACGATGACGGGCTCTGGACTATCTCCTCTAGAATCTTCTAAATAAGAGTTGAGGTGCTATATGAAGCCCTCTTGGTTCAACACTAGTGAGGACACACTATCAATACCAAGCATATATATGATATGAACAATATGATGCAATGCATGATATAAGAGAGAGTTTAGAGATAGTGGATCAAACGCAAACACCGAGATATGTTTGGAGGTTCGAGTCATTGCTCTACGTCCCCGCCTTCACACAGAAGGATTTCCACTATGTCCACACAGAACCTCCCACACAGGGAACCTCCACTGAGGAATTTGCAATTAAAAAGTTAGGAGTACACAACTCCTCTCTCTAACACAACCACCTCTACACAAGAGGTAAGACACAAAGCCAAAACAACAATCACCTCTACACAAGAGGAATAAGACACTAAGTCAAACTCAACCACAATCACCTCTACACAAAAAGGGATAGCTACAAACTAAAAGCACAACCTCCTCGACACTTAGAGGGATAGGTACAAACCTAAAACAAAGAAGGGATTACAACTTGGTGATCTCAAAGACCACAAACAACTCTTGGTGATCTCAATAGACCATAAACTATATTTCTCACAAAAACAAGATCCTATAGATAGGATAAAGATGATAGCTCAAGTGTAAGAAAATAAGGTGTTTGGAAAACAAATCACAATAAAAAATACTTGAGAAAAATACTAGATGAAGATAGAAACAAAGATCAAAACCACTTTCCCGAAGACTATATTTTTTTCTTGATTTTTCCAGCCCTTGAAAACAAATAAAAAATAAATCTTTTTGGCACAAAAACTCTTCAAAAAGTTGCTGCTAAAACACTTATATAGATGAGAAAATTTGCTCTTGAAATCCTTGTTAAAATCAGCCCAAGAGGACCCCTTTATATATGTCCCAAACAAAAGAGCCGTTGGCAGCTGGAAAGGGCAAAATTGCCCTTCTGGTCAACCGGCCGGTCAACCGGCCGGTCGACCGGTGCAATGGTCATATTTCTGACCATTGTGCCTCCGGTCGACTGCCCGGTCGACTGGGCCAAGCCTGTGGGTCGACTGCCAGCACCCGAGAGTTGGGTGCTTACAGTCGGTCGACCGTGCTGTCGACTGGCCTTGTAGGCTGGGTCCGTGCACGTCCTCGTGCACATCGGTCGACCGGTCCGGTTGACCGCCAGCTGATCTGGCTGGGTTATTTCAGAACTTGGAATTTAGGTATTTTAACTCCAATAAAATCCCATGACTATTCATAAATTCTACAAAAATAAGTTCTTGTTAGATCTTTGAATAACAAATATGTGTGACTAAAAATCAACACATATTACAAACTATTTGAACTATTTTTGTGATATAAAATATTTGGCTTTAAACAAAAATGGTATTTTCCAAAAACCAAACTTTAAAATGGAAATCCGATTTTTCCAAACTTGTATAAATACAAAAATAAGATATTTAAACTCTTTTTGAAGCATATTGTATATGGATAGAATCCAATACACATGTAATGTATATATATCTATGTTTTTGACATGAAATCTAAAAATAGGTTTTGTTAATTACAAAACTCTAAACACATGAAATAGACTATCAAAATAAGTTTTTCCAAATATGTGAAGCACAGATGTATATAGATGAAATCTAATATACATTTAAACTTGTTTTGGTTCTATTTATTCATGAAAACTATATATATGTATATTTGAAATCCAAAACCGGTTAAACTGAAAACCAAACATATTAAACTTATGTGTGTATGTGAACTTGAGCATATCAACACTATCTATCTTTACACAAGATCTAAACAAACCGAAGTCTTCTTGTCGAACTCTTTCTCCAAGCTGACTCGATCCAAACACGATCCAACGAGCTTGACTCCATCCGAGTGCTAGATGCGATCTTGACGCGCGAGTTCTTGAATCTACATGTGTTAGCTCCCAAAACTCCTTTGTTGAAACTAAACACCCACTAATATCTTGATTAATAATTGAAACTATATAAACACAAGATCGTTAGTAAACTAATCTTCATAAGTTAGTCATCATCAAAACTAAGGTGAAAGGCCTCTGGGCTAACAAGGACCAAACTGACTCTAAGAAAAATTGGGATGATTCCTCCATCCTGGGTTGTATGTCTTGGAGTAAGGATTGTAATTGGGTCTGGTGTAGGCTGCATTCATACTATCAAGGAACATCTATTGAGCCTGGTATGCTGGACACTCTCTCGAACACGTGGGTCAAGGCATGGCAATAGGTGCAACCGGACTTGGCATTTGAGTTGGGTTGATCTGGTTTACTGAGTTTGGTTCCCTAGCCTCAAGTAGTTCTAATCTCCTCATCAATTGTGTGATTTTAGCCTCAGCAGCTATAGATGACTCAATGGAATGCATAGGGTTGGTCTTTTCAGGAAAAGACTCCCACTGAATGGTTTTCTCAGCTAAGGCTTCATATAAGTCCCAACCCTGGTCCTCATGATTCTTTAAAAATTCTCCTTAATACATAGTCTCAAGGAACGTCTTGGTCTGATAATCAACCCGTCATAGAGAATTTGGCACTGCCGCCACTTCTTTATTCCGTGGTGAGAACATTGGGCTAACAAATCCTTAAACCTTTCGAAATACTTTTAGAACGGTTCATTGATTTTCAGTCTATACTGCATAATATTCTTTCTGATGAGGGCAGTCTTATGGATGGGATAGAATTTCTTAAAGAACATCTTAACAAAGTCATCTCATAGTGAAATAGAACTAACAAGTAAGTTGTATAGCCACTTCTTGGTCATGTCCTTAAGTGCAAAGGGTATAAACCTTAGTCTAACAACATCTTCCTCCACTTGGGGAATTCTCATCATCAAGCATACTTCTTCAAACTCCCAAATGAAGAAGCACGCATCCTCAGATTCTACGTCATGGAACCTAGTGAGGGTGTTTATGAATTGGGAATTCAGCTCAAAGTTGTTTCCATTAGCTCCGGGTAATAGAATGCAGGAGGGAAGTGGAGGACGAATCGGGTAAAACGTTTCCTGGAGTGAAACGTGATTGGCCATGATTGGATCTATCTCAGGAGGTGGTGTGGGTGCAAGTGGAGTGTTCCTAACTAGTCTTGATATAATTGGATCCCTGGACCACTCTTTCATGCATAACACATACAACATTCACCCAACAAACAAACGGAAAAAGAAAAATAATAAACAATGATAAAAAACAATCACCAAGCATATCCAGGATACTTGGACCTAGACGACGCCTAATTGGGCAATTCTCCGAGGAAGGTTGATGCCTGAATCAAACCACCAGCTAATCAGCCAGGTAGGGGCAAGATATGGTAGGAGGTATCTATGTGTAAGCAAGCAACTTGCCTTAATTACGCTAAACCACGGTATCTTTGAGGCGTAACCTCTTAATCCTCAACCTTAGACACTGATTTGATTGGAGTATAATTCAAAATAAGTCCCAACCACAGTTAATCTCCTATTGAGTCTGGATGTCCCTAGGGGCCAACGTCTATCAATTTTTAGATTAAGTTTGGGATTGTGAGTGCTTAGAATATTGTTTTTGGGCTAGGGAAGGGTGATAAAATTCCCAGCTTATCTTGTTTATTTGGGTGATGCCTTTAAAGTCAATTTTGTGCAAATGTACAGAATATGCAAACAAGATTCACTCAAAGCAATTATATCAACCAAGAGATGAGTCCTATTCTATATGCTATGCGCACGTACCTTGCTCTAGTACTCTTCAACAGTAAAGTAAAAGAATTATAAAGACACGTGCCTTAAGATGCAAATGTCTAAACAAATTTTTAACTTTCAACAATCTTTTTACTGTTGGTTATTAGCAGGAATATGGGTGTGGCATACAAGAAAAACAGTAATTGCAATGAGCTAATTTTTGTAAAGCAAGTGACCATGCAAAAAAGAATGTCAGTAGTCAACTCCTTCTTACCGCAAAAAGCGGCAAAAGCCGAGAAAACGCGACAAATTGGAGGGTACTTGGTCTCTGCTTTCAAGAGCAGAGGCCCAAGACCACTTATATGTCACTACAGCTGCTAATTCTTTGTTTTCAGCAACTGTAACCTGAAACAGAAAAGGAATCATTAGATCGAGAAAATAAAAACCGTTACCCTCCCCGGCAACGGCGCCAAAAATTTTGTTCGAAGTTGGAAAACGAGCAAAAGTTTAGAATAAACAATGCAGGTCTAAATGTTAATGTTCAAACTCTGATATGTATGTAGAGTTAATATGCTCCTCCGAACTATCGTTTGTAGCAAAAGGTATGACGGGTCGTATCCACAGAGAGGGTATGCGATGGAAGCTTTTTCTGGCTTTTATGTTGTTTTCTTCAAATATTTCCTTCTTGTTTCAGTTAAAAGAAAAAAAAGTAAGAAAGAAAGAATGTGAAATAGGTGATGTGAATTGGTTGTGAATGAGAAAGCGTATGAAAGTAAAAGAAAAGAAATACGGATTTGATAACGCGATGAATGAAAACAAAGAAAAGAAAAGAAAAAGGCTTAAGAAACTAAAAGAAAGTTTTTTTTATAAAAAGTTTAAGAAAAAAAAGCTTGGAAAAAAAGAGTTTGAAGAAAAATGAAGAAGTGTAAGGGAAAATTGCTTTAAAAAAATTTGAGTTGTAGAAATTGGAAGAAGTTGCGTGGCTAACATTCTACTAATTAACCCTACTAACCGTTAGCTTGTTGAAAATAGAGCCTCACTTTGGATCATTGGCCTTTATGAGTCTTCTGCAGTGAGAAGTAGTCACGTGGTGTTCTAATAAAAGTTCATCACCCTCCATTATGCTCAACGCGGTAAAAACTTGAACATCATCCAATCAAGATTCGTTTTAAGGCAAGATTAGGGTGAGAAATAAGTGCACTATCGGTGTCGACATAGGTGATCGGGCATTCTCCAAGTACAAAACAAATTAAATAAACAATTAATAGATTATCAAGAACATATTAGTTAAACATGAAATATGATAGTTAAAATGCTTGTTAGTGTGTTAGAGTTAGAATCCTTCATCGTAAGCCATCCATAGCTCTTTCTTGCACAAGACTCTTTGGCATGCTATAGATTCATGTGAGTTATCTTCAAGCAAGTTAGGGTTAATGTAGCTTAACAGTTAGTTAGCCATGCAAGGAGAAGATTAGCTAAACATGAAGTAAAAGCATGGAATATAAAGCTTGCAAGAAATATTAGCGATGATTAGAAGCAAGAATTGAAAGCACAAGTAGAAGATGCAAGAAAGAGCGATGAGGAAAGAAGAAATCTTTGTATTGAAGTGTCACTTGAATCAATTACAATGGCTCTCTCTCTCTTCCCCACTCAATTTCTAGAAAATAAAAACCCTATACTAAATTGCAATGATGCAAGAGAAGAATCACAAGAGTAGCTCAAGCAATGGAGGTGCTTTGCTTTCTGTTTTCTTTCTAACCCTCTCTCTGATGAATTTGCAGGGTATTTATAAGCTGCAGTGGCTTGGGAGGCACGAAATGAGGTGTTAGGTATCGTTGATCCATGACCGCTTCCAGAAGATAGCCGCGAAAACGCGGCAATATAGTGACCGTTTGCGCTGATCCAGCTCCAACTTTCTGTCTTCTAGAAAGAGATCTCCAGGGAATATCCATCTCTCCATGCATTTAGGCTAGCATTAGTCCAGATTCATTCAATTATTTTAGGACTAATTTACCCCTGTCTAGAATGATCCTTCTTGCTATTCAAAAAAACTCTTTAAAAATCTGAAAAATAGCTGAAAATTTTGGACTATTTTACACCCTCGCCCTTGGCTTTTGATTTATCTGCAAATTACCCAAAAGAGAGCTATTAGCACTATATTTAACATAATATGGTAGGTAATGTGATGATTATGATGCAAAATTAACCACTAATTAGTGTTACGTTACTGATTGTTATTATGGTATAAATAAAATGCAATACTCGATAAGTGTATATTATTGTCTGTTTGTGTTACATTTTTTGATCTCTTATTCACCAACATGTTATATGTATACTCTGCATTTCATGTATTCTTTGTAGACACATTATTCTTGTATAATAAAAAATACTATAGCGTTGTTACTTCTATTTATTTCATGTATAAATGTTAATTTAATTACTTTACCGTCGTGCTACTGTACTAATAAATATGAAACAATTAAGACTTGATATATGTTAATCAAACAAATTGATTTTATTAGTATATAACTAAATACTGTATCTTGGTACTCGTATTGATAGCAATAACATGTTAGTGGCATAATAATACAACGTTAGTTGATATGTGTGTGTGTGTGTGTGTGTGTGTGTGTGTGTGTGTGTGTGTGTGTATATATGTATGTATATGTATATGTGTGTGTACACGTGTGTGTGTGTACACACACACATATAACTCTCTCCGACTGACATCGTTAATATTTTAATCATATATTATATAATATTTTAAAAGTAACACCATTGTAACTTGCATGTTAGGTATTGATAATGTTAGTGTAGATACAATAATTATAATATATATACTGATTGTTAGTATAATTGTATCGTATCACTATTATTTAGATATGTATTGTTTATTATCGCGATTGCGATTACTATTATAGTATACTATTACTTCTTTTTTCATTTTACCACTCACTAGGTCGTTTTCTGACGACCCTGAGGTTGCTTCCTCAGGTTGGAGCTCAGTGATTTCTTAGTTCTCTATGTTTCTTGGGATAATAGTCGAAGACACTCCGTCTTTATTATTCATAGATATTTTTATTATTTTGTCCCGGCTTTCTTAATTATTCATTTTTCATATATATCATGATCACTAACCCTTTTGCAGTATTCTTGTACTTATTTATGCTGAAATTATTGTGTATATTGCGTATATTCATGTACTGAGGCTTGGCATATATACGTGAGATATTTTCCTTATGTATATGCGCCACCGCCTCTTATCGCGTCTTCAATATAATATATTTTGAGAATCAGAGCATGACAATTTCGACCCATGAAAAAGGCGCTCGACTTGTGGGGGCTTGTTAAAATATAAATATATCAACCTTTACCATAACTTCAGAGTTTTGGTGCAGTGGCACATGATCTTTAATATGATTGAAATATATGTACAGCTGTATATTATTTCAACATTCTTTACACCCCATTCCATTTGTTTCTCTTCGTTATAAGTTAAAAAAAGAGAAAATATGTGAAGAGAGATAAAAAGGGAGTGGGATTGAAGAACAAAAAGTTACATGGGAGATCACAAAAGAAAAGAAAGGAGTTGTAATGAAATAAACATACACAAAATCTCTCTCTTCCATTATCATAGTTGTTTTTCCCTTTTCCGCTAAATACTCTAATAGAAGCTACACCAAACTACCAAAGAAACAAACAACGCAGGTCTCATGGACAACTAAACATATCAACTCTCGAAGGCAGGATTGGTAATGGGCCATGTCGTGCCAAACCAAGCCCAGCCCCAGCCCACATAAAGACATTTAGGCTCAAGCATGACTAAGACTACTGTATAGACGTATACCTATAAGCTCGTGTACCAGCCCATGTGCTTGGCCAGCCCAAGGGCTAGTCCATTCATGATTGCATAGTGCCGACCTATTCGTCTTGAAATTTGGCCCACCATTTTGTGTTTTTTTCATTTCTATTTTGTGCCTATTTTAGTCCTAGGAGCAAGAAATTCAAGAGTCAATTGTTTTATCTTCTAAAAAATCAATTGAGAAGAGAACAATGACATTTGTGACAATCATTCCAAGGGCTAAGGGTTTCAGACTTTACAATTTTAAATTTTGACACTTAAATCAGATAAATCAATGGCTGAGATTGTATCAGATCAATGGTTGAGTCAATGAATGAGATCGAATTAGATATAAACACAGACTCGGTCGTTAAAATAATAAATATTGGCTAAATTCAATGTTGATTGGGCCGGCCCAGTGGCAGTCCATTCGACCCTTCACTGGGCATTGTCGTGCCAAGGTAGGCGCATGCACCACACGAAAGTGAAATGAGTTGTAAAATTATGCATGATCCAAAGCCCATTAGACCAGCCTATTTAACGAAAATTTTTGGAGCGGCCCATCGTGCCTCGGGCTGGCACTGGCCCGTTACCAACCCTCCTCGAGGGAAACATGCTAAGGCTCCAAATCTTGAAAACCTTGTACATTTATCTTTATACTCTTGAGGACATGTATATCCATGGAAAAATTTGTGCTTTTCCTTATATAGGGCCTGTTTGTTTCGTTGCAAAACGTCGCAAGTCGTAAGTCGTAAAATGAGAATGGAAAAAGTGAACTGTAGCAGAGAAAATATATTGTATTTTACGTTGTTTGGTTGATAAAGTGAAGTGTAAATGGAAAAGTATATTGTGTTTTACGGTGTTTGGTTGATAAAGTGAAAGTGTAAATGGTAAAGTATATTGTGTTTTACGGTGTTTGGTTGGTAATGTAAAAGTGTAAGTGGAAAAGTTGACCACAAAATTAACTGTAGCAGTGATTTAAATATTATAAATA
This sequence comes from Agave tequilana, assembly GCA_038442645.1. NCBI lineage: Eukaryota > Viridiplantae > Streptophyta > Magnoliopsida > Asparagales > Asparagaceae > Agave > Agave tequilana. The sequence continues at coordinate 410,565 of JAVJIF010000975.1, forward strand.
CTATTAAATTTAATCTACTATTGCAAATTAAATTTTATTAATAAATTTGAGATAAAAAAGTAATAATCTTAATATTTTATTTATAACAATAATATTAATAAAATATTAGTATAAATAGTAAAATATTAAGTAAATAAATAATATAAAATTTTAAGAAAATCAAAATTTTAAGAATACTAATAAAATATAAATATTAAAATTACAAAAATAATAAAATATAGTTATAATATTATAATATTAAAAATACTTGAAATTATTATAATATAAATTTTATTATAATATTATTGTAATATTATAGAAATATAAAATTAACAAAGTAAAATATAATTATAATTTAATAATAAATTATCATTATAGTATTATTATACTGAATTATTGTTTCAATATTAACATAATAAAATATTAATATAATAATAAAATATATTATGATATTAATAAATTAATTTTTTATATTAAAAAATAAATAATTAAATATTTAGTAAAGTATTATATTGTTATATTAATAAAATATTAACTCTAAATAAAATAATAAAAATGGAATAAGTATTAATAAAATAATAAAGTATTAAATAAAATATTAAATAAAAATAGTAAATATTAAATATTAAAACAATATTAAAAACAATAAAAAAATTAAAGATTAAAATATAAAATAATTAAATAAGAAATTGAACACTATTTAAAATATTAAATATTTAATAATATTAAATTATATATTGATTATTAAGTAACTATTTTGAACTGTAAGTGTACTACAAGTGAGAGTTACATGACCACAAAATTAACTGTAGCAACTGCAAGTGGGAAATTATGAGTGTAAAAGTGAGATTTACATGACCACAAATTTAACTGTAGCAACTGCAAGTGGGAAAAGAAGAGTTGCATTTTACAACTTGTTTTTCAGCGAAACAAACAACGGAAAATGCAAAAGAAGTTTTACGACTTGCGTTTTGCGGCGAAACAAATAATAGGTCATAGTTTAGTATATGTGAGATTGTTTTTAAATTTAAAGAGGACAGTAACACTCATGGGAGATCCCAAACTCAACACCGAGTTACAACTTGGGATGAAGTAAGAAAATGGAGGGCTAATACAAAAGGAAAAGAACCTCATCATTATTAGTTCATTTTCCAATAGAGCGCGCCTTTTTTTTCGTTTTGGGGCCTGTAACTTGATTATTTCATTTTTTGTCCTTTTCTTTTCTTTTCGTCATAAAAGGGCGCCAAATTCCACAGGTTCTCGAGAACACCAAGTAAAAAGCGCGGGAGAGGGGGAGAGGGAGATTGATGGAGATGGAGATGGAGATGGAGATGGAAGAGGGGAACGAGATCTGGAGCGGCGGAGCATCGGCGGTGCTAAACCTCACCGCCGGTTCCTCGATCCCGATAAGCTACCACTCTCTCTTCGGTCCCCACGACGATCTGCTCCTCCTCGAGGTCGACGATAAGCTCCTTCAGATTTCCTCCACAACCGGTAACCTTACCGCCCCACTGCTTTGATCTGCTCAAATCCCGTGTAATCTTATATCAACTGTTAGGGTTTTATTAGCTGATTGAATTCAAAATCCCCTTTTTATGCTTCTAATTGCTCTCTTGCTAACCCCATATGTTGATTTTCTGTTAAATCTCAGATCTTAAGATGGTTCATGCTAATTAATTTGTAGCTTTATTTGCCGTTGGATGTGCCCACGCGGGTATTAAAGATAACGCTTGAACAATTAGGGGTTTCAATGTTTCGTGATTCTTTTAATGACTTTCAGCTTCAGTTTGTGGGCAACCGGGTGTCATGTTTTGTTCTATTTTAGGAAACAAACATGAATGTTTGAGTAATCAATTGATTTAATTGAGAAGGTTATATTGTTCATGCAATATGTCTATTTCTTCATAAATTTATAGTTTTACAAATAGAATGAACGGGTTCCCAATTTTGTTTCTTTCTCTTTCCATGAGTTACTTGGTATGCTATGTTTAGCATTTCATATTTTCAGGAGCAATCATAAGTCGATCTTAATTTCTTATTGTTTATGTTTAAGGTAAAAAAGTTAAACACAATACTGATGTTGCTCAGAGATACACACACCAAGTGAAAGCATACCCATCCATTAGCCAGCAATGACATCATGTTGCTAACAAACAATATCATCACATGCACATCCGTGATTTCTGGGTATCATCTAAGTTATCCTCAAAATTGCACGTCATAGTTGCAATTTGGCTCCTCAATTATAGATATGCAATATATATTTACTGTGGGAAGATTGAAGTATTCCTTCTATTGTGGGCCTAATAATGTTGCTACTTCTTCTGATCGAACTCCTGCAACCAAGACAATAGGTGAGCAGAGTCCAATTTCCTTGGCAATCCCCCTATAAGACTTAAGTTAGAATAGAGCTGAACAAGTATGGAGAATGAAAGAGGGATAATAATGAACTCATGATTGGGAGAGGTCCTAAGACTCCTTTTTATAGATGACGAGGGAATACTTGAAGATCAGCTAGGACCATCATGCTAGGCCGACGTGACATGCTAGGAATTGAATCTATATGGATTGACGTGCCAGCTACTACTATTCTATTGAGTTCCCGTGACCTTGCATATCTGATCGTTATTTATTATATCCGAACAAATCGTACTATGATGTGTCCCGAGAGAGAGAGAGAGAGAGAGAGAGAGAGAGAGAGAGAGAGAGAGAGAGAGAGAGAGAGAGTATGTGTGTGTGTTTATATGAGTTGAACTAGACTACCATCAATAGCATTTAAGACGCGAATACTTTCACCTTAAATTTAAAAATAGTCTCCCTTGAGGGAGTACCCATCAAGTACCTAAAAATTAAAATTCAAGAAATTTCAAAGTGTTTTAACCATGCATTAAGTGTTGACAAAATTAATGTTTAAAATTGTCATAAAATTGATTAATTTTTTCCACAAGATGCATGGGTAAAATAAGTCATAATTTTTTGAATTTTAGATTCTAGATATGTAATGGGTATTAGATCACATCAAATACATGAACTTTTTATTAGGGGCTTCGTCTGTGAAAGTTTTTTTTTTTGGAGGGAAAGCTTCATTTGTGAAAGTTATGAAGCAAATAATGCAATGACAATTTTGTAAATGCACAAAAAGTACAGAACGACCTTTTTGTAGCCAAATCTTTTTTTTAATATTTTCGAGCAAATCTATGTTTCTAGTCTCCTCAAATTTGTCGTCAACTCTTGTTCACAGGCAAGAGTCAGCCAAGTGGATCTATATAAAATATCAAGAACATCTATTTTAACATTTAAGTTGTTTGAAGCAGGGTAGTGACAACATTTTTAAGTGGATTATTGATTTAAGGTAGGTGTATAAATCACAAACATTCGCGCACACATTTCAAATTACAAAGCCTCTCTCTCTAACATGTAGTCTTGCATCTCCTGACTTATGTTACAAGTCAAGCCCTTCACATGAGCAGAAATTTGTGTTGTAGGAATGAGTGTTCCATCTATACATATTTCACTGGTGACATGTACGGATAGTTGCTTTTTGGTCCAAAACCTCTCGTAGAATTTGCTTTCCCATGCAACCAGACAGTGTTTGACATTAGCGTGCATGATGCCTATGTTTGGCTTACATGGCAGCTTAGAGCTGTGTTAACAAGCTGTTTGGTGATGTTGGGATCTTTTTAAATTAGAATTCAAGTCAAATTTAGACAAATACTCATCAAATTATAATTTTAATTTAATTAGAATTCTAATAGGAAAATCTCATCAAATTAGATTCTAATTTAATAATATTTTTAAAAGGATAAGATTGACATTTTAAGCTAATTGATTAATTGGTTAAGTATTGCTTCCCACACGCGTGGTGTTTGCTCAAAACTTGTCTTTTATAGAGTGAAAATTTAAACTTTGCTTAATTTTCTGAAAAAAAATATTTCGTAGCACTAGGTGATTCTCTAGCCCACTATTAACCAAGTATTTCTTTAACCCACCTGAGAAGCCCCCTCTGTTTCCAATCACCTAAAAGTGAGGGCTTACACTGTAAGGGTGTGTTTGGTATTCCTTATCATAAGTGCTTTCACAGTTTTTAAAGCAAATAAGTGCCTTTTTAATAAAATTAAATGTTTGGTAATGACCTTATAAAAGGACTTTTAGGAAAAGCAAAAGTCAAAAAACTGCATTTTGGATAAACCTAAAAATCTGGCTTCTCAACGACATAAGCCAAAGCTTGTCTTCTCTTCTTTCCTTATTTGCTCTCCCCTGATCTCTCATGCAATATAACTTTTAACAGAAATTTTCCTCTCTATTTCTCCTATTATATGTAATGAGTCTTATATAAACATTCTCTTGCACATTCATTTTTATCATAACTTCCTTCAATAATTTTTATTTTAAATATTTACTTTTTTTATCAGCACTTAAAATTTCTGATAACCAAACATCTTAATTGTACAAATTTTAAAAAGGACTTATTCCTAAGCAAAAGCAATAGCAAAAACACCCTAAGTTGAGTTGTGTTAAAAGAGCTCTTCAACCCACACGAAAGACCCCCTTTGTTGCCAATCACCTAAAAATGGGGACGCATTATAATTTTATTTTTGTTAAAAAAAAATCTCTTGTAACCGGTGGTTATTTTAACCGCAACATTTCAAAGTTTTAAGAAACAATAGGTCAAATCAATCATTTTCTTCTCTTTGTTGTCATATGATGGCACCATGATGTACGAGTCTTATCTTGTCTTGTGTTCTATTCGAGCTTGTCCTCTCAAAAGTTCCATATTATTGTTGTTTTTTTCCTTTTCGTTGCTCCTTCCGAGCTTTTTATTACAGAGTTACCAAAAGTAAAACAAATCCTAATTCTAATAATCTATCCTCCCCTTGCCCTTGTTCGTTTGTCGTTTGAACCCGGAAAATGTGGGTTGCCCACTTTTAAATTTGGGGATGATAGTATTTGCATCTTAAATACTATCGATATTAGTCTAGCTCATGTTGCTCGCGCATCGCGCGTGTGTCATCATCACCATCACCTTCCATGCTTTTTAATTTGCTGCAATAGAAATTTAACAATACCTTATTCAATACATTGTTAAATAAGTATATATGTGACTGCGCATCATAGTTTACACTATGTACATTTTATAAGGGCCTTACATAAGGAATGTGTTCCTTCTATTGTCTCTTCACCTCTATTCAATAGATGAAGATGCAAAGACTGGTTTTTTTTAATGGAGTTTTCATATTGTGATTCCTGAATTACAAATGCTTGAGATCCACCTTGTAATCTGTGTGCATGCCGTAGCATAGAAAATGACCTGGTGATCTTAATCCCTTTATTAATCTGATATACTGATATACCCATGTATTTTGTGCCAAACTTAGGAAGATATTCATCATCAAGTGGCAACTTCATAAAAAGGTAAATGTGCTAGGTGAAGTATTTGGACCCCTTAGCAAGGCACAAGCCTTACGAGTTGTCCATTCTTCCTTTTTTCTTTAAGAATATTTTTTTGGGAATATTTTTTTCATTATTCTTATTTTGCAGTTCTATAAATCTTATAAAATACAATACTAAAAAGAAAAAAAAAAATAAAATAGATGTTTTCTAGCAAAATCTCAAGATATGTTTGACATGCTATTGTCTTTTTTTTTTTTTTACTTTTTAACCTACGAGATCTTAGCCAACTATACATTACACCAACTTTAAAAAGATGCCATTTTTGTACTGGTTTATTAAGTGCATGCCTCACAGAAAAGTGCAAAACGAGGTCCAAGGCATAATGCTTAATTTGTGCCTCATATGTTAACCCTACCCCACATGGTTCTGAATACTTTATTTGCAACTCAAGATGTCTTCCCTTAGGAACGCTTCAAGGCAAGCCTCGTTTGTGTCTTTAAGATGGACATAAAACATTTTAAGCCTGTGGCATTGATGTTTGAATTCTCTTGGCACAAGGGCTTGATGACCTCTAAAATTCTACTGTCAATACGGTGCTTTAAGCTATAAATCCTTAATTGAACTTCTAAATGTTGCATTACTCCTTGTAATTCAGTGCCCATAAATTGGTTCATGTACCTCTCATTTAATTCTTTACCAGGATAAAACATTTTAGATCCATCAGTTTTGTTTTCAGTCAATCTGTGTAGGCATTGCTTACATAAAGTGCAGCAAGATAAACCTCATGATGAGGAAACTGTTGTCCCATTATTCTTATTGATGTGTAATGTTTAGTCTGCAAGTTCTGAAATAGTCCTCTCATTGATTGGAAATAGTCTGTGACTTGATCGTTTTTATAGTGGCTGATCAAAGTCCTACCTAATATCAAACAACTTGTCTACCCATAATAATGTATGTTGAATGTCTTAAGTTCCTTGCATACAATATGCATTCCATTAGGTCCACTCTGTGTTGTATTATATAACAAAACAGAGATATTGGGTTATAGTTCTTCATTGATTTGCCAGTAACTGATAGGACCAACATTTATTATGTAAGTTTTATTAAGCAAAAGTAACTAAACTCTAAGAGAGACTGCTAATGGTAATCCAGATTATAATTGTTTCCATTGTCCTTCGTACGGCAGCCAGTTTTGGATCGCAATTGTCATCTCATTAGCGTTTTTGGTCCATGACAAAAACAGTCCACCTCATGTTTAATTATGAAATTCACTATACTTACCTAGATGATTGTTTTAACTTATAGATTTACGTAATCTTTCCACTCTCGTTGTCCCCACCTTCTCCTTAAAACTAAACCCTAGATTAAGCCTCTTCCATTAAAATTCAACCCATTCCAGCGATCTCCTCGAGTAGGAAAGCCCAATGTATCACCTTTGTCGCGTTGTTGTCGCCTACTGCGGTCGTCGCCATGGCCCGTTCACCATGGTCCTCGGCCTCTCCTCTATGAGCCTGATCCACGACCTCTTGTATGCAACGCTCAACCCAAGTCCCCCTCCCCCTCTCCCTCCCGAATGCATTGGTCCTGGCCGCCTTTGCTTGCCATGGCCTTCGCTATGGCCCTCTCCCGCTCCGCCACTAGCCTGATCCATCACCTCCCGCGTGCACTGATAGGGACCATGGCCCCTTTGGATCCATTAACCATCGTTGCCTCACTAGTCATGACCTTTGCCATGACCTAATCGTCATGCTCCCACCCTTTTAGCCACAGGCCTGATCTACAACCATTCCCGTGCAATGATTAGTCCTAGGTCTCCTCCGAATCCATCAGCCTGGGTCGCAGTCGCCTGTTGCGGTCATTGTCATGACCCGGTTCCATTTCTTGGCATCACTTCTCCCACCGCTACCTCTCCCTCTCCCTCTCAAACTCCTTATACCCTTTCCCATATTCCATATCACGTGATTTCCACCTCTGGCAATCTCTCATTGTTGGTGATGGGGAAGAAATATGCTAAGCTAAAGGGTCACAGAAGCTGAGGTAAAAAGCTCTAGCAGGCGCTCAAGGTAGACCCCACTGTATGAAGTGCGGGGAGTTTCACGTTATCTCAGGAAGTTTTGATTTCTCGAAGGCCTTTCCCAAGTCAATGTGTTGCTACTATGACAACAACCTGATGAGGAATCTCTGAATCTCCCAAGCACGAAGAACAATCTCCCAAAACAGCACAAATATCACAAACAGAGAAAGCACACGAAAACAACGATTTAACGAGGTTCGGCCTCAATGCCTACGTCCTCGGGGCAATGAAAGGGGGAGGGTTTTATTGATTTCAACCAATCAATACAACTTACAGCAATGGGGATCGGGAGAGTTCTGCCTCTGCTCTACTCTCCTCTCTGATTGCACACAAAACCCTTCTCAAAAATACAAACCCTAGAAAATACAACAGCCCTTTAAATAGGGTTCAAAATAATCCTTCCCGAAAAACAGCAGACCCGACTGTCGGTCAACCGACCCCATGCGCCGGTCGACCGGGCAGTCAACCGGGCGCCCAACAGAGAGTTGGGTCACTTCAGTTGGTCGACCGCTCGGTCGGCCGCTCCTTTCCGCGGTCGACCGGTCTGGTCGACCACCATCCCTCTGTGCACGTTTGTGCACCACGGTCGACTGGGCCGGTCGACCGTGCGCCTGCTTCTGTCGACGGTCGACCACCCGGTCGACTGTGCTCCTGCTGGAAGTACTGTTCTGCTGCTGTTTTGCTGCTGTTGAATTCTGGATTTTTCCTTCTTCAGTCGACTTCCTCGACTTCTCTTCTTCGTCGACTCTTCGACGACCTCCTCCCCCAACATTCTCCACCTCGGTGAAGATTTTTTCAAAATCTGAGCCGATCTCCAACATACCCCAGTCTATCACCTGGCGAAATCGACACACGATCTCGGCGAAATCGACACACGATCACGGCTTGCGCGCACCGGACGAAATCGACACACGATCTCGGCGAAATCGACACACGATCTCGGCTTGGAATTTTTAGCTCAGCTATCCACTGGAAAGCACCACACATGCCTTTCCTACACTTCACCTTAGGAGAACTTCCATACATGCCGATCACCAAACTGTGGCTTTACTCCACAACTTCACGACCTCATGAAGACTTCCTCACGAGCCAACACTGACTCTCCAACTGACTAGCTCTATCTAGTCTACCTGTCTTCCACTGATGGTCTACCAAGTCTATGTAGAGCACACTAAACATCATCGGCTTCAACTGAATGCACACCACTCCTTATGCAACCTCAACATTTTCTCACCGGAAGATCAACTTGTTCATCGAGATCACAACACCTCACCATCACGTGAAGTCCAACTGGCCACAACGCTTCACCTCTACGTGAAACCTCTCCATCTCTACGTGAAAATCCATCGGCTACAACTCTTCACCTCTACGTGAAGTTCCAACTGGCCACAACGCTTCACCTCTACGTGAAACCTCTCCACCTCTACGTGAAGTTCCATCAGCCACAACTCTTCACCTCTACGTGAAGATTCAAACAGCTTCTCGAGAACCCAAAATAGCTTCATAAGAGTTGCATCACCAAAAGACTGCACCTTTACGGCTGCCTACGTACCTTTGCCCAAAAGGATCAAGCCAACCGTAGTTCATTCAAAATGAGCTTCATCAAGCTCGAACACTGGTACCTGTATTTGCAGCAGCGGACCTGTCAGACTGAGTCATATGAACCTCCTCACGACCATCATGGAGAACAACGGCCTTCAACTTCATCTTGTCGCGATCACAAGCTTAAGATTCATGCTTATTTACCCACAAGCGTGGTTTTACCTTGGTTCCAATGGCTGCAAACAACTCGACATCCTCAGCAATGTCATCAACGTGTTCAGCATCACCCTTAGCTTCATGATCTCCACCCGGTGTCACATCCGGTGAAGTCTCCTCCAATGCCGAACAAACTGGAGATGATGGAGTAGCATCAACCTCCACCCGCTGCGATCCAACCTTGGTCTTCGTCCTCTCCACCTGCTGAGAGACGGTGGACTTCAATGCTGAAGTCTTTCTAAAAGTGACATTCCTGCTCATCACGATCTTCTTATCTTCGGGGTCCCACAACCTGTAGCTGTTTCTCTTGACGCCCAAATAGACAAACCTCTTTACTCGCGGATTCACTTTGCCATTCTTGGCACTGAAGTAGGCCGGACTTCCAAACTCCCGCAGCACACCATGATCTTGAGCAGCTTTCCCAGACCAAATTTCCAATGGAGCTTTACCTCCTATCGCAGTCGATCTATTCATGAGATGGCTAGCATACTCAGTCGCCTCAGCCCAAAACGACATGTCTAATCCTGCATTAGATAGCAACCGCCGAACCTCCTCCAGTAAGGAACGGACTACATCTTTAGCCAACTGATCTGTACCTGTTGTGAAGTGAGTAGCAATACCTATTTTTCGGCCAAATCTTAGGAATTGGTTCATGTCCTTTCTAACATTACCAATCTTTAGCTCCTTGATCTTCCTACCTATCTGCCTCTCCATTCTTCCTCTCCACTTCGCCAACACATCTAGGGCTTCACCCCTTTGTCTCATGGGATATATCCAAACCTGCCTAGATGAACCATCAACAAATGAGACAAAGTACCTGTGACCTCCAAACGATGCCATCTTAGCAGGTCCCCATACGCTCATGTGAACACAATCAAGAAGACCATTGCAGTGAGTACTGGTGCTGAATCTCACCTTCTTCTTGTCCAGAACGCTGTGTCCACCTGCCAACTTGCAGTTAGCAGTACCTTCCAACGATTCCATCTTTGCAAGAGCTCGTAAAGACTTTTCTTCTTCCTGTCCGACCTTTCCTTGTCAGACCTCCGGGCCACCATCATCCGAGGAACTCGAAGTCTCCACCTGATCTGTAATCGTACTACCCTTAAAGTAGTAGAGATTGCCTCGGCGGACGCCCTTCATCACCACCATGGAGCCCTTGATCATCCTGAGATCGCCATCTCGAACAGATATCATCATGCCTGATGCTTCCAAAGTTCCCACGGAGATTAAATTTCTCTTCAACTGAGGTACATACCTCATTCCCTTCAGCTCCCTTACCATCCCATCAAACATCCTGATTCGGATTGTACCTACACCCTCCATGCTACATGAGTATCATCGCCCATAACGACCGAACACCCCTCCAGCTTCTCAAAGTTAGAAAACCAACCCCGATTAGGGCATGCATGGTATGTTGTACCTGTATCCAAAATTCACTCATCTTTCCACGAGTTACCAATGATGGGAGAAATGACTGAAAACGAGAAACCTGACGAGTCTGAATCTGATCCATCTGCCTGTGAACTGCTTCTCTGAGTATTCGTCACTTTTGCAAGATTTGTTTCAGCCTTCGACTCTTTCTTCTTTCCCTTGAACTTTGGACAGTCCACTTTCCAGTGCCCTATCTCTCTACAGAAGGCACACTGATTCCTTTTGAGATCCCTGAAACCCGGCTTGGACTTTGATCTTCCTCTTTCTTCCTTGCCCTTCCTCGATGAACCCCTGCCTCTTACTTCCGGTGCCTCCGCCGGTGAGCTTGACTGAGAAGGATGTCTTTCTTCTTCCTCATCTCATAACTTGTCAGTGCAGACGACACCTCATGGTAGTCCAACGTCTGCCTACCATTGATAAAGGTCAGTGTGAATATCTCATACTCCTCCGGGAGTGAGTTCAGGAAGATGATCGCCTTGTCCTCCTCTTCTACAATGACATCCACGTTCACCAAGTCTGTAAGAAGCTTCGTGTATCGGTTGATGTGCTCATTCACTGTGCTCCCCTTCTTCCTCTGACTTACTCTTAAGCTGCAACCTTGATTCAACACTCTTCGTCAGGTATTTCTTCTCAAGGGTTTCCCACAGATGCTTTGCCGACGTCTCATGTTGTGCAATATATTTTATGTCTTGCGATAAACATGAACGAATCAACCCACACGCTGACCTGTTCATCTTTGCCCACTGTTCATCAGTGGTCGTGCTCCTCTTCTTCTCCAGTAGGAGAGTATCCTCGAGGTTCGATGCATTCAGAGCATACATAACCTCACATCTCCACATCCCGAAATTATTTGTACCATTAAACTTGACTACATCAATCCTCAGATGAGGATTCATGGTCTTAACTGAAGCAATTTCTTCTACCATCTAGATTACTTGATCCTCTATCTATGCGGAAAATCAATCAACTGGAAATAGATCACTACTTTGATAAAAATTGAATTTTTACCTTTTCCCTGAAACCTTAGATTGAGTTTCTCACCGAATCTACTCCACCAAAGATTCCACGAGCCCTCCTTGCGTCCTCCTGAGATCGACATACGATCCCACGAACACGAATACCTCTGATCTGAGATCGACACACGATCTCCACCGAATCAGATCCCGAGCCCTCCGAATCTCCAGACAAATCCCAAGCGAAACCTGGGAAGCTCTGATACCACTTGTTGCTACTACGATAACAACCTGATGAGGAATTCTTGAATCTCCCAAGCACGAAGAACAATCTCCCAAAACAGCACAAATATTACAAACAGAGAAAGCACATGAAAACAACGATTTAACGAGGTTCGGCCTCAATGCCTACGTCCTCGGGGCAATAAAAGGGGGAGGGTTTTATTGATTTCAACCAATCAATACAACTTACAGAAATGGGGATCGGGAGAGTTCTGCCTCTGCTCTACTCTCCTCCCTGATTGCACACAAAACCCTTCTCAAAGATACAAACCCTAGAAAATACAACAGCCCTTTTAAATAGGGTTCAAAATAACCCTTCCCGTAAAACAGCAGACCCGACTGTCGGTCGACCGGCCGGTCGACCGACCCCATGCGCCGGTCGACCGGGCAGTCGATCGGGCGCCCAACAGAGAGTTGGGTCACTTCAGTCGGTCGACCGCTCGGTCGACCGCTCCCTTCCTGCGGTCGACCGGTCCGGTCGACCGCCATCCCTCTGTTCACGTTGTGCACGTTTGTGCACCACGGTCGACTGGGCCGGTCGACCGTGCGCCTGCTTCTGCCGACGGTCGACCGCCCGGTCGACCGTGCTCCTGCTGGAAGTACTGTTCTGCTGCTGTTTTGCTGCTGCTGAATTCTGGATTTTTCCTTCTTCAGTCGACTTCCTCGACTTCTCTTCTTCGTCGACTCTTCGACGACCTCCTCCCCCAACACAATGCAATTTTGGGGACACCATTTTAGGGATAATTCTGCCTCACTCTTTATCCCAAAGAAAGAAAACATGTTTCAGTTTCGTCTCTCAAAGATTTTAGAAGGTGGTAGGATATTGAGCCATGATGAGAATGAATAAAGGATGAGAACGAATAACTAGTGGTAAAGTGAACTTAAAATTCTAGAAAAATGATTCTCCTCTCTGAATATGTGTCTCTCCACATTGTGAATAGAAAAATTGGCAACCTGGGATCTTCTTCGCTGCTCAAGGCCTTGGTTTTGTTTCTTATCTAGTTTCAGGCAGAGTCAACAAAATCCCCATAACGTTCTATTTTGAGCACTTTGGACTCTTTTCCATCAAAACCTTAACTATTGTTAAATTTTATGTGTTCACTACTAGAAATGCCCTATCTTACATTCATTTTGTCTTCTACCTCCCAATCCTTCTCTATAACCCATTAAACCCCTCTCTAATCTATCATGCCCTAACTCCAAATCCCACACTTATAAAAGAGGAGAATCATTTTCAGAGAGAAGAATCATTTATCTTGAATTTTAACTTCGCTTCACCAATTATTCATTTTCATCCTTGCTTAATACGCTGCTATCCTTCCAAAATATATCATAAACAAAATTGAAACACGATTTCTTTCTCTGGGATGACGAGTGAGACAGAAGTACCCTTAAAATGGTGTCCCCCGAAATTGCATGATTTAGGTAAGGCATTCAAGAAGTCGAAAGTTCTCGTGGCGATGTGGATCTCCCCGACTTTATACAACAGAGTTTGCCTTGTTCTTCGACAACGCTGAAAGGCTTGGTGGGGTGAGCCTCTGCTTGAGCTCTTCCCCTTATTTCTGATGACCCTTTAGTTTCGTATGTTTTTTCCCTCTCACCAGCGGCAAGATGGGCGACGAGAAATCACATGAGGTGGAAATCACATGAGATGGAATGTGGTGAAAGGGGAGAGGAGTTCGAGAGGGAGAGGTAGTTGCGGGAGAAGCTATGCCAATAAGTAGAGTCGAGCCATGGCGACGGATGCAACAGGCAGCTTCAGCCCTGGTTGATGGATTTGGCGGGCCTAGTGTCATGCCCCCACTACATCAGAAGATAATATTAGGGAGCGCAACGGTAGCGATATATACGCAAGACAAATCTTGCACATGCCAAGCGTTATGGCACTTCTTTAACATAGCAAAATCACTTAGATAAATTTGCTAAATTTGAAATTCAAAGCAGAATATCCAAATAACATAGTATTCGAATCTTTATACAATTGACTACTAGGGGTCTTAGTACATATTCAGACACTATTATCTTACATCATGACTAAGTCAAAACAAAAAGATGAGACGCTGTGCTGTAGAACCTTCTATAACCACTTCACTTATCTTTCGGTTACTCCAACTAAGACACCGAAGCTAGTCAGTATTAAAAAAAAGGTTGGAGAACAATAGGGTGAGTTTTACGCTCAATGAGTACCCCAAATCTTACTAGTGAATCAAAAACACAATGTAGAAAATGTTGTTTACTATTCGAAGACATATAATTAAACAGTTCTATTCTAGCAACATGTATATAATTTAAATCATAAATAACTTTCACCTATGAAAACATTATGATCAGGTATTCATAATATAACAAGATCTTTCAAGAAGTCACATTATGCGAATTGTGGTAACACATTCATTTAGAAACATAAAGTACACTTTTGCTTATAAAATTATTCCCTTATTTAGTCACACTAAAGCTAAGAATTGTTATCCAGTAGCATGTGAATGCACATCAGTCACTTAATACTTGGGAGCAATACACCTAACCTTGCCATAGGTTTGTCGATACCACTTCACTTATGCCCGAAGGCTACTTTCACTTTGCCTGAAGGACCACTTATTTGCTACACTTATTACCGTATGTCATGCTCATATGTTAGGATATGGGACTCTAGAGGTGCCCTCCATCACAAATGGCATGCCACTTAGCATCTCACGTTCATCAGTTCAATCATTCCATAGTAGACTTTAGAGGGGTTTCAAACATCAATCAATACTCATAACTTTCTCACATAGCACTATCACTTTGGACACTATCTTTTTAAAATAAGTAGCATTAGCTCATATCACTTCACTTACACTTGCTCATGTCATTTAGAAAAGTCAAATTCACAAGATTCCAACAACACATTTAAAATTCACTTCTCTATCACTTTAAAAGTAATATTGAAGATTTAAAACCAATTGATAAGATTTTCATTCTATAAATAAGACGTTTAAAAATGCATTTCTAAATCACTTTTGCAATATTAGCACTTTTGAATGACATATTAACGATTAACCATTCACATAAAGCATGAGACAATACAATTTCGATGTGTGTCACTAATAAAATACACTGCTCATGTTTAATCCTTCATTTTTGTAATTAAAAGAATGAGACAATAACATTTGATAATATATTTTCAAGTCAAGATATCCTTTTAGGTAAATAGACTTTTGCAAGTAAACTATTTCAAAATAACGTAGTGAGAGGAGTGTACTCATGTGATGCTGATCCAAATGTCCACTCTAATTTAAGTTCGATCAATCTGGAGAAATTCATATTAGATTCAGAATCCAATCATTAATATCTAATTTCATTAAAACCATTTATTATATCCGAACAAGTCGTATTATGATGTGTCCCCTATGTGTGTGTTTATATGAGTTGAACTAGACCACCATCAATAGTATTTCAGACGCGAATATTTCGCCTTAAGTTTAAAAATAGTCTACCTTAAGTGAGTACCCATTAAGTACCTAAAAATTAAAATTCAAGAAATTTTAAAGTGTTTTAACCATGCATTAAGTGTTGAGAAAATTAACATTTAAAATTGTCATAAAATTGATTAATTTTTCCACAAGATACATGGGTAAAATAAATCATAATTTTTTGAATTTTAGATTCTAGATATGTAATGGGTATTGGATCACATCAAATGCATGAACTTTTTATTAGGGGCTTCGTTTGTGGAAGTTTTTTTTTTTTTTTTGGAGGGAAAGCTTCATTTGTGAAAGTTATGAAGCAAATAATGCAATGACAATTTTGTAAATGCACAAAAAGTACAGAACGACCTTTTTGTAGCCGTTCAAATCTTTTTTTTTTTTTTTTAATCTTTTCGAGCAAATCTATGTTTCTAGTCTCCTCAAATTTGTCGTCAACTCTTGTTCACAGGCAAGAATCGGCCAAGTGGATCTATATAATATCAGGAACATCTATTTTAACATTTAAGTTGTTTGAAGCAGGGTAGTGACAAAAATTTTAAGTGGATTATTGATTTAAGGTAGCTGTATAAATCACAAACATTCGCACACACATTTCAAATTACAAAGCCTCTCTCTCTAACATGTAGTCTTGCATCTCCTGACTTATGTTATAAGTCAAGCCCTTCACATGAGCAGAAATTTGTGTTGTAGGAACGAGTGAATCCATCTATACATATTTCACTGGTGACATGTATGGATAGTTGCTTTTTGGTCCAAAATCTCTCGTAGAATTTGCTTTCCCATGCAACCAGACAGTCCTTGACATTAGTGTGCATGATGCCTATGTTTGGCTTACATGGCAGCTTAGAGCTGTGTTAACAAGCTGTTTGGTGATGTTGGGATCTTTTTTAAATTAGAATTCAAGTCAAATTTAGACAAATATTCATCAAATTATAATTTCAATTTAATTAGAATTCTAATAAGAAAATTTCATCAAATTAGATTCTAATCTAATAATATTTTTAAAAGGATAAGATTGACATTTTAAGCTAATTGATTAATTGGTTAAGTATTGCTTCCCACACGCGTGGTGTTTGCTCAAAACTTGTCTTTTATAGAGTGAACATTTAAACTTTGCTTAATTTTCTGAAAAAAATATTTCGTAGCACTAGGTGATTCTCTAGCCCACTATTAACCAAGTATTTCTTCAACCCACCTGAGAAGCCCCCTCTGTTTCCAATCACCTAAAAGTGAGGGCTCACTCTGTAAGGGTGTGCTTGGTATTCCTTATCATAAGTGCTTTCACAGTTTTTAAAATCTCATCCATGTTTAACTCTCTTCATCCATGTCTCTCTTCATGCATTAAAAATGATTCTCCTCTCTGAATATGTGTCTCTCCACATTGTGAAAAAAAAAAGGGCAACCTGGGATCTTCTTCGCTACTCAAGATGGTTTTGTTTCTTATCTAGTTTCGGGCAGAGTCAACAAAATCCCTATAACGTTCTATTTTGAGCACTTTGGACTCTTTTCATTCAAAACCTTAACTATTGTTAAATTTTATCTGTTCACTACTAGAACTGCCCTATCTTACAAACATTTTGTCTTCTACCTCCCAATCCTTCTCTATAACTCATAGTTCGACCCACTAAACCCCTCTCTAATCTACCATGCTCCAACTCCAAATCCCACACCTATAAAAGAGGAGTCATTTTCAGAGAGAAGAATCATTTATCTTGAATTTTAACTTCGCTTCACCAATTATTCATTCTCACCCTGGCTTAATACGCTGCTATCCTTCCAAAATATATCATAAGCAAAATTGAAACACAATTTCTTTCTCTGGGATGAAGAGTAAGACAGAAGTACCCTTAAAATGGTGACCTCAGAATTGCATGATTTAGGTAAGGCATTCAAGAAGTTGAAAGTTCTCGTGGCGATGTGGAACTCTCTGACTTTATACAACAGAGTTTGCCTTGTTCATCGACAATGCTGAAAGGCTTGGTGGGGTGAGCCTCTGCTTGAGCTCTTCCCCTTATTTCTGATGATCCTTTATCTCCGTATGTTTTTTCCCTCTCACCAGCGGCAAGATGGGTAACAATAAATCACATGAGGTGGAAATCACATGAGATGGAATGTGGTGAAAGGGAAGAGGAGTTCGAGAGTGAGAGGTAGTTGCGGGAGAAGCTATGCCAATAAGTAGAGTCGAGCCATGGCGACGGATGCAACAGGCAGCTTCAGCCCTAGTTGATGGATTTGGCGGGCCTAGTGTCACGCCCCCACTACATCAGAAGATAATATTGGGGAGCGCAACAGTAGCGATATATACACAAGACGAATCTTGCACATGCCAAGCATTATGGCACTTCTTTAACATAGCAAAAATCACTTAGATAAATTTGCTAAATTTGAAATTCAAAGCAGAATATCCAAATAACATAGTATTCAAATCTTAATGCAGTTGACTACTAGGGGTCTTAGTACATAGACACTATTATCTTACATCATGACTAAGTCAAAACAAAAAGATGAGACGCTGTGCTTAGAACCTTCTATAACCACTTCACTTATCTTTCGGTTACTCCAACTAAGACACCGAAGCTAGTCAGTATAGAAAAAAAAGGTTGGAGAATAATAGGGTGAGTTTTACACTCAATGAGTACCCCAACTCTTACTAGCGAATCAAAAACACAATGTAGAAAATGTGTTTACTATTTGAAGACATATAATTAAACAGTTCTATTCTAGCAACATGTATATAATTTAAATCATAAATATAAAACTTTCACCTATGAAAACATTATGATCACGTATTCATAATATAACGAGATCTTTCAAGAGGTCACAATATGTGAATTGTGGTAACACATTCATTTCGAAACATAAAGTACACTTTTGCTTATAAAATTGTTCCCATATTTAGTCACACTAAAGCTAAGAATTGTTATCCAGTAGCATGTGAATGCACATCAGTCACTTAATACTTGGGAACAATATACCTAACCTTGCCATAGGTTTGTCGATACCACTTCACTTATGCCTGAAGGCTACTTTCACTTTGCCTGAAGGACCACTTATTTGCTACACTTATTACCGTATGTCATGCTCATATATTAGGATATGGGACTCTAGAGGTGCCCCCCATCACAAATGGCGTGGCACTTAGCATCTCATGTCCATCAGTTCAATCATTCCATAGTAGACTTTAGAAGGGTTTCAAACATCAATCAATACTCATAATTTTTTCACATAGCACTATCACTTTAGACACTATCTTTTTAAAATAAGTAGCATTAGCTCATATCACTTCACTTACACTTGCTCATGTCATTTAGTAAAGTCAAATTCACAAGATTCCAACAACACATTAAAAATTCACTTCTCTATCACTTTAAAAGTAATATTGAAGATTTAAAACCAGTTGATAAGATTTTCATTCTATAAATAAGACGTTTAAAAATGCATTTCTAAATCTCTTTTGCAGTATTAGCACTTTTGAATGACATATTAACTATTAACCATTCACATAAAGCATGAGACAATATGATTTCGATGTGTGTCACTAATAAAATACACGGCTCATGTTTTATCCTTCATTTTTGTAATTAAAAGAATGAGACAATAACATTTGATAATATAATTTCAAGTCAAGATATCCTTTTTGGTAAATAGACTTTTGCAAGTAAACTATTTCAAAATAATGTAGTAAGAGGAGTGTACTCATGTGATGATGATCCAAACGTCCACTCTAATTTAAGTTCGATCAATCTGGAGAAATTCCTATTATACTTAGAATCCAATCATTAATATCTAATTTCATTAAAATCTCATCCATGTTTAACCATGGTTTACAGTCTCGGCCGCCGACTCGGCGGGTACTGAGACGGATCGGTCTCGGCGACTCGGATCGATCTCGGGCGATACAGGCAAAACGCTACATAGAAAGCTCAAAAAATTCTGAAAAAATCGCGACAAATCGTAAAAAATGTATACATGCACATTCATGTAGCACATGTCCAAAACATATCACCTAGCATAATAAAAATAAAGCGAAAGCATAAATACACGTGTCGTCGGTAGAAACATATTAAAATACATGCACAATATAGTATATTGCACAAACTACATTCATAAATACATGCTAATGTAGTTATTTCCACATTGAATTGCGATGCACAAAATCATCATCATAATCATCTCTGCGGTAAGTAGATAAACCGATACTAGTGCTCATATCTCTCAAGTTGTGGTCTGTAGTTATGGACATATGTTACACCATGTTGGCCTAATGTCAAACTCAACATTTGCATATGACCTTCAAGACTATAAGTTCTTCCATCAGCATTATTGTTGCCCTTATTATTGTCATCATCACCACGCTGCCATAATTGCTATCATTATCATCACCATTTTCACCATCATTACTACTAGAACTGGATAAAACCCTCACATCTTTACCACCACCATCATCTGCTTCTCTTATACCTCGGAGGGAGAGGGGGGAGAGATCGAAAATAGGGAGAGAGATGGAGGGAGAGGGGAAAGAGACAGAGAGAGACGGGAGATGGAAAGGGAGAGAAAGAGAGTGGGTGAGAGAGGGAGGGGGAGAGAGAAACAGAGGGAAGGGGAGGGAAAGAGACAGAGAGAGACGGGAGATAGAGAGGGAGGAGAGGGAGAGAAAGCGGGTGAGAGAGGGAGGGGGAGAGAGAAATAGAGGGAGGGAGAGTGAAAGAGACAGAGAGAGGAAGGAACATCACCTGGGGCTGGGGAGGAGCGGCCGACGGCGATCGGGCGGCGACGGAGTCCAGATCTGAGCGGCGACGATCTCCAGATCTGAGCGAAAGAGAGGTAAGTTTCTTTTTTTTCTTTATACCCGTTCGTCACGGGTGAATATACGTTTCGAGCCGACTCGGCCGAGAATCGGAGTCGACTCGGCCTAGTCACGACCGATTCGGCCGTGAATCGGCCGAGTCGACCGAGTCAACTACGATTCTCGGCCGAGTCGGTCTCCTCTGAGTTAAGTTGACCGACTCGTGACTCGGACTCGTCTCGGAGCGGGCCGAGACGGATACGACTCGGCCGACTCGTCTCCGACTCGGCCGAGTCTTTGAACCATGTGTTTAACTCTCTTCAGCCATTAATTGGGTGGCCAAGGGCCCCAAGATGGGTCCACACTAGTCCTAGCATCATATGGGAATTAAATAATTTTTTTCTGAAAATTTTACAATATTTTAGGGCAAGTTGGGCCTATTTGAAATTTCTATAGAGTTTAGAGACTTTTCTAAAATTTGTAAGGGCCTTGTCATACATTGGGTAGGTCTAATATGCAAATCCTTCTTATTTAGGCATTTATAACATTTTGCTTAAAAAAGAGCATAAAATGTTCAGCCAGGGTTGATCGGCAAATAAATTGGGCCTATAAATAAATTTTATTCAAGCTAGAAGGTCAAACTAAATTTTCTTTTCTTCTTCTTTCTTCTCTGTTGCTTCACTCAAAGTCTCAAACCCATTTCCAGCCCATGACTGCTTGGGTTGGGGGGTGATCCTGACGAGCGTTGGCTGTCGCCAATGATCATCTTGTCGGAAAAACTATTTTTTTTGAAGAAAAAAAATTCTATTAGCATGCAAGAAACTCATCTCTCTTAGGGATGAATTGATCCAAAAAAAATTTAATTATAAAATAGAGAAATTACCTCAATGGATGGGTTTCTCTCCTCTCTCTCTCTCTCTCTCTCTCTCTCTCTCTCTCACACACACACACACACACACACACACAATTTAGGGTGCTCTTGTAGGGCTGAGGGAGAGGCTATTTATAGAACCTCTCCCCTCACTTGGAGTGGACAAGTGTCCGTCCATTTGTCACTTGGTTCATGAGAGGAGGCTTCTAGAAAAGATTCATTAGCAATTTTTCCCTATAAAAACCAATTTTCCATTCAATGCCAAAACCCTAATGTTGCAATAAGAATACTATTAGGACCTTAATATGGCTAAATTGGCCATCCATGTCAATATTGACAATCTCACCCTAGCAGATTATAGATTATCCCAAAAGCTCTTCTCATTCTATATCACTGGTGAGGACTTTACTTACCTGGGAGCCCTAGTTAGTGAAAAGCTGCCACAAAAACATCGGTTCACTGAGTGCCCGGTAGATTGTCAGTCATTACTAGCATGATGGAAGACCAAGCAATTAACAATAGCGGAGGGTGTGTGACCCTTATCAAATCAGTCTTGTCACGTAAAACCTGCCTTCCTGTTCTGTACAAGCTCAATACCCCCATCATTGCTATCTACACTCGATTGCTACTTGAGGAATTTTCTATGGGGAGATACATCATATATTCGTCTTTTGGCCTGGGAAAAACATGTTGGCTGTTCCAACTGAGAATACTGTGAGCATCCGAACCTGCTAAGAATTTCATATGGCCCTTAAAACAAGCAGTGAAGCTGTTCTTGGAACCATCTAACAGTTGGGTTCAATCCATTGGGAAGAAATATGGTTCATCACTACTCCAGCACCAGAACAATCAATCCCCAAATTGGAAAACAATGTCAAAACTTTTGAAGCATCTAGAAAACCAGATAGTGGTTGGTCTGGAATGGCTAGATCATTCGAATATGACATACGATGCATGGATAAATTGTTGCGTGCATAACCCGGGATATCATACTTACTATGATACCAATAGTTGGGAGATATGGAGATCCCCACCGATGACCTCAAACACGCCATGTGATCGATTACCTCGAGCACACAAGATGAATATTAAAAGATACAAGAAGAAGAACACACATTTTAATGTGGTTCGTTCCAAACTTGGTCTACGTCTACGGGGAGAGAATTTGAGAGAGCTTTATTAATTAACTTGGTACAAAGAGATCTAACCTTCTTCTTGATGACTCAAGAGTATTCACATTCTCCTTGAATCTACGCCAGATTACAAGAGTATACATTCTCTTTATGCACCTTCACCTTGATCCTTTCTTTCTTGACTTTTAGGGTCTTCTTGGTTTTTTAGGGCGTTACATTGTTATTCACCACAAGCTCACAACTTTTTTCTGCTCTTCTGCTCCACTTAAATCCTAGGTTACAGTCCTTTATTTATAAAATTTTACAATACAACTCCTATTTGGACTATGAAATGATCTTGGCCATTGGATGCTTGAAGAATCTTAGTCAATCCTATTAGGAGTTGTTCTCTTTGATCTAGAAGGATTCTATACCCTTTAATCTTTAGAAACGAACCTTCATTGAATAGAATCTGAATTCTATTTGAACTCCACCAGAAGAGGAAACTCGCGGGCGCCTGAAAAGAAAATTGTGCATATAGAATCGCTCTGATTAGTCGATTAATACTTTTGCCTAGTCGATTAATCCCTTTCATTGTTCGACTAATAAAACTTATTAGCCGACTACTGTATTTTGTCTCCTTACTGTATTTGTCTCTGTATGTGTTCTAGTCGACTAGTGCTTCTAATTAGTCGACTAGTAGTCCTGTTAGTCGACTAACTTTTCTTTATCTACTTCTTTTCTTTTCTCCAAGCAATCATCTTCTTCTCCAACTTATTTGAATCTTCTTGGACCATCATCTCCTCTTGAAAACAAGACAAAATCTTAACAATCTCCATCTTGACTTGCTTTTCAAGCCTTTAGCAAAAACATCTTGAAATTTTGGATTACTAACTTGATTCTTTTATTGGTTGTAACCGTACCTTGAAGCTTTTATTCTTGCCCCCTCTCCCTTGGGCCTGTGGCTGTTTACCGCCATGCCTTGGGCCATCTCGGGCCTTACCCGAACACACACTTTTTTAGTTGTCCTGCAACACTTAGACCGATTGCAATTTTCCTTGAAGCTCCACCTCAGAGTGAGCTCCCTTCAAGCTTTTTATTGAAACTCCTCCTTGACCTAGTTTCTTTCCTTTAGCTTGCATTGCATCACCGCCGCAACAAGCAAATTCCGCCGCTTTGCGACGCTTTCCCGCCATTGGGTCCCCACCAGTCTTGAGGCAATCTGTTTCTAATTCTGTCATGGTCTTATCAACTTTACACAAACACTGTCAAGGGCTTATTGTGCCATGGTCTTCCACCGATCACTTGGTGATGGTCCACCTTCCATTGATGTTTTAACCTTGAGACTCACCATCTTCACATAACTGCCATAGTTATTGGGCCTTCCTGTCACACACTGTCATGTTCTTCATTAGGGCTGCCATCCACCATTGTGTTGATGTTTTCCATATCTATTGACCTGCTATTGATGATCTTCAAACCTGATAGATCCACCAATACTTGCAATAATCTCACCGTGTCAAGACTAGTCTGTCGTAATTTTGACCATCATCTCCGTCGATTCTTTTAACCGATCTGTACATAACCTGCATCAGACATTGGAATCTCCTCGATCTGCACCCACCATTGCATCCAGAACATTGAAAAAATATCAGATACGATACCTTGATCGGCTGAATCCGACTATGATTGCACGATCTACCTTTCGATCAATCTCGTCCATTGATCGTCTTTATCAACCCTCTGCTATTTTTTCTTTGACTTGCTGCCTCATCGTGCCTCTATGGGATGCCTTGTGCAATGCCTTCGTGAGCTTGTCGAGCTCGTCTTGTCGTCCGTCATTGGCGATGATCTGATCATCACCTCTGCGTCTATTGTGTTCAAATCTGAGCATCATTGAGCCTAGACGATTCCACTTTGATCAATATACTCCAAAAGTCATCGATCTGTACCTTAGAACAAATCTGAACTTTCTTGTTGTCTTCTTCGTCTTGATGCCTCCGCCGAACTCCATCGACTCGACATCTTCTGCTTCATTTAGAGCTCTCGAGTCTTGAACGAATACTATCAGCTCTGATACCAATGTTGCGTGCATAACCTGGATATCATGATTACTATGATATCATTAGTTGGGAGATACGGAGATCCCCACCAATGACTTCGAGCACACGAGATGAATCTTAAAAGATACGAGAAGAAGAACACACAATTTAACGTGGCTCGGTCCAAACTTAGCCTACGTCCACGGGGAGAGATCTTGAGAGAGCTTTATTAATAAATTTGATACAAAGTGATTAAACCTTTCTCTTAATTACACAAGAGTATTCACCTTCTTCTTAAATCTACGTCTAGATTACAAGAGTATACCTTCTCTCTATGCACCTTCACATTTCTTTTTAG
Organism: Agave tequilana; assembly: GCA_038442645.1. Lineage (NCBI taxonomy): Eukaryota > Viridiplantae > Streptophyta > Magnoliopsida > Asparagales > Asparagaceae > Agave > Agave tequilana. The sequence goes on from JAVJIF010000975.1 coordinate 435,069, forward strand.
GTTTTTTTAGGGCCTTCTTAGCTTTTTAGGCCTTATATTGTTGTTCACCACAACTTTCTTCTGCTCTTCTGCTCCACCTAAATCCTAAGTTACAGTGTTTTATTTATAGGATTTTACAATACAACTCTTATTTGAATTATGAGATGGTCTTGGCTATTGGATACTTGTAGAATCTTAATCAATCATATTAGGAGTTGATTTCCTTAATCTAGAAGGATTCTAAACCCTTTAATCTTTAGAAACAAAACTTCATTGAATAGAATCTGAATCCTATTCGAACTCCACCATAAGAGGAAACTCGCGGACGCCTGAAAAGAAAGCTGCGCATGCAGAATTGCCCTGATTAGTCGACTAATACTTTGGGCTAGTCGACTAATCTCTTCCATTAGTCGACTGATAAAACTTATTAGTCGACTACTGTATTTTGTCTCATTTCTGTACTGTCTCTGTATCTGTCCTAGTCGACTAGTACTTCTGATTAGTCGACTAGTAGCCTTGTTAGTCGACTATAAGTAGGTTAACTTTCCTTGATCTGCTTCTTTTCTTCTCTCCAAGCAATAATCTTCTTCTCCAACTTATTTGAATTTTCTTGGACTATCATCTCCTCTTGAAAACAAGGCAAAATTCTAACATAAACTTCCACTCCGTAGATATGCTCCTACCATTGCTTAATATCTTTGGACAGTTTTGAAATTGATTCAACCAAATTATTTCATGGCTGCCCAAACGATAAACTCCATCTTTCCACCTTTATTGGATTGGCGATAGCTTTCATTGATCTTCCCAATTGTGTTACCCAAGCATATATAGCTAGATGGAAGACTGTAGAGAGCCCTCATTTCTCAGTCAGACATGCCTTACTATTACTGCCGCCTTCTCAGGCCACCGCCACTGTCACCTGCCAATATGTGGATTAAGGGCACTTGGTCTCCACCTAAAATCAGGTGCTTCGTATCGAAATTCCTCCGAGTGATTTTACCAGCTCGGAATCTTCTCCAAAGTGGAGCTACAACCTTCCCTCAGATGATTGTGTCTGTTGTTTCGGACATCAAAGAGAAGCATTGATGCATTTATTCAGGGACTGTCCTGCGTTCAGATATTCCTTACTAAAATAAAATTGTGGTTTTGGGATGGTTATCTAGTAAGATCCTTCCAACACTTCCAGCATTTTCTGCATCTCAGGAAGCCTAGAGAACACTGGATAAGCTAAGGAAGATTACTTTAACCTTCTGTATTTGGACATGGTGGAAGGCTCACAACAGGAGATGCTTCGAGGAGCAGCCGATCATTTGTGAAAGGGTCACGGGGAATTGTATTTTTCTTATTTCAGAACAGATTAGTTTGCATGCTAGAGAGCTAGATAACTGTAGCTACATGTGACAAGGTCATGGCTTCAGGAGCATGGCTTCTAAACCATCTACTGGCTTATATAGTTGTTTGTTACTACTGATGACTTTGATCTCTACCAATAGTTAAAAGAAGTTATAATTATAGATATGCATTTCTGAACTTCAATTCACATTTTTGTCTCCATAATTATTGATGCCTGCCAATTGGCCTTCCCAGGTCAAAAAGGAAACCCTTACCTAAAAGAAGTGTGCACGCAAGCACACATACTGCACTCATGACTAGGTGTAAAACAGTAACAGCATTTTACTTGGCTTTCTTAACCATAGTCTTCCATTCTCTCGCAACCGAGGAAATATGAACCAGTTACCACTTACCAGCCAATCTTGTCATTTCTTGCAGTTACGTGATATGGAAGCAAATAATGTTAGTGCTCCAAATAATTTTAAGATTCATTGTCATGTAGTTGTCTTGTTTACAGAAGCACGTGTTTATTTCCCCTTAAACCTCAAAAAAAGAGAGAAGAGTCGCTTTATGTAATGACATGTTAACTTGATTCTTGTCACGACAAAATCTTTCATCTACTGATGAAGTGATATACTCTCTTCATGACACTTCATCAACCATAAACTCTATTTCATTCTCATGCGAGTTTATAGAGATTTTAAGAATTCACTAACAACTTATAGAAATTCTTTTGAATGCCCTCACTTTTTCCGAATCTTTTGTGATTCCAAGAATTTACTGCTAATGCTACTATGCATTTCTGTGGACATCGAGATCTTCCTTCTGTTTATTATCAGTATGCCTTTCTCTCTGTGCCTTTCTAAGTACAACCTGTTGCTTTCTTAGCGATTGTCATACTTTAATTTGTATTATTTACTTTTGCGTTGCTAAGCTTGATTACATTCCTATCATGAAGGGTCACCATTCGAGGGCAGCATGACGAGGAAGCTGTGCTTTGCACTAATTCGGCCACTTATGCTATGAAGTTTGTCGGGACATCCAACTCAGTGTTCCTGATACCCGCAGGAGACGCAACTCCATCAAGCTCCAAACTTGTTTCCAAAGATAGCGAGACAGAGGGCCCTTCAGTGGAGCCTGTGGCATCCGTCCTCAAAGTTGCTCCAGGGACTATGGAATTGATACAGACCGCTCCAAAGCTTGATAAACTGAGAGCACTCCTGAACGAAAGACCCTACATTCTTGAAGAAGATTTGGAGACTGATTCTAGAAGCAAGAGAGGCATGTACTCATGGCAAGACCTGGTTGAGCTGATCCAGGCCAGCGAAGAGGAGCTGAGGACCGGACTGAGGACTCTTTCAGCCGTAGAGATTGATGGATATTGGAGGATGGTGAGTCAGAAATCCATGGATGACGTCCTGAACATGATCTTGAACAATTCTGTCCTTTATGAATGGCCTCTTAATGCACTTGCAGAAGACCAAGTGGTTTCTACCTTGGAGGCAGATGGATTTGCACAAAGAATAGTTCTTCACTGCCTCGATAGATATGGAAGCAAGATGGAGAGTATGGAAGGTTGTTTGTGGGGCCTAGATGTGATGCGTGTATGTTTGCATTTGGGTTTGCGCCTTTTGGGTGGAGGGAAGATGAAGCTAGAGAACTTCATGGAGAAGTGGGTGCAGAGCATTCCTTCAGGAATGAATGCCGACTTGAAAATGCTCGAAGGAGAAGTGCTGTACGAGAAGGTTGGTGTTGAAAGCTGGATTCGTGCATTCAGTGTCTCAGCTCTTCCGACTGTTCCAGCTGAGCGTTTTGCTGCACTCTTTCGGGAGCGACCCAAATGGGTGTGGAAGGATTTGGAGCCCTACATAAGGTTTTCACTGGATCCTTTACATTTTGTTCTCCTTTCCTCCTTCCTATACATGCACCCTTGTACATTTTTAATTATCATCATGCAAATTTATAGCTATATCCTTGTTGTCTGTATACAGGGACTTGCGAGTACCAGGCCTTTCTTCAGAAGCTTTACTCATCAAGTACACTCGAAGATCACAGCCAAATCCAGATGTTGAACCCATTTTTAGTGCTAGGTAGGCTTTGCATCTTTTGAATTTGTATCTGGAAACTATTTATATCAATTATCATCTTTATCCTTTTTGTGCCTTACAATATACATGGTGAAACTCTTTTCTGTCTATGTATGCTATTCGATATCAAAGATCAGAACAGCCAAATCAATCTTTGTATCTTTGTATCCAGACGACTATTTATATTAATGATCATCACCATCATTCTTCATTCTTTGTGCCATGCAAGTACGTATGCTGTTCTATATTGTCGCCAATGTTGATAGTGGGATAAAACTAAACCCTAAAATTTGGGTACATTGACTGGGTTTCCATTCACCACGCAGGTTACTCAAGAACGTAGAATGGCGATCTTCTGTGGCTTGCAGAGCCAAGAACATGCAAACCTGTGGATGGATTGGTACAAGCTAGAAACGCTTGGGGCTGCATATCATAACAGAGCTGGCTGATGCTTTAAATTTTGGCATGTACAATCCAACTTTCCTCTATTTTTAGCTTTTCATGCTAATTTTTAGCTATTTTATTTTACATTGATAAGGACTAATAATTAACAGATTACATTAATTGCTTAACAACAACAATTGAAGCCTGACTGAATTGTAAAGGGGGCAAAAATGGGGATGGATTGTGAGAAATATCAACTACATATCTGTAACTTGGAGTAGATCTCAAAATATTTTGGTAAAGCTTTCATCTCCTCTCCTAGATCTCCTGTTTTCTTTTTCCTCAACGCCCCTGAACTCAAATTTGACAACTGATACTTACAAAGTTCGAAGTCTATAGACATCTTTAAGGGCAAAGGGAGCATTTTATAATTTGATAGAAAATACATGTCATTACAACTTCACTTTCGCAAGGCTCTTGGCATTTCAAAATGAACCTGCAGACTCCGCAACGTACTACCCAAAATTAAAGTTCAAGTTACATGACTAGAGAGGAACTGATTAAGCTGGCTGGTGCAGGTGCCAGGGTTATGCTCATTGTCCTTAATTCAACTTATCTATAAATTCATTTATCTTTTCTTCGCGATTGCCTGAATCACCACCATCTTTGAAATGTTTCTTCTTCAATGGATGAAGGCTATCAGGCTTCTTAAGCTTGAACGGCCAGAGGAAGCTGTTCACCTCCTTAAAATGTGGCCCCACAGTAGAAATCTCGTGCACAATATCTTCTAGACAGATGATACCATACTGTCCGAGTGCCTGAATTACAAAGATAAATTAATATAAAAAGAGAAGGGGAAAAACAAAAAGAGAAACAGCAACATAATCTTTGACAAACTTACCTGAGAGATTAGATAATGGTTTTTTTTTTGGAGAGGGGGGGGGGGGGGGGGGGGGGGGGGGGCGGGCGGGGCAGCATTTTAAGCAGTATAAAAATTTTTGCGTAAATTACACTAGCTAAACATCATAGCAGTAAGCTGTCATTATTAAATCTGGAAGTATCCACATAGGACATGCAAGAGAAGTGAACTGTGGGGGTAAAGGAAAAATAGATGTCTAGGTCAGGAACTGTTTTCTGAAATGTCACGGTTGTTCTTCTGTCTGTACTAGTTTATGTGCCACTTGAACCCTCAAAATAGTTTGTGTATAGTGGATGGACAATCCTTTATATTGTTTCATCTGAAGACATGTAAAGCAATGTTTTTCGTATTTGCAACAGAAGCCCACGTGCATGGTTTTGGTGGTATTATTAGTCCTGTAGGGGTTGAAATAGAAAAATACTGGGTGCCGTGTCACATGATTCGGTTTCAACCATAATTTGAGTTCCAGTAATTTGATATGGAGTGGAATAATTCATAAATAATTAAATCATCAAGTTTGATCAATCCAAATCCTACCTATTATATCTACAATATATAACACATGCCAACTATGAACAGTTTATTAGGAACACATGACGACCAGCAAGAAAAATCAGAAAAATGCCCGGCTTTAATAATGCCATCAACATCACCAAACATGTACTAGGATCTGTGTGCAACTCCTTAGAAGTTAGATCATGAGAGGGGATCAAGACTTTGAAACTGGATTTAAATCTAATACAACTATGCTATTGATTGGAACTCTATAATACCATCATACGAAGACTTCATGGTATCCCAATCCATTATTTTACACAACAAGAATATTCATGTTTGTCCAAACTTACCATCTTTACCGTTTCCTAATAAATATTAAACAATATTCAAAATTAATAGAAATGCATCACCTTGTCTTCCGACATTTTCTCATTTCCTTCATTCCAAGCACTCAAATCATAGCATGTACCACATAATCATTATCTAATGGGTTAATACTGAATGTCAATTTAATGCCTACTTTTACTGGTCAAGTTTCTTGATGAGGCCAGTACACGCAAGAGAAGCTTGCAATAAACCCTGGAAGGCTAGAAAGGCTGTTCGACATGTGGGAAGACCGAACTTGGTCAAGAAAGTTCAAGCAGATGCAACAAAGCACAGCAATCCTCCAAAACTTCCCAAGAAAACGAACCCGAAATTTTAATCTAAAAAGAACAATTGCATTTCATCTTTTGTTGCTCTATAAGTTACCATTCACATTATCAGATTTCCCTTTATATTTAAACAATATCTGGAAATCAGATGCACATTACTTGTTTCATATCAATTGAAAATGTATCATGAGCATATGTGGTTAACCTCCCTGCATAGCTCATATTCACTTTATATTTAAACAAAGATACAGATCATTTGGAGCCGTTCTACTCGACTGCAGCTCACTACATCTTGATCACATGGCATTATAATGACTCGTTAATATCTCATCATCTACAAAATCGCATCATACATCAATTAAAAATGATCATGTACCGTTAGAATGTGCTTGGAAGCAACCTCCTTCCTCCCTCTGGAGTGACCTTCCAAATTCCCCAAGACTAGGAACCCAATATTTTGATATTAAATGCAAATGATAGCATCACACTTTTGGTCATTCAATCTACCAAATAATTTACATTATAGAATCTCACTTTCTATTCAAAGACAAATTACCACTTTAACTGCATCATGCATCATTTGTGTCATTAAATATCATTTGAGAATACATGCCATGTGACAGAAGACAACTTAATAGAATAAATGTCATGTGACAGAAGAAAGCAAATCCATAATTCAAAACAAAATAAATTCCTAGTTTTCCTGGTATTATGGCATCAAACACTTGATAGAAACATGAAAAAGAAGTAATAGCACACTGAATTTAAAATGCCCATAAAGTATAAGGTGACTACAATCATTTCTAATCCTTAATTGTGACAAGAAAGCTATGATATTTAGTAAACTTCTCCTTTGGCAGATCCACCTGTCTAACAATCTTCCACAGTTACCGACCTGCCTAGCATTATCTTCCTAAAGGGTACAGGTAATGTGAGTGTGCTGACATTTTGAACCGAAGACACCACACCACCGCAACAACAAAGCCTGTATCCCAAATTTTTGGGGCAGGCTACATGAATCGTTTTCTTCAATGAATGAAAGTGAATTAATTACTTATTCAGGATTTTATGCTTCAAGGTTCTATCCTATATAAACAATAATTTAATATACATAACTATACATGTAAATTTTATATATATATATATATATATATATATATATATATATATATATATATATATATATATATAGAGAGAGAGAGAGAGAGAGAGACTTGTGTCATTCTGGAAGGATTTGAGGCCCCACTCAAATACAACCCTACAACATCCAAATGCAAGATTCATTCCGTTGAAGTTGATCTACATTATTTCAAGTAGCTAAAAATCAAAATTTATGTATTTGAATACTTTTTACCATCCATCAAGTAGACGCAAACTGGACGACCGAAATAGTGAGTGAGTTGACAGTGTAGAATATTTGAAATCTAACAAAAACTGGTGTGTGCGCGTGAGGGTTTTTAAGCGTTTAGATCATGATGAAATGGTCAGATCGAAAATTTGTATGTCTAAAGATATAGATCTACGCAATATGCTATTTTCGGCCGTCCATTTTGCGCATACTTAATGGATGGGTAAAAAGTAATCAAAATACATGTTTTTTGGGTTTTAGCTACTTGAAATAATGTAGAACAACTTCAACGGAATGGATCTTGCATTCGGATGTTGTAGGGTTGCATTTGAGTGGGAAGGATTCGGCCTCTAATCCTTCCAGAATGACACGAGCCCATCTATATATATATATATATATATATATATATATATATATATATATATATATATATATATATATATATATAATCACAAAAAAATTCTATGCAAATATGTCAGTAGATGATAGTAAGTGATTCCAAAAGAGAAAACAGGGCGGGGGGGGGGGGGGGGGGGGGGGGGGGGGGGACATTAAGCACTCAAAGGAACAGAAAACAGCTTACAGGTCGCATACCTGTTCGATAACATTATTGTCTGTAAGAGGAACCCTCTCGTTGTCTATCTTTCCGCAACCCTTCTTATAGATTAAATCCCTAACACTCTTCTTATTAGGATAACTGCAGGCAGCACCCATTTAGAACAAATCCAAAAATAAAGCTAAACTAGTGGAAACCAAAAAGAGATTCTTTTCTTACCCATAAGCGATGAACGGGTCTACACAAAGTAGCATTTTCAAATTAGCTTCATTAGCCTTCACAAACACACCGTTGAGGATCTGTCTCAACCTCAACCGCTTTAGAGTTTTTCTGGTCTGAGGATGCATGTCCTTTGTGCTGAAAAGGAGGGAAGATAAAAAAAAAGAAAAGAGAGTCATTAACAGAACACTAAATCACCCAAAAACAATACTGCATAATTGAGTGTGAAAATCTGGTTGCCCACCCTTGAATGCGAATTACAAACAGTAAGTTAGACTTCAGGTCAGCTGAGGACAACTTCCGAAGCTTTAGTCTCCGTTTCATTCGAACAAGGTCCAACTCCTAGAAATAGACGGTATAGTCCGTAACGAGCACAATCAGTAATATAACCAGAATTAAGAAAGAGACACATAAACAAGGAGATATATGCCAAGAAAGTAAAGCCTGTCTCTGAAATAGACACAACATCTTATTCTTTTACATCACGGATTTTACTATTAATTTAAATGGTTATAAATTCCATCAAGCATTAATTATCCCAATTCCTCGGCCTTTTTTTCTTTTTTCCTTCTCTTCGAGTCATTTTTATATATGCTATAATTCATTGCTAACTTTCTATTACAGCTTAACAATTTACAAATATCAAATTCTTCGGCATTATAACAAGCTAATATCAAAAATTTCCAATTCGGAACAAATAATTTTAGTCATAAAATTCCATTTCTTAATTTCACCAATATGTGCGAATTTATAGTTAGATCAGATAGATGAAAAATCCCAAACAAAATTAGATTTTTTTTTTTAATCCTTGTAAGTTAAGTGAAGTGATGAAAGTGATAGTTACTTTGTCGCGGTACTCTTGGACAAATTGCTCGGGCCTCTTGATTGCAGACTTAGAGCTATCTTTGTTCCTTTGCTTCCGAGCTTCGATCTTCTCTCTCCTCTTGATAGCCCACTCCTCATTGTTCTTCCTCTTCTTCAGCACCGTCTCCTGAACGTATGCGAGGGGCCTTGCTTCCCCATCTGCCATGATGAATCTAACAAGCAAACAAGCGAAAGATTTGATAAGATGGTTCAAAATAAGATCGAGTCCAAAATCCATGGAGGCTTCAGTTGAAACTCAAAAAAAACAAAATCAAATTTCATGAGAGCAGAGGAAAGAGAGACAGAATGAGACCTGAGAGAAGATTGCACCGCCTCCAACGGCTTCACCCTAGCGTTAGGGTTTGAGAGAGAGAGAGTGCGAGATGGAGAACAGGGGTCGACACGTTTGTGGATGGGTAGAAACGGGTCGGGTTTCGGGTTTTTGGATAAGGTGCCCAATTAAGGCCCACGATCAGATGCCCAATTAAAAAGGCCTCTTGTAATAACATTAAAACCTCGAAAAGAACTATACAACTACAAGTGTTGTCTTTTTTTTAGCTATCTTAATACTCGCTTAAATTTTAATGATTTTTCCGAAAAATCCACCCACTTAAGAAATACCAAATAACTACCTTGAAGTATCTTAAAAATGTACAAAAAATCACATTCTATTAAATATAACGTGTGTGTGCCACATTTTTTAGTCATAAATTAAGAATATTAAATTAATCATGTGCAACCTATGTGAGTAGTCACCAGGTGGTTATTCAACAAAAGGTGATTTTTAAGGACTTTTAAGATAATTCAAGATAGTTATTTCGGGTTTCCTAGTTCGAGGAATTTTTCAAAAAAAATAATAAAATGTTCAGATGGTATTAAGAAAAATAGCTTTTTCTAGGAAAAACTATACAAGTTGAGAACAAGTCAAGCTCACAAGCTAAGTCATCTAGTTGCTAACAGTAATTTTTTCATTTGAGTTTGGACATTTAAATTTTAGGGTTAATTGCAGATACACTCTTTGTACTATAGACAATGGAGCACTAATAACCTATAAACTTGGATATTAGTTAGACTAACTAAGGGTAATAAGTCCACGTGCATTGCACGTGTAAACAAATGACAACTTTGCCCTTAAGTGAACTCTGATTTCCCAATTTCTTTGTACTCAGTTTTTTCCCAATGCCGATCTCCTCCCTCCTCTCTCGACTTCGCACCTGAACCCAAATCCAAATTAGTCTTTCCCTAAATCAGAAGATCGTCTCTACGAAGACGGAGAGGGTGATCGTTGTCCGATTGTGTCTATGAAAGGGAAAAGAGATTTCAGAAGATCGAAGGTTAGTTGATTCGTACGTTGAGAAAAGTGAGAATGTCTTTTTTGGGGGGATTTTGAAATTTGATTGAATTTTCATGCAATAACCCTCATTTTTTTTGGGTTATTCCGATATATTTTCTTTAGGTATAGTCAACTATAGCCAATGATAAGGAAAAGATTTGGTTTTGTATAAGCACCAAAGTTACATCTTTTTGAGTAAACTTTTGATTTTTTTAAAAATTATACTAGTAATTTAATTAAGTTTCTAACAGTTCTTTAGGTATAATCAACGATAGGGAAAATATTTGGTTTTGTGTGAGAATCTTGTGCGAAAAGAAATGCTTGTAATAGTTGTTTAATAAAAATTGATTGAATAATTTGTCCTGATATTAGTATTTGTTTGGTTGTTAACAGAAATTAAAACGTTGCTTAGTGCAGGTTAAGATGAGTGAGGTTATTTTGACATAGAAATACATCATGGTGGTGTATTTAAGTGTGATCTCATAATGAGGTACACAAGTGGCACATAAATGTTCTATCTAATGTGGACTCTGATTTTTTTGGGTGATTTGATCTGGAGGATGTTGTTATGAAGCTAGATACGGTGGGGGATTCAAGATTTTTTTATAGGGTTCCTGGGAAGGATTTGGAGAATGGGTCGATTTGGGTACATAATGACAAGTCATCTTAATAATTGATAACTGTAGAAAAGGAGAAGAGACACATGTTTGCATAGAGCATTCAGTAGATGGACCAGTTGGTTTGATAGAGTGGGTATATTTAGACAAAGGAGATGGACCACTTGAGCCTGAATTGGGCCCAACTTTAGAAGAAACGGATCAGAATGCATGTGATGCAGGCCCAAATGAAAAAGATGTCAATGCAGACCAATTATTTTTCTAGATGGCTGCCATATCAAACATGAGTGTGGAGGAATCTTTTCAGTGCAATTGGAAGGGATGTAAACAATCATTTGTTCCCTATTGCTTCGATAGTTGTAGAATCAGAATGCAAGTCATCATGGGCCTAATGCTTGCACTATCTTACTAAAGTAATAGGCCCAATAGAAGAGAACTGGTGGACACTTATATCTAATAGACAAAAGATACAAGTGCTATTGTTTTTTTTTTTGAGAGTAAATGGTGAACCCGAAACAAGAACTCCCACATTTAATTAATAAGTAGTAAATGAGAACACCCTGAAAATACAACCGAAAGCAGTAAAACCCTCCCAAGCTGTAGAGCTTCACAGTACATGTAGGTGCAAAGAGAGATACAAAAGTACAAGCAAACCAATATGTCAAAAGAAAAATACATAGCAGATACATCTTGATGCAAAAAGACAGAAAATTCCTGTAGCAAAAGTCAAGATAAGCCTGAGAGCAAATAATTAAGGCTAAAAAAAATCACATATCACACATCATTCAAGTCGGTGTCTTTTCCCCTTCTTCGTGCATCCTCAGAGTGATAGTTAGAGGCCTCCCTTACTGATGTCCGGTCCAGGACCCACATCACCCTCTCCCTTGCGCTGCCTGAAAGAAGATTGACCCAGTAAGACAAATAAGAATGGCAGGCATGGAAGGTTTGGTCGATAGAATAGGATTTGTCATTAAAGAGTCTATTATTGCGTTCCCTCCAAGTCCCCTAAAAAACACACGCAGTCGATAAATTCCATATTACCCTGTCCTGTTTAACGATGTTAATGCATCTCCAAGTGGACAAAAAAACGCAGTTGGGGGAAGGTGCAGGAGTAACAAGTTTAGTTGTTGCGCCGACCGCTCCCAAATGCGAGCACTAAAAGGGCAGTTAAGAAAGAGATGATCAGTAGACTCCTCGTCTGCCATAGCTATGCACAAAACGCAAACCGCTTGTCCCTGCCAACCCATTTTCATCAGATTGTCCCACGTAAGGATGGCTCTATTAATGACCTGCCAAAGGAAGGCCTTGATTTTTAGGCGTGCCTTAACTTTCCAGAGTACTTTAGCAAAAGGGCAATACATCCCTCCGTAATTCAACCTGTAATAGGCAGTCCTAACTGAGAAAGTTCGTTTAAAGCTCCATTCCCATTTGGGCGATCAGCGATCTCTAAACTTTTCGTTAGGCACAGGTTGCCCTACAAGTTGTTGAAGTTCTTCTCTTTGGGCAATTTGTTCCTCTCGATTCAAGTATGAGTCTTTGATATTTCAACCTACATTCGACCAACGCGCTCGCACTGGTCCTGTAGGATCCATAGCTATAGAGTAAAGGTCTGGGAATAACAGTCTCAAGGGAACACTCGCGTACTATTTGTCAATCCAAAATCTAGTCACCCTCCCGTTTATCACATTCATCCCGATTCTGAAAAGGTGTCCTTTACTTATGTAATTCCTTTTCAGAAAGGGGATGATAAACCTCTATTTATCCACCTGTCCAATCACCATCCCGTTAGGGGCAGTAGTTGTGGGACACCAATGACGCCCATTTTCAGCCCAGATCATCAATAATCTCTACCACCATTTGAGCAATAGTGCTGTGTTGAAGTCTCGAAAGTTAATGATCCTCAAACCCCCAAACTCCTTACATATGCATATCCTTTTCCAATTCACTAGGTAAAAACCCTTCCCTTCTTTATGAATCCCATTCCAAAGGAACTTTCTCCTTACAACATTAGTCTCCTTTTCCACCCATCTTAGAAGCGCAAAATAGGAGAGGAAATATGTGGGGATGGCAGAAAGCACTAAATTTAACATAGTGATTCTCCCTCCTAGGGAAAGTAACTTCTCTTTCCATCTCGTCAATCTTTTCTGCACCCTATCAATAAGCGGTCTCCGTTACGGCTTCTTAAGGCTGTCAATCGTCAAAGGCAACCCTAGGTAGGTGATTGGCAATCTTTTAACATAACAGTTAAATATGCAAGAGAGAAGGAAGCTATTGAACGAAATATCTCCTAAGAATTCTCAGAAGCTTTTGCAGTAATTGATTTTCATTCCATACCACTTCTCTTAGCAGAATATAATCCATTTCAGGATCATCTCTTATGGTATAGATTCTTTCTCAAAATTAAAGTATCTTATGCATAGTGTGTGTTGATTATCGTATTGGTTTCATCGCGGCAACCCAAACCCCTAATGAGGCCCTCCTGTCGGCATTTGGCAATCATATGGTGAAGTCCATTAGCGACGAGCACGAAGATCAGTGGTGTGAGTGAGTCTCCCTGGCGTAAATCCCTTTTACAAGCAATTTCCCATCCTTGAATGCCATCAACCAATATTGTTACTTTTGCGGAAGTTAAACAGAGTCTAATCTAGGAGATCCATGTAGTTGCAAACCCTCAAGACCGTAGGGTTTCTAGGATACAGTCCCACTCCACCATATCATATGTCTTTTCAATGTCCAATTTCAACAAGAACTACGGGCTTTTATTCAGTTTGGTGAATTGTATAACTTCTTGGGTAGTGGAAATATCGTCTAAGATACTTTTTGCCTTTCAAAAAACCCCATTTGGTGATTGTATCAATCATATCTCCCAAAACATCCCCTAGTCTATTTGCCAGTAATTTAGAGATAATCTTTACTGAAGCATTCAGAACATTATCGGCCTGATATTCTCCACCTTTCTTTCTTCTCCTTTCTTTCAGATGAGTGTAACATAGGTGTAAATCAACCTATGTAGATGGAGAGTTTCCCCATGGAGGCTTTCCATAAGTTTGATCAAATCCGGTTTCATAATGTCCCAAAAGTGACGGTAGGAGGAAACCACCAGGGCTTGGTGCTTTTGTCAGCCCCCAGCCTCCAGACCGTCGCTTTGATTTCCTCTTCTGAGAAGGGTTTGGCAATATCCAAGTTTTTCTGCCAACCCTCTCCCTTAAGTAAGATTATCCGGGACGCCCTCGGGCCGTCTTTGATCATTTTTAGAACCGAATATGTTCTTGTAGTGCTTATGAATTATCTCTGAATATGGTATGCGTTCCCTATGGTATCCCCTTGTGATTGAAGTCTGAGGATCATGTTCTTTCAATTATGCATGCTAGCAGTTTTGTGAAAGAAAGTGAAATTAAGATCCCCTTACTTAACCCAGTTAACTCTAGCTTATTGGCTCCACATCATTTCTTCTTTTTTGTATATTTGTTAGATTTTTTACCCTTAGGGCTTGCAGCTTAGTTAACTCTTCTCGGGTCAAGTATCTCTTCTTGGTATCTCTCAAAATCGTATCTCTCTATATATATATGTATGTATGTATGTATGTATCCTTAGATTGTAATCTAAGGAGACGGCTTAAAACTCTAACATCTCGATTTATTTTTCACGATCCGATCGCACATTATCATATTCATGTTATAAGATGTACGCATATAAAAAATCACGTGATTTGAAGTTTGTTTACTCTATTTTCTTTGGGTTCAAACATTAACAGTTTTTAAACAGTAGAACAAAATGGAACGATTAGATCAATGAGTAAATGAATTTCAAATGATTTTTTATATGCGTACATCTTATAACATGAATATGATAATGTGCAGTCGAATCGTGAAAAAAATCAGAATGTTAGAGTTTTAAGTCATCTCGTTAGATTGTAATCTAAGGAGACATACTAGGAGCACTTGACCCTATATATATAGGGAGCTGATCCCCTAAGAACGGTTTTCACGGATTCCTGTGAGAACTTTCACGGGGGCTGTCGGATCTAAAAGATCAAATCAAATAAAACTAGATCTCTATCAGATCCGACGGCTCACGTGAAAGTTCTCACAGGAATTCGTGAGAACCGTTTTTAAGGGATCAACTCACTATATATATATATATATATATATATATATATATATATATATATATATATATATATATATATATATATATATATATATATATATATAGAAAATACATCTAGAGGGGGTGAATAGGTGTATTAGCTAATCTAATGACAAATGATGCGGAATTAAAACTATTTATGCGAACTAAAACTATTAAGCTAAGCACACAAAGTATAAAACAAGAGTGTAGCCGAATTTCCGGTGAAGGGCTCTGGACTATCTCCTCAAGATTCCTCTAGATTAAGAGTTGAGATGCCACTATGGCTCTCTTGGTTGAATACAAGTGTGAGCAAACAATCCCAAGTATATAATAATTAGGCACAAGATATATCAGGCATATAAAGAGATAAACAATGTAAGCATGCAAGATATATAAGCACAAGTGAGAAAGAGCGAGAGAGAGAGAGCAATCGCAAACACGGGAGAATTATTTCGAGGTTCGAGCACTCTTACTCTACATCTCCGCCTTCAACACTCAGTGCCGCAACACCTACTACGAGTTCTCACTAGAACATTTGGACTCACTAGTCCCTCTCTTGTTCCCGCAAGAACAACATACGCAAGCACACTAGTTTGCCGAGGCCGTACCTTTTACAACTCCTCCAACCACATGTCGGAACATTTGGTGATTACTTCACTTGATCACAACAAAACTCTCTTCACCGATGCCACAACCTCTACAACTCCTCACAGTACAATGATGAAATCTTGTGATCACTTCTCTTGATCACAAAAATAACTCTCACAACAAAGATCCCTAGAGGATTGACATAGCAATGAAAAGCTCAATTTGGTGTGAGAAAAATAAGATAGAGTTGTGGTGAAAAGCTCAAGAATTCTCTTTTGAAAACACTCTTGAAAAACTCTCCTTTTAATATGAAAATATTAGCCCTAAAACAAGTGGAGAAAAATCCTAAGAGAGGTAGAAAAAACTAGCTTTAAAACTCTCTTGAAATCTTATACAAAACAGCTCAAAACAGCCCCCTTATATAGACTCTAAAAAACTAGCCGTTGGGGTTAAATTGCAGGTCAGAATGACATGTCAGTTGACCGGCCGGTCGACCGGCCAACGGTCATATTTTTGACCGTTGGGACCTGCCGGTCGACCGCCCGGTCGACCGTGCCCTGGGCATGACTTGCCGGTCGACCGGGGCCAAATCCAGAGAGCAAAGCTCTCTGGACGGTCGACCGCCCAGTGGACCGGCCCTCAAGCCAAAGGGTTGTCCATTAGCGACGAGCATGAAGATCAGTGGTGTGAGTGAGTCTCCCTGGCATAAATACCTTTTACAGGCAATCCCCCATCCTTGAATGCCATCAACCAATATTGTTACTTTTGCGGAAGTTAAACAGAGTCTAATCTAGGAGATCCATGTAGTTGCAAACCCTCAAGACCGTAGGGCTTCCAGGATACAGTCCCACTCCACCATATCATATGTCTTTTCAATGTCCAATTTCAACAAGAGCTACGGGCTTTTATTCAGTTTGGTGAATTATATAACTTCTTGGGTAGTGGCAATATCGTCTAAGATACTTTTGCCTTTCAAAAACCCCATTTGGTGATTGTATCAATAATATCTCCTAATACGTCCCCTAAGTCTATTTGCCAATAATTTAGAGATAATCTTTATTGAAGCATTCAGAACATTATCGGCATGATATCCTCCACCTTTCTTGCTTCTCCTTTCTTTCGGATGAGTGTAACATAGGTGTAAATCGACCTATGTGGATGGAGAGTTTCCCCATGGAGGCTTTCCATAAGTTTGATCAAATCTGGTTTCATAATGTCTCAAAAGTGACGGTAGGAGGATACCATCAGGGCTTGGTGCTTTTGTCAGCCCCTGGCCTCCAGACCGTCGCTTTGATTTCCTCTTCTGAGAAGGGTTTGGCAATATCCAAGTTTTTCTGCCAACCCTCTCCCTTAAGTAAGATCATCTAGGACGCCCACGGGTCGTCTTTGATCATTTTTAGAACCGAACATGTTCCTGTAGTGCTTATGAATTTTCTCTGAATATGCTTTGCGTTCTCTATGGTATCCCTTTGCGATTGAAGTCTGAGGATCACGTTCTTTCAATTATGCATGCTAGCAGTTTTGTGAAAGAAAGTGAAATTAAGATCCCCTTACTTAACCCAATTAACTCTAGCTCATTGGCTCATCATTTCTTCTTTTTTGTATATTTGTTAGATTTTTTACCCTTAGGGCTTGCAGCTTAGTTAACTCTTCTCGGGTCAAGTATCTCTTCTTGGTATCTCTCTAAATCATATGTCTCTCTCTCTCTCTCTCTATATATATATATATATATATATATATATATATATATATATATATATATATATATATATATATATATATATAGTGTTCCTAGTATGTTTCCTTAGTTTGTACTCTAAGGAGACGGCTTAAAATTCTAACATTCCGATTTTTTTTTCACGATCCGACCGCACATTATAATATTCATATTATAAGATGTATGCGTATAAAAAATCACGTGATTTGAAGTTTGAATACTCTATTTTCTTAGGGTTCAAACATTAACGGTTTTTAAACAGTAGAACAAAATGGAACGATTAGATCAATGAGTAAATGAACTTCAAATCACGTGATTTTTTATATGTGTGCATCTTATAACAAGAATAAGATAATGTGCGGTCGGATCGCGAAAAAAGAATCGGGATGTTGGAGTTTTAAGTTGTCTCCTTAGATTGTAATCTAAGGAGACCTACTAGGAGCACTTGACCATATATATATATTGAAAATACACCTAGAGGGGGGGTTGAATAGGTGTATTAGCTAATCTAATGACAAATGATGCGGAATTAAAATTATTTATGCGAGCTAAAGCTATTAAGCTAAACACACAAAGTATAACATAAGAATATAGCTGAATTCCCAGTGAAGGCCTCTGGACTATCTCCTCAAGATTTCTCTAGATTAAGAGTTGAGGTGTCACTATGGCTCTCTACAAGTGTGAGCAAACAATCCCAGTCATATAACAATTAATCACAAGATATATCAAGCATATAAAGAGATAAACAATGTAAGCATGCAAGAGATATAAGCACAAGTGAGAGAGAGCGATCGCAAACACAAAAGAATTATTTCGAGGTACGAGCACCCTTGCTCTACGTCCCCGCCTTCAACACTATGAAGGTTTCCACTAAACTCGATCCTGCAAGATCACTCGGTGCCGCAACACCTACTACGAGTTCACACTAGAACTTTTGGACCACTAGTCCCTCTATTCCTGCAAGAACAACATACGCAAGCACACTAGCTTGTCGAGGCTGCATCTTTTACAACTCCTCCAACCACACGTCAGAATACTTGGTGATCACTTCACTTGATCACAACAAAACTCTCTTCACCGAGGCCACAACCTCTACAACTCCTCACAATATAAAGATGAAATCTTGTGATCACTTCTCTTGATCACAAAAATAATTTTCACAACAAAGATCCCTAGAGGATTGACATAGCAATGGAAAACTCAAGTTGGTGTGAGAAAAACAAGATAAAGTTGTGGTAAAAAGCTCAAGAAATCTCTTTTGAAAACACTATTGAAAAACTCTCCTTTTGATATGAAAATATTAGCCCTAAAACAAGTGGAGAAAAATCCTAAGAGGTAGAAAAAACTGGCTTTAAAACTCTCTTGAAATCTTATACAAAACAGCCAAAAATAGCCCTCTTATATACTCCCAAAAGCTAGCCATTGGGGTCAAACTGTAGGTCAGAATGACCTGTCAGTCGACTAGCCGGTCGACCGGCCAATGGTCATATTTTTTACCGTTGGGACCTGTCGGTCGACTGCCTGGTCAACCGTGCCCTGGGCATGACCTGCCGGTCGACTGGGGTCAAATCTAGATAGCAAAGCTCTCTGGACGGTCGATCGCCTAGTCGACCAGCCCTCAAGCCAAAGGGCTGTGTACGTTCTGTGCACATCGGTAGACTGCCCGGTCGACCGACTTCTGTCTCGTTCGATCGACCGGCAGAAGGCCAGGTCAGCATGTTTTAGGATAAAAACTTGATTTTTAAAACTCTTATAAAATTTCATAAAATCACATAAAATCTACAAAAATAAGTTCATTGAAATACTTTGAAGTACAAATATGTGTGATTAAAAATCAACACATATTACAAACTTTTTGAACCATTTTTGTGATATAGAAATTTTACCTTAAACAAAAATCCGTATTTTCAAAATCAATCTTCAATTTGAAAAATGATTTTTTTCTAAACTTTTTCAAATACAAAAACAAGATATTTTAAACACTTTTGAAGCTTAGTATGTATGGATATGATCCAATACAATATAAGATGAAATATCTATGTTTTTGACAATAAGCTCTAAATAAGTTTTGATAAATACAAAACTCAAACATATGATAAAGAAACATCAAATTAAGTTTTTCTAAACATTTAAACCAATAATGTGTATGGATGAAACCCTAAACCATATGAACTTGTTTTGATGAACTCTAATCATGAAACATAAGGATGTATACTTTGAATCTCAAAACCAAAATGGTATTTTCTAAAATCAAAACTATTTATGAAAATACATATAAATTTTTTTTGTGTGTATGAGCTTAAGCAATGCACAACTAATCTATCCTTTACATTTTATCTAAAAATATCTTAACACTTACAAACATGATTCAAGTCTTCTTGAAAATCTTCTTCTCCTTCTTGACTTGGTCCAAACTTGATCCATGAGCTAGACTCTTCTTTGAGTACATGATGCGATTTTGATGCGTGAGCTCTTGAATCAACACGTGCTAGCTTCAAAACTTGACTTCGAATTTTTTGTTGAAGCTAAACACCTACTAAGATCTTGATCAAATATCTAAAACTAAATAAGCACAAGATCATTAGTACTATAAGTACATGAGTTAATCATCAATAAAACTAGAGCGATGGGCCTTTGGGCCAACATATATTCCCCGCGATCTTTTTCTTAGTGTTGAGGATGGAGGCAAAAGAAAACTTTTCTCATTTATGTTGTGTGTCCTTTCAGTCATCGAAGCTTAGTGGCTAGGACACTTGCGGCGTCATGACGACCGATGGGGTTCTCCCAACAATCTTTGACGACTGCCCCGCAATCAAGAGCCTTTAACCACATCTTCTCGAAACTGAAATTTTTTCTTTTGGCAACGAAAGTTTCTCTAGTGTCAAGGCAAAGCGGTGTGTGATGTGGGTCCAGGCAGGGTGTAAAGAGTGGCCAAGGGGAACTCATTTCCCAATTTGTGAGATAAGCACCCTGTCTAATCCAGCAAGGATGGGTCTTTTCTGCAAGTTCGACCATTAAATGATGTATGAGCTATTGGAAGGTCCAAAAACTCCGCCTGATCAATCAAAAAGTTAAAATCCTGACAATCACGACTGTTTCCTTCTCCCCCTTTCCGTTCATGAATATAACAGATAATATTGAAGTCCCCTCCAATAACTCAAGGATAGTCCCATCGCTGCTTGAGAAAGAGGATCTCTTCCCAAAAAAGCAGCCTCAGATTTCTCCTATTGGGGTCATACATCGAGGTAATGACCTGGTAGCAATTATCTTTTCTACCCTTAAGCACTATTGACAGTGAGAATTTTCTAATCCATTCGTCTACCAACATGTATGATGATGAATCAAACCCAATCAAGATACCCACTGAAGCCCCTAACGAATCTTTGCTCATCCAGTGATCAATTCTACAGTGTGCCAACACACTAGTTAGGCTAGCTGTAGGAGCTGAAGCTTAGTTTCATTCTGGCATACAATGTCTGCCTTAGCCCCTATAATAGTTTCTTTCGTCATGCGGCGCTTTGCCGGTTTACCCAGTCCCTTATTTTTCAAAACAAAATTATCATTGATGAACACTAGTGCCTCTTCCCTTGGGCTGAGAGCCCATTGTACCTCTATTCATCCCCTGTGTATCTCTTTCATGTGTGTGACCCCCTCCCCCGTATCAGATACCCTATCGTGATTGTTAATGCCTACTCTGCAGCATGAGAGGCCGTTTGAAACCCTATCCGTCACCCGTGTACCTCCTTCTCGTGTATGATCCTTTCCCCCATTTCAATAACCTTAGTGTTTTAGGACATTTTAGCATTGAAAAGAAACTGACTTTGAATTGCTGGAACACTCCCCAATCTTATCCCGCATGTTAGCTATAGACAATAACAATTCGTCAGATATGCAATTGAATATAGACAAGTAAATAGGGAATATACCTGCGTACGATAGTCGGGACTAGTTCGCATGAGATATCATATCTCCGACTGAGTTGTTATCCCCTAGAGTAGTCACTGCCTGGGGCTCTTACGGAGTGCCACCTCGCTACCCGTCGAGTTTCCCCTGCTATGACATCGCCGACGTCCAGATGAAGAGTGTTCGACAATTTTTACGGGTTTGTCCCCAACACTTGTGTTCAGCAATGCTTTATCTTCCTCTTTATTTGCATGGCGAGGAGGGGGGCAGATGTGACGCCCCAATCCGGCGGGTATGGAAATGTCACTGCGATGTATATATGCAGGTCGAAAATACCCTCATGTATATAAGCTAAGTATCAGTACAGGCAAGAATTAGAGTGCGGAAGCACAGTGGTAATATACATTCTAACAGAAAAGTACAAGTACATGATTATCACAGAGAGTGATACAATATTACAGGAATATTACATCACCAGAAAATACAAAAGTACATCATATGAAGAGATATACAAAAGCTGAGAGGTACCCTAGAGCAGCAAGAGAGGCCTTGAGAGCCAATCAGGAGAAGAACTGGGAGGACGAGCTTCGACGACGTCTAAGCTTCTGCTGCCCTCTGATTGCCATAGAAGGATCCGCTGCGCACTCTGATCAGTTACAATAAGGCCACCATGGTCCAGGCTTTTGGATCTGGACATGAGAATCCTGGGTTGTCAGATGCAACCCGCGAGTACATATGTTAAAACCAAGTGATGTGCATATCAGGCACACGTGTACATGATCAAATGATATGGTTCAGGCATGCAGGTACAAGTAATATAAAAGAAATTAAAGGAACGACAGTAAATCTGAAACAAGTAAATACATGTATATCGATAAGTCTGAATCAGAAAGCATGCATAGAAAACATTGTCTAGAACTAAAGTATAAATAAACATGTGATAAATATAAGCATGGACAAACTAGTTGTACAAACTCAGATTATGGATTCACGGGATCGATACGTCAAGGGGATAATCCAAACAAGAAAACCCTCATCTATATACCACATATCTCATGTTGCCATCATCTGAGTTCGTACAACTTGAGTTGCCCTCAGAGTAACAGAGCTAGAGTGTGTCAGTAGTAATCATTATGCCATATAAATCATATGTCATAAGGCAGGGTGTCAACTCAGAGCATAACACTATAACTGGAGAATATAAAGGTGTGTTGCATTTTAAGTTATTCAATAATAATAATCTGTACCGTTTGATATTTCAATCGTCTCCCTACCAGCGCCTCACATCATCGATAGTCCATATTAGAGTTCGCACTCTGTAGAACTTACCCGGGTCTGATATGTGAGTACCAGGACCCAAACAAAGAAGAGACCAAATATCACACGTTCCTAATATTATTATTGTTTGGTTGTTTTATGTTACTCATCTGATTCATATGCTTTTGTATGTGCTACCGGCACACATACATCCACTTATGAATAAGACGAGTTATTATTTAGAAACTAATAAGTCTGATGGCTCATATTTATAGTGGGTCCCGTCTCTGCCCAGGACTGGCTCAGGAGTACATGCTACTGCTTCCAGGGACTCATCATTACGCGCCCCACACGACACTTCAGATTCAGGCTACTGTTTTTGGGGACTTATCATTACGCGCTCCACACGACACTTCAGAAATATCACCATTATAAATATGACGTTATACCAGTTTCCATCAGTTTTCCCTACCCCAGTGTAAGTTGAGTACTTTATTATATATATTGCCCAAAGCTAATGTCCATAAGATGTATACAGTAATCCAATAATCATGATTATCTAATTACGGGGATTAACAGGAGTATAATATCAGGCGTCTCCCTGTTACAGGGGTTCGGGAACACATGAGTTCAGGAGTTCAGGAGTACAGGAGTACCAGGAGTCTGGTAACAGTATAATAATCATGCCAAGTCTCCGTAAAAGTGATAGTTATGAATATGCAATATAATACAGGTGCCATGTATAACAGTAACCGGTCAGGGTAACAATATCAGGTCAAGTGTACTGGTACTAGGTGATAGCATGTCAAGTGTGTGATAGCATGTCGAGTGATAGCATATCAAGTATCGGTGTCGGATATCAAGGGTCAAGTATAACATGGCAAGTACCGGTGTCAGATAT
Source organism: Agave tequilana (assembly GCA_038442645.1). Classification (NCBI taxonomy): domain Eukaryota; kingdom Viridiplantae; phylum Streptophyta; class Magnoliopsida; order Asparagales; family Asparagaceae; genus Agave; species Agave tequilana. The sequence goes on from JAVJIF010000975.1 coordinate 458,355, forward strand.
CAAGTGTCAATTATAGCATGGCAAGTACCGGTGTCAGATATCAAGTGTCAAGTATAGCATGGCAAGTACCGGTGTCAGATATCAAATGTTAAGTTTAGCATGACAAGTATCAGGTGTATAAATGTCAAGATCAGGTAACTAATATGTCGGTGAGAGTCGCAACATCAAATATCAGGTATCAACCTGTCACGTAACATGGTACAGGAGAACAGTATAAACATTTCAAACTCTTCACAATCATATTTATAATAATAAATTTATCTTTTAATTAGCTATGCAAAGCCGAGTAAAGCGGAGCAGATCTAGGCATACCAGGTATAATACGGTTCGACAAAGTATAATAACGGTCGGCAGTTATTTATAAAACATGATAATTTTAGAAATCACTTATATAACATATACCAACTTGCATAAAGAGACATCATATATTAAAAGTAAGATAATAATTATTAAACATGAAATGATGGTAATAAAGTAAGAAATGTACTCGCCTAAAATCGGACGCAAATACCGAGTAAAATCTGGGAAGCCTGAGAACACGAGCGAGCAAGCTATTTATCCATATATATATATAATATATAAATATATATATATATAATAAATATTAGAGAGGGGATGAAAGAGGGGAGAGAGAGGAGAGAGAGAGTTGTAGGAATGAGTGGGGGAGAGAGTGTAGGGTATTTTTTAAAAGAGAAAAAATAAGAATTAAAGGGGAGGAGTATATTGAAAAATATGGGAAGTAATAAGTAAATGAGGGGATGGGTAAAAATGAAAAGGGGAAAAAGAAGGAAATAAAAGAAAGAAAGAAAGAAAGAAAGAAGAAAGAAAGAAGGAAGGGGGATGGCCGGCCGGCCACCCGCCGGTGGCAGCGCCGGGGGCGGGGCGGCGCGCCTAGCTCGGGGGAGGAAGGAGGTGGTGGGGAGTTGGAGTTGTTGGCGTTGTTGTTTGTTGGTGGATTTGTTGTTGTTGGTGGTAGTTGGTGGTGGTAGTGGTTGTGGTGGTGTTTGGAGGTGGTGGGGAGTTAGGGGAGGAGGAGGAGGTGATGATGGGGTGGTTGGAGTGGTGGAATTGGTGGAGATGGTGGTGAATTTTAGAGAAGGAGAGGAAGTGATGGGAATGGATTTGGTTGAAATTGGAGATGGTGCAGTGATGGTTGGATGAAAAGGAGGTTGAGGAGAGGAGAGGGGGTGTGGGAGAGGTGGTGGCCGGCGCCTAGGGGGCGATGGTGACAGTGGTGCGGCGTTGGTAATGGTGGACGCGACGGTTGAGTGGGTGGAGGTGTTGGTTGAGGTGGGAAATGAAAATGGAGAGGATGAGAAATGAGAAGGGAGAAGGAAAAGAAGTTTATAGGGAGAAGTGAGGGGGAAAATTAGTAGGGATGGGCTGCTGTTGCAGCCCATCATGCCCTGCAGGAGACTGCTGCAGAAAAAGGGGAGCGCAGGGTATGGAGGTGGAGTAAGGGGGAAGAAAAGAAAAGAAGAAAAAGAAAGAAAAATAAAAGAAAAAGAAAAAAATAAGGAAAAAGAAAAAAATTTTATTATTAAATAATTAATTTAATATAATATTCTGGGAGTATAAAGTAGGGGAGTGGAGAAGGAAAAAGCAAGAAACGAAAAGGACGGTAAATAATATTATTATTTAAATAGGGTAAAAATCAACTGTTTCAGAATCATTCCAAAAAATTCTTAAAAATAGCAAATATTATTTTAAGATGCTTAGTGAAATCAAATTTGAGAAATTTGATCTAGTTTTTAAATTAAAAATCTTGAAATTTTCTAGCGATACGGGACACCAAAATCTGTCAAATTTTGATAAATTTAGAAAAATTTCAAAAAATATATTTAGATAGAAAATGAAAATTTAAGAAGTAACATGAAAGCCATTTCTAAAAATTTAATTCCATTTAAAAACAAAAAAATCTGGGAATCGGTCAGCGATGCCGACCAGCACCAGTTTTGGAGATTTTGCAAAATAATCTGAAAAATTTCAGAAAATCATGAAAAATCTAAAATATTAGAAAATAGTATTTGAAAGTGAAATCGATCAAATCGAATTGCCAGAAAGGTCAAATCGGGCAGTATGCCAGTATCGGTTTCCCCGTCCGAGTCAGGGCTGATTCTAAGACTGAGAATCGAGATTCGATACCAAAAACATGAGAAATCACAACTTAAAAATAAATACTGGAAGAAAATTGAAACAATACGGTCAAAAAAATCAGGACACGTATCTGGGTACGTATCCCGGGAATGGGGTGCTATAGCAGAGCTGCACCATGTCTTCCTCACCAACCTCTGACAACGGCTCGTCTTGATTCTGCTCACAGTGGACAACGGCGATGGTCGTCGGGATGCTATGTCGTCTACCGCCAAGGTGTCTCACATGTTCGTGGCCCATGGTGACTACCGGCCTCAGCGTCGGCTCCCCTTCGTCATTCGTACTAGCCCGGCGATAATGGTCAGTGAGGAGGGAGGGGAGTGGCGTGAGATGGTGGCGATACGAGGCTGTTGTCTCTGCCCTTCTGCTGACTGGATGGGCTTGACCTATTATCAACAGCCTGGGCCAAAATAAATTTCATTTCTTTTTTAAAACTGTTTTGTAGCCCAAAAATAGCCAGCTCATCAACAAATCCTCTGGAATAAATGCCCCAGTAGCAGGCCTAGAGGGCCCACGTCTGCTTACTCGTGGGTGTTGGGCCACCCACTTAAAAGTGGCAGCTTCGGGACCATGAAACCGCTCCCCTTCACCCCATTCAGCACCGTCACGTCATGTGCTACTGTCGCTTTCTTCGCTGTCACCGCAGTCCAGAGATGGCAGCCTCAAGAAGTTGATGTCGCCCGCGATAGCAGAGGGTATAGAGACGTCCCTGACATGTTCTGTCGCGGTGGAGATGACAGAACTTTGAATGCCCCTCGCTCCAATGTCGCAGTCGGCTATAACTTTAGGAGTTGTCGGTCAATGCCGCCCCCTTGATGGGTTGACCAGAGGTGATCGCGATCTGCCCCACAGTTGAGGCGGGAGAAGCAGCTGCCTTTTGCTCCTCGAGCGAGTCGGCTAATTCGGTGGTCGACAATTTGACTAGTGCCAGCTGTCATGACAGCACAGGGAGTTGTCGTGGCGTGGCTCTGTCGTTAGAGCAAGTGGATTCCCCCAAGACCCCTTTTGATGCATACCCGCCAAAATCCACCTCTCCCTTGTGGGCCCCTTTGCAATGGTGGGGAGCTCAAAGAACTCACCCGCCCTCAAATTTGAACTTTTTATTTCTCCCTCCATTCGAACTGAACCCGGTTTGAGTCGGGATTTTGTTGTTGGTTCAGCAACCCCCTTTGTTGGATCTGGTTTTTTGACGAAGCGGTCCATGCTTGGACCAGAGCCATCGTCAGAACTCCGGTTCACGCGTGGACCGTGCCCAAGTCGGAGAAGAGGCGCTTGAACACCATCCTCATGGATGGAGCGTGTCCGTCCAACCTTTGTTGCTCTACATATGTACTGCCTCAATTGGGGCCTTCACCACCTCAATCCTTAGCCTATAGCTTTGCCTTTCGGGCTAGGCAGTCACAGCGAGGGGATGCCTCTACAACCTTACATCGACATGTATCCTTGCTCTTTGGATCATCTTCTTTGCAAGGGTAGCACGAACCTAAAACTCCAGATAATCTCTTTAAAGGCCGAGATATCCCTTAAGTGTAGTGGGAGGCCGAAAATGAGAATCCAGGCGAGAAGGAGGGGCAGAAGGGTTGCGCATCTTCCTCCCCCGTCCACCGCATGAACTGCAACCCGAATTCCTTGTTCTTACAATTCAAAATGTTGAAATTGAGAACGCTATTGAAGTTCTTCAATTCCCATCTCTAGTCGTTAAAATTGTTGCAAGTCTCCCTGAGCCCCGAAATTATTTCTTTAATTGACGGCCGACCGAAGGCGAATTGGATCACGCCAAACTTCTTCTGGAGTTTTGACTTTTGTGCTCGGCAATGGCCATGCTAATCTTCACCTTCACCACCACATATCTTTTCTGGCCATCATTGCCGCCTACTAGCAGCTTATCCTTGCTAGGATGCCCCGCTGGTTGCATCTCCTTCCTTCCTTTGAGTTTGCTTATACGGACAATTGTGAGCCAAGTGTCCGTCCGGCGACAAACGTAGCACGTGATGCCCATTGGGCACTCGCCCTTACAATGTCCAAGGCGGCCGCATCGGTCGACCGGAAAGTCGATCGTTCTGATGCCCTTCTTGCTTCTCCTATTTTTATGCAACATCAATCTCCTCTCCCCCTAAGAGTTAAAAAAACTCTATCATGTCTAGATTTTGATCCTCTCTCTACAAGTGGTATGCAGAGCTCTAGGCAACGCTTGGGCTTTGTTTGGTGGAGTTAATATTGATTAGAAGTTTGGATCTGGTAGATTTGAGACTTTGGTGAGATAAAAATCAGATTTTTACCATATTGGATCACATCTTCAATATTTTGGTGGAGAGATCAATAAAAAACTTTTCTTAAGATTTCAATTGGAGGTAAAAGTTTGTACTTTCTCATTTGTAGTTTCATTCCATAGTTGTTCCATTCTGTTTGGTTGAGAATATTGGAGAATATGACCGGAGAAACGTCCGATGAGAGTGGTTCTTTTGTCGTAAAGAACATTCAAAATATTCACTACTTAAAAATTGATGTGATGAAGTTTGATGGAACAAATAATTTCGATCTGTGGAGATGTGAAGTATTGGATGCGCTAAATGTGCAGAATTTATAGAATACTTTTGAGCTTCAAGAGAGACCAGTAGAAGTAAATGAGAGTTTAGAAGAAGATAAATAGGACGACGTGTGGCGTCATTAGGTCTTGCTTAATACAAGATCTAAAATATAATGTGATAAATGAGACTTTTGCGAAGAAGATTTATGAGACTCTCACGCAAATACTTAATTAAGAGTGTCGAGAACTGTTTGCATTTGAAGATGAGACTTTACTATTTCTAATTGAAGAGGGAAATCCCCGTTAGTGATCACATCAACATCTACACAGAGCTTCTCACGGATTTGACAAATTTGAATGTAGTGAACGAGGATGAAGATAAAATATTGATATTGTTGAGTTCTCTTCCCGTTGAGGGATATGAGACTTGAATTGAGGAGACATCCCTTAGCTATAGTGAAGTAACCACTGCTCTTATGAACCTTGAATTGAGGAGAAAAAATAAAGAGTGTTCTTCCACTGGAACATCGGCAGAGGTATTGACCGTGAAAGGAACTAGTCTAAACCGAAGAAGAGAAAATCAACATAAATCAAATTAAAAGTCCATGGTTGGTAATCACTAATTGGGAAAGAATTAGTGTGCTTTCTTTAAAGAGGAAGGACACTGGAAGAGTAATTGTCCACAACTCAAATTGAAGAAGTCATCAAAAATATCTAAGATGAATGCCACTAAGTCGGATGGTAATGATGCTGACTCTTCTTGTTTTTCACTTTCAATTACACCATCTAGTTGTGATTCAGATACATCCGAGTGGGTTTTAGATACAGGCTCTACCTACCACATTTGTCCCAGAAGGGAGTTGTTTGGTAGCTTTGAGGAGCTGTATGGCGGTGTGATGTCCACGGGAGATGATCACACATGTCGATTGGTTGGTAAGGGTACTATACATATCAAGATGTATGATGGGACAACGAGAGAGTCGAAGGATGTGAGATATATTCCTCGTATGATGAAGAACTTGATCTCAGTTGTTGAAAGTAGAGGGACTGAGAGGGACACTTGAAGAAGGTTGTTCTCAAGATGTCTAGCAGCTCATTGGTTGTTCTGAAAGGCATTAGACGTAACAACATGTATTATTTGATGGGTAATACAGTTACTAAATTAGCGTCTTCATAATAGTTGGATGCCGATTCTACCAGATTATGTCATAAAGGGCTCGGATAAGTTAGCTTGATATCAGATCAAGCATTGGAAGGTGCATCAACCTGCTATCTGGAATCACGTGACAGTTGTGTTCTGAATAAGAAGATAAAATTCAACACTGTTACTCACCATTTGCATGGTCTTCTTCATTGTGTTCACGTGGATATTTAAGATCCTACCAAGACTGCATCACTTGGAGGCTATCGATACTTTCTTTTTATTGTAGATGATTATTCTAGGTATTGTTGGGTATACCCTATAAGACAAAGAGTTGAAGTCCTAGAGTTGTTTGTGAAGTGAAAGAAGCTGATGGAGAATCAGACAAGTAGGAAGATCAAGGTGCTCCGGTATAATCATGTTGAAGAGTACAAAGATTCTTTCCTTCAATTTGACTAGAACAATGATATTGTAAGCTACTTCATAAATGGGAAAATTGGTATAATCAGAGAGATGAGCGGTGCATTGCAGTAGAAGTTCAATATTTTTTGTCTAATGCAGCGTTAGACAAATTGTTTTGGGCTGAGGCAATTGTGTATTCTAGTCATCTCTTTAATAGGCTACCAATGACTGTGATTGGAGGTAAGACTCGTTGGAGATTTGGTTAGGTGGAGTTGCTCGTGATCATAGTTCACTTAGAGTATTTGGTAGTCCGGCCTATGTTGATGTGAAGAAAGACATGTCGGACTCTAAAGCGAATAAGTTGGTGTTTTTGGCATACAAAGAAGAGTTGAAACGCTACAAGTTATAGGATCTGAAAAACAGAGAGTTTGTCTTGAGCAGACATGTCACATTGGATTGAAAAACACCTAGGGAGGGGGGGTGAATAGGTGTAAGTGCTAATCTATGAACTAAATGAGCTAAATGCGGAAGCTAATGCAAATTATTGCAAACACACTTAATACAATCAACAAGTGTAGCCGAATTCCCCGTGAATGGCTCTGGACTAACTCCTCTTGATTCCCCTTGAATGGGTTGAGGTGCTATGTGAAGCTCTTGTTGATTAAGTACAAGTGAGGCACACACAAACAACCAAGCATATACAAGATATAGCAATATGAAATATGCAAGGCACAACACAAATGCAAGCAAGTATGAAATGAATGATGAATGATGCTTTGCACAATATAAAGAGAGAGAGAGTTGAGAGACAAGTGGATCAAACGCAAAGGCCAAGATATGTTTCGAGGTTCGAGCACCTTGCTCTACATCCCCGCCTACACCACCGTGTAGGATTTCCAATCCACTATAGGAGTACCGAACTCCTCTCTCAATGCCACCGAGGCAATACAACCACAATCCACCTCTACCGAAGAGGGATAAGGCCCGTAGCCAATACAACTCAAACACAATCACCTCTACCGAAGAGGGATCCAAACTCAATACCACTCCGATCAACCTCTACCAAAGAGGGATACAACAAAAGCAAGGAGGGTTTACAACTTAGAGGCTTAACCTCAAACACTTCTCTTTTTCTCTCTTTTCCACAAAACAAAGATCCTAATAGATTAGGATAGTATGATAGCTCAAGGGTGGAATCAAGGTGTTTTTGGAAACAAGCAACAAAGAAAAACTAATTGGGAAGTCTCTTGTAAAAGATAGAAAATGAAGATCAAATCAAAATCCCAAAACCTAATTTTCTTTGATTTTCAAAAAAAACCCAAAACAATATAAAGATGAATCTTTTTGGCACAAAACTCTTTTTAAAACTCTTTTAAAACAGTAGAGAAAGTCTGGAAATTTTGTCTCTAAAAACCTTAGCCAAAAACCCAAAGAGATGGGGTTTATATAGGCCAAACCAGAAACTAGCCGTTAGGCTGATGTGGCAGCCTGACAGGCTGACGGTCGACCGGCCCGGTCGACCGCCAACGGTCAGAAATGTGACCGTTGGGCAACCACGGTCGACCGGCCCGGTCGACCCAAACAAACAGAGAGCACTGCTCTCAGATCGGTCGACCGTCCGGGTCGACCGTCCGGGTCGACCGTCCCAAACCTGCCAAACGTGCACAGATTTGTGCACGTCGGTCGACCGTCCCGGTCGACCGACTTTAGCCTAGTCGACTTGGTCAGTTGACTTAGTCGACTGGTTGAAGCCTGAAACAGAATTCTGGGTCAGAAAAACAATTTAAAAATATTTTGAAAAATCTTTTAAGTCTTCTAAAAATCCACAAAACTTGTTTTAACATTTTGTATTGAAAAACAAACAAGTGATAAAATTTCAAGACATATATCAATCATATCAATTCATTTTAGAGTCTTGCAAATTTTATCAAAACCAACACTTGTATTTTTATCAAACTTGATTTTCCAAAACATGAATAGGATAGTCAAAATAAGTTTGTCTAGCAAGTTTAAAGCATGTATGTATATCTAGAACATATCTAATATACATAGAAATAAAGTAAACTTGTTTTGATCTACTATTCATGAAAACCAAATCCAAAACATAAATCTTTTGTGTGTTGTGCACTTGAGCATATCAACTATACTAAGCTTTACAAATGGATCTAAAACACACTATCTAAACTATGGATACCTAAGTCTTCTTGATGATCTTCATCTTCAAGTTGACTTGCTCCAAAACTCCATCCATGGGCTAGACAATGTGTGATCATGATTGGCCCTGGAATCATCATGAAAAGCTTCTAAACTCCTTTGTTGAAGCTAATCACCTACTAATATCTTGCTAATAATCTGAAACTTAAACAACACAAGATTATTAGTAAATATAACTACATGAGTTAATCATCATCAAAACTAGGGTGGAAGGCCTTTGGGCCAACAATCTCCCCCTTTTTGATGATGACAAAACTCATGGAGTTATATATGCATGGATTAAAGTCAAGCTTCAAAGAAGCTCCCCCTTAACTCATGCATAAACAAATAATAATATATGACAACGAAGATCATAAATATATATGCAAATGTATGGAGATAAAACATATCAAAATTTTCAAATTCTTTTTCTCCTATTTGCAAAACAAAACATATATGCATATCTATTGTTTATTTGTTAAGCATGAGACAACTAAACACAAGTATGCATATAAACATGTATGCATCAACATGCATAAAACATATTCTAGAAGCTCTAGATACCAATTAAATTAATAAAACATTAACAAAACACTAGATGCTCTAGATACCAAAAAAACTTAATATATGCAAAAACATAAGTATGCATATATAAAACTCAAATTATTCTCCCCTTTTTGTCAATCATCAACAAAGGGGTAAACAATCAAAACAATAAAATGAGGGATAAAAAAAATCTTTCTCCCCCTTTATGTCAATCAAAACAATAAAACAACGTTCTCCCCCTTTTTTCTAAAACAAAAACAAGGTCAACAAGGGGTGACTATAAACAACATGATATCAATAGATAAATATGTCAATGAAGCATTTTGATATCAATTGAAAATAAACAAAGATCAATAAATGTTATATGCTATATACATTCATGAAGAGGAAGACGCTAAGTTAGCTTCCCTACACATATGCATTACATGAAAGAGGGATGTTAAGTCTTAATTCACATAACACACATTATGTAATGCATAAGAGGAGATGTGAAGCTCCCCCTACACACGTGTACCACATAAAGAAGAGATGTTAAGCTCTTCAATACAAGATACACTCATCATGAATCTATATGTAGAAGAGATGTTAAGCTCTCCTTGCATATAGTCAATACAAATCAAAACTTTTGAATATTTTTCTCTAAACAAAATTTTTAGATACCAATTTAAAACACAAAACATCTTGATATCAAAAGATAGTATTTTCTTTAAGCCAAATAAACAATTGAAATGACTATTTTCTATCATAAAGTAAGGGAGTGGAAATACAAGTACCAATTGAAATATGAAAAACGAATTTTCTCCCCCTTTATGAAATACCAACAAAAACTATGCGTAGGCTTGAAATAAGATACCAATTGAAAACTAAGTCAATTGAAATGAAGTTGAAACTCAAGCTCTAGCATAAACAAAATTTGTGTGAAAAATTTATATCTTAAGCACAAATAAAACAAGTATATGTGTATAAAATGGAATGAGTACCAATCACTAATAGATGATACCAATTGAAAATATACATACACAATAAACATATGAGTATACAAAAAAGGATCAAGATTGATACCAATTGAAAGAGTTCAATGATACCAATTGACATGACAATAAAAGCATGGTATAACTCATATAACTACCTCCCATCTCATGCACAAGTTTAAAATGATTTTCAATATAAACATACAAGGCATGGACTCCCATCCAACCTCCCGTGAAGGGTAGGGGTTTTCAAAAAATAGATTTGAAAATAAACTTAGTTTGAAAAACTCTACCAAAATGAAGAATACCGTAACTAGTTATACATAGAAAGTTTTGTTAATTAGTACGAAATCCTTCAAGTAAGGAATAAAACAAAATCATTTTTCATGAAACATGAAATCCACATGATAACCAACACTCTAAGCCAATTAAGCATAAATATAACTCATGAAAACAAACACATGAGTAAGCAATAAATGTGAGTGTACAAATACAACGTGAAGATCATAATCATGAAAGATGGACAATTAAGCTCAATTAATTCCTTGAAATAAGAAAACATGAAAATCATCAAAACTTATTTAATCTTCAAGGTATACGTATGTCCTATACAAACTAAAGTATACATACATATCCAAAACACAACGAGTCCCCAAAATATATGCATTAAGGCACGTGGCTCAAAGGATGTATATGTATAATAATAGTTTGGATAAAATAGACATATACATGAAGTTAAACACTTAAACACAAAATTAAGAAAAACTAAATCTTCACCAAAATAAATTTTATTTCAAGGTATATGTAAGAATTGTCAACACAATAAGTATACATACATATCCCTAAACACGATTGAGTCCATATATAGATTTGCATGAAAGGCAAATGACTCAAAGGGGTGTACATGTATATCTTAAAGTTTGGCAAAAATACACATATACATAAAGTGAAACACACAATCATAAAACAAATTCAAAAATAAGAATACAAGTTTAAAATATATGAATCATCAAAACTAGAGTATACTAGCACATTTAATGGGAACAAATAAGCATTCAACTCAAACATATATAGATTTATTTGTGGCCCACTATATGCACGAATATATACCTAGTCTTAATGAAAACTAACATCTAAACATGTAATCAACACATGAAGTATAAAACACGATAAAATTAACATGATAAACTTAAACATGATTATTATGCAAATCCACATGTTATTAAACCTATGATAAACATGATAGCTAAAACAACCGGTGAGAACACAAAATATGGGTCCATATAAACATGGGTGTCTCAAAATGCTATACATGCATGTCTAGGATCTAATTAACATGGCATTTTCATACTAATCACAAAACAATGAAACATGCTATATATGATAAACATGGAAAGCATGTAAATAAAAATTAGGAGTTAGGAATCGTTACCAAAATCTAGAAGGCAACTTCCCTTGTCTCCAAAACATGGTGGTCCTCTCCACCAAATCTTCCCTTGAAAGTGATGCATCCAATTGATTTCCATGAAGCTCGGAACGCATCCACTCCAAGGTGTCATCACTCTCACGTCATGTGAGAGCCCACACCTACATCAAATAAAGGAGGGGTGGTCTTTGGTACCCACATCTTATTGGGTCCATGGGGGTTAGTACCTTCTCTAACCCAAACAAACTTCTTAGCTAAATTAGAAACATGTATTCTATCAAAACAAAATTTAGCAAGGTGGCCCTTACGTCCACAATGTGTACAAGTGTACACATGAGCATACGTGTGATGGTGTCCGTGAGAAGCATGTGTATGCCGTGGACGGTGTGCATGAATAGATGGAACTTGTTTCTTTCGAAACAAAGTTTCCAAACGTGTATGGCCCACAACACATTGGCTCAAAGTGGAGCCCAAATAATCTACACTCTTCTTTAATAAACAAATATCATTATTGATCCTAGAAGAAGAGGTACATGCATTAGGTAGACTAGATGAAGAAGCTACACTAGCATGGCAAATATGTGCATCAATCTTATTTTGCAAAACATCATTTTTCTTTAAACACACATCTAAATCATTTGAAATAGAAATAATTTTATTTTTCAAAGCAACATTCTCTTTTAAAACAAAATCAACTTTTGAAGACAAATTTTCATTTTTCTTCAAAATAACATGGCAATCATTTTTAGATTTTAAAAATTCATTTTCTTTAAGTGCAAGGTCTAGTTGAGATCTCAATGAATCCCTTTCATTATAAACCTCAACCTTCTCTTGCAAAACATTGTTAAGTCTAGAATGCAAACTTTTATTTTCGTTTTCAAGTCCTAGACTTTTCTTTTTCAAAATTTTATATTTTTCTATTAATTTTTCACACACAATGGAAAGTTCTTCATTCAAAGCATGGGCATCATAATTATCATTTGAAGCATCATTATCTAAGTGGGGTTCCGAATGTACCTCAAGGAAGTCATTCCTTGGATCATTAAGTATTGAGACTCGGATTCTCCACTAGACTCCTCCGGTTGAATTTGTTCTTGAAGCTTAGAGGTGGTGGTTGTCGTCAACTTGTTCCACACTACAAAAGCGGAATCAAGATTAGAAACAAGCATAAGATAATCTTTTGAAAGCGTGCTTCTAATGGCCTCTAGGGCTTGTGCATTGGCCCCTATATGATTGCGATCACCAAGATAAGATTCCTTGGTAATGGCAAGATAAACCTTATGTCCTAGTGTTTGTAAATAAACGGTCATCCTAATCTTCCAAACATGAATGTTGGAAGGGTCAAACATGGGTGGGGTCATGAAAGCCATGGTAAACTATATGTGTGCAAACAAGCAAATGCAAACAATAGATTAGCAACCAAATGGATCTCACTCCTACGATGTTAAGCCTAATATCAGGAGCACTAGCTCTGATACCAATTGAAAAACACCTAGAGGGGGGATGAATAGGTGTAAGTGCTAATCTATGAACTAAATGCGCTAAATGCGGAAGCTAATGCAAATTATTGCAAACACACTTAATACAATCAACAAGTGTAGCCGAATTCCCCGTGAAGGGCTCTGGACTAACTCCTCTTGATTCCCCTTGAATGGGTTGAGGTGCTATGTGAAGCTCTTGTTGATTAAGTACAAGTGAGGCACACACAAACAACCAAGCATATACAAGACATAGCAATATGAAATATGCAAGGCACAACACAAATGCAAGCAAGTATGAAATGAATGATGAATGATGCTTTGCACAATATAAAGAGAGAGAGTTGAGAGACAAGTGGATCAAACGCAAAGGCCAAGATATGTTTCGAGGTTTGAGCACCTTGCTCTACATCCCTGCCTACACCACCGTGTAGGATTTTCAATCCACTATAGGAGTACCGAACTCCTCTCTCAATGCCACCGAGGTAATACAACCACAATCCACCTCTACCGAAGAGGGATAAGGCCCGTAGCCAATACAACTCAAACACAATCACCTCTACCGAAGAGGGATCCAAACTCAATACCACTCCGATCAACCTCTACCAAAGAGGGATACAACAAAAGCAAGGAGGGTTTACAACTTAGAGGCTTAACCTCAAACACTTCTCTTTTTCTCTCTTTTCCACAAAACAAAGATCCTAATAGATTAGGATAGTATGATAGCTCAAGTGTGGAATCAAGGTGTTTTTGGAAACAAGCAACAAAGAAAAACTAATTGGGAAGTCTCTTGTAAAAGATAGAAAATGAAGATCAAATCAAAATCCCAAAACCTAGTTTTCTTTGATTTTCCAAAAAACTCAAAACAATACAAAGATGAATCTTTTTGGCACAAAACTCTTTTTAAAACTCTTTTAAAACAGTAGAGAAAGTCTGGAAATTTTGTCTCTAAAAACCTTAGCCAAAAACCCAAAGAGATGGGGTTTATATAGGCCAAACCAGAAACTAGCCGTTAGGCTGATGTGGCAGCCTGACAGGCTGACGGTCGACCTGCCCGGTCGACCGCCAACGGTCAGAAATGTGACCGTTGGGCAACCACGGTCGACCGGCCCGGTCGACCCAAACAAACAGAGAGCACTGCTCTCAGACCGGTCGACCGTCCCAAAGCTGCCAAACGTGCACAGATTTGTGCACGTCGGTCGACCGTCCCGGTCGACCAACTTTAGCCTAGTCGACTTGGTCAGTTGACTTAGTCGACTGGTTGAAGCCTAGAACAGAATTCTGGGTCAGAAAAACAATTTAAAAATATTTTGAAAAATCTTTTAAGTCTTCTAAAAATCCACAAAACTTGTTTTAACATTTTGTATTGAAACACAAACAAGTGATAAAAATTTCAAGACATATATCAATCATATCAATTCATTTTAGAGTCTTGCAAATTTTATCAAAACCAACACTTGTATTTTTATCAAACTTGACTTTTTTAAAACATGAATATGATAGTCAAAATAAGTTTGTCTAGCAAGCTTAAAGCATGTATGTATATCTAGAACATATCTAATATACATAGAAATAAAGTAAACTTGTTTTGATCTACTATTCATGAAAACCAAATCCAAAACATAAATCTTTTGTGTGTTGTGCACTTGAGCATATCAACTATACTAAGCTTTACAAATGGATCTAAAACACACTATCTAAATTATGGATACCTAAGTCTTTTTGATGATCTTCATCTTCAAGTTGACTTGCTCCAAAACTCCATCCATGGGCTAGGCAATGTGTGATCATGAAGCTTTGGCCCTGGAATCATCATGAAAAGCTTCTAAACTCCTTTGTTGAAGCTAATCACCAACTAATATCTTGCTAATAATCTGAAACTTAAACAACACAAGATTATTAGTAAACATAACTACATGAGTTAATCATCATCAAAACTAGGGTGGAAGGCCTTTGGGCCAACATGGATGAGGCTTCGATAGTAAAGCCTACTGTCTCCCAGCAGGTGGAGACAATGAAGACCAGGTTGGTGTTATCGCAGCGGGTGCAGAGTGATGCTATTCCACATTGTCTAGTTGGTTCAATATCGTCTGGGATTTCATTAGTTGTGACATCGAGTAGAGGTCAATTAGCCGATATGGATACCAAATTTGTTGAAAAAGTTGGTTCAAATGCAGCTAGAAGAACAAAAAGAAATCTGCGAAAGTGAGGTGTAAAGAAACACGAATCTCCGGTTGATGAGGTTCATATGACTCAGTTTATTGGGTTCATTGATGCCGTTGAAGAAAGTTGGCTGAGGTCGGTGGAGCTCATTAGGATGAACTGCGAGAGGCTTGATCCCTTGGGCATGGGATACGTAGGCAGCCGTAATGGCGCAACCCGTTTAGTGGTGCAGTCCATATGAAGTTATTTGAGTTCTCAAGAATTGGCAGCGATAAGCTGCAAATTTGGACTTCATGTAGGTGAAGAGTTATGATCTCGATGAGCATTTGATCTTCCAATGTGATGATAGATGAGCTTGCATAAGAGGGCGTGCATCGGTTTGTTGAGCTGAAGTTGGTTATTTGGTGTGCTCTACTCAGTTTTGTTTGAAACTTCTTGAAGACATTTGGATTGGTGTTCCAATCAGTTATTGAGTCATTGTTGGCTCGTATTAGATTCTTCTTGAGTTCAATTGGACTGATGTTCCAGTCAGTTACTGAGTTGAAAACATGTTCGTTGATCGGCTCATATTGTGTTATTTCTCTTTGGTGAAGTGTTGGGAAGGCAAGTATGGTGCATTCTGTTTGGTTTAGCTGAGCTGAAAATCTGGTATCGTTACAATTGATATTGGAGTTTTGAAGAGAATTGCCTGAATGGGCGACAAACTCAATTTGGATTGACCTGGAATCAATCATTCGGATCCGTTTTGATCGCTTGAAATCAATTGTAACTTTGTATTTGTGATTCGTCTGGATCGTGTGGTGAATCTGTGTTTGGTCTACTCAGCGGAGATCGTGCGTCGATCTCGTGGTGGACATCGTGTATCGATCTTGGAGCGGAGATCGTGTGTCGATTTCGGAGTGGCAATGAATTCATTGGTACTCGACTCAGATTTGTGAAATCTTCGTCGAGGTGGAGAATTGTAGAGAGAGGATCAAAATCTAGAAATGATAGAGTTTTTTTTAACTCTTGTTGGAGAGAGAGGAGATTGATATTGTAGAAAACGGGAGAAGCAAACAGGACATCAGAACGATCGACCGCCTGATCGACTGACGTGCAAGCATTGTCGGTTGACCGTGTGGTCGACGGTCCCCTCTAACAGAGACTGAGGGATGCCAGTCGGTTAACTGCGGTCGACCTCCCCCACTAACAAAAAGTGAGGGACGCCAGTAGGTCGATCGTCCCCACTAACAGAGAGTGGGATGCTTGCGTTGGTTAGGTTCTGCACCTGCTGTGGACTGAACCTATTGTGTTTTTTTTGCCTATCTCTCACTCTTGGCTACATAAAGAGGAGTTTGTAACCCATTTTTGAAATCTTAACGAGTGAGTTCTTAGAGAGAATATTATAAACTTCTTATAATTTTATGTAAATCATTTATAAATTTATCTTCTGTCCGGAGAACATAAGCAATCTTGTGCAACCTCATTATATGCTTGTGTCTCTTTTTGTTGAGTTGTTTGTGATCACGGATTTCTTCTTGGCAGTGTCCAGTTTCCAACAGCGGTGGCACTTGGACGTTCATGCATCCTCCTCCGGTCTCTTGGGAGACCTTTTTTCCAGGCTTTCCCTTGCTGCGCCCTCTTCCTCTTTGCCGTCGACTTTGATTTGACCTAGGTCCAGTCTCCCTCCCGGCGCGGCGACGGCGATCTCGACAACGGTGGTCTGAATGTCGGGTCCCTCTCCAGCAGCCCCTTGATAATCCTAATCAATTCGTCTTCGGTGAACATCTTTGGCCGCGCTTGCGGTTGCTCAGCCGGGTCCAGTTGTCGCATTGCCCCCTGTCTGCTGATTGAAAAGCCCTTTTCTTCCATAATCTCAGCAGCCCCTTTTGCTCCTGACCCACCGCCTTAATTGCCCTTAAAGGAGAAGGTGGGTGAGGTGGTGACCGAGATAGCACCTTGCTCCAAGTCTCCACCGACGGCACTCTGCTGCTGGAGCCTTCGCGTTCCCGGTACCTTTCAGGCGCCGCCGAGCCCCCGGTCTCCCGCCATGGTCGCTGCCTGTTCCTCGGGTGGCGCCTATCGGGATCACTGTCCCCCTCGGTGTCGTCGTCCCTTCTCTTGGTGCTCCCAGGATGACACCCGGTGGGCCTCTCCTTTCTCTCCTCTCTCTGCTCTCTCTGTACTCTCTGGTCTCTCATCTCGCCTCTCACCCCTGCAGGATGGTGGCTAACTGGAAGTGGTTGGGAGTTGAAAAGCTTGTGAGGTGATGGTTAACTAGAGGTGGTTGGGTGTAACTGGATGGGATTGTTTGGAGGAGATGAATGAACGTTGGAGATGGAGATTGCTGGTGTGTATGGTAGAGGTGAGTGATTGGGTAAAGGTGGCTGTTTGGTGGAGGCTGAGGAAGTTGGCACAGGAGGTGTTTGAAAAAATGTTGAGCTGAAGTGAAGGAGTTCTGATGGCTAGCAAATGGGAGTGGAGGTGCAGTTGGAGGTGGTTGAGGCGAGAGCTATGTGAACCTAGTAACTTGCTGGAGGGAGGAGATGGCTGGTTGTGGTGGTTGTTAGATTGGTTGCTGTAACGTCGCAATGCTTGAAGTTGAAAAACGAATTTGCCAACATATAGATCATCTCTGAATCTTTGCGGGCTTCAGGTTTCGAACTCGTCTGTATCAAACGCAATTTGATGACATTTGGTGAAGATTCACCTACAGGTATGTCTGCTCGTTTGAATAGCTCATAATTAGAGTTAATAACGATCAAAATGAATAGGTTAACTTTCAAAGATAAGATCAAAACCCACCAAGTATACAGATTCAATAGGGTGAATAACAACTAAATCTGTATACATATTACCGTGTAAGTCTTAAATTGTGGAGGCCTTTTTGCATAGAATCCCACAATGGAGACTATTAGACATTTTAGATGGAATTGGCCTTTTACAGTTCGGATCTAAAGTTATTTTTTTTATTATTAATTTTTCATAAATATGGCTCAAAGTTGGACATTGACATTACAGAATTATACTCGGCAAAAAATGGCCTTGTTTCCAAGTGAAATGAGTTACTTTCAGCATTTAGTTATATGTAGTTTCATACAAGATCTCATTCACAACATTGTGTTCCCTTCACAAATCTACACAGTTAAGGGTGTTAGCTCTCAATAAGCTGAAAACGATGTTTATATGCCGCAGACTGATATCTGAAAGTAAGGTTCTCTTATCTTGGCACTGAAGACTTTAATAGAGTTGGCCTCCGGAAAAGGTGAAAAATAGAACATAAATAAATAAATATGAAAGCTATTAAATTTGAAATATCTCAATAATAAGGAATAAAAAATAAATAAATTTGTCATATCCGATCCCTGTTGAATGCATTTGGGAGGGACTAATCTAAAACTAAAAGCTGAATCATCTCAATAATATATATATCCTCAAAGTTTGCATGTGCATCTCACGTGCTAAGAGCTTTCCATCAAACGAACACAAAAATCAACCCAAAAACTACCTGTTGCCTCCATCCTACCTTCCAACGGTTTTGTCCGTATATCTCCAACCTTCTTTTCAAATTGGTATTAATTTCAATTGCTGTCATTATTTACAAAGCTTCATACATTGGTTTTGTTATTGTTTGAGAGAAATTTCTTGATTTAAACTTCAATTGGCATCTTATTCTCATTTTTTTAAAGAAAAAATTTCTTTTTGGCAAATATTTATATTTTCAATTGGTATCAATTATTACAATTGATATCTACTTTTTAAAATTATTTAGAATTTCAAAATTGGTATCACAGGCTTTCACTTTCTATTCAAATGGTGTCATATTTAAACATTCAATTGATATCAAAATTGTTTTGTAAATTGATATTTATGATGGTTTTAAAAATTATTTCTCTTTCAACTTTCAATTGGTGTTGGTTTATATAAAACTTTAAAATTGATATGAAATTTTACAACTAGTATTTGTTTTTATGTTTCAACTGATATCTTCAATTAGCTTCCATGTTTAGTTTTACAATTGGTATCTTAGAAAATCAGATTTTCAATTGTTCTCAAAATTTGTTTTTGATATGTGTTGCCTTTATGCAAGGGGAGTTAACTTAACATCTTCTCTATATATATATTTATGATGTGTGTAGAAGAGATTGAACTCTCTTTTCTATATAATGCACGTGTGTAGGGGAGCTTAATCTCCGTCTATACATTGTATATTATTTTTATGTGGGTTAAAGTTCAGTCATTCCTTCTTCATATCATGCATGTATGCAGGGGAGTTAACGTCTCTCCTTTTCGTAGATTTATATCGCATATACATTTATCTTATCTTCTTTACCCTTTGTTGATTCATGTTCATAGTATGTGACAATGTTTTACGTTGTCTGTCACAAGCCTATCACAACCCTCCATATTTACCCTTCGTTAATGAATTGATAAAAGGGGGGAGAGAAATTTAGAGTTTATAAGTTTATATCTGTATGTGATTATATGTTTTGCATATATTGTGTTTTATATTCATGATTTGTTTGGTATTTATGAGCTTAAATTAAATATCTCTATGTGTTATGTTATGCATGAGTTAAGGGGGAGCTTTTACAAAGTTTATCTTTAATCCGTACATATTTAACTCCATGAGTTTTGTCATTATCAAAAAGGGGAAGATTATTGGCCCAAAGCCTATCACTCTAGTTTTGATGATGATTAACTCATGAAGTTATAGTACTAATGATCTTATATTTATGAAGTTTCAAAAATTCAATTAAGATCTTAATTGGTATTTAGCTTCTTCAAGCTAACATATGTCGATTCAAGAGCTCAAGCATAAAGATTATATCAAGAACTTGAAGGAGTCTAACTCTACATAGATCAAGTTTGGATCAAGTTTACATAGAAAAGAAGATTTTCAAGAAGACTTGTGTCTGGATCTTGTAAGATTTAGAAGACGTACATAGAATAGATTAGTTTTGATTGCTCAACCTTATACACACACGCATAAGTTTAGTTTTCGATTTAACCCGTTTTTGGTTCCGTTTTCGATTTCATGAATAGATTTCGTCAAAATAAGTTCACATGTTTGCAATATGTGTTGATTTTTTATCACACTTATTTATGCTTCAATATATTTACATGAATTTATTTTTTTAGAATTTATTGAGATTATTAGGATTTAATTGGATTCAAAAAGATATTTAAAAATACAAAAAATATAGGTTTGGGGCTGAGCCTGGTCAACCGATTGATCGATCAGATGTGCACGTGCCCAATGGCTGTGCATGTCGATCGACCAGCCGGTCGACCGTCCGAGACTCAATACTCTCTCTTGTTGCCGGTCAACCACCAGAGCTATGCTCTCTAGATGTTGGGTGCAGTCGACCGGCAAACCTCAACGGTCATAATTTTAACCATGGCAGTTGACAGCCCGACTAACCGATAGGCCTATTTGGCCTGTGATTGGACCCCAACGACTAGTTTTGCTTTAGGCTATAAATATGGGTATTTGGAGAGAGTTTTTTCTAAGATTTTACAAGAGTTTTACACCTAATTTTTAAATGCTCTCTTACCTATTTTCAAAAGAGTTTTCAACAAGCTTTTAAGCTTCAAATTCATATCTTTTCAAGTGTTTCAAAGTTTTGAAAAATCAAAGGAAACTAGTTTTTGGGAAATTTAAGTTTTGTTCTTCAAGTTTCTTTTTCTTCATGGAAGTTTTTCCCAATTGATTTCTAAAAAGCTTCATTTTCAAAATCTTTATTTTCTTACAAACTTGAGCTTTCATTGCAAAATCTATTCTTTAGGATCTTGTATTGTGAGATTTTTTTTGTTTGTGATCTTTGTTATCATCAAGGATTGTAAACTCTTTTTTTACTTTGTGCAAGTGGCTTTGTGCCCTCCTTTTGTGTAGAGGAATATTAGCTTTGTGCTCTCTCTCTCTCTCTCTCTCTCTCTCTCTCGTGTAGAGGTGATTGTTTTGTACATTGGCTTTGTGCCTCCTCTTGTGCAAAGGATTGGAGTGTGTATCCTTTGTGGAGTTCCTTCGTGGAGATAGTGAAAATCTTTCACACGGCTAAGGCGAAAACGTAGAGCTTGGTCCTCGAACCTCGAAACATATCTTTGTGTTTGCATTCGGCTATCTCTCAACTTTACTCTCATTCATATCTTGCATTGTTCTTGTTGCTCATTTATATATACATGTTTGGTGTTGCTATTGTGCAAACACTTGTATTGATCTAAGAGAGCTATTGAAGCACCTCAATTCTTATAAAAGAGGAATCTTGAGGAGAAGTTCTAAAGCTCTTCACCGGGAATTCGGCTTCATATTTGTGTTAGTTTTTATTAGCCATTGTTTTTAGCTTCCACATTTGATTAGCACTTCACCTATTCACTCCCTAGATAAACTTTCAATATAATGATGTGTTTCATGAAAAAGTTATGATTACACTTGAAAGTAAAACATCATATTTTGCATCATTGCAAATTGATGAACTGAAGAAACGGCTCATGATGATATTCATGCTGTACCATTGGAATCTTCCGAGGAGGAAGATGAGGATGATAAATTCTTTGAGTAAGAGTCACCACAAGATAATAGGGAGTTTATGACCACAATTTGAAAAGGTTTAATAAAGATTTACAAGTTGGTTAAGGAATCGCATAAGAAAAAGAAGACAACATCATCACATATTAGGAGATCTAAATCAAGAGTGCGAGAACCAGTAAGAGAGGGAGAAGGTCATGATTTTGTTTATGTCTAGGTTTAGGATTGTTTTTTCTCTTTATTTTTCTTTTACTTATTTTCATATAAAAAAATCTTTACAATAAGTTTAACTAGCCTTTTGGGATTAAGGGACCAATAAAGTCTGCAATTTTGATAGTACAATCGATTAATAGCATCTTCAATTCTTGACGTAGACGAAAAATTTGAAAAACAGACATTATTTAGAATTTGTCTACATGATTATGCATTATTCATATATATAACACATGAGTTTGATGCTTTGGGATGATGAGAATAGGTTAACTTATTTTAAATATAGAGTATATATATTTATATTTAAAAAAATATAAATAAACCTAATTATTGATTAGCTAGGTGCTTGGGCCTACGGAAGCCTTGGTATTTCCACGAAAGATAATTAGGTAAGTTTATACACACACACACATGCAATTAAAAAAATATTTATATGCACTAGCAAATTCAATGATCAATTAGTTAGGTATTAGGGTCTCAAGAAGCCTTGATATTTACATGAAAGAGAATTGGATGAGTTATACATATTAAAAAAAAAAAAGAAAAGTGCTTAAAGGGCAACGAAGTGGTGATTCTTCGAACTTCCATATGATATATATATATATATATATATATATATATATATATATATATATATATATATATATATATATATATATATAGTAGTCTTCGTGTGAGAAACTTTCTCACACGAAGACTGTGAGAAAACTATATATGAGCTTTATGTGGATGATCCGAACCGTTCATCTTAATCTATATACTTTATTTAGACTATCAATTAAAAATCACGCGAGTCCGAGCCTTTTACCCATACAACAAGTGGTTACAAAACATATGTTATATCACCGTAGAATAAAGATGTCACTTGATGCATCGGTAAAAAAAGTTAGAATCGCGTGATTTTTATTGGTAGTCTAATTAGAGTATGTAGATCAAGATGAACGGTTCGGATCATCCATAAAATCTCTCTTATATGGTTTTCTCACAAAGCTTATTATGAGAAAATTTCTCATTTGAAAATTTTCATATATATATATATATATATATATATATATATAGGGCTTACTGTACCTCAGCCCGCGGGCTGAGAGAGTTTTCTCAGCCTGCGGGCGTGGAAACATCACCGCCCCACATCTGTAATAATTTTGGCGGGCAAAATCCTGTAAAATCCCGCCCAATTTGATGCCAGTCACCTCAACATTGTAATTTCCAAAAATACCCTCCCTCACAACTTTTTACCGACCTTGGTAGCAGTCCTCAGAAAAAGACTGCGACCTTGGTAGCAGACCTTGGTAGCAGTCCTCAGAAAAAGACTGCGACCTTGGTAGCAGTCCTCAGAAAAAGACTGCGACCATGGTAGCAGTCCTTAGAAAAGACTGTGATAGCAGACCTTGGTAGCAGTCCTCAGAAAAAGACTGCGACCTTGGTAGCAGTCCTCAGAAAAAGACTGCGACCATGGTAGCAGTCCTTAGAAAAGACTGCGACCGTGGTAGCAGTTCTCATAAAAACACTGCGACCATGATAGCAGTCCTCAGAAAAAGACTGCGACCTTGGTAGCAGTCCTCAGAAAAAGACTGCGACCTTGGTAGCAGTCCTTAGAAAAGACTGCGACCGTGGTAGTAGTTCTCATAAAAACACTGCGACCTTGGTAGCAGTCCTCAGAAAAAGACTGCGACCTTGATAGCAGTCCTTAGAAAAGACTGCGACCGTGGTAGCAGTTCTCATAAGTACTGCGACTATATTAAAAATCATTAAATATCAAATCAGATAAAAAAATTAAAGAAGCAGCATTCACTGTCTTTTACCGAAAAAGTAGCTTTTCATAAGGGGTATTTGGTAATTTAACTTCTTTCGATAAGCGGGCCGCAAGTTAGTGGGGTGCAAAATTGAGCCACGTCAGCGCAGGCTGAGAGAGTTCTCTCAGCCCGCGGGCTGATATACATTTTTCTCATATATATATATATATATATATATATATATATATATATATATATATATATATATAAAAGTACATCTAGAAGGGCGGGTGAATATGTGTTCAAACTAATTTAGGGCAAATGACGCGGAATTTAAAACTTAATTGCAAACACACTAAGTGTAACCAAGAGTGAGTTCGAATTTCCAGTGAACGGCTCTGGAGCTACTCTTCTAGATTCCTCTAGATTAAGAGTTGAGGTGCTTTAATAAGCTCTCTTGATTGAACACAAGTGTGGGCACATACAAACTATATCTAGCATATGAATATGAACAATGAAAAGTAATGCAAGATATAAGAGAGAGAGAGAGAGAGAGAGAGAGAGAGAGAAAGCTGAGAGATAGTGGATCAAATGCAAACGCAAAGATTTGTTTCGAGGTTCGAGCCATTGCTCTACGCCCCCGCCTTCACACAGAAGGATTTTCAACTATCCACTAAGGATCTTCCATAAAAGGACCTCCACTGAGAAATTACATTAACAAACTTAGAGTACGCAACTCCTTTCTCTTTCTCCTCTGTACAAGAGGAAGGCACAAAGTAAAGAAAGAAAATACAACTTGGTGATCCAAATAATCACAAACAAAGACTCGGTGATCTCAATAGACCACAAACAATTTTTCTCACAAAAACAAGATCCTATAGATAGGTATAGAGTTGATAGCTCAAGTGTGAGAAAACAAAGTTTTTGAAAAGAAAACACAGAGAAAACACTTGGGAAAAGCTTCTAAATAGATATGAAAATGAAGAACCAAAATAAAATTCCTAAATCTTGTTTTTCTTTGATCTTCCAAAAACTTTGAAAATAAATATAGGAATTTGAAGCTCTAAAACTTATTTAAAAACTTGCTGGAAACACTTGAGAAGATGGGAAAATTTCCTGTTAGAAATCTTGGTGAAAACAACCCTCCAAAATCTATTTATATAGGGGTCTGGAAAAATAGTCGTTGGCGTCCAGAACAGGTCAAAAATGACCTGTCGGCCAACAGTCAGATTTCTGACCGTTGGGGTTATCGGTCGACCGCCCCACGCAAACATGCCTAACGGTCGACCACCCGGTCGACCGAGACCAGAACCAGAGAGTGAACTCTCTGGCTCAGTCGACCGACTGGGGCCAGATCCAGAAAGCAAGCTCTCTGGATCGGTCGACCGCACGATCGACCAGCCCAAGGCCAAGGCTGTTGTGCACGTTCTGTGCACATCGGTCGACCAACCGGTCGATCGAGCTCTGGTCCGGTCGACCGATTGGTCGACCGCCAGTGGGCTCAGGTTGGGATTTAGGGTTTGAAAACTTAGGCTTTTAATATCCTATAAAATCCCATAAAATTCACAAAAATATGTTCTTATAAATATTTTGAAATACAAATATGTGTGATCAAAAATCAATACATATAACAAAAATTTTGAATTATTTTTGTGGTATAGAAATTTAGCTTTAAACCGGAAACAATATTTTTCATAAACCAAATTTTGAAATGAAACACCGATTTCTCCAAAATTTGTATAGATACAAAAACATAATATTTAAACTCAATTTGAAGCATAGAGTGTATAGATAGAATCCAATACACATCTAAATAATATATCTATGTCTTTGACAATAATTCTAGAACTAAGTTTTGTTAAAACAAAACTTGAAAGCATGAGCTAGATATACATAAAATAAGTTTTTAGTCAATATGAAATATAGATATATATGGATGAAATCCAACATACATAAAATCATGTAAAACTTCTTTGATTCTATCTAATCATGAAAACGAAAGATATGTTCTTGAAAATCAAAACGGTTAAACCGAAACCAATAAACTTTTGACTTGTGTGTGAACTTGAGCATATCAAGACTAATCAATCTTTACACAAGATCTAAAATAAAACTAAAACAAGCCTAGATCAAGATCTTATTGTCGATCTCCATCTTCAAGACAACTCAATCCAAACTCGATCCAAATGAGTTTGACTCCATCCGAGTGCTAGATGCGATCTTGACGCGCGAGCTCTTGAATCGTCACATGTTAGCTTCAAAATTTGATTTTGAATTTTTTGTTGAACCTAAGCACCTACTAAGATCTTGATCAATAACTGAAACTTATTAAACACAAGATTATTAGTAAACTAACCTTCATAAGTTAGTCATCATCAAAACTAAGGTGAAGGGCATCTGGGCCAACAATCTCCCTTTTTTTATGATGACAAAACTTATGAGATTATATATGAATTTATTAAGGATAGACTTATAGAAGCTCCCTCTTAACTCATGCATAAGAATAAAACTCTAAAGATATGCAATATAGCTCAAGATACCAATAAAAACAAGATATATATGTGTGTGTGTGCGCGCGCGCGGGCGCGCGCGCATAAACACTTAATAAAACATGCATATACAATCCTAAATTTTAAACACTTAATAAAACATACATATATAATCCTAAATCCTTCTTCTCCTTTTGTCACTCATCAACAAAGGGGTGAAGAAAAATAAACATTACTAATAAACATATTTTAAAACTAAATTTTTGATACCTACAAAAAACAATCAATTGAAAGAAACCAATTGAAAAAAAAATATTTTATCAATTGAAATGAAACAATCTTTTTTATGAATTGATACCAATAGAAGGACATGATACAATTGAAATTAAAAACCAAATTTTTAGGTAAACACCAAAATTTTTTTGTAATAAAGATATCAAAATGAGAATAATACCAATTTAAGATTATTGATACCAATATTGAAAATGTTAGTATATATCAAAACAAAATATTTTCCATCATAAAGATTGGGAGTAAGATACCAATTAACAATAAAACCAATCAATAGATAAAACAAGAATTTTTCTCCCCCTTCATGAAATACCAATAAAAATAATGCATAAGCTTGTATATGATACCAATTAAAAAACAATTGACATTAAGAACTAAATCAAACTTAATAAGAAATAATTTGTACTTTAAACATGTATGTCAATGTAAAATAAGCACAATCAAAATTATATATATGTATCAGAGCAATATAATGTCAATTTCGATATGATCCATATATATATAGAAAACATTAGTATACAAAATGAATTTTCATTAAAAATTATGTTTATCTCATAACTACCTCCTTTTCATGCACATGTTTAAAAAGATTTTCAATAAGAGTATACAAGGCATGGTCGCTCATCTAACCGCCCTTGGAAGGTAGGTGTTTTCATAAAAGAGGATTTGGAAATATTTTAACATATTTGAAAACTCTACCAAATTGAAAAATAATAAACTAATTTAAAGTAATTTTCAAAATTAGTTTGAAATCCTTCAAGTAAGGAATAAAATATAAATGTATCCATGAAATGAGAAAATCACATAATCATCGACACTCAAATAGTGATAAAGCACATATACACTCATGAAAACAAATACATGAGTAAACATAAAGGTGAGTGTATAAGAATCATGTAATAAGCATATTATGAAGATAAGGTATTAAAGCTCATATGAAATTTCTTTTTCATAAACATGAAACCATAAAACACAAGAAATTCTATTTAATCAAAAACTAAACTACTTCAAGGTATATGTATGTTTTGTCTAAACTAAAAGTATACATATATATCCCAAACATAAACGAGTCCATAATAAAATTTTGCATGAAGACAAGTGACTCTAGGATATGCGTGTATATCTATTAATTTTAGACAAATTAATATATACATGAAGCTAAACACATTTTTTATGAAAACATGTACAAAAATAGAGAATACAAGTAAAGATGTAAGAATCATCAAAACTAGATTATACTAATTCATCTAATTAGTACACATGAGCAATAAAAGCATAAGCACAGGATAATCAAGAGTAGCTCACTAATTGTACACTTAAACACAAGTTTTAATGAAAACTAATCTAAACAAGTAATCAAAACATGAAGTGTTAAAATATAAACAAACATAATCATTAGGCTAAATGGACGCGTTTTAGAACTAGAATATATAAAGTAGTTAAACTATAGTAAGAACAAAAAAATATAAGTCCATATGAACATGGTGTATCTCAAATACTATCTTTGTATATCACTTGTCTAATAACATTTCATTTAACATAATGAACAAGAAAACATGACATGCTAAAAATCATTAATTATAAAGCATGTAAACATAAATAGGAGTAAGAGATAGTTACCAAACCGAGTGAACTAATCTCTATGTTGCCAAAGCATGGTGGACCTCCCACCAAACATCCCTTAAAAGTGATGCATCCAAAAATATCATCATTAAGCTCAGAACGCATCAACATCCAAGCATCAATACCTTCACGTCAAGTGAGAGCCCACACCTGCATCAAATACAATAGGGGTGGATTTTGGTACCCATATCTTTTTGGGTCCATGAGGGTTAGCACCTTTCCTAACTCAAACAAATTTATTGCAAAATTCAAATTATTAATCTTAGCATAACAAAATTATGCAAGGTGGCCCGTACGTCCACAACGTGTACAAGTGTACACAATAGCATACAAGGTGTCATGTGTGCACATGAGGAGCATGTGTATGCCGTGAATGATGTGCATGTATATGTGAAGCATGTTTCTTGCGAAGTATGGATTCTAATCTTTTGTGATCCATAGCACATTGGCTCAAAGTGCAGTACAAACAACCAACACTCTTCTTCAAAACACAAACATCATTTTCAATGATTGAAGAAGAAGTGGAGCGTGTAACATGTTTATCACTAAAAGATGAAGCAATGGGTGTATGACAAACATGAGAATCAAAAGCATTTTTCAAAAAAACTTTTTCTTTTGAAATCAAATCTAATTCTTTGAAAATCAAAGCAATTTATTTTTCAAAGAATCATTTTCTTTTAAAACAAATTCAAGTTTTGAAGGCAAAATCTCATTTTCTTCAAAACAACATCAAAATCATTTTTATTTTTCAAAAATTCATTTTTCTTTCAAGGCAAAGTCAAGTTAGGTTTTCAAGAAATCTCTTTCACTTGAAATCTCAACCCTCTCTTGCAAAATCATATTAAGTTTTGAAAATAAATTTTTATTTTCTTCTTTTAGTTCAAAACTCTTCTTTTTCAAAAGTTTATATTTTCTAGCAAGTTTTCACAAACAATAGAAAGTTCTTCATTTAATGCATGTGCATCTAATTTATTTTCATCACATGAAGAACTAGCATTATCATCTAGATGAGTATCCAAATGTACCTCAAGGGAGTCAATCCCTTGGACTATGAAGCAAGCTTGGTCGGACTCATCTCTAATAGCTCCTTTCTCCACATTGTTTGTCGTTTGTTGCTCAGGAGAGGTCAATGTGTCCACACTGCAAAAGTAGAATCACAATGAGAAACAATGGATAAATATTCTTTTGCTAAGTGTATACTTTAGTGCTTCTAAGGCTTGAGCATTAGCCCCTAAATACTAGTCATTACCAAAATATGATTTCTTGGTAATGACAATGTACACATGCAAACCTAGGGTTTTTAGATATGCACTCATTTTGAATTTTCACATGTCAATGTTAAAAACATCATACATGGGAAGGGCAAGATAGTCCATGAGTGTAAACTATATGTATGCAATATAAATCTAGATTAACAATTCAAGATCACACTCCTAAGTGGTTTAAATCGAATATCAGGAGCGGAAGCTCTGATACCAATTGAAAGTACACCTAGAGGGGGTGAATAGGTGTACAAGCTAATCTAGGGCAAATGATGCGAAATTTAAAACTTAATTGCAAACACACTAAGTGTAACCAAGAGTGAGTCCGAATTTCTCGTGAAGGGCTCTGGAGCTACTCCTCCAGATTCCTCTAGATTAAGAGTTGAGATGCTTTAATAAGCTCTCTTGGTTGAACACAAGTGTAGGCACACACAAACTATATCTAGCATATAAATATGAATAATGAAAAGCAATGCAAGATATAAGAGAGAGAGAGAATTGAGAGATAGTGGATCAAACGCAAACACAAAGATTTGTTTCGAAGTTCGAGACACTGCTCTACGTCCCCGTCTTCACACAGAAGGATTTCCAACTATCCACTAAAGATCTTCCACAAAGGGACCTCCACTGAGGAATTACAACTACAAACTTGGAGTACACAACTCCTCTCTTTTTCTCCTCTACACAAGAGGAAGGTACAAAGTCTAGCACAAAGTAAAAAAAAAAGAAATTACAACTTGGTGATCTAAATCACAAACAAAGACTCGGTGATCTCAATAAACCACAGACAATTTTTCTCACAAAAATAAGATCATATAGATAGGTACAGAGTTGATAGCTCAAGTGTTAGAAAACAAAGATTTTTGAAAAGAAAACACTTGGGAAAAACTTCTAGATAGATATGAAAATGAAGAACTAAACTAAAATTCTCAAATCTTGTTTTTCTTTGATTTTCCAAAAACTTTGAAAACAAATAAAGATAGGAATTTGAAGCTCTAAAACTTATTTAAAAACTTGCTAAAAAACACTTGAGAAGATTGGAAAAATTGCTCTTAGAAATCTTGGTGAAAACAATCCTTCAAAATCCATTTATATAGGGGTCTGGAAATATAGCCGTTGGCGTCCAGAACATGTCAAAAATGACCTGTTGGTGGACCGCCCGGTCGACCGGCCAACGGTTAGATTTCTGACCGTTGGGATTACCGGTCGACCTCCCAGGCAAACATGCCTAACGGTCGACCACCCGGTCGACCGAGGCCAGAACCAGAGTGAACTCTCTGGCTCGGTCGACCGACCTGTCGACCGGGGCCAGATCCAGAGGCTCGATCGACCGATTGTCGACCGGGGCCAGATCTCTGGATGGGTCGACCACACGATCGACCGGCCCAAGGCCAAGGCTGTTGTGCACTTTCTGTGCACATCGGTCAACCGACCGATCGACCGAGCTCTGGTCCGATCGACCGCCAGTGGGCTTAGGGTGGGATTTAGGGTTTGAAAACTTAGGCTTTTAACATCCTATAAAATCTCATAAAATCTACAAAAATATGTTCTTATAAATATTTTGAAATACAAATATATGTGATCAAAAATCAACACATATTGCAAACGTTTTGAACTATTTTTGTGATATAAAAATTTAGTTTTAAATCGGAAACCATATTTTTCATAAACCAAACTTTAAAATGAAAAATCAATTTCTCCAAAATTTGTATAGAGACAAAAACATGATATTAAACTCAATTTGAAGCATAGTGTATGGATCGAATCCAATACACATAAATGATATATCTATGTTTTTGACAATAAATCCAAAACTAAGTTTTGTTAAAACAAAACTTAAAACAATGAACTAGATATACTGATAAATAAGTTTTTAGTCAATGTAAAACATAGATGTATATGGATGAAATCCAACATAAATAAAACCATGTAAAACTTCTTTTGATTCTATCTAATCATGAAAATGAAAGATATGTTCTTGAAAATCCAAAACGATTAAACCGAAACCAATAAACTTTTGACTTGTGTGTGAACTTGAGCATATCAAGACTAATCTATCTTTACACAAGATCTAAAACAAAACTAAAACAAACCTAGACTAGGGTCTTCTTGTCGATCTCCATCTTCAAGATGACTCGATCCAAACTCGATGTATATGAGCTTGACTCCATCCGAATGCTAGATGCGATCTTGACGCGCGAGCTCTTGAATCATCACGTGTTAGCTCCAAAACTTAATTTTGAATCCTTTGTTGAAGCTAAATACCTGCTAAGATCTTGATCAATATCTAAAATTTATTAAACACAAGATCATTAGTAAACTAACCTTCATAGGTTAGTCATCATCAAAACTAAAGTGAAGGCCTCTGGGCCAATAATATATATGTTTGTGTGTGTGCGCGCGCGCGCGCGTGTATAGAAATATATTTTAGTATGGTAAAGTTTGAATCAATAATTCCCAAGCTAAAGACTATTTACACATTCGCGGAGATACATAGGATTGAAAATTTTAGGAAGGATGGTGTGAAATTATTGGATTCAAGTCTCTAGGAAAAGATGATAAAATTTCTTGATTTGAGATTGAACTTGATTATGAAAACTTGTTAGAAACTTATGAACTTAATTGCAAGTAATCACTTGTTGTAAAATAGAAAGTTTAATTTTTTTTTCCTTATGTTTTCTTATTTTCAGTTATCCTTACTTTTGGTTATCCTTTTTATCTTAGTCTATTCATATCTTTATTTTTTTTCGTTGAATTTTATGGGTGTATATTCACTGTAAATCCTGACGAGACAACACTCGTCCACTAGGGTAACCTAGGGGTTTAGCGGCTTGTTGTATGTGCTAAGTACAACCGTGATTCCTACGAAAATGAGCAATAGTGATTCCTACGAAAATGAGTAGGTTTTTATTTTTGTTTTTAGGATTTTAATTTTTTCTTTTATTTTTGATTGGGATTTTGCTCTAGGACTAGCAAAAGTTTGGTATGGGGTTGTGATAATTGTCATTTGCATGAATATTTTATATTCTTTTTATACCTATTTTGCTACATTTAATTTTGCATTAGTAGTCCTGTTTATGACTTTTGCAGATATGAAGGCAAGTGCAGTTTTTGTAAGAAAAATACCGAAAAGCAATTAAAGGGAAGAGTTGCAGAAAAAAAATCTACTGATATATAAAGATCTTAGATTGAAACCAGAGACTCCAGTGAAGTCTACACATCAAAAAGAGGAAGACATAAAAATTCCAGAGTCCGAAGCCATATTTTCACGACAATTTCGTTGTCCAAACGGCAAATCCGTACTGGTCAAAGCCCTCGATTCGCTCGTGCCAGCTGTTTTGACTCCAAATAGATTGCGTATTATATTTGACGGCGAAGACGTTGTATTATACGGCGGGTTCGCTGTCCTTATTATTCGAGAGATCGTGTAATTTTTCAGAATCTTTTTAGGATTAAATCTTAATTTTAGGAACCATGAGTCGGTTGTTTAAGGTTTATGGGGTCTGTAAATTAGACTGTAAACTCTTGTATTTGTGTTAAGCTTTTCGGAGATCAAGTTGAAGACTCTTCTTTTAATAAAGTTTTATTTTCTGAATTTTGCTGGTTCTTGGAGAAGAAGATCAGAATAGAAGACGGAGTTGGCTATATTCAGTTCTTTCTTTCCTCTCTTGCTTTTATTATTTTTATGTTTTCAAATTATAAAATCATATTTATCTACTTCTCCTTCATGAACTAAATTTTAATTGCTAGGGCATAGATGTAGCCTTTTCTATTGAACATTATTCATGGTTGTTTGCATCTAATTGTTCTTATTTATAGTTTTGTATAATACCTATTTCTGTGTTAAAGTTTAATAATTGATGGCCATAATAATTATATAGATGGCTAGGTTGGAGACCGATACGAGATAGCCTAGCAACGCATCTAGGGATATGAATCACTTCCTACAGGCTGAGACCGATAGGAGAAGCATAAATTGTGCAATCTTAAAGAGAAAAATCATAAATCGTAATGTTGTTTTAGCTAGTATATTCACTAGATCGATAGACTATGGGCTCTTAAAGTTAGATTTAATATTGCTCGATAGAGATTATTAGTTACAAAAGAATTTTTCAATTATTAACAATGCCTGAATAAAATTTCTAGCACAAATAAATAGAATAATCAGAGATATAATTGCCGAAGTTTTATTGCTCTAGTACTTTTCTCATATTCAAACGCTACTTTTTAATTAGTTTAATTTACTTTTTCATAAAGATTTCTCTTCTTAAACAAGATTTAGAAATTGTTAATTGCGGTAGTTAAATTACAATTTCTATGGGAACGATACTCTACTTCATCAGTATATTACTTGTAACGATTGGTACACTTGCCAAATCGCACGTCAATGATCTGCAATTTGAAGCCATGTGAGCATTGTGTTCTAGACAAAGAGATAAAGGTGAAATTTTGCACCGTTATTCATCGCACGAAAGGTCTTCTTGATTTGGTTCACATGAACGTTTGGGGACCGACCAAGACTGCATCACTTCGAGGTCATCGATACTAGTACTTTTTTGTTGATGATTTTTCTAGGCATTATTGGGTATACCCGATGAGATAAAGGTTTGAGTTCTAGATTTGTTCATGAAGTGTAAAAAGTTGATGGAGAAACAGACTGGCAGAAAGATCAAAGTGCTCCAATTTGATAATGTTGGAGAGTACAAAAAGGATCAGTTTTTGCTATTTGACTAGAACAATGATATTGATATACAGTTCACAGTTTAGAAATAGATTGGAGAGTCTAAAAAGATGAATCGTGCCTTGCTGAAAAGGTTCAATATTAGTTGTTTAATGCACAGACAAGTCATTTTGGACTGAGGCTTGGTATATGCTAGCAATCTCATGAATAGACTATGATCATTGGCGATAGGAAGTAAAACTCTATTGGAAATTTAGTCAGGTAAAGCTGCTCAAGCATATGGTTCGCTAAGAGTTTTGAATGTCCCGCCTACTTTCGTGTCAAAGAAGGTAAAATGGATCCTCGAGCAAAAGAGTTTTTTGTTTTTTGGTGTCAAAAGAAATTTGAAAGGCTACAAGTTGTGGGACAACAAAACCAAGAAGTTTATGTTGAGCAGGTATGTCATGTTCAATGAGGCTTCATTGTTGAGGCCTAACTCTCAACATGTGGAGAGTATGAAAACCAAGGCGGTATCGCAGCGGGTGGAGGATGATGCTACTCCACGTTCTCCAGTTGGTTCAATATCATTTGGGATCTCACCAATATCACATCGGATGGAGATCATGTGTCGGTTTGGATGCTGAACATGTTAAAGAAAAAGTAGTTAATTTGTTTGCAATTAGAAAAACCAAGAAGAATTTACAAAAGTGGGCTGTGAAGAACCGTGTATCTCAAGTTGGTGAGTTAGATCAGCTCAAGTTGAAGACTGTTGTTTTCTATGATGATCGTGATGATGAGATCCATAAGACTCAGCCAGTTGGATTCGTTACTGCAGATTTGGCTCTAATTGATGGTTGAGCTTTTTAAGCTCATTTGGATGAACTACTTGTGGCTTGATCCCTTGGTCAGGCGGGTAGGGCAGCCCGGTTGCTGAGCTGAAATTGGCTATTCGTGGTGTTCGGCTCAGATTTGAGAAATCTTCACCCAAGTGAAGAATTGTTGGAGAGAAGATGAAGATTGAAGTTTTCTAACTCAATTGATAGCCCAGAGAGAGAGAGAGGACGCGAGCTTGAGCTCGATACGTAGAAGGAAATAGTTGTGTGCATGTTTTGTGAACGTTGACCAGTCGACTAGTCAACTGATCAGTCAATTAATCTGAGATTTACTTAAAACATTGGAGTTGAAGCACTGGCCTACTAGTCGACTTATCTGATCAGTCCACTAATATGTACAGATCACTCGACTGACTTGTGAGTTCTGGCAATTCCGAGTTTCTTTTTTTGAAGAGGAATTTGTATCTAATTTGAATTTCTTTCTATTAGCTATTTCTCTGACATATAAGCAAGGTTTCTGTACCCAAATTGTAAGGAGAAAAATTAAGAGTTCTAGGGTTAGTATGTTTGAGAGAATTCTACGGCAAATTGCGTAGTTCTCTACTTTGGATCAGTTTTAATTAAATTAGATTTTCGGATCAATTTGTAACCCTTAACTCAATTAGTTTGAATAAAATCTTCTCCTTCAACCTCTAGAACGTAGGCAAATTATAGAATCTCGTTAAATCGTTTGTTTTGTCCTTGATTATTTGTGTTCATGCTATATTTGTGTTGGTGATTAATGTACGACGTTTGATACTCTGATATTGATCTGAGACTCCGGAGGCCGCGCTCAACAAGTGGTATCAGAGCACAACACTCTTCACTCTCATCTTCTAACACACCCTTAGAAAATGCATCAGGTTCGCTTTGATGCAATCCTGCAACGCAATAAAGGGGCTAACACAGTCTGATCCCTGCAACATAGACAGATTTGCAACTAAGTGAGTTATTTTATGAGCAAAAAAGCTTATCAACTGAAAAAAAAAAAAAAAAAAAAAACAGTAAAATGAATAGCTGTCAAGAATAGTTCAGATCACCATCAAGATCTCTCTTTGTTTTGTTTGTCTCTGACCATTTTCTAATTAGCTAACGTTAATTTCAGTAATAAATCTTGAAAGACATCTTAACATAAAATTTTGAAACACAGGAATATGCCCTTACATGACTAAAAAATTAACTATTTTATGCGACAACTTATTACAAATGAGATTTATATGACCACAAAATTAACTGTAGCACTCTGAAAGTGAGGAAATGGTTGTGTAAAGAGAGAAGAAAAAAGGAAAAGGGGTTTTCTTATTTCCTTTTCCGGTGTTTGGATAGATAGGGAAGTGAGCAATCATACTTCCCCATTTCCTTGCTTCTGCCCACTTCCTTGCAACCAAACACGCCAGGTTATAAAATCCTTCAAACCCTTGTATAGGAAAAATATCATTATTAGTCCTGAGTTCCACATGGACTCTTTCTTAATTCACACATCCAATGACTGCATGATAGAAGAAATGCAATTTATCGTATTTTAAACATCATCAAACTGCAGAAGGGAAATATTTCATTGTTCATTGCAAGTGAAAATTTGCAGCAAGACTTGAAAGAACTAACCTCATTTTCATCATTGCCACCAAAATTTGTAGCTTCTGTAGCAAAGAACAGGTAACAAGATCTGGAAAAAAACAAAAGCCACCGGCCATAAATTCATCCAGTTTTGGACAAGAAAATCTTAAATAGCATACCAGAGCCTTGTTTACCATTATCTGAAGCAAACTTTTAACTTTAAAAGTGAGTGCTGTGTCCATTTTATTCAGTATCATTCTGGCAGTATAAAGAGCTTATTTATTCCAGAAAATCTATTCTTAACCCTTTACAAGGTAAACATCAAGATGATATCTACAGGATTCATTATCTGAATCCTGTTAACCAATAAACCATTTTTGCTGTACTGAATACCAATGGAAAGTTTAAAAGTCCATCACAAACTCAAAAGTTTCAGAAACCAGTACCCCAAGCATAGTGCAATAAATAGTTGGTGAGAAATGCACATGGGCTGCGGGACAAGTACAGGAGAGAATATGAGCACTTGAGTTGCGCGTGGTAGATTAATACTAACCTAACTACACACTGGAAACAAATCAAAAGTGAAATCGAGTTGAGTGACGCATTTATACAAACGAGTTTTAGGCATGATAAAAACTAGAGTATCACGGTTCCTCAATCACAGTTGAGAGAACAAATAATTGGAGAGTAAACGCAAAATAAAATCTACGTAATTCAGTGGGAGAAACGAAATTGAGAGAGAGAGAGAGATTAACTGTAATATTAATAAGAGGCACAAACAAATTTGATTACGCAGGTTACGCAGTCACAGGCATGGCTGCAACTGCGAAAAGGCTAAATATTAAACAGCTATGAAATGATTCATATGTGATCTTAATGGGCCAGTCTTCGGCAAGCCCATTACTTGAATTCAATTTAAGTGGAAGACACCTATTTAAATATTTATTTGCAGGAATGCCCCAATTATTAGTACAGGACAAGAGGGGAACCACTACCAAGAAAAAACTAGCCGTTGCATTTCTCTTGTCCCACTTACTTTTGCAGCAGCACTCTCCACCTCCAACGGTCAAATTCCCTCCCCAAAAACTTCTTTTTAAAGCCCCTCCTCAAGCTCCTCAGCTCTCACTCACTCTCACTCTCTTAACTCTAATTTCACAAAAAAATTATCTCAAAATCAAAATGGGCCTCTCCAACTCCCCATCTCACACCCACAAGTTCTTCCTCCTCTCCAACTATGTCCTCATCGGCGCGGCCACCAGCTGCATCTTCCTCACCCTCTCCCTCCGCCTCCTCCCGTCCCCCGTCGGCCTCCTCCTCATCCTCCTCCACCTCCTCACCATCATCCTCTCCATATCCTCCTGCTCCTCCTCCACCTCTGACTCCTCTGCCAGGTGCCACGCCACCCACATGGCTGCCACCGTCCTCATCGCCATCTTCCAGGGGGCCGTGGCCCTGCTCGTGTTCTCGAAGACGGGCGATTTCTTGACCAAGATGAAGTCCTATGTGCAGGAGGATGATGGTGTGGTGATATTGAGGATGGTTGGCGTTTTGGGGTTGTGATGTTTGCACTTGAGTGGGTGGTGCTTGTCTTAGCCTTTGTGATGAGGTTCTATGTTTATGTTGAGGGTGGGAGCAATGGCAAAGGGCTGCAAGAGGAGAAGGCTGTGAGGAAAGATTGGCTGCCATTTCAAGTGGTTTAATTTTAAGTTAGTGGAGGAATTGGGAACTGGGATTTGGTGGGTGAATTGTTCTTTGTTGTAATAGAAAGGGGGTTAATTTTTATTGTGTTGTGAGATGTGTTTGTTGTGAGTAAAATGTATTGGTTTACTTATGATTAATATTCATTTAATAGTTGTTTGTTTGATTCTATATGAACTCTTTTCTTGAAAGTATATTTTTATATGAAATTAGTGAAGTTTCAATTGGTTGCTTACAAGGAATTGGGTTAGTTGCAATTGGTTGATTATGTTGTGTGTGCAATGCAATGTTTACATTTTTTTCTAACTTAGATTAAAATGGCTTACTGTTAAAATGGATTCATAAGCACTTAAAAATTTGGAGCAACGGTTACATTTTTTTCTAACTTAGATTAAAACTATGACATATTAACACAAATCTTATCTTTTTTTTTTTTTTCTATTTTCTTTTTCCTTTTGTTTTGAAGTCAAATGTGAGTCATGTGACTGAATTCTGTTCAGTCACATATGGACAGTCTTTTAATTTCCCTGTAGTCCTTGACCCTTCCCGGCAAATGGGCCTTTAATTACGAATATTAGTTTTTTATTTAGCACAGGCAAAATTCCTGTGTATAATTTGCAGGGAAGAAATTTCTCCCATTTGAAAACAAACTAGGTTTATTTTCAAATCCCGCAAGATCGACTCGGAACCGCAACTCCTACAACAATGATTTCGCAAGATCGACTCAGAGTCACAACTCCTACAATAATGATTCCGTAAGATCGACTCGAAGTCTCAAGTCGTAGACAAAGATCCCGCAAGTTCGACTCAAAACCGCAAGTCTTACAACAACGATCTCGTAAGATCGACTCGGGCCTCAATTCCTACAACAAAGCTCTAACTTTGTGATCACACTTGATCACTAGAAACTCTTACAAACAATAAATCATATAGCTAAAGATCAAAAACTGAGAGCTTAAGCTTGTGTGTGAGAAACTAAAGAGATTGGAAGAGAAATCTCAAGAAATCTTGTTAAAATTTCTCCCAAAGACTAGAAGAGGAATAGCTCAGCAAACTGTCTTGTTGAAAAATTAATTTAAAATCTTCTACAAAAGCTTGATTTTATAGCAAAACAAATTAAAAATATTTGCTAAAAAATCAGCAGAGAAAAATCAGCTAGCTATCGAAAATGGGTGCAACACTTTCAACAGGTAATGATAACAAACAGCTAAAATTTTCAAATTCAAAAGTTTATTTTTGAAAGCTAGGTTGTCGAAAGCACTTTTGATCGCGCCAATTTTTCAAAGAGAGAATTATCGAAAATGGATCAACTGAGCTGATCAAAAGCTATCGAAAATGAACCTTGAGCTGTCAAAAGTGATTTTCAACAGTTAGTGAAAAACACATAAAAGTGCTGTGGAAAATGAGTCAGTTTTGCAATCAACTGAGCTCTTTGTAAAACAATGTCAAAAACATGCACAGAGTTGTTGAAAGTGATTTAGCTCAAATTCTGATTTGACTGCTAAATATCCAATTTTGAAAGCTATGTACAGAGCTATCGAAAAGAACTCAATTTTTTGATTCTTTTCAATACTTTATGTAAATTAATTTTAACTTATAAATCACACAAAAATAGGTTTATTTAAACTGTTTTGAGCACTAATATGTATAGATTAACTTAAGATATATTTCAAACAATAAAACTTATTTTTGAGATTTATTACTCACTAAAATTGATTTTTTGTTTAAAAAAACAAACTTTTTAGAAACAATACCCTAAATTCATTTTTATTTTATATATATATATATATATATATATATATATATATATATATATATATATATATATATATATATATATATATATATATATATATATATATATATATATATATATGGGGTTACTGTACCTCAGCCGGCAGGCTGAGAGAGTTTTCTCAGCCGGCGGACGTGGCAACATCACCGCCCCATATCTGTCATAAATTTTGGCGGACAAAATCCTGAAAAATCCCGCCTAATTTACTGTCAGTCACGTCAACTTTGTATTTTCCGAAAATACCCTCCCTCACAACTTTCTACCTTATGTAAAAAAGTTGGCTTTCAAAAAAATTTACAGCTCTAAAATTTCAACCGGCGATTCTGATCCAATTAGTTATTTTCTTTCACAAATTTAATCCGTTTTTTAAAATATATATTTGCAACTGATGGCGCCTAAGAAATCATGCGTCGAAAAAGGTACCACAAAAAATGATATTTCAAAAAAATTTAGCGTTTGTGTATTTTAATAGTTTTAAATTTTTTTAGATTTATTTCCGAGGTCGCAATTTTTTTATTTTTTTTAAATCTTGGAACCATGGTCGCAATTAAGAAAGAGATTTTGAAACTTTAGATGACGAATAAATTTTTAAATTTATAAATTTTGTAACACGACAATAAAGGTCCTATTTTTTTCAAATTTTTTTTATTTCCTTCTATTTTTACTATGTCGCAGTATTTTCGAAAAAAGTGATGTGCATACACTGCATGCGACCTCGGTCGCAGTTGATAAAATTATAGTTTCAGATTTGTGCGACTTTGGATTTTTTTTGGACCTTTCCTTGTAGACGAATGCGACGTTGGTCGCAGTATATGAAACTTACTTTTTTTTCTTACATATTGACGACATGGGGTCGCAATTGTTTAAATATGAGTTGTCGTCTCTTGCGACCAAGGTCGCAGTGTATTTAACGTCATTCGTTTCATCATATTTGGGTCGCAGTTGTTTCTAATTGCACTGTAGTCTTATGCGACCTTGGTCGCAGAGTCGAACCTGGTCGCAGTTGTTTCTGATTGCACTGTAGTCTTATGCGACCTTCGTCGCAGTGTCGACCCGGGTAGCAGTTTTTCTTATTGCACTGTAGTCTTATGCGACCTTGGTCGCAGTGCGGTCTTGTGGTCGCAGCTGTTTTTGATTGCACAGTAGTCTTTTGCGACCTTGGTCGTAGTGTCTACCCTGGTCAGAGTTTTTTCTGATTGCACTGTAGTCTTATGCGACCTTGGTCGCAGTGTCGTCCCTGGTCCAAGTTTATGTTTGCAATGTATGACTGCGACCGTGGTCGCAGTTTATAAAAAAAAATATGCTTTTTAAAAACATTGGTCGCAGTATATGATTGTACTGTAGTCTTATGCGACACTGGTCGCAGTGTCGTCCGGGTGCAAGTTGTTTGTGTTTGCATTGTATGACTGCGACCGAAGTCGCAGTTTATTAAAAACAAATATGCCTTTTACCCCCTATAATTTTTAAATGATCATTGGTCTGAACTGTTTAATTTTTCTTACTATGTAGGTAAACAACAGATAAAGGTTCGTCCTCTGAGATCAAGCCTGAAACCTATGTGCGAGTTCATGAAGAAATTTAAAAAGTACATTCAGGCAGATTTCGTAGAGGCGATGAACAATACCCCATTTGGCCCAATCTTCATGGCGTTCTACAATGAAGAATTTGGAGCTGAAAAGGGTCTAAAATCAAACGTTGCTGTACTGCGTATTTTAGACCAGTATGATAGGGATATAAGGACCTTTAGAATTGGGGGCAAACAGATTGAGTTAACAGTGGAGGATGTTGCCCTCACATTTGGTCTACCTATCATTGGGGCAGATTTTGTGATGAATAAAACATGTACGATGAAAGATAGAGGGGTGATAAAACATTATTTCCCCAATATAAAGAAGATCACTAAAGTATCCATTGAAGATGCTTTGGATGATCTTCTTGTCAAGAAGAGGTGGAGAGGTGAATTCGATGTGACACAGGATGAACAGCTTGAGCAGCAATTGACTTTACATGAAATTATAAGAGACATTCAAAGACTTGCAGCTCAAGACTTTACCACATTAATCATCCTATACATGTCGGCCACTCTTTTCTTCTCTGGCAGTAAATGCACGGTGCCGTGGTATATTGTGAAACAGATTGCCAATATGCAGCTGATGAGGACAATATGCTGGGCAAAAGCTGTTTGGCAATTCCTGATTGAGTCAATGGACATCTTCAGGCAAACCACGTACGAGCTGCAAGGATGCTCCGTGCAAATAATTGTAAGTACAAATCTCATATTTGGCCAACATTGTATGAAATTTACCCCAAAAAATTGTGAATATCTGTGTAAACTAATTTAATTTTTCTTTTTTGCAGTATTGACTATGTGAGAGGGCTCCTATTTTTGAGCCGAGGTCTAGTTTGGAGGACATAACCCCACGCATTTTAAGATGGGACCTCCAAAATATCAGTAGATCTCTACTTGAAGTTGATCTAAATGAGATTGACAGTAATATTGTAAGTTAGACTTCTTTTTATGTTCAGTGCAAATAAAATGAGACCATAGTCGCAGTATTGAGCTGCACCTTTCGCAGTTCGTTTTGTGCCTGACAAACAATGTGCGACCATGGTCGCATTCTCCTGAAAATACCTTTTACATGGAATGCGACCATGGTCGCAGTGTTTAGCTGCATGGCTTGGTAGATAATTTGGGCATGACAAACATATTGCGACCATGGTCGCATTCTTTTCAAAAATACTTCATAAATAAACTGCGACCATGGTCGCAGTATCATTATTTCATTGTTTTATTTTTAACTTACCTTTTTCTGTTTATTTTCAGATTTTGAATCGAATGGCCAACATCTCTATTGCTGAAAAAAATATGGTTGGCCTTCCTGTTGAAGGGGAAGAGGAGGAGGAAGAAGAAGAAGCAGAAGATGAACATGAAGATGAAGAAGGAGAAGAAGAAGGAGATGAGTGCGACCTAAATAGCAGTTGCTGGCCGTCTTTATCAAATAACAACACTGCGACCTTGGTCGCTATATTAATTACTTAAAAATATGTTAATAAGAAACGCTGCGACCTTGATCGCAGTCTCTTGTCTTGACTTAATGACTTCTTATTTTAATTAATTTTTTCTTATATTTTAAATTCATTTTGTATTTTATTTAATTTTGTTTTTTCTTGCCCGCAGCACGGTGTTGTAAATAAAAGTGAAGATCTGGAAGATCATTTCATCAAGCAGCAGCTGTTGAAAAACTGGACAGCTGATGTGCAGTACATGTTCTTCCCGATCAATCACAAACATAGTGCCGAAGATCCCGGATTTCACTGGACCTTACTGGTATTTGATTGCGATACACAATAGTGGTTTTATTACAACTCTTTGGTTCCAGCTGACAAAAAAAGTAGTATATCAAAGCTTTACCAAAAAGATGCAAGAATAATGGTGAGTTGAAATTTAATATTTCGATTACTGGAAACTTACATTTAATTTGATTAATACTAATATTTGTTCCTATTGACATTGCAGAAAGAAAGATTATTACAGATTTTTGAGATTGATTTCAATAAATTAATGAGAAAAATAAATATAAAATACGAAAAATGCCCCCAACAATCAAACAGGTATATAAATTTTTTACATCTCCTTACATTTTATATTTTCTACCTTTTTTTAGTACCAAAATCTAATTTCAATTAATGATTACTCTATAGAATTTTCAGTGTTGATTGCGGTGTATATGTATGCAAGTACATGGATATCATAGCGTCTGGTAGTCCATCAGCTGTTGATAGTGTTACGGATGCTCATGTACAGAGACTAAGAAGTGAGCTTGCATACATGATACTTGCAGATAGAGAGAAGAGTTGGGATGAAGAAACAGAAATTATACGAAGGATGACATTTGAAGACTGACAGTTGACAATTTATTGATATAGCACAATTTTTTATTTTATAAATGTAAAAATAATTGCAATTGCAATTCATTAAATAATTATTTTGTTTTATTGATTTAATTTATAAACATTTCTAGACATTTATTTATTATAAGTTCCATTGATTATTTTCAATCTACATTTGTTACACCTTGGATTTTACTATTGCGTATTGATATTAGAAACAAACATGCGTTCAGCAATTGTACTGCGACCAAAGTCGCAGTAATGACCTGTTTGAGCTTTAGCGTTTCCTTATACGGCGATACTTTAATCGAGACAGCGATAATGGTCGCAGTTACTTAATCATTTATCAGTTCCCAATGCGACTATGGTCGCAATAATGAACTGTTTTGGAATACGCAGTAATTTAATGTAAGAGTGTATTAACTTTTAAACTATTTTGGATAACTGAACAGTCACCTAGAAAGTATACACTTTTTGAACAAAGGTAAAAAATAAATTTGGGAGATATTCACGTGGTTTGAGACCTTAAACCTTTGAAATTCCGGGATTACAAATATATAAAGGGTCATCAGCAAAGGATTATAAAC
Organism: Agave tequilana; assembly: GCA_038442645.1. Lineage (NCBI taxonomy): Eukaryota > Viridiplantae > Streptophyta > Magnoliopsida > Asparagales > Asparagaceae > Agave > Agave tequilana. The sequence goes on from JAVJIF010000975.1 coordinate 502,538, forward strand.
ATACTAAATTGTTTTTGCTTAAACTAGTTACTCTCACTGTTCAGAAATAGATTCAAAAATGTCTTCTCCACCGTCTTCACCGGAAAGAAGCCAATCATCTAATGATGATTGGATGTATAGTTCTGAAGCGATGCCTCGCTACGGGTCAGAGGATGAGCTTGATACAGACGACCCGTTCTGGGAGTTCATTGATGAACCAAAATACTTACATGAAGAGGAAGAAAGCGAAGAGGAGATTGTCGTTGAAGAGGTGGAAGGGATGGAAAGCGATGCGGAAGACGAAAGCGGTCATACTCTTACGACGAATCTAACTACGATAGTGATGACGACGATTAGAAGTTTAAAAATTATATTTTGTTTTTTTTTTGAAATATATATAACTCTATTTTCTAAGGTTAATTGTGTGAATTAAAAATTTTTAACTACTATGTCTTGGTTGAAATGCTGTACAATTGTTACAAACCTTCATTTTAAATATTCTACTAATAGTCTTTATTGATGTTTGCGCATAACTAATATACTGCGACCAAGGTCACAGTTAATAATTAAATTATTTCACCCGAATAAAATTTTTAAATAAAAGGTTGCGACTTTGGTCGTAGTTGCTGGCCGCAGTCTTAATAAAACAACAACACGGCGACCTTGGTCGCAGTTGCTGGCGGCAGTCTTAATCAACTACAACACTGCGACCTTGGTCGCTATGCATGTTAATATAAAGGAAACACATACCTATTGTATTGCGACCTAAGTCGCAGTCCATGTACTGCGACCCCTAGATTGCAATTGCTGACCATCTTTATCAATAACAACACTGCGACCTTGGTCGCAATTAACCATGTACACTGCGACCAAAGTCTAAAACTACATTATATACAAAAAAATTAAACTATAAAGTAGAATTTTGTAGCAGTAAAACTTTAAAGTACAACTACATACAAAAATAATACAGTAGAAATCAAAGAATGATAATAAATCTGATTATAATGACACGCCAGTGGCTGACTGCGACTTAATCTCTATACACTGTGCGACCATGGTCGCACTTCATAAAAAATTGAAGTCTTTGTTCCTTCGAGATGGAGGCAACCCAAACCTACTTCTTCTGCCAATAAAAAAATAAATAGTAAGAATTTTAAAGATTAATCGGTATAAAAAAATGATTAATAGGTTTAATGTAATACCAGTAACGGACAACCAGTCCTGTAATGGCCCAGCTCTTGGCCGTTACCACATCTTCGATGCTTAACTTCCTTCTGATATATAGAATCTTCAAAACCAGACTTAAGTCTGGATGCAGCTCGAGGCCTCCCCTTGGTTGGCACAGGACCAATTGGATCACGTATATTAAATTCTTCACCATCTCGCAATACGACAACGGATCCACTGGAACCAACCGCAGTTTTAGGCTGTGATGAATGATCATTTCCTGACATGGCTCTGTATTCTCTAGTGGTATCTTAGGCAAAACTTTCCAAAACTGCCTCCAACTTTGAAAGATTTTCATCAGAATCAGCGACCATCTCAAGAATTGCATTAAATTTTGAACGAATTATCCACAATCTAGCCGTCCGTGGAGTGCCCTGACTGGGAAAAGGCTTCATGCCATTTTCAATTGCAACATTTTTGTAACGAGCATCCAACCTCCATCTCGGAAGTATATATGATTCCGGTATATGTGTAACGTGATTGCGCCACAAAATACACAGAATATGTCTACATAGGATACCCTCTGTTTCAAATAACGAGCAACTACAAGAAACATGAAGTTCCTCACGCTTATCATAACTGACCTTTTCCCAGTTGTCTTTGATTCTGAAAAATTACCAACCAAATATATTGATCCAGGTTTGTCATGTTCCACCTCTTCTGAAAATAGTGTCATTACAACTGCCCATTCCTTTTGGAACAACTGAAAAATCTTCGGTGTATACAACTTCGAAACCTGTATCTCATATGGATGGATGTACAATTGGGCACAGAATTCAAACCCCTAAAATCTTGAAGAGATTCAGATGTACGACGGGAAGCAACAGCTTTATCATATTGGTGAACAAATTCCACTAGTTTAGTGTTTGAGTTAACAAAACCATCAAAGAAGGAATCAATACTCTCGGACCTCTGACTGGTTGTCATTCCAGCACAGAAAACATCCTTGAGATATGCATTAACCCAATGTCCACGGAGCCTGTACATCTTCATCAACCAACTGTCATCTTCTTCTTCTAACTGATATTTTTCATTCATCAGACGCCATCGTTCCTCACAAGTGCTTATATCGCGAGAGGTGTACCAAGCATGAAAATCGGAGACCATATCTTCTCCATACTTGTTTGACATTGGGATTTGTTGCTCGGCAATATGTTTCCGCACATGCCAGAAACAGTAACGGTGCCGAGAAGTTGGGAAAACAATCTTGATGGCGTCACCAATCTGCGCATCCTGATCAGTAATAATCAGCTTCGATTCAACTCCATGCATGCACTTGAGACATTTTTGGAATAACCAAACAAAAGTATCCCTCTGCTCATCAGCAAGCAATGCACAGCCGAACAAAATTGACTGCCGGTGATGATTTACTCCAGTGAATGGAGCAAATGGCAAGCTCAAGTGATTAGTCCTGTATGTTGTGTCAAAAACGATCACATCACAGAACCTCAGATACGAGGAAATAGCTCTTCCATCAGCCCAAAAAATGCTTCTAAGTGTGCCCGCGTTATCGACTTCACTTGAAAAGAAGAATTCTGGATCGGTCTCGGCTTTCTCTTGAAAATATTTGATAATAGCAATAACTTGTTGAGGGCTCACTTCTTCACTTGTTGACGAGTGAAATCAATAACTTGTTGAGAGCTCACTTCTTCACAGCCTTCTCCCTGGCTCATTGCATTCACAACGCGGGAAATATTTGAAGGCCACATTCCAACATCAACCAGATTGCTCATAACGCTTCTGCTAATTTTTGAACGATGATTCTGGTGAGAGTAATGGTGATGTACCTTATCCGGCTTGACAATTCACGTGAATGAGTATCAACAAATTTGTGATAACCCAATGTCTTTTGTCCAAAAAAAACGAAGACAGATATGCATCTCAGCAGGACAAGCTACTCTAGTCTTAACTCGACGATGCACTGTAAGCCCCTCTTGTCTTTTGTCACACAACTTCTTCAGACCTTCCTTGTTGCAGCAAAATTTTCTGCAAATAACCTCATAAGGAGGCTTCCGTGACTTATCTGTACCTTTTCTTCTCACGCTAAAACCTCTATTCCTTGCAAAACAATTGTAGAAATTGTATGCTTCCATATCCGACAGGAACTGTTTCCCTATAAACTTATCTGAGCTTCCAGATATTTCTCCATGTGCATTCATATCCTACAAAAAACAATTACACGAATTAAATGAATATAAATATTTTTTAGATATCACTGTATTATAAAATATAAGTTATATAAATGGGACCAAGGTCGCATAAGAGATGAAAACTATATTATTTCTTATCAAATACTGCGACCAAGGCCGCAATTATCTGTATGAGAAGAAATCTATATTACTTCTTACTAAAGACTGCGACCTAAGTCGCAGTAAATAAAAATAAGATTTCACATACGACATGAAATTTATAATACTCCTTATTGAAGACTGCGACCTAAGTCGCAGTTATCCGTATGTGAAGAAGTCTATATTACTCCTTACTAAAGACTGCGACTTAAGTCGCAGTTATCCGTATGTGAAGAAACCTATATTACTCCTTACCAAAGACTGCGACTAAAGTCGCAGTTACCCGTATGTGAAGAAATCTATATTACTCCTTGCAAAAGACTGCGACCTAAGACGCATACCCAAAAAAAAGATTTCACAGCCGGAGATTATTTTCAAATAAGATTGTGACAGAATATTAAAACGGTCGCATTTCTGAAACTTTAAATCATTTGTTATAGGTCGCAGTACCTCATAGACTAAAGAGAAAAATTCGATATTTAAGAAATTATTTTTAAAAAAATGAAACAATTAAAACCTGTTGATCGGCATGCAAAGATGTCAACCCTTCAAGATTTTCAATATTCTGAGAGAAAGTAGAACCAGATGCAATATCTTCCATATTTAGATTGCCAGTAGACTGCTCAGACGTCGACATTAAATATTTTGGAGAAAAATTGATCTGAAAAGATTTTATATTTTCAGAAAAAAGTTTAAGGCTGAAAAGGAGAAACTAGATCTTTCAAAAAGAGGTAAGAAAATAGGGGGAAAAGTAATTTATATAGAATAACCTAAAACCTATAAAGAGCGGCAAAAAAAAGGGGGAAAAATAATAATAAACAATAAGGAAGGTTACCGAAAGAGTTGCTTTTCATAAGGGGTATTTGGTAATTTAACTTCTTCCTAAAAGCGTGCCGCAAGTCAGTGAAGTGACAAATTGAGCCACGTCACCGCAGGCTGAGAGAGTACTCTCAGCCCGCAGGCTGATATACATTTCTCTCTCTATATATATATATATATATATATATATATATATATATATATATATATATATATATATATATATATATATATATATATATATATATATATATATATATATATTGAAGCTCCTTCAAACCAAGAAATAAACCATGTGTTTGTGTATATTCAAGCTTACGCTACCAATTCCATAATCTAAGTTTTAACAAACAAACTTCTAACTTACAAATATAAATTCTTTTCAACTAGAACAAAGTTTTCTTGTTAGATTAGTCTTGAATTTGACTTCTATAACTTTAATCATCAACTTGAGATATTCTGATACATATTTGTTGAAATTGAACTTTATGATATGATCTTGAATAACCTGTAAACTTTATAAACACTTCAAGATCATTAGTCTTTTAACTACATGAGTTGTGAATTATCAAGATTGAACCATTGGCCCAGCATATGCCTTGTTAAAAACCTCATCGGTAAACCTGGTGGGACAGAACCTGGACTAAAAAAATCTTTGACTTGACACATTCCAATATTGTTAATCATCTTTCTGAATGTTTAGTTGGTGGTGCTTTAGTGAACAAATCAGCAAAATCATGATTGGACTAAATTTGTCGAACTTCTATATCACCACTCTTTTGAAGCTCACGTGTGTTGAAAAAAATTTGGCTTTTGCTAGAAAATTTTTGTTGCTTTCTTGCATTTAAATTTTAATTTGATTAAAAAAATTGCAAGTATCTAGTTTAGATTTGTGTCTTACCACCTCCAATTAGGGCTCACATTGTGCATGCCACCCGTAGTTGTAAACCTTATTTTGTAAGAGAGTCTAGTGAATCTCACACCACCTCTATAGATCCTCAACTTGCCACGACGCTCGTCGACATAATGGCTCAGCTTGGTACCCTGACCCAAATCGTGAGCCAAACTTAAAAAGTGGTCAACGAGAGACTAACCAACTTGGAGATTGCCCGTGAATAATCTATAGCTGAACAGCCTCTATTGTAGCCGTATATCAGGTGTAACACCCAAAATAATGCATCAAATCCGGATGAGCAATGTTTAAAGAGCATTAAGTTGGATGGACCTATCATTGATGGCTGTTTGGACCCCAATTTTTTCTAGATTGGCTCCAAGACATGAATAGGTATTTCACATGGTATCTTCTTTCTGAGCTTAGGAAGATTGGTTCACAGTCATGAAGCTGACTAGTCAGGCCATCCGGTATTGGACCAATATTGAGGCCTTGTGAGTATCTCGAGCTCAACAGCCTCTAGAGATATGGGTTGCCATGAAGGATGAGCTCAAGGAAAATTTTGTGCCACGCTCCTATTATGCTCGTCTTTTAGACATGAGACACCAATTCAGTCAAAGCAACAAGTCAACTAATGAATGTGTTGCCAAGTTTGATGAGTTTTTCATCAGCTGCAATGTCCTAGTCACAAAATACGAGGCTCAAATCCTTTCTAGATTTAGAGCTGGCCTTAGAGAAGACCTAAGGACGAAACTGTTGGCTTGCGGAGTTACAGAAATTGAAAGGGCCTACGCTTTAGTTCAAGACCTAGATGTCGTTAGGTCCAACCATGCCTTCAGGGTCATGATCAAAGAGCACTAATGTCTATACTGTTGGAATTGAAGAATATAAATGCGAATCTTCGAGTTGAATTATGGCGAGATCCATTGATCGAATCAATTGGATGATGGTTGGAGTGTGTTCTCCTTCCATTGGGGATGAACGTGGTATATTCACATGTACAATTCTGACTTCGAATGAATGAGATATTCAAGTCTAAAGATTGCCTAATTTAAAGCCCAAATGGGACAAACTGTTGGAATGCCAACAGTTGCGACTGTTGGACTGCCAATAGTTGTGACTGTTGGGTGCGTCAGTTGGGCAGCCAACAGTTGTGACTGTTGGGTCGAAAGGTTGCAACCTTTCGTTGGGTTCAGACCCGTTGGCCCCTCCTAGGGCGCTATAAATAGCGCTCCGGATTCTCAATTGAAAACACACCAACACCAACAGCGAAATCTCTCTCTCTCTTTCTTTGAGTTCTGATCGGCCTGAAGTGAGTTTCGGCGTTCTGAACTGGGCTTCCAGCGTGAAGTAGGAAAGCGACTTCCAAAGAAGATTCTGCGAAATTTGTTCTGAAAGAGGAATCAGAAAATTCAACAGATTCTGTTATAGAATTGTTGTCTGAATCTGGTACTTCTGAAGAAAAATATTCTTCAACCTTCCTTCTTCCTCAACAGTGAGTGCTACTCCAAAGTAAAGGCAAATATTCATCCGAAATTTGTCCTTGTACCGCTGCTTCAACTATCCTGTGAAGGTACTGGTTGACTACGGTTCGACCGTATGGTGATTTGGTAGTGCTATCCAAATACCGTGAAAGAGTGTTGTATCTTGGGAGACCAGCGTCCATTATCCTGTTAGCACCGGTGCGGGGGACGTACTTGTCTTAAGGAGATTCGCTCTAAGCGTACCTCACTCCAAATACTGTATAAGTGGATTAAGTCCTTTATACAGGGGATATACTTTACAGTATATCGAGACTGATTTATATTCAGTCTAATTGGTGTTTAACCAAGGAAGGAAATTGAAAGGTGGTTCTTAAATTAAGGAACGTTCTATTGAACGGAAAACCTCTCACCTGATATTTGCCGACCTGGCCAATTAGATTGTTGATATCTCAGTGATCTTGATTAGTTGTCAGATTGATTTCTGTTAAGCAGATAACCAACAATCTTAAGACAATTAATATTGAAGTTTCTTACTTCTTTTCTGCTTGAACTTGCAGAAAATGTCTGAGACTAATCAAGATAGCTCAAGCAAGGCACCAAATATGCAAGCTTTGATGCCAACTCCACTTCCTAACCCGAAGCCGGAGAAGCCAGGAAAATTTGATGGCACAGAATTCAAGAGGTGGCAACAGAAGATGCTCTTCTACTTGACCACTCTTCATCTGGCCAATTCCTGCAGGAGGATCCACCAGAACCCGGAACTGATCGGGACTCAGTCCTTGCAGTCGATGCTTGGACACAAGGTGACTTCCTTTGCTGAAATTATATTTTAAATGGGCTGGATGACTCTCTTTACAATATCTACAGTCCTATCACTACGGCAAAGAAGTTATGGGCCAGTCTTGACAAGAAGTACAAGACTGAGGATGCTGGTACCAAGAAGTTCGTCATTGGACGATTTCTGGAGTACAAAATGGTGGACAGCAAGACTGTAATCAGTCAGGTGCAAGAGTTCCAACTTATCTTGCACGAGATAGAAGCCGAAGGTATGATTCTTCCTGAAACTTTTCAGGTGGCTACTATCGTGGAGAAACTCCCACCTGCGTGGAGAGATTTCAAGAACTACCTGAAGCATAAGCGAAAGGAGTTAAAGTTGGAAGATCTCATTGTGAGGCTTCGAATCGAGGAGGACAACAGAAAGTCCGAGAAAAGGAGCAGTAAGAACTCCTACGAAGCAAAAGCCAATGTGATCGAAGACTCAAAGGGGAAAGCGTCTACTTCCAAAGGCTTAAAGCGGAAGAAGACTTCCCAGGGGTACAAAGGCAAGGTCCAAGAAGGCAAGAACATGCGCTTCAAGGGAACCTGCTACATCTGCAACAAAGAGGGGCATAAGGCGAATGAATATCGCAGCCGTCTCAAAAAGAACAAGAAAAGCCACCCACAGGCAAACTTGACCGACCATGAAATCACCAAGTCTTTCAGCTGTGGTGTCAGAAGTGAATCTGACAACCTACAATAAGGATTGGTGGGTAGACACTGGGGCTACTCGGCACATCTGCTTTGAGAAATTATTATTATCTGAATATCAAATACTAGAGCAAGATGATCAACTATTCATGGGAAACTCAGCCGTCTCAAAGGTTGAAGGAAAAGGCAAGGTCATCCTGAAGTGGACATCGGAGAAAGCTTACTCTTAACGATGTGCTTCATGTTCCAGACATCCGCAAGAATTTGATCTCCGGATCAATACTTAGTAAGAAAGGATTTAGAATGGTTTTTGAATCTGACAAATTTGTACTTACTAAGGGAGGGATGTATGTGGGAAAGGGTTATCTTGTTGATGGACTTTTTATAGCCAATGTTGCAGTGGTAGATAAAAAGTCTGTGTATTTGTACCCGAAGCTTATAAATAAAAGAAATTCTTCTGTTTATTTGCTTGAGTCTCCTATTTTGTGGCATGCTAGATTAGGGCATGTAAATTACAAGTCTTTGAAGAACTTGTCTAATCTGGGATATATTCCTAAACTCAACTTGGAAGAAATTCACAAGTGTGAGATTTGTGTTGAGGCCAAGTTGGCGAAAAATTCATTTCACTCAATTGATCGAAATACAGAACCTTTAGGGTTAATTCATAGCGATCTGTGTAACTTGAAGTTTATGCCAACTAGAGGCGGTAAAAAGTATTTCATTACTTTTATTGATGACTGTACAAGATACTGTTATGTGTATCTTTAAACAGTAAGAATGAGGCAATAAATATGTTTATAACATATAAAGCCGAAGTTGAGAATCAACTCAACAAGAAAATCAAGATTCTAAAATCCGATAGAGGCGGAGAATACGAATCAAATGATTTTAGTTAGTTATGTGCTCATTTTGGTATAATCCATCAAACAACAGCACCACATACTCCTCAGCAGAATGGAATTGTTGAACGGAAGAACAGAACTTTGAAGGAGATGGTTAATTCCATGCTCGTAAGTTCTGGAGCTCCGCAGAACTTGTGGGGGGAAGCTCTATTAGTGACAAATTATATTCTAAATAGAGTACCCCACAAGAAACTTGGTCTTATACCATTCGAGTTATGGCATGGAAGGACACCTTCCTACCATTACCTCAAAATGTGGGGGTGCCTTGCAAAGGTGCTAGCACCATTACCTAAAAAGACTAAGTTGGGAGCAAAAACTATGGATTGCATATTCATAGGCTATGCCTTGAATAGTAGTGCCTACAGATTTCTGGTTTATAAATCAGAAATACCAGATATTCATGTAAACATGATTATCGAATCTCGAGATGCTGTGTTCTTTGAAGACATCTTTCCTTACAAACGGGAAGCAGATAAGACTTCTGGGAAAAGAACACACGAGATGGCGTTCAGGGACGAAAGTTCCGAGGAACCGACTGTTAATGCGGAAACTGAACCAAGAAGAAGTCAGAGATCTAGAATCTCAAAATCTTTTGGTCTAGATTTCATAGCATACGCTATTGAAAGCGAGCCTCAAACATTTAAAGAGGCTATGTCGATCCCAGAAGCACAAAATATTATATACAACGGTAAGTCTAGACATATTCGTCGTAGACATAATACCGTGAAGCAGTTGCTCTCAAATGGAATTATCTCTATTGACTTTGTATCGTCAAAGGATAATTTAGCGGATCCGCTTACTAAAGGTTAAAGTGGAGAGCGTATAAACTGCGCATCGAGGGGAATGAGTCTAAAAGCCTAACCTTACCGAGTCAGCTTAATGGAAACCTCACTTAGCGACTGGAGATCCTACGGACTAAGTTCAAGAGGAAAAACTAGTTATGATTGACTCAGCATGTAAGCACTTGGGAGGTTGACTCCAATCCATTCCTAAGGTGCACATAAGTGCTTTTCTACAAGTGGATTAAGGATAAGCTTAACGCTTTTAATGATGCCTATATCTTGTTACTAAACAAGTGGAGTAGAGTAGACTACTCTTATAGGTCCATCACCTATGTGAGTATAGAGTTGGGTCGGCTCTTTGGAAATTTCTATGGAGGCTGTTATTCCCTAAAGATACTCTCTGAAACCAAGAATGTCCAGGGCCAAAACGGACACAACCGAGAACCAAAGTTGATTTGGAAAGTCACTGTGTGAAGCTTGTTGACTTGGCTTACACTAACGGCTAACAGTTCAAGACCTAGTTCACTGATTAGCCAGTAAGTCCGATAAAGCTTTCGTTATGAAAGGTTCAAGACCTAGTTCACCTATCCTTATGCAGTTTCTTTTCTCAAGTACCTTTCACAATAGAGTCAGTCTCTTTGTGTGTCATTTCCTTGAATCTCCATTCATTGTGGGGGATTGTTGGAATTGAAGAATATAAATGTGAATCTTCGAGTTGAATTATGGCGAGATCCATTGATCGAATCATTGGATGATGGTTGGAGTGTGTTCTCCTTCCATTGGGATGAACGTGGTATATTCACATGTTCAATTCCGACTTCGAATGAATGAGATATTCAAGTCTAAAGATTGCCTAATTCAAAGCCTAAATGGGACTAAACTGTTGGAATGCCAACAGTTGCGACTGTTGGACTGCCAATAGTTGTGACTGTTGGGGTGCGTCAGTTGGGCAGCCAACAGTTGTGACTGTTGGGTCGAAAGGTTGCAACCTTTCGTTGGGTTCAGACCCGTTGGCCCCTCCTAGAGCGCTATAAATAGCGCTCCGGATTCTCAATTGAAAACACACCAACACCAACAGCGAAATCTCTCTCTCTTTCTTTGAGTTCTGATCGGCCTGAAGTGAGTTTCGGCGTTCTGAACTGGGCTTCCAGCGTGAAGTAGGAAAGCGACTTCCAAAGAAGATTCTGCGAAATTTGTTCTGAAAGAGGAATCAGAAAATTCAACAGATTCTGTTATAGAATTATTGTCTGAATCTGGTACTTCTGAAGAAAAATATTCTTCAACCTTCCTTCGTCCTCAACAGTGAGTGCTACTCCAAAGTAAAGGCAAATATTCATCCGAAATTTGTCCTTGTACCGCTGCTTCAACTATCCTGTGAAGGTACTGGTTGACTACGGTTCGACCGTATGGTGATTTGGTAGTGCTATCCAAATACTGTGAAAGAGTGTTGTATCTTGGGAGACCAGCGTCCATTATCCTGTTAGCACCGGTGCGGGGGACGTAATTGTCTTAAGGAGATTCGCTCTAAGCGTACCTCACTCCAAATACTGTATAAGTGGATTAAGTCCTTTATACAGGGGATATACTTTACAGTATATCGAGACTGATTTATATTCAGTCTAATTGGTGTTTAACCAAGGAAGGAAATTGAAAGGTGGTTCTTAAATTAAGGAACGTTCTATTGAACGGAAAACCTCCCACCTGATATTTGCCGACCTGGCCAATTAGATTGTTGATATCTCAGTGATCTTGATTAGTTGTCAGATTGATTTCTGTTAAGCAGATAACCAACATATACCTCCCCATCTACCCAATCCCCTAGGTATAGTACTCATCCAACCCCACATAAGAATGATGTTAAGGGCAAGAGTTTTGAATGGGACAACAAAACAAAGACATTGAAAGAATTTTTCACGATTAGTACCACTGTTAATTGCTGTAAGTGCCAAAGATATGGGTATATGGCTGTCAATTGCCCAAACCTGTTAAGATATCTATTACTATGGAGCTTCCATCGAAGCCCCTTAGTCTGATTCAGAAGAATTCACCTACCAAGTGGGTGAAGAAGTAGGTGATGACTTCGATGACGGTCATGAAGGTGAAGATGTTGTAGTCAGCTGCATTAGGCAGGTATCTTCAACTCACTTTTCTGTCATCAGGTGTGCTTTTCACAACTAGAACAAAATGATGATCGGAGAAGAACTGCGATCTTCCACATGTTCACCAAGATAAGGGACAAGAATTGTAAGGTGATTGTAGACGGTGAAAAATGCATCAATGTAGTATCCTCCAAGGTGATTGATAATGTTGAATTAAAGGTTGTACCATATCCCACCCATACAACGTATCATGGATCAACTCCACAGCCTCAGAAGTAAAACAATGGTGTCTTATCCGGATCGACTTTAATCTTTGTAAGGATAGATCTGATGCGATGTGTTGATCATGGATGTGGTCAAGTTATCCTAAGACGACCATTATTATTCGATAAAGATGTACATGTGTCAATTCAAAGATCAGGGTAAGAAGATTAAGTTATTGCCATCCCGACCCAAGGTTGGACAGCCTGAGCAGACGCCTATCACATCAAAAAGACTTAAGAGATTTAACCTAATCAGTGTAAACGCCTTCGATCAAGAACTAAAAAAAGGTGCTCCATTATGATTCTTATAGGGAGAGAAGTTGTGGGACAGTTTGATAGCACTATTCCTCTTGAAATCACTCAGTGATTAAAAAGTTTAGTGATGTCTTCCCAAAAGATCTCCCAGACAAGCTGCCACTAATACGTGACATTCAACACACTATTTATCTGGTTCCAAGAGTAAGTCTTCCCAACTTGCCACATTACCGAATGAATCCCACAGAGCATGTAGAGATCAAAAGACAAGTTGATAAGCTAGCGAGAAAGGGTTTCATTAATATAAGCCCTTGTGCGGTTCCCGCCTTCTTGACGCCAAAGAAAGATGGATCTTCGAGCATGTGCATGGATAGCCATGCAATCAATAGAATAACGATTAAATATAGTTTTCCCATCCCTAGGTTGGATGATCTGCTGGATATGATGGTTGTAGCAATTATCTTCTCAAAGCTAGATCTCAAGAGTGGCGACTATCAAACCTATATCTGTCAAGGAGACGAATGAAAATTTGCCTTCACAACTAAGGACAAATTATATAAATGGATAGTTATGCGCTTTGGCCTGACAATGCTCCTAATACCTTTATGCAAGTGATGACATAAGTGCTACATCCCTTCATACGCAAATTTCTGGGAGTTTACTTTGATGACATCATCATCTACCATAGATCACAAGTGCAATACTTGGACCATTTTTGTCAAGTATGTGTCGTATTAAGAAAGAAAGAGAGATACGACAATCCCAAGAAGTGTACCTTTCTTACCACAGAGGTCCATTTTCTAAGATTTGTAATATATGCTAGTAGAGTCTTAGCGGATTCAGAAAAAGTTAGAGTCATTGAATGGCCCAAGCCCAAGACTGTTAAAGATGTCAAAAGTTTCCAAGGGCTGGCGACCTTCTATCATCGATTTATTTTTAAGGGGCACCATCATGGCCCCAATAACCAATTGCTTAAGGAATGGAGAATTTGTTTGGTTGAGCGTTGCCTCAGAGACATTGTTGTGATTAAGAAAAAGAATGGTTAGGGCCCATGTCATGCGTCTTTCTGATTTTTTCGAATTTTTTGAAATAGCATGTGACACATCAGGAATTGGCATAGGTGAAGTCCTCGCTCAAGAAGACCATCCAATTGTTTACTTCAGTGAGAAGCTGAATGATACCAAATAATGATACTCCACCTATGACAAGGAGTTTTATGTGGTAATTCAAGCACTTCGCCATTGACGACACTATTTACTGCCACAAGAATTCATTCTCTAATCGACCATGAGGCCCTGAAATATATATATATTCCCAAAAGAAGTTGAACGCACGACATGGGTGGTGGATTGAATTTCTTCAAGATTACACGTTCACCATATGCCACGTAATGGGAGTAGGGAACAAAGCTGCTAACACTCTCAGACGGAAAGTTTTTGTCTTAACCAAAATGTCCATGGTGGTAAACTATTTTGAAAAGTTGAGGACTGAACATGAGTCATCTCCCAATTTTTGCGACATCTACGCCATACTAAAAGATAGAGCGACTCGAGAAGTGAATGGATATACCCTACATATGGGTATTTGTTCCGAGCCGAAAACTATGCATTCCAAGGACCTCACCTAGAGAATTTCTTGTCCGGGAGTTGCACACGGTAGTCTAGCTGGGCACTTTGAAAATGAGAAGACCATTAAAGCCCTTGAGTACCAGTTTTAATGGTCTAGTCTTAAGCGTGATGTTGCCAAACATGTTGGAAGGTGTCACACATGTTAACTTGTCAATCAACAAAAGCAGAATACCGACATGTATACTCCACTGCTAGGACCAAATTGCCTTTGGCATGATATTAGCATGAATTTCATGCAAAAAAAAAAAACACGCTTTTTTTCTAGTGGTTGTGGACCATTTTTTTTAACATGACTCATTTTCTACCCTGCTTTTGAACCTCCAATGCCTCCAAAGTGGTCGGGATATTTTTTAATGGTGTCGTTAAGCTGGATGATCTACCCAAATGATAGTGTCTGACGGAGATGTCTGGTTTACCAGTTACTTTTGAAAAACCTTATGGCATATGTGTAAGTTCACCTAGATGGGGGTGAATAGGTGATGGCTAATCTAATGGTCACTTAATGGTAAATGATGCAAATAATGCGGTAGCTATAACAAATATGACCAAATTAAATCTTCTTTTAATTAAACACTTATGTATAACTCAAGAGTGTTGCCGAATTCCCTTTGCAGGGCTCTGGACAAGCTCCTCTAGATTCCCCTTGAATGGGTTGAGGTGCCGCGTTGGCTCTCTTGGTTGAATACTAGTGTTAACACCAATCCCAAGCAAGTATAGCAATTATGAGCACAAGGGAATATATCAAGCATGTAAATAATAAAGACAATTATTGAATGCAAGATATAAAAGAGACAAAGAGAGAGAGAGAGAGAGATAGAGTAAGCAATCGCAAACACAAAGGGTTTGTTTCGAGGTTCGAGCACACTTGCTCTACATCCCCGCCTTCGACACACGAAGGATTTCCACTATGCAAGATCCCAATGGATCTCTCCTCGGTGCCGCAACACCTACAGGCCCTCGGACTCTCTAGTCCCGTACACACCGCAAGCCCCACAAGCTTGCCGAGGCCGCACCTCGAACCAAAGAGTTCACAACCGAACTCAAACCACCACGAGCACACTTGCCCGTCTCCTCAAAGTACAAAGATGAAAACTTTGGTGATCTACAACACTTTGATCACCAATTACAAACTCTCACTACAACACTCTCCTATAGGATAGATATAACAATGGATGCTCAAGTGTGGTGTGAGAAAATCAAGGATTAGAAAGGTGGAGGAAAAACTCAAAGAATCACACTTTAAATTACTCTTGATAAATTCTTCCCTTTTGATTGGAAGTATTTGCACTCAAATATGTGGAGAAAACTCTGTTAAGAGGATGGAAAAACTGGCTTAGAAATCTCCAAAAATCTTGGCTCAAAACAATGACCAAACCCCCTTTTATAGAGGTCAGAAAAATCTGACCGTTGGGGTCTGTCAGAGCAGCCGGTCGACCGGCCGGTCGACCGCCAACGGTCAAAATCTGACCGTTGGAGCTTCCGGTCGACCGCCCGGTCGACCCAGAAATCCAGAGAGCAGAACTCTCTGCAGCGGTCGACCGTCCGGTCGACCGGACCACTGTGCTGACAGACATGCACAAGTCTGTGCACGTCCGGTCGACCGTGGGTCGACCGGCCCTTGGTTCGGTCGACCGCCCGGTCGACCGGACTGGCCTGTCAGCCAATTTTAGGTCTGGAAAACTGTTTAAAAATTAATTTTAAAATCTTTTAACACTTATAAAAATTCCATAAACTTGTTTTAACATTCTATATTGAAAACCAAACTTGTGATAAAAATTTTCAAGACATGTATCAACATATTCATATCATTTCAGCGTCTTGCAAATTTTATCAAAAATCAGAACATGTATTTTTCAAACTTGGTTTTCATAACTTCACAAAATATAAAACAAGATATTTGATTTCATTTTAAAGCATAGTGTGTATGGATATGATCCACTACACAATCATAATGTAATATCTATGTTTTTTATCATAAAGCTCTGAACTTGATTTTGGTTGAAAGATATGCATGATAGAAATATCAAAAACCAAGGTATATATATTTTGTCACAAAGAAAATCTTTACTAAATAAAAATTCTTTTCTAAACATAAAAATCTTTTATGAAAGCAATTCTATCAAGAGTGTGTGTGTAAGATATACTTGAGCAATCCACCACTATTCTATCCTTTACATTTTGACTAAAACAAAAATAAAATCTTATACCTAGACACAAGTCTTCAACTTCTTGAAGTCTTCACATGAAGGCTTCTCATCTTCTTGACTTGGTCCAAGCTTGATCCAAAAGCTCCTTGGATCACACCGTGCTAGTTCCAAATCTTGACATATTATCCTTTGTTGAGCTATGCACCTACTAAGATCTTGATAATGAATCTGTCACTAATTAAACACAAGATAATTAGTAAATATAACTTCATGAGTTGATCATCATCAAAACTAGGGTGATAGGCCTTTGGGCCAACAATCTCCCCCTTTTTGATGATGACAAAACTCATGGAGTTATATATGCATGGATTAAAGTAAAGCTTCAAGGAAGCTCCCCCTTAACTCATGCATACCAAATAAATAATAATATATGACAATGAAGCTCATAAATATGTATGCAAATGATGGAGATGAAACAAAATAAATCTTTTTCTCCCTATTTGCAAAACAAAAACATATATGCACAAATGACAAGGAAGACAAATACTACTCCCCCTTAAGCAATGAAAACTCAGATACTTCTCCCCCTTTTTGTCAATCATCAACAAAGGATTCAAAGTAAAATCAAATCAAATAAATTTTTCTCCCCCTTTTTGTCAAAAACAAAGAGATCAAGGAAGGGTAATACAAATCAATCAATAAAAAATTATATGCGATATACATTCATGAAGAGGAAGACGCTAAGTTAGCTTCCCTACACATATGCATTACATGAAGAAGGGATGGCAAGCCCTAACTCACATAACACATATTATGTAATGCATAAGAGGAGATGTGAAGCTCCCCCTACACACGTATATCATATAAGGAAGAGTTGTCAAGCTCCTCAATTTATAATATACTCAACATGAATCCATATGTAAGAGAGATGTTAAGCTCTCCTTGCATATAGGAATTACAAATCAAAAATTTTGAATCTTTCTTTATCAAGACAAAATTTTGAACTTTCATAATAAAACACATTTTAAGATATCAAATCAACATATTTTTTTTTTATTTTGATATCAATTTTGAAAACATATTGCATAAGCTTGAGAATTACCAATTTGAAAGTTGAATTAAGCTTAGCATATACATTGTGTTTTTAAAGTGTGAGTCAATTGTAAGTCAAACACAAATAGATCATATATGTATGAAAAGATAATACCAATAGAGATTGATATAGTTTAAATTTGAAAGCATTCATACATACAATCAAAATATGAGTATATAAAAATCATATTGATACCAATTGAAAATATCTAATGATACCAATTTAAGAGTAAGCTTATTATATACTCTACCATATGAAGAATTTGCACTAGTTAATATGAAAATGTTTTAAAACTAGTACGAAATTCTTCAAGTAAGGAATAAAGCAAAAATGTTTTTCATGAAACACAAGTAAATCACATGGCACTAAAAACACTCTATTAACCATGAAGTCCATAAAATTTTCAAAAGAGGTGAGTGCACTAGTGTTATGTGGAACATGGTATCATGAAAATGTCAATAAAGCTCAATATTCCTTTAAATAAAAATCATCACAAATTTTATTTATATTTTTTTTAAAAAAATCATATTTCAAGATATATGTATGTTTTGACAACACAATAAGCATACATACATATCTCTTAAACACAATTGAGTCCATATAAATAGATTTGCATTAAGGGCAAATGACTCAAGAGGTATACATGTATATCTTAAAGTTTGGCAAAATACACATATACATGAAATGAAAGCACATGATCATAGCATCAATCTAAAATGGGAATACAAGTTTAAAAATGTAATGATCATCAAACTAGGCTATACTAGCACACTTAATAGGCACAAATAAGCAATCAAACCCAATCATATATAGATTTATTTGTGATCCATAAAGTGTTCAAGTATAAATTTTAGTGTTGACAAAAGCTACCATTTAAACTAATATTCAATTCAATGAGGCATCAAATCTTTAGAATCCAAATCATTGTAAAAATAGGATCATGTGTAAATCTCAAAAGTTATTTGAAGAATAAATAACTAGTATAAATTGTTTTTGAAAAGCTAGTTAAAGATCCTTCAAATATATTAAATCAAATATTTTTCATGAATAATATTAGATACATAAAAGTTCAAGCACTCATAGTCCATAAAGCTCAAAATTATCTCTTTTCTTAAAAGGATGAGTGTTCAAAGGTTATGTAAATAGTATCTTTATGAAAGTAGTCATTTAAGCTCAAATCAAATATGATTAACAAAAAAATTTTTTATTTTTTTTATTTTTATTAAACAACACATAGAAATCATTTTCATCAAAACAAATCAACTCAAAAATTATTTTTCATAAAAATAGCAATCTTCATGGTATATGTATGATTTATACAAATCTAACAATATGCATACATATCCCAAAAATAAAAGAGTCTATTAAATGTATTTGCATGGAAGCAAGAGACTCACGGGTATACATGTATATTTATTAGATTTGAATTAAACATGCATATACATGAAGTGGATCATGAAAATTGGCAAAACATGTATAAAAGAGAATCATCAAAACTAGTCTATACAAATACATAAAGTGGGTACAAATGAGCAAGAAGTTCAATTATATATGAATCAATTGTAATTCACTATTTGTACATGTATAAATGCAAGTTTGACAAATTCTACATCTAAGCATGTAAATACCACATGAAGCACATAGAATCTTAAACAAAAATATGAACATGCTATATGATAAATGTAAAGAGCATGTACATAAATAGGAGTTTAAAAATTGTTACCAACTCCAAAGCTCCAAGCATGGTGGTCTTTCCCACCAAAATTTCCTTGATAGTGATGTATCCAAAAGTATGTCCATCATATCCACATGCACTCACCACCAAGACACCAAATCTCTCACGTCTTGAGAGATCCCTCACCTACATCAAACATATGGGGTGGGGGTTTTGGTACCCATACTTTCTTGGGTCCTTTGGGTTTAGCTTTATTGTAAGGATCCCAAAATCTTTTATACTTAGCAAAATATAAATGAGGTTTCTTATCAAAACAAAATTTTGCTAAATGGCCTTTGCGACCACAATGTGTACAAGTGTACACCCTATCATGATGCTTATGAGTGTGATTGTGATCGTGATGTGCAACATAAGCATGAGCATGATGTGTATGTACATGAGTATGTGGAACTTTTTTCTTTTGAAACAAAGATTCCAATCTAGTATGATTGAATGCACATGAGCTCAAATTAGAGCTCAAATTATCTATCTTATTTTTCAAATCTTTAAACTCATTAGAGGTGGCATGAAAAGCATGATGAGATAAAGAATCATTTTTCTTTTTCTTTTGTGAAACAAAATCTTTTCTTTTTTCACAAATTTTTCTTTTCAAGATTTATTTTCTTGAAAAACAACTTCTCTTTGTTTTTCCACCAAATCAATTTTATTTTTCAAAGTAGTGTTCCCTTCACATAAAACATTCAATTTTGCAATCAAGGAAACATTCTCATTTTTCAAATCTTTATTCTCTTTTTCTAAGCATGCCATTTTATTTTCTAATGAATCTTTTTCATTAAGTATGGCATCAAAATTCTTTTTCAAATTGTTATTGTCTTTTTCTAAACATGCAATGTTAGATTTAAAAGAATCTTGTTCTATATGCATGCAAGCAATGTTCTTTTTCAAATTTTTATTTTCCTTTTTAATCATGTCATATTTCTCAAGAATTGTTTGGCAAAATGAAGTGAACTCATCATATGACATGTCCTCGTCATCGGATTCGGAGTTTACCTCAAGGGGGTTATCCTCTTGGACCATATAGCATACGTTGGAGATGTCGCTTCCAACGTCCGAATCGCTCCCCGCATAGTATAGATCCTTTTCGCCAAGGGAGGTGAGGGTGTTCCATACTACAAAAGCCGAATCAATGTTAGATACCCTAGATAAATAATCATTATTTAGGGTTGCCTTGATAGCATGAAGGGCTTTTGCATTAGCCTCAAAATTCTTACCATCTAAAGAATAAGCATTATTAGTAGTGGCAAGATATACATGAAAACCTAGGGCTTTGAGGTACAATGACATCTTAACCTTTCAAATGTTGATGTTAAGGATGTCAAAGGTGGGTGGTGACATGAAGTCCATGGTGTGTGTACAAAATATTGTGATTAGCCTAAAATGAGGATCTTTAACTCTAGGTTGTTAGACCAAATATCAAGAGCACTTGGCTCTGATACCAATTGTAAGTTCACCTAGAGGGGGAGTGAATAGGTGATGGCTAATCTAATGGTCACTTAATGGTAAATGATGCAAATAATGCGGTAGCTATAACAAATATGACCAAATTAAATCTTCTTTTAATTAAACACTTATGTATAACTCAAGAGTGTTGCCGAATTCCCTTTGCAGGGCTCTGGACAAGCTCCTCTAGATTCCCCTTGAATGGGTTGAGGTGCCGCGTTGGCTCTCTTGGTTGAATACTAGTGTTAACACCAATCCCAAGCAAGTATAGCAATTATGAGCACAAGGGAATATATCAAGCATGTAAATGATAAAGACAATTATTGAATGCAAGATATAAAAGAGACAAAGAGAGAGAGAGAGAGAGAGATAGAGTAAGCAATCGCAAACACAAAGGGTTTGTTTCGAGGTTCGAGCACACTTGCTCTACATCCCCGCCTTCGACACACGAAGGATTTCCACTATGCAAGATCCCAATGGATCTCTCCTCGGTGCCGCAACACCTACAGGCCCTCGGACTCTCTAGTCCCGTACACACCGCAAGCCCCACAAGCTTGCCGAGGCCGCACCTCGAACCAAAGAGTTCACAACCGAACTCAAACCACCACGAGCACTTTTGATATTGTTGGCCCAAAGGCCTATCAATATGCTAGGTACCAAGTTGAATTTATCCACTGTCTTCCATCCCAGACCGATGGACAAACGGAAGTTGTTAAAAGAGTATGGGTAACCTCTTAAGGACCCACATGGTGAACATTTGGAATGTTAGGAGCTTAAGTTGTCCATTTCTGAAATTATCTGCAACACATATGTTAATAAGACAACAGGTAGAAGCCCCCATGAGATCGTTTATGGTTTTAGACCCATACAACCCATCGACCTTATCCCCATTGCTGATCATTATAGGACATTTGAGTCTGCATCTGCATTTGTATCTCACGTGGATGAACTACAGAAGGAGATCTGTAATAGAATTACACAAAGCAATGCCAACTATAAACTATGGGTTGATATTATAAAAATATTAAAAACTTTTTATGTTGGTGATTTCTTGATGGTTCAAATTCATCCGGAACGATTTTCTCTAGGAATTGCTGAAAAGTTGCATGCTCAAGTGCTAGTCCATTTCAAATCTTTTAGAAATTAAATGATAATGCTTATGTTAAGACCTTTCAAAGGATTTTAGTATCAGTTCTACATTCAATGTCGAAGACCTAGTGGAGTACAAGGGTCCTGACTTTAACATAAACATAGTTGATGAGCTAGAACCCGAGGCTAGTTTTGAGAGCCTCATACTTCCTCCACTCCCAAACATTTTCTCAACACAGCAGAAGAGATTGAAAAAATTATAAATGATGAGATTATCGCCACCAAACATGATGGAACTCGAAGATACTTGATCTATGTAAAGGAAAAACACCAATTGATGATACATAAATTGACTGAAGTGACTTGCAGTAGACTAACTCGGATACTTTGGAGCGATATGAGAGAATTTCTACACCTGACTTGAGGGGGTCGAGTTCTCTCCCACCCAGGGAGAATGATATGGGCATCTAGGCACGTCCCTGATGCATATATCAGCGTTAGAGGAGACGTGTTGCATTCATGTGGTTCATGTAGTTGAATAGGATTGAGTCTTGATGTAGTTTTTTTATTTTATTTGAGTTATTTTTCTTTCTTTATATAGTAGGTTTTAGTCCCATACTAGTTGTAAGAACTTTCTTTAATTTTATAAAGCCTATTTAAAGGCCCCTTCTCTAGCTAATAAAAGTAAGGAATGCAGAATTATTTTGATAACAATTATTGTGAGTGAATCTCTTCTCTCTCAAAATTTCCTTCTGTTGTGGAAACCCTAAGGAGCCCAAGTTTATAAGGGTGACTTCCTAACTAGCCATATCCAAAGACTATCCACCACCTCCTAGTGTCCCCCCTACTTTTCATAATCTTAATCCAAACCCTAACTCTAACCCTAGCTGTTGCTCCTCCTCCTTGCAGTTGTCACTCATCCCTGCTGCAACTGCCGCCCCTGTTGCATCTGTTGCCCCTGCTACAGTCGCCGCTATCTCCCGCACCCACTCCCTCTTTCCCGACCTCCTCTCTTCCCATCTCTTCGGCGCAATTGTACCCTCTCCTTTGTTGCAACCGCCAACAACCGCCATCTTTTCAACCATCCAGGCTGCCACCTCTTCACCGTTGAAGAGTATGTGAACCGGATCGCGTCCATCGTTGTTGAGGATGTAGAGCTTCACTTAGGATGCACAATTTGCAGGACCGGTTTCATCCAGAGACACTTGTGCACTCCAACTTGCATGCCATTCAGCTCTTACACAACCACGGGATAAAGACACTAAGGTCAAATATGATACTCAATAGGTGAGTTTTTCTGATTACGGTCATTTAATTATTGCGTCTTGACAATTAATCTGTGGAATTTTATATGCCTTACTGTTATCTATATATAGTGAGATTGTGTGCATCTGCAACTTGTGATTCATCATTAATCTTGATATTGACTATAGAAGCTTGCTTATATAACGTAACTATTATAACTATTATCGTTAACTTGTTCACGATTGAAATTGCTTAGCATACATATGCTTTTTCTTGTTAATTCCATCAACTAGCATTATTAGTTTAATTTTTCCTACCCGATGATCGAATCTTATTGGTAATGCATAGCTTTGGTAGTTTTATCATTGATTATCACTAAGACACATTTCACATCAGTTTTGTTACATTCTGTTTGATTTGTATACCTAGCAACCTATTCCCACCGTTCAACAAAATCAAGTTCTACTAGATTCACCCAACATTGTGCTTCTGCAGAGGAGAGAGAAACAAGAAGAATCATTTGCATGTTGTCAGGTTGATTTTCCACATTTTGGTTGATATTGTGCAAATTATGAAATTATAGATCAACACAAGAGATAATTGATCAGAATGCTTAATCTTGACAAGTAAAATGAAAACAACCAAAACCCTGTATAAATTGAATAAGGGGGGAAACGTCCCAAAACTATTGATAATGAGAAATACAAACCCCACCCCTAACACGCACCCAAAAAATAAAAAACCTTCAAACTATAAGGGGTAAGATTGTTATAGTTACTGTAACATTTATTTGTAACTTCTCACTCAAAGTTATAGGATCCATATGTTTGCAACACAAGCCTGTAAACCATCATCCCTGAAATAAACTTTGCATACAATCACATGCACATTAATTCTTACGATAAAATAGAATACAAACGAGGACCCGAATACAAGAATTTGAACAAAAAAATCAGTCTGCAATCGGATATGAACATGTACCTTCACATTGGTTTTAAACCAATCTGTGTCTTTCAAATGTAATAATAGTTAATTCTCCTCCTTTTTTAGGCCAAGCCAAGGAAACCATCCTGGCTTAAAACCTTGCATCAGTCATTGACTTGACTAGTCACTGTCACTATTGCCATGCTTAACCACAGGTTTCATATATTCACTTTAAGCCTATCCCTCTCATGGTTATACATCCCAAAACGAAAGGGAGCTCCCATGTAAGCAAGCAACTTAACAGTAGGAAGTTTTTGGATCCAATTTACATAATCCTACTGCGGATGCTACAAGAACCAAAAGCTTCGAGCGAGGCTTGGAATTAGCTCTTTTACAGAGCTATTAAGAGCTTCGAGCGAGGCTCACAAGAAAAGCTTCAGGAGAGGCTAGGAGTTAGCCCACTGTAAAGCTTCATGTGAAGCTATAAATTTAGCCTTTTGGCGACGTTATAAAACTTCATGAGATGCTAGTCTCTTTGGGCTCATGCGAGGTTAAGTATTGAGCTGACTTAACCTTATAGACCTACTTAGGCCTCTTCAAAAACAATATTTGACTTGCTGTCTGCTTCACTGGATTAGCTGGATCTAAGTTTCTACTTTGTCCCTCGTGGTGGGTAGAACTGATCGTCAACTTGTTTATAACTCGTTTTTTGTAGATGTCGACAAGTTAGATACCGTTCAGACCGATTGAAGAGTTGTCTGGGAGTTTGTCTTTCTGGAGTGTCAACAGTGTGGTGCTGGCCAAACAACCTCGAGCGTGAGAATGAGAATCCTCATTGAAAAAGCGATGGCTACTTGTGTATGGTGTTCTTGGTGGTAATCAGAAGCGATCCCCTTCTCGACAGAGAAGATGTGCATATATCTATCGAGGTAGTTGGTGAGGCCGCAAATAGTGAAGATTCCCGTAACTGCACGATCCCGGAATCATAATCGCCTGGGAAGTTTAGATAGACATGCAAGAAATTTTGTTGTCATATACAACTGCTCGTCTGGGTCAATGAGATTGACCGGCAGAGAGATACATCACTATCCTCCACCGTTTAAACTGCGTATTTGCAGAACTTGCAACAGTTTTGATAGCGTCGGGGTTGTTTGGGTTGATATGTCGAGGAATTTGTCATTATCCATAGTCGCTCGCTTAGCTGTACGGTTGTTACAACTGGTTGAGCTATACAATACTTGGAGCATAGGGGAAGATCAGGGTGTAGGACCGATTCCGTGATTCGCGGAGATCGTGTTGTTGATCTGTCACTGAAGTGGAAGTGGAAGCCCCCGGAGAAGGCCTTTGTCATAAAGACTGAAGCTTCCGAATAGCTGAGTGGGTCCAACTGGGTCGAGCATCCGGGTGGATGATTCCAGATCCATGTGGTCCCAGAGAGGGAACTGAAGGTTGTGGATCCAGGTGGGTGACTTTGATGTGGACTCGAGGCAGGACCCGAGGCTTTCTACTTAGACCCATGTTGGGCTTGCTGTCAAGATGGGTGGCTAACCGCTTGGGACGCCTCTGACCCATGTGAGTTCTTCATCTTTTTGTTGTTCATCTTCGGAGGTAGTAGGAGGGGCAATATAATTCTTCTTGTATTCTCTTGAAGAGACCTTGAATGCAACACCAATTTTCTTATGTGGCTCACGATCTTTTCTTGCATTCATTTTCATTTCATGGGTTTTCAAGTTCCCCATGAAAGTGGTAAAGTCCATTTCTTTTTGTCGTTGAGCTCTTTTAAGATGGTATATTTTACCTCCCAAAATTTGGGAAGCGCTTTAAGGATTTTACGCACCTTTTGATCACTTGAAATGAGTTTATCTATAGAAAAAAGTCCATTAGTAATAGCGATAACCGGGTTTTTGATCAATAGGTTCACCATCAAGCATATAAACTATCATATTGTGAATTAAGCAAATTAATTTTTGTTTTCTTCGCTTGTGAAGTGCCTTTGTGTGTGGTGATCAAACATTGACATATATCATAGACCGATGTGCAATTGATGACCCAAGATAGATCATCATCATTGAGTGCTTGCATCAAAATATGTGATACATTTGCATTGGCATCATATTCTTTGATGGTGCTACCGGACCAAGTATCATTATCACCAAATGCGGGTTCAGTAAAGTCTTTTGTAATAGTTTTGATCACTCTACTTCCTTGTGATTTAAGGAAGAAAGTCATCTTAACTTTTCAAATAGGGAAGTTGAGACCATCAAACTTGGGTAGACAATCAATAGATCTACTAGCTATGTGTGTGTAAACAAGAAATGTGACCAGCAATATAATGATCACTATATAGTGGTAAAACTAAGTATCAAGAGCACCAAGTTTTGATACCAATTGAAATCACTTAATGGGAGGTGGATATGTGATATGCTAGTCAACTGCGAAATTTAAAACAAATTATATACTAAAACTATTACATAAATAATGACCAAAAAGTGAAGCCGAATTACCAGTGAAGGGCACTAAAACTTCTCCTTAAGATTCCTCTTGAATAAGAGTTAAGGTGCTTTAATAGCCTTCTTGATTCAAACAAGTGCAAGCATACAAACTATATCAAACACAAATGATAAATAATTACGAGCAATTAAATAATTTCACTCATGTATAACAATTAAGCACAAGTGATATCAAGTATGTAATGATAAACACAATATGAGCATGCAAGATATATAAACAAGTGAGTATAGTAGAGAGACAGAGAAGGCAACCGTAAAGACTGAGAAATGTTTCGAGATTCAAGCAGCTTGGTCTACGTCCCCTCTTTCACTGCAATAAAGAATGTCCACTATAGCTCAATCTCGTAAGATCACCAACACTATAAGTTTCTCAAGAACTCTTGGACCCGCAAGTCCCTCATTCGGTGTCGCAACACCTGGAACACGAGCCCGCAAGCTCACTTTGAGTCTGCAACCTTAATCACTTGATTACAGAGAATGGAAACAATTGAGATCAAGATTCTTGATCCTCAAGAAAAACTCTCTCACAGATAATTGATTCTTATAGAATATATCTAGAAGTGAAAGCTCAAGCTTATTTGAGAAAACTTGAATTTTGGATTAGAAGCTCTTTAGAATTTTTTTGGGAAAAATTCTCTAAAGGTATAAGAATTTTCAGCTCAAAAATCAATTTCCCAAAAACCTTTTTTCAAAAACTTTTTCTAAAACTAAAAAACTTGAAGAAGATGTTAGACTTACTTTTATTTTAAAGTCTAACTTATTTTGGGCCTAATCAAATCAATTGGATCTTTACACCCGCCCACTTAACCTATGTTGTTTGACCCAATAAAGAATTGATCAAACCTAAATGGTTTGGGTCTAGACACGTTTTCAATTACATTTAGCCATGAGTGTATTTAAATTAGAATGTGGGACTCATCTACACGTGTGGAACTCGTGTTATAAATCAAGGGCCTAGATCTATGATGAGTTGAACTAGGGTTTCTTGATGCTATATATATACCATGAGTAGGGTTCCCTCTCCACCACCAACAATAACCATCTCTCTCTTGAAGGCCTCTCATCTCCTCTAAGGATAAAGAAGAGAACTTGGTGGCTGGAGAGAAGAATCCTCTCCCTCAACTCTGGCGTCCTCGAGATCGTGCAACCTTCGGCATCCTTTTCGTGATGGAATCAGGTATGCCTAAAACCCTCCTTCCCTTTGATCATGATAAAAAGGCTTACAGTATATGTGTAGATCTTGTATGGAATAAATTTAGATCTAACAGAAGAGGCTTGAAAAACTTTGAAATACTTTTCTGAAATGATGTGAGTGTTTTAAGACTAAAAAAATATGTCATTAAGGTCATGAACAGTACCCCTGTTTATAAGTTTACTAAATATAGCTGTTGGAAAATCCAAAATCCAGAAAATTAACTCACAAAACACTTTTTAGATTTCAGTCAAACAGTAAACGGATTAAATCAGCTGCCGACAGTCGAAGTGGGTCGTCGACAGCCTTGTGTGCAACGTCTCTATTTTTAGCCATTGTGGATCTCACCTATAAACAGCCCAATAGGCATGTCGACAGCTGACTGATACATCAATATATCAGCTTTTGACAGCTGATGAGAGCTGTCAACAGCCAACTCTGAAACACTAAAAATCTAACTCTCGGTAAAGCCCTGTTGATAACCTTCTCTTAGGGACTGTCGACAACCTAGTCATTAGAGCTGTTGACAACTCAACTGAGATGTCCACAGAAGAGTTAAAACTTTAGAAACATTTTGAAAACAAGTTACTCTAAACTAGTGCAAAACACGAAAATAAGTTAAACGAAGATTCAAACTATTTTGTTTAAATCATAAAAACAAAATTAAAACTTTTGTTCTTGAAAACCAATATCAAACTTGTGTGCAAGCTTGAGTAATAAAACTAAACTATACTTTACAAAAATTATAAGCTTGCAAACTTTAGACTCAAGTTTTCTTTTTGATGTGATTGTTCTCTCCATCTTGACTTGATCCAAACTTGATTCTTTTGAGCTAGACTTCTTTTTGAGTTCCTGATGTGATCTTTATGCTTGAGTTTTTGAATCAATATGTAATGGCTTGAAGAAGATAAACACCAACTAATATCTTAATTAATATCTAAGATTTAAATAACACAAGATCATTAGTACGTACTATAACTATACAAGTTAATCATCATCAAAACCAGAATGATGGGCCTTTGGGCCAACATTGTACCACCGGTGGCAACCTTCTTGCCTTTGGAGGCAGTAGTTAAAGCAGCGGTCTGTGAGAATGCCTTCCTTGGAGGGGCCACCCCGTTGGAGAGGCTATTTGAGGAGGGCTTTTTATGGAAGTGTTTGGCGAAAGAGGAGGGAACTCTGAGCGCTTACTCAAGAGATCTCAATGAAAGCACCAACGTGGTGGAGTTTTCCGTGATTGGATACTGTTGATCAACTCTGCCAAAACCCAAAAATCCTCGGGGGTGAGAATGAGAATTATCATTGAAAAAGTAAAGAGTGCTTGTGTGTGGCGTTCTTGGTGGTAATCAGAAGCGATCCCCTTCTCGACAAAGAAGGAGAGGTACATATACCTGTCCAGGTTATTGTAAGGACGAAGATAAAAAGATTCACGTAACTGCACGATCCCGAATCATAACCGCTTGGCAGTTCAGATTGTTACACAAGGGATTTTGTTGTCATCTATTACTGCTCACTGGGTCGTTGAGACTGACGCGTAAAGGGATTCATCACTATCCGCCACTGTTTAAACTGTGTATCTGCAGAGCTTGCATCTGATTTGATCGCGCCGAGGTTGTTTGTGTTGATATGTCGAGGAATCTATCATTATCCATAGCCGTCCGCTTAGCTGTTGGGTTGCTATAACTGTTTGGCTGTACAATTCCTAAAGCATATGGGAAGATTAGGGTGTGCAATCAATTTTGTGACTCGCGGAGATCACATTGCTGATGTGTCACAAGAGTGAAAGCGAAAGTCGCCATATAGGGCCTTTATCGTAGAGACTGAGGCCTCCGAATAGCTGAGTGGCTTCGGCTGGGTTACTCCAGATGAATGGTTTCGGATCGACGCAGTCTCAGAGACGGGCCTGACAGTTGTGGATCCAAATGGGTGACTTTGAATTCATGTGGGCTCGTGGTAGGACTCAAGGTTTTCTCCTTGGGCCCATATTGGGCTTGCTGGCATATTGGATTCGCTGACAGGAGGGCGATTGGCCGCTTGGGACACATCTGACGCAACATGATACGTGTCGTGATATTGACAAGGGTAATCGACCACTATAAGTATATATAATTTGTAGTTTTTTTAATATAATCTCTTATTTTTAGATTATTTTTACTAGCATAAAAATACTTTTTGAGCTCTATCTTAAGGATAACTTTAAAAAGTAAGTTCTCGGAGGTCACAAGTTCAAGTCTAAAGTGCAACATTATTTTCAATTTTGTTCTCTCTTTTATTATTACATTTACACCCACACTGAATTTCTTATTGCATGTACACTTACACCGGAAAAACATCATGTGTTCGCCACTGCCAATAAAGTTATCGAAGGATAATCAAATGTTACTATCTCTTTTTTTCTCTCCTACCTAGATGCATTGCATCAACCACCTTTGATGGTAAATATCTTTCTTGGTTTGTTGTACAAAGAGGTATTCATGACTCTTCTGACTCGATCCTCCTCTCTCATCTTCTTGATTTAGTATATCTTTGTCTCTAGGTCTCCACCTCTTCCACTTTATTGATATGAGATGACTAAAGTTCTTTAAAAGAAATTGACAAGTCTAAAAACATTGAGAAAGATCCCAAACCACATTGATCGAATCATTGTGAAAATTCCTCTAGTTAGTCACATGACCCACTATTGAAATTAAAACTTTTTCACAACAATGTTCACCTTCACTTTGTTTTCAAGTCTAGCACTTGATGACTTTCCCCTAAAACCAGGGATTTTGTGTGTTCCCTAGAATTTGTTAATCTAGTCATTGTATCTCAATGATATCGTAGCAATGAGAGGATTATTTGAAGGAAGATTGAGCTTGCTGGTGAACGATTATTTGGGGCTATGGATCCTAAGTAAAGCAAAGATGGAAAAAGAGGAGCAAAAAGATATTCATCCTTAGTAGGATAAAATTGTTGTTACTCACATTCTTAGTTGACAGAACTATATAATTTGCTTTAGTACTTTCTGTTTTCTGTTTGGAAATAATACGAGCAAATTTTGAATTCTCGGCCTTTTATACACAACAAAGAGATTTTATCACAACACTTGCATAATTGTACAATTTATAAGAATAAAATGGTGAACAAGCTAAGGTTTTTCATCATCATCACCACAAAAGAAAAAAAAGAACCGGGAGCGAAAAAAATTAAGAAAAGAAAAGTAAAGGAAACACAGAAAAGAACAACATGAAACTCAAGAAATTTCATGTAATTCCGGCACCCACTTCTACACCCACATGATATAGTGCCACAAAAGAATGATAGTGGACCCGGACAATGGGATCCTTTTCAGCCGTTATTACATTTCGGGGCTGTTTGTTGGGGGTGAAAGTGAGGAAGTAAGGAAGTGAGGAAGTAGTAATAGTTCCCTTTGGAACTTGAGAATTGGTCAGTAAGTTTTCTGGTATTTGGATGTTGTTGGGAAGTGTGGTTTGAAAATGTTATGTCTTTTTCGTTGTTTGGATGGTAATACGGAAGTGGAAGTGGAAAGTTGACCACAAAATAATATTAAAATAAAAATTAATTAAGAAAAATAAAAATTTGACTGTAATTAGAATGCAAGTGAGATTTACATGATCAAAAAAATTAACTATTTTGTGTTACAACTTATTATAAATGAGATTTATATGACCATAAAATTAACTGTAACACCCTGTAAGTGAGAAAATGATTGTGTAAAAGAGAGAAGAGAAAAAGAAAATTTTTTTCTCATTTTCCTTTTCAGATGTTTGGATGGAGAGAGAAATGAGAAAAATTTCCCTATTTCCTTGTTTTCACACACTTCCTTGAATCCAAACAACCCCGCTTATGTCCGTTAGAGATCTATCACAATCATCAATAACTGCCTAATGTCATTCTCGGTAAATTCCATCAAAACTCGGGGTCCTTTCTACCAAATCCGACCTTCCCGTCGTACTTTGTCGACCCGAGTAAATTTCACCTTATTCGTTGCCGTCTCCCTCCAACCAACTCTAATTCAACCAAGTATACTCTGGCCCTCTCTCTCCTCTCTCTCACTCACTCTCTCTCTCTCTAGTGTAACCCATGTCCCCTCTATCTTCGTCCCCTCTCTTTCTCTCTCTATTCCTCCTCGAAACCCGAGAAGTCCCCAATCCGAAACTCTAGATCTCGACCTCGGCCGCGATCTACGATGGCGGGGTTCTCGATCGGCCTCCTCCTCCGTCGTGGTGGGAGATTGAGGTCACCTTCGCCGCCGCTCTCTTTGTGACCGCCATCTACTTGTTTCTTGAAAGGCTCTCTTCGGCTGACAAGGAGAGTGATCGAGGTCAAACTGAAGAGGGAATGATGGTTAGAGATACTCTATTGAAGGAATCAGATGACAAGGACAAGGTCAGTGTGTGGAATCGGTTGCATCGCTCTTCTTTCGATTGTCTGAAGAGTATTTGGTGCATGAAATTTGAAATTTTCGTTGAATTTATTGAATTTGGATTTTTTTTATTTTTTATTTTTGGGAGATTGAGTGTTTTCTGGCTTTTAAAGGTGTGAATTTGGTACAAATTTAAAGAGGTATTTTAAAGATCTCGTTTTTGAGATTCAAGTTCCTTAACTCTAGTCTTTTGTCTAGTTGATGTTTTGGTTATGAATAGTGTTTCTTGAATGCTCTCTTTCTATGCTAAGAGTTTTAGTTTGCTATTTTGAACGACAGTATTTAAATTGGGTTAGTTGGAATTTATATCTTAATCTCTGGGCCGTGGGATTGTGTATATTGTATTTGCAAGATCCTTTTTGGCAGACAAGAAAACTTGTATATTTGAAGAAGTTGATTGCTGGAATGTTGAAGAGTTTCTCGTTATTATAGCTGATGAGCTGTAAAGTAGACAACACCTGGAAGCTGCATATTTAAGAATGTTGAATTTGATAATTAGATATTCGTACCTTAGCCAAAATGCCTATTTAAGAATGTCTTAGGTTTCCTGATGGTCTAATTTAGTTACTACCGTTGTGTAGAATGAAATGGTAAACACTCCAACAGTGTGAAAAGGGCAATTTTCCCAAAAAAAACAAATTAGATCTCTTCCAATAATATTTTCAATAATGGACCTCTGGCATGCCACGTCAGCGTCACATTGGTTCATCCCGCCAGCGTGACGCTAGTGGAGGGGCAATTTTGGTTTAGCTGGGGTTGGCAACCCAAGCCCAATCAATTTTTTTGTGCTGTGTTCGCTCGACCGGCGCACTATATAATTTTAAATTTTTGGCTCGGCCGGGGTTGCCAACCCAAGCCAAACCATTTTACATTTTTTTTTTAAAAATTTTGAAGACCAATAACCTTCCTTCTAATTATTTTTCAAGTGAACGTTGTTCATTCACCTCATGCATGCATGAGCTCAAGTGAACAACGTTCACTTGGCTTGGTCGGGGTTGGCAACCTCGGCCTGTTGTGCCTTCAAGACGGATCGCTAGGGCGGCGCAGCGGAATCAACACAAAATTGACGAGCAACGAGAAGAAAAAAAGAAGAAAAAAGAAGGAAGAAGATATTCTGAAGTATAGAAAGCCAACACACAATATAACGTGGTTTCACCGATCAAACAGATCGTGTGTACGTCCACGGGAGAAGGGGAGAAAACTTTATTAAACTTTGAGAAGTACAATTAGAAATACTTACACCTCTCGCTAAGAAGCTTGCAAGCCCTTTAATGGCCGCCAAGAACAGTAAAACCCTGATGGCTAAAACTTCTCACACGAATCTCTCTTTCTTAATGAATTACGCCTTTTAAGAATTACAAATTCTTCGATTACCATAGAACTCTATTAGTCTTAAACAAACTACATCAATACGAACGTCACCGCCTCAGAATAAAGAAAACCCGAATCCAACTCGAATTGAAAATAGATCCAGAAAAGAAAATTGCCAGACCCGCCATTAGTCGACTAGGCCAGGGTATTAGTTGACTAATACCATGTATTAGTCGACTAGCCCTACCTAATCGACTACTCTAACAAAATCCGAGAACTCCAACTCTCTGTTGGCAAACCTAGTCGACTATACAATGTATAAGTCACTAATCTATATGATTAATCTATTATACCCAGTATTAGTCGACTGATAATGTGCACAGTTCCTTGTGCACATTCGTTCTTTGATCTCCGAAGTTTCGTCTACCTTTACGACGTATTCTAGTCACAATCCTAACAATCTCCCCTTTAACTTGAATATGTCCAAGTCTGAAAATAGCTACCATGCTCCATGTGCTCACATCAATGCACAATTGAACAATTGTTGACTTCATCTCCATCTCACTTCCTCTTCTCTATAACCCCCTCATGAGGTTCATAACTTGATTAGGTCGAACAAGTTCAGGCCCTATCTGAACTTGATCACCCAACGATCTCCTTGATCCACACAGAATTTATGAGAATTTGCTCCACCGATTTGGACTACTTTGTTGCGCGTCTAGTCCCAATCTGCCTTCGGGGTAAAACTGAACATCCGAGCTCGAAACTATCGTACGCTCTGATTGTTCCACAACCTGCGCTCTTGAAGTCGAGGATAACTGCAATCCATCAATTGTAACCTCCGAATTTCGCGACATGTAAACATCGCCGACACATTCGGCCTGAAACTTCACATATGCATTTTTGAAAACTTTCGTAAGATTACTTTCAGAACTGAAACTGAATCCTTCTTCATGTAGGGTTCCAACAGAGATGAGATTGTACCTTGATTCGAGAACATGATGAACACCTTGAAGAGTAGTGATGTATCCATCATGAGACCAAAACCGAATTGTTCCTTCACCAATCACCTTTGCTTGTAGTTGAATTCCCCGTGAAGACTTCTCCCTCTTGAACCGATGTGTATGAGGAGAACATCTTTCTATTGGAATAGATATGTTGTGAACATCCAGAATCAATTATCCATCTATTTTTGTTATCAACTGATCTGTCTGATAGAACATCACATATTTCTTCATTTCCTTCAGTCAGTTCAGCGACACTAGTATTTGGTTGTTTTTTCGAGTTCAATAGTCAGCTCTAATGTGCCCCTTCTTATGACACCAGTTGCACACTAACTTTTTGTGTTTTAGGTTATCCGTGAAACTTCCATTATTACGCCTCCTTTGTCAAGTGAACTTGCTCAGAATCATCACGATGAGACTCACCCGTCAACTTCTTATCAATTTTGTCCTTATTGAGCAGATGGTTCTTGACTTTGATAGTTGATTTGCCTCCATAGATGATAGCTTCTCCAAAGCTCTTATATGAAGAAGGTATAGAACACAATAATAGAAGTGCTTGATCCTCATCTTTTATTTTAACCTTTATCTTATCTAAATCATTGATAATAGAGGAAAATTCTGCAATGTGAGACTTGATTGGTATACCTTCGTGGAAAAAAAAGAGATGCTGCTTCAGAATCAACCGATTCGCCAACGACTTCTTATCTAAATAATAAAAGTGCTTGATCCTCTTCAGAATCAACACAATAATAGAAGTGCTTGATCCTCATTTTCTATCTTAACCTTTATCTTATCTAAATCATTGATAATAGAGGAAAATTCTGCAATGTGAGACTTGATTGATGTACCTTCGCGGAGAAAAAAGAGATGCTGCTTCAGAATCAACCGATTCACTGACTTTTTCAGATAGTTGTCCTGAAGTCGTTCCCACAACGATGATGCTGTTTTCTCCGTAGAAAACTCATTCAACACTTCGTCCGCTAAGAAAACTGAATAACTATCAGTGCTTTCTCATCCAACTCCTGTCAAGTTTCTTCCTTTATATCTTTAGGCTTTTTTTCTCTACCCAAGTAGTGTTTTATTCAACCCGAACTGGGTCAGGATGGCGTTCATTTTAATCTGTCACCTATTGAAATTGATGACGCCATCGAACTTTTGAATATCGAACTTGATCACAGATTTCTTCACGTTGATCTTGCTCTGATATCAATTGTTGTGCCCCCATGACGGATTGCTGGGGCGGCGCAGCGAAATCAACACAGGATCGACGAGCAATGAAAAAAAGAAAAAAGAAGAAAGAAGATATTTCGAAGTGTAGAAAGCCAACACACAATATAACGTGGTTCCACCAATCAAACAAATCGTGTGTACGTCCACGGGAGAAAGGGGAGAAAACTTTATTAAACTTTGGGGAGTACAATTAGAAACACTTACATATCTCGCTAAGAAGCTTACAAGCCCTTTGATGGCCTCCAAGAACAGCGAAACGCTGATGGCTAAAACTTCTTCACACGAATCTCTCACTTTCTTAATGAATTACACCTTTTAAGAATTACAAATTCTTCGATTAATTTGAAAGCTACCCCAAGGGGATATTTATAGACCATAGAACTCTCCTAGTCCTAAACAAACTACACCAAGCCGAACGGTCACCGCCTTAGAATAAAGAAAATCTGAATCCAACTCGAACTGAAAATAGATTCAGAAAAAGAAACTGCCAGGCCCGCCATTAGTCGACTAGGTTAGGATATTAGTCGACTAAACCATGTATTAGTTGACTAGGCCTAAATAGTAGTCGACTACTCGGACAAAATTCGACAACCCCAACTCTCTGTTGGCCAGCCTAGTCGACTATACAATGTATAAGTCGACTAATCCATATGATTAGTCGACTATACCCAGTATTAGTCGACTGATAATGTAAACAACTCC
The DNA here is from genome assembly GCA_038442645.1 of Agave tequilana. NCBI lineage: Eukaryota > Viridiplantae > Streptophyta > Magnoliopsida > Asparagales > Asparagaceae > Agave > Agave tequilana. The sequence goes on from JAVJIF010000975.1 coordinate 538,671, forward strand.
TTGTGCATGTCCGTTTTTTGATCTCTGAAGTTTTGTCAACCTTGACGACGTATTCCAGTCATAATCCTAATACGGCTAAGGAAGCGATTTATTATTTTTTAAAAAAGAGAAGCGGCTCATCAGTAAGAATAAAAACAATTAGCTGTGGTTGACAACTGTGGTTTGATTGGGGTTGGCAATCTCGGCCAAGCCCAAAACTAAATTTTTTTAGTAGACTGGGGTTGGCAACCCCGATCGACCGAATAGAGGTAAAAAAAATATAAGGGCGAACCAAAAACCGCCTCCAGCACCAGCGTCACGTTGGCGGCCAACAATGACGTGGCACCGAAGTGGCGCTGACGTGACCTGTTGGAGGTACATTTTTGGAATAGGTCTATTTTTGAAATTATTTTTAGAAAAAAATGTTTTTCTTGAAAAATTGCCTGTGTGAAAATAATTATTTTCATTAATGCTACTCAGTATATATGCCAAATTTATTTGATTGCTGCAAATTTCTCTGTAAGAAGATGGTGATGATAAAGCTACTTAATTTCACATTGTGCTGTGTTAGTGTAGTGGTCGGGTTTTTATCTGCACCAGGATCACGACACATGTCCCACCTCATCAGGACCGCCAGAGACAGATGACAAGAAATACCCGCAGATCACTTTCCCGAGCATCACTTAGCTGTTCCTGAGGTCAACCCTTCTTCTGAGGAGACCGCCGCCCCGAGAACTGTATACTCCGAGCACCTTCCTGAGCACCATCCAGCCGTTCTCGAGGCAACTCCTCCCGCTCTAAGCGAGACAGCCACAGCCACCGCCTCATTGATTCAATTCAGCTAGCAAGACTCGCATGATTCGTGGAGTCAATTATGCCGCCAGATTATCCCATGTTTTGAACATTGCAACAGCCCCCGCTCCAGCGCGGACGGTTACAGTCGGCAGCGTGGATCACTCACAACAATCAACAACATAATTCGAGCAGTTATGAGGAAATTTCAACGTGCAAATACTGCTGTTATGGAAATTTGTGATATCCGCAACGTGCAGGTTATTTATGCACTGGAACCTCCATCAAGCAATGGGACGAAATGAAGAAATTGTAAACAGAGTATAACTCTACCGAGTTCAATGGAATATCTTGAAAATAGTGAATTTTCCCTTTCCTCCCCGTGGTTTTTCTCACATTGGGTTTCCACTTAAAAATTCTGTCTCCTTGCTTACTCTTTATGTGCGAATTTCTGTTACCTTTATTCTTTGTGGTGCGAAATCAACCATGATCAATCGTGTCGGAAAATCTCCACCACATTTTGGTGCTTGAGATCTGAATCTCTACACTCAAAATCTCTCTCCCCATAACCTTTCTAAAAAATCCTCTTTCAGATCAACGATGGCCCCATGATAATGAATCACCAATGGTGCAACTTCCAAAGGCAAGGCCGTAACTGCTGGGGGGCAAGTCCTCCCTGCCAACCAACAATCAATCGTGTACTGAGGACATCGTCTTCATCTCACGCAAGAACCTTCTATCATTGTCCAGTCGTCCAGCCGCAAGAAGACCAGTTCTTCCAGATGCTCTACGAGATGAAAAAGTAAATGAAGGAACAACAGATACAATCCGATCGTGAGCGGGAGCATATGTCGGTCGATCGTGAAAACATCCTTCGTGAATAAGAGGTGCTAAAACTACTCAACCAACAGCTCCAGACCCAAGCTAGGACCCCCCAAAACAACTCAACAAAAACGGGGGGCGACCCCGAGAGCAACAGATCCCCGAATCTTTATGCCTTCAATGAGCTGATCTAGAAACGGATCGTGGAGGCCAAGCTGCCTCAACAGCTGATCTCAACTACTCACATCCACGACTTTCTGCTCTCCCAAGATATTCAAGAGTGAATTTTTGAGAAAATTCTCGACCCCACCAGTTCAGCACATCTGGCACTTCCGAGACAAACTGGTGATCTACTCTCGCAATGACTAGGTCATGTGCCTCACCTTTTCTAGCGTGCCTGAAGGACACGACATCAGATTGGTTCTTCTCCCTGTTCCTGCGCTCTCTCCATAACTTCTCGGAGGTCACCGATACCTTTCTCATACAATACGCCTTTCGCCAAGAAGAGAAGAGAAACAACCATCACCTCCTCTCCGTCAAGATGAGGCCAGTAGACAGCCTCAATTATACATCTTCTTTGAAGACCAGCTGACCAAAGCCTCAAACTGTGGTGAGGAGGTATCCACACTCGCATTCATCAGCAGGCTGCAGGTCACACCCTTTGTACAAGCATCTCTTAAAGCACAACGTTGCAAGATGAGCGAAGTCCTTTCCCGGCTCAACCTTACATCCAACTAGAAGAGGCGATGAAAGCTTCCTCCAATCACTCCGTGAAACCAAGCAATGGTGGAGGAAAATCGTAGTTCACTCACAAAACTCCCGACCACGCTCAAGACTGACACCGTGGGGCAGCCTCCTTACAAGAAGCAGGCGTTCTCTCTCCTCCCACCGAGTCCACTCCGAAGCCACAGATCAATGGAACACTTCACTCCATTGAAGCTTCCAATTAACGAAGTTTTCAACACCTTCAAAGATCAGCCGTGAGTTAGACGCCCGAAACTGATCCAAAACAATCTCTCACTTTCCGGGTCGGAGAAATTGCTTCTTCCACGAATGTAAAGGGCACTAAACCATCCATTGTTAGCCCTCCTAAGGTACTTGGAAGAGCTCATCTAACATGGCCTCCTCAAAGAGTACGTCCTCACTTCCGAAGCAATTTCCAGATAACGAAACACGAAACCTCTTTGGGAGCAGAACCTGATCGCCCAGTACAAAATGATTGATTGGCCAATGTTGTTAGAGGCGATCGAGGCGATATGCCTCAGGCGCGGGGTGAAGCGAGGCGCAACAATGCACATCGTATCGCCGACGAGGCAGCGCCAGGCACGCGCCCACATGCACATCGCGTGCGCCTCGCACGAGGTGATCACCTCTACGTGCTTATTGTTTGTGGTGCGGGTCGGGTTACGACCCGCTAATTTAGCACGTAAACCCGACCCACTTAAGTTAGATAAAAAGTAAAAATGAAAAAAAATAAAATCAACCTTTTTGGCGCAGGCGAACCCGATCTAGGGCACAGGGGCACCCGCGTTCGTCGCCATCGCTTCATCGTCGTCTCCAGGTAAGCCCCCTCCTTTCGAGCTATCTCTTCCCTCTTTCTCGACCCTCTCTCTTGATCTTTCTCTGTCTCTCCTCTCTCAGAGACAAAGATCTCTGTCTTTGAGAGAGGAGAGACAGAGAGATCAAGAGAGGGGAGAGAGATCTGGAGAGAGAGAGACCAGGAGAGAGAGAGGAAGAAAGAGAGACAGAGAGAGATCTGTCTCTGATGCATTTTTAGTGTAAATTGTTTTAGTGTAAAATAATAGTGAATTTTTAATGTAAAATTTTTTTAATGCATTTTTAGAGTGCGTTTTTCAATAGAGGATTTTTAGTGTAAAATTTTTAATTCATTTTTTGTGTGCATTTTCATATCTTGGAATAAAAAAAAGAAAAGAATACATTCATAATCATGCGCCTCACTGAAGTATGCACCTCACTGAATATATTCATAATACAGACATTAATACAAAGAAAAGAATACATCCATACCAAAAAGACATCCATAATACATCTATACAGAGAAAAGAATACATCCATAATACATCCATATAAAAAGGAAAAAATGTGCCTCACTGAAGTGAGGCGATAGCCTTGTCTCGCGCCTTCTGTGCGTTGGATTCTTTGCGCCTCGCACTGCGCGTCGTGCCTCGATAACACTGTGCCTGACTACCCAAATTCCATTCCATACAAAGTGTACTTCCTTCCGAACCTAGCTTTATGTAATGCATTTTTGAATAAATATTATTCCATGCTCCTAACTTTTTGTGGTACATCCATCTGTCCACACGCCCCGCTGATGGGATTTTTCCCACTCGGAGGCGGCAGCTAGAACTCCCCGCTGACGGGATTTCCCCCACTCGAAGGCGGTCACGACCTCCACCTGTCCGTACACGCCCCGTTGATGGGTTTTCCCCACTCGTATGCGGTAGCTAGAACCCCCGCTGATGGGATTTCTCCCACTCGGAGGCGGTTACATCCATCCATCCACACGCCCGCTGATGGGATTTCCCCCACTCAGAGGCGGAAACGCGATTCCTCGGCTGATGAGATCTCCCCCACTCGGAGGATCGTGTCTGTATACTCCGCTGATGGGTTTTTTCCCATTCGGAAGTGTCAATGCAGACGTGCCTACAGGCTTTTCTCGATAGTCCTACAGGACTGAAATCTTTTATTGTGAGATTGCCCCCACTCAGAGTCCCCCATGATGCAGAGAGATTTTCCCCTCTCAGAGCCTTCGTCTGATGTTTCGCTGATTGAATTGCCCCCACTCGAAATACAGACACTAGCCTTTGGGCTCCCCTCATCTGAACCTACGGGCAGATGAACCCCTGTTGGTTTTCCTTTGTCGGGTTTCTTTCATGTTCTGATGATGAGATTTCTCCTACTCGAGAGAGAGCTCTATTGATGGGATATCCCCCACACGAGAGGACAACTTCGCTGATGGGTTTACTCTCACGTTGGAGGTACCATATCGTTGCCGGGTAGGGGCCCTTATCCATGACAGACACACCCAATCTGTCGATGGGTTAAATCTCCATTTCAAACCAATTTTTTTGCAGGTCCGAGAGGACTATGGCCACATACGGTACAAGTTATATTTATGAGGATTTTCTTGTTTGAATTATCTCCTCGACTTATCGGTCTCGTATGGTCATAAGTCTAATTATTTCCCGAGAACGACAAGCCACAAGTATGATCTCATAGAACAAAAGTTTCATGTATGATTTCAAAGTTTGAATGTGTGGTCAATCTGGGGTCGGGTTGTATATACTCGGTCAAAGGCTCCATGAGACATAAGGTATATTTACGAGGGTTTTCTTGTTTAGATTATTCTTTCATCGTACTAGTTTCATGAATTCATTAGCTAAGGTCATACAACCAGATTTGCCCGCATTCACATCTATTATGTTATTTAATGTCTCATTGCATGCTTGTATGCACGTCCTAATTACTTCAATACTATCTGATTGTCCCGGAGACGACAACTTAGGCTCCTCTACATCCCTTTAAGACACTCTGCTGTGGGATTCTCCCACTCGGAGATCAGACTCTACTGCAGGATTTCTTCCTCCCAGAGGCCCAACTTCGCAGCTTCGTTGATGAAATTTTCCCCACTCGGAAGCATATGCGAACCTAACTCTGTTGTAGAAATTTTTCCCTCTAAGAGGCTCAACCCCGCAGCGGGGATTTTCCCCACTCGGGGGCAAAAATTTACAGGTATCACTGTGGGACTAACACCCACTCGGGAATTATATACCAAGCCAATACCCAACACCTCGGAATCAAAACAAACAAACAAACAAACATACTATTCCAAATGAAAGTCATGGTAAAACAAATCAGCCAAGATCCAAACAACATTTCCATTTCTAAAACTAATGCTTTTATTACAAAGCTTTCTAATTACATTCAGTCAAATACACACTTGGTTACATCTAACAAGAGTAATACAAGATCATCACGCATTTGTGTTTGCTTTTTTGAAAGGAAATACAGATTACTCACGCCTACCGGTCCAGACCTGCTGAATAAATTTCCGACGCTAAAGCGAACAAAGAACTGCCTGTCGGGGAGCGCTTCACACGGGCGCCATCCTATTGTTCACGCCACCTTCCACCAGATCTCGAGGAAAGCCCAGGGAGATCCTGCACAAAATAAGAGATCCTTTATGTAGGCTGTCTAAAAATTATTAAAGATAGCGTCAAAAACGCGTGCCTCATGCCAAACGCAAGGGTCGCGTTTCAACTCAAAACGCAGATCTCGTGTTTCATCAATGAACGCGAAGGTCACGTTCTTTGACAAACGCGAAGGTCACGTTGTTTCTTCAAAATGCGGACCTCAGGATCGTGTTTCAACTTCAAAGCGCAAGCCTGTGAAGCTCTGCGTTTCAACACTCCGCGTTCCAACACCAAAGCGAGGTCCGCGTCCAACGCGAGACCCGCGTTTCTCCTGTAACAGATAACAATCAATTGGTCAATTACACCCACTTTCTGTTCACATATGGGGAATAAATCCCCAATATGGAGAGATTTAAAGGGTCGGTTGCCCCTAAAAAATCTATATAAATAGCTGTGAAAAGCTATAGAGAAAGGGCTGTTGGCTTGAGAGAAGGCTAATACACACGCAAGAGTGGAAGAGGCTGTGCATATTTGAAGCTTGATAACTACAAAGAGCTTGAGCACAAGGCAACTGGACATTCATAGTGTTAGAGACATATTGAAGAAAAGAGAAGATTCTTTCTCAATCTCTTTGAGATTTTTAGTGCTGCTTAAGGTTCATACCTTATTCAGTGTCTTGCAAAAGAGAGCAAAGCGATCTAAGATTCAAGCTTCAAGTTTGGCTCATCAACGGAGTAAAAGAATCATTCCCCACCGCTACATCAAGAACCTGACACTAAACAAAAGGAAGAGCAATCATCCTTCCGTCTTTTGTAATCGGATTGTTGATCTATTGTAATCTTCTTTGCAAGTAATTAAAGATTTTAAACGCTTAATTTTCCGACCAACACTCCAGATAAAGAAACCAGATCGTCTCCTATTCAAATTCCCAAGGAGCCAGTTTATATCCCGAATTTTATAGCATGTTGAATCAGCCAGATATCAACCGTCTCTGTCACACGATCTCATTCATCATGAGCCATGATCTCAATCATTAATTTGTCAACTGCCCTCGCCTTCAACTTTCAAAAAAGCTCAAAGTACAAAGGATACCACGCCCTTTCAAATTAGAGAAGAGACCAGTTCACTCTCCTCCTCTCTAGGTATTCGGAGAAGGAGAAAGCGCGGGGGGCATCTGTAGTGGTCGGATTTTATCTGCACCGGGATCACGACACATGTCCCATCTCATCAGGACCGTCGAGACAAACAACAAGACATACCCGCAGATCACTTTCTCAAGCATCACTTAGCCGTTCCCGAGGTCATCCTTTCTTCTGAGGACACCACCGCCCCGAGAACTCTCATATTCTGAGCACTTTCCTGAGCACTGTCTAGTCGTTCTCGAGGCAACTCCTTCCGCTCTAAGCGAGGTACCCACAACAACTGACCTCATTGATTCAATTCAGCTAGCAAGATTCATGATTCGCTGAGTTATACCGCCAAATCATCTCACGTTTTGAATGTTACAACAACCCCCGCTCCAGTGCGGACGGTTATAGTCGCAGCGTGGATCACTCAACAATCAACGACATAATCTGAGCGGTTATGAAGAAATTTCAACGTGCAAATCCTGCTGTTATGGAGATTCATGATATCCGCACCTTGGTTACAACGTGCAGGGTATTTATACACTGGAACCTCCATCAAGCAATGGGACTGAACGAAGAGATTGTAAACAGAGTGTAACTTTATTGAGTTCACTGTAACCGCTTGAAAATAGTGAATTCTCTCCTTTCTCTCCGTGGTTTTTCCAAACTGGTTTTCACGTAAAAATCATGTGTCTTTTTGCTTGCTCTGTGTGCAAATCTCTTTGTTATCTTTATTCCCCGTGGTGCGAAATCGACCGCTTGATCAATTGTGTCGGAAAATCTCCACCACAGTTTAGGCATAATGGGGAAAAGAGCAAATAGAAAGAAGGGCGGAGTTCAAAAATGGAAGAAGAAGATGTGAATAAGCGAGAAAAAATAAGGGAAGATGAGAAGAGGGAGTCGAAATGTCGGATATACGAAAAACATTTAGGAAACCCGAAAGAACTTGGAAAATGCTGTCATTCCCTAGGGCATTTGATTCTTTGTCATGGTTGCTGGGATATAGTGAATGACCATCGGAGTTTTGGGGTTTGGAATTTGTTTTAGGTAAATGGCACTTGCTTTAGGTAAATGGATTGACTCTGATTCAATGTGTCAGCCTGTATAACTAAACAAACATGCCCTAGGCAGAAGCAACACCACCAGGTGGTCTAGATGGTCTGGTGCTGCCTAAAAAAGGAAAATATACTTTTTGATGGGATCAGATGGTGTTTAGCAATAACTATTAAACACAAAATCTGTTAATGTTTTGGCCAGCTTATTTTCCTGTGAATGGAGAACTGTAGGACTCTGATTAGGGGTGCAATCGGATCGGATACGGACCGGATATTGCTTTTACCATATTTGTATATGCACCCAACCTTCAGATACGGATACAGATATTGAAGGATGTGAAAAAATGATACCCGTATCCGCCAAAATCGAATATTGGATACGGATCGGATATTAGCGGATCGGATGCGCATACTAATTGGATATGCAAAAATCCTAGTCTTCCTTTCTAGCTTTCCTTAATTTACTTTCTTTCTCATTTTCTTTTCTTTCAAAATTTTATTATCTATAGATACAATAATATCGGGTGCAATGTCCTTCCACTATAATACTTTATGCTTCATTATCAGTGCATCATCTAATAAATTATCATCTTTCTCGTAATTTTTTGATCCATGACATAATACCTGTTAATAGCTGAGGTAATTTCAATATGGTAGTTATTAATGTAGCAATTGACACTAAAGTTAACAACTGGTTTAAGATTTCAAGAAAACAACTTGACAATGCAAATGATTTCCTGTCATCAATCGAATGAGTTAGTTGAACTCACAACGCACTCACGAACATATCGAACAAACCACGGGTTCCTCTTCTTGACCGGCGCCTCCCCTCCCTCGGCCACCGCTGGGGCTACCACAGAAGAATCCACACCCATTCCCTCAAGAACCTCTCAATTCTCACCTGCGCCTTGAGCGGGACGGGTCCCCATCCACAACGAACACATGGAACGATCCCATCTGCTTCTTGATCGACGACAACTCAACTAGGCCAAAAAAAAGTTCAAGAAATTTGAAAAAGCGAACGACGAGCAATGGACCTTGGCGAAGAGGGCGACGGTGCGGAAGAATGTGGTGCATAGGTGGGAGGTGCGGGCGCGGGGGGAGCGGGAACGGATGGCGGTGTCATGCTGAACGATCCAGAAGGAGAGGTCGACAACGATGCACTTGTTACGGAGGAAGTCGGGGCCCTCGTTGCGGGCGTAGGGCTTCAAGAGGTCCCAGAAGCGACCACCGATGTCCATCTCCGGTTGGCCAGCGATTGAAAAAAAGAACCTGAGGTCAGAGGAACGGTCGGGTCAGGGCCTTAGCTTGTTGGGTGCTTGAACGAGACGAGAGCCATGTGGCGAAATTGGGACTCAACTTGTTGAGTTTTAGATAATATTACTATACTTGCGGATATCCGAATTCGAACTCGACTTGAAGAACCCTACCCTCATCCATATCCTTATCTGATAATGGATTATCTGAATCCGCATCCGAATCTGTCGGATGCAAAAAAAGGCATCCAAATTCACATGACTAGCGGATTCGGATGCCGATTGCACCCCTAACTGTGATGGTCTTAGGTGGGTAAAGCGGATACAATCCTCACCAATCTGGTACCTGTATTTCCTTCTTTTCAAGATATATCGGCAAGGATCCATATTTCATGAGCATCAGCTGGACTTTATCTATGGTATTATATATAATTAATTCCAAGTGCATTATATATTATTAACTGAAACATATCAGCTTATCTAAGGTACCAGCCTTCTCCTCAATCAATGTGGTTGCTTTGGGAGACTATCACAACCCCACTGTTAGTTTATCTTGCTTTAGAAACCATTGACAGCTTGGGTTTCTATTGCTTGATGTATTTCCTTTTCATGCATATGCCTGTTGCGTTGTTGTTTTCATCAAGATTTGAGGGGCAAAGGAATTCAGTTATATCTGTCTATTACACTAAGTTTGGTGGGGGCTTGCACTGGAAATGCATATATGTTGCTTGGGCTCGACTTAGGCCTGCTTGTGCCTCTGTTTGACCATTGAGTACAGCTCTAGCATTATTTATCCCGTCCGACCCTTCCAGAGGGAGAGGGAGAGGGAGGAGGAGAGGGAGAGGGAGAGTTGTGTAGTTCCGGAAGGATTCGAGCCCCACTCAAATATCAACATCCGACATTCAAATACAAGATTCACTCTGTTGAAGTTGATCTATATTATTTAAAATAACTAAAAATAAAAAATCAAGTGTTTTGAATATTTTTTGCCCATCCATCAAGCGGCGCAAAATGGACGGCCGAAAATAGTGAGTTGGTTAGATCTATGTCTTTAGACATACAAATTCTCGATCCGGCCATTTGATCATAATCTAAACATTTAAAAAACCCTACAAACTAATTTTTGTTAAGTTTCAAATATTCTACACCGTTAAACTAACCAACTCACTATTTAGCCCGTTCGTTTTTCCACTACTTGATGTATGGACAAGAAGTATTTTATACTTGATTTTTGGTTTATACATACTTGAAATAATATAGATCAACTTTAACGAAATGGATCTTGTATCCGGATGATGTATGGTTGTATTTGAGTGAGAAGGATTCATGCTCGAATCCTTCCGGAACTACACAAGTCTATCTCTCTCTCTATATATATAGATAGACTTGTGTCATTCTGGAAGGATTCGAGACCGAATCCTTCCCACTCAAATACCAACATCCGACATTCGGATACAAGATCCACTTTGTTGAAGTTGATCTATATTATTTCAAGTATTTATAAACCAAAAATCAAGTGTATTGAATACTTTTTGCCCATGCATCAAGTAGGGAAAAAACGGACGGCCTAAATAGTGAGTTGGTTAGTTTAACGGTGTAGAACATTTGAAACTTAATAAAATTGGTTTGTAGGTTTTTTTTTAATGTTTAGATCATGATCAAATGGCTGAATCGAGAATTTATATGTCTAAAGACAGATCTAACCAACTCAGTACTTTCGGCCGTCCATTTTGCGCTGCTTGATGGATGGGCAAAAAGTATTCAAAACTCTTGATTTTTGGTTTATAGATACTTGAAATAATATAGAGTTTTGGTTTATATATACTTGAAATAATATAGGTCAACTTCAACGGAGTTGATTTTTTATTCGAATATCAGATGTTGGGCATTTGAGTGGGAATGATTCAGCCTTGATTCCTTCCGGAATGACACAAGTCTATATCTCTCTCTCTATATATATATATATATAATGACAAACCAAAGTCAAAGTTGTTAAGGAAGGGGTGCTTGATTGTGACAGGAGAGGCCATGATTCAAAGCTTTAAGAGTACAAAGTAATGGAGGAACCGGATCGAGAATTTGTATGTCTAAAGACAGTTCTAACCAACTCAATACTTTCGGCCGTCCATTTTGCGCCGCTTGATAGATGGGCAAAAAGTATTCAAAACTCTTGATTTTTGATTTATAGATACTTGAAATAATATAAAGCCACTTGATGGATGGGCTAAAAGTATTCAAAACACTTAATTTCAAGTTTATAGATACTTGAAATAATATAGATTAACTCCAATGGAGTGGATCTTTTATTCGAATGTCGGATGTTGGGTATTTGAGTGGGAAGGATTCGGCCTCGAATCCTTCTGGAATGACACAAGTCTCTCTCGCACTCTCTCTCTCTCTCTCTCTTATATATATATATATATATATATATATATATATATATATATATATTATATATATATATATATATATATATATATATAATATATATATATAATGACAAACCTAAGTCAAAGTTGTTAAGGAAGGGGTGCTTGATTGTGACAGGAGAGGCCACGATTCAAAGCTTTAAGAGTACAAAGTAATGGGGGAATTTCCTCCCCGTATAAAGGGGATAAGTATGGGGATTCTCACCTTCACCCTGGAAATTATTCATTCAGAGTTGACTCATTCTGCCTTAAATTGGTACAAAAAAATTCTGTTTTTTAGTTCATTAAATGAATGATAGACTTGTTGGGAAATTGTATTTTCAGATTTATAAATTCCTCTTAAAAATGAGCATTTTTAATTAAATCTTAATTATCCCTTTAGAATGGTCTCGTTCCAGCATCAATTTAAATCCATTTGTATTTCACCACTAGATTACTGGTGACTTGTAAATAAACTGTGTTTTTAAATTTTTTTACTTTTTAAAATTTTATGAGTGACCACTAACTCCTCAGCTCGGCAATGTGCTTGATTTAGAAAACTGGGCTGGTTTGCACTTTGCACATACCAAGTTATGGAAATACAAACTTCAGATCCAATGTGTAGAGAGTTCTAGAAAATCTTGGCAAAGTTTTGGCCCTACCTGAACTTGGCCTGTTGAACTCCCCAGGGAGATGTTATTCATCATTCAAATGAAATTTTTGCTATTCACTACAACAGGATTTTCTATGCTGGTACTTGATTTCCATTATCTTGCTATTAGGTTTACTATGCTAGAAGTGTACATGCATAAAAATATGTTGGGTATTCCCTGCTGTATAATCTTAAATTCATGTTGCAACTGAATTTTATGCCTCTGGACCACCAAATCACTGGATGTTAGGGGATTGTTGCTAATTGTGCTACCAAGAAATGACACAAGTATGCCGGTGGCGGTGCTATCCTGTATAAGAAGGCATTGTAACATATGTGCATTTTGATAGCTTGGGAATCGAGACTGCAAATAATAGTTTGTGATGGCCTTATGTGAAATTAGTAAAAGAAGGCCTTAGTAGGCTGGTTTGATGTGCATTTTATTTTTCATAGTTCCTGTAGAGCAAGGATGAGTTTCAGATTTGAAGATATTCATTAGTTTGTATATGTTTTATTATTATTATGGTTTCTTTTATAGGTGGCATTCTGTTATTATTGTCTGTCTTAGCAGATTAAATTGGTTTATGTTTTTTTTACTGCATCTAGTATGCCATTCGGGTTTCCCTTTTTGTTTCTCAGTGTTCTGTCTTACCAATAGATGTAGATATGTCGTGGTGTTTTATGGGTATATATGTTTTTAGTTTTACTAGTAAAAAAGAAAATGTTATCTTTATTTTATACTTATTTTTGAACAAGGGCTCATAGGCATGGAAATTGTTGAAGTTTCTGCTGCATTCTTCTACATATTATCGTGATTGGGGTCACACAAGGTTTATTATTTGGATTTCAGCATTTTTTTAATAAAAGTTTTGTTCATAGAGGTGATACTAAAAGATCCTAGTTCTTTCCAGACTTAGCTGATTGCTATGTCGTCATCTTCATCATAAAATAATTCTTTGATTTCTTTTGACATGCAGTTGTCCACTTATTTTGTAGATGAGCCAGTTGAATGGTGAATCTCAAGGGACATCTGGATATGTAGTTAAGGTATGACTCATATTGCATTAGACTGATTTGAAAGTTCTGTACCATCTTACCAGGTTGAAAACCAGAAGTTTATTGTTAAGTGGATTTGAAATGATTGCAGAAATACACTTCAATTGATTGCTGAAAATTTCTGTACATTATCAGAGAAAACATGTTTGCATTATATAGTTGTGATTCTGGTTTTGTTTTGAATTTTCAGGTGGAACTATTGGCTGCCAAGAACTTACTTGGTGCAAACTTGAATGGTACATCTGATCCTTACGCAATGATAACTTGCGGAGAGCAAAAAAGATTTAGGTGACTGAACTGTCTTATCCATGTTGTCTGTCAACTATTTTGTAACTCATTACATGCCGTTAACTAATAGCAATACACCACTGCTATGTATTTATTGAAAATTTCAATCTAGAATTTTCTGTGTAACCTTCTTAAACTTTTTTTAATTGTCCAGAAATGATAATTCTGCCCCAAAAGCATGTGTATAAAAGAATACTAGGATGCGTAGTTGGGAACCATGTACTCTTTCATGCAAACTACAAACCCATAACATTTTCGCATGGATCTATTTCTTGTACGGGCTAGGTTGTACTTTAGTTTTACTCCTTTTTGCACTAGGTTTGCTTTTTCCACTTCAGATATCAGTTATTATTGGTACAAAACATATACATCATATCTTATCTCGAGCTGAATGTGATCCCAATGATGTATCACAAGATTCACAACTGAGTACATCAGTTCATTACAGGTGAACATCCAACTAAATATATTTCTCCGCAGGTTGATAGCTGGTACCATGTCAATAATTGAAAGGTTTTAGTTGTACTGGACCTCACTTATTACCACCATTTTGTTCCAAAATATCTTCATCTAATCCTTCAACTCTAATTTTTTCTTTGTGCACTGTGTTCACTTTTCCACTGGTTGGTGAATCAGTGTAATCAAGGTGCAAGAAGAGGCAGAAAGGTCCCAACACGCAAAACAAAATAGTTGCCTCAATCCAAGGTGCAACCGATTTTTTAATTTTTTAATTTTTTTAAAAAGTGATAATGAAGTTGAAGCTAAAATTACAAAAAATTAAAGTAACAACTAATAGCATTAATTAAAATTCAATTTAAAATAAAAATAGGCTATAACCATTGTTTCAAATTTCGGCTGATTCTGACACATGGGCAATATTGTACCGGGTTTGAGGTACCCGATAAAGGGGCCAATATTGCCAATATGGCCGATATTATTGATATTGGTGGCCAACATTGATGATATTGATACTAAATACTATTGGCGAATACCAATACTAATATTGAGATTTTAAACCATGGGAATAACGCTAGCTATGGATTTTTAATATACATAGCGAATTTAATAGCATACAAGCATTATCACATATCAAACAGTTAATAAGTAACAAATAAGAATCACTATGATAAATAACTCAAGTTCACTTCCAACCAAGCTATGGGACATATTTATCAAAGTAATTAAGTTTCAGTCTTGCACAACACATGACTCACACATTACCAAAAAGTTCATAAGACATCTTACATAAATAAATAATACCACTAGCATAGTGTCCAAAATAACCTAAAATAAAACAAAAACAGTGTCAAAACAAGATCCTACTCATCATCTCCTCTTCCAACTCATTATAATCAAGACCTTCCTCCTCATCTGACCCATAATCTATATTGACATCCCCTTGCCAGTCTCTTGATACTTAAATCCAAAGCCTCCTTCCTTCTCTTCCTGCTGTGACTCCTTCTAGAATAAAGTGAAGCACCAGTGGCACTGGTTGAAGGCCGTTTCATGTTGCCCCTTTTGGCATTGAAGCACACATTGCATTTAGGTTCCTCAACTCCTTCTGCTTCAAATACAACACCTCAGGAAAGATCATCATTCTCATACACCAATTTATTCTTCAAATTTTATCCTTCACCATATTTTTGTGCAATAACCGCTCATTTCTTTCATCAGTGTCATTGAGCTTATAGGATCAATTGACATCCTGAGATCAAACCTCTTCTTCAAAGCTTATATATATATATATATATATATATATATATTATATATATATATATATATATATATATATATATATATATATATATATATATACACACATACACACACACACATATACACACACACACACATATACACACACACACACACACACACACACACACATATATATCTATATCGAGAGAGAGAGAGAGAGAGACTTGTGTCATTCCGGAAGGATTCGAGGCTGAATCTTTCTCACTCAAATACAACCCTACGACATCCGAATGCAAGATTCATTTCGTTGAAGTTGATCTATATTATTTCAAGTAACTAAAAATCAAAAATCATGTATTTTGAATACTTTTTGCCCATCCATCAAGTAGGCGCAAAATGGACGATCAAAATGGCATATTGCTTAGATCTATGTCTTTAGACGTACAGATTCTCGATCCGACCATTTAATCATGATCTAAACACTTAAAAATTTTCACACACCAATTTTTGTTAGATTTTAAATATCCTACACCGTTAAACTAACCAACTCACTATTTCGGTCGTCCATTTTGCGCCTACTTGATGGATGGGTAAAAAATATTCAAAATATATGATTTTGGATTTTTAATTACTTGAAATAAAGTAGATATACTTCAACGAAGTGGATCTTTTATTTGGATGTCATAGGGTTGTATTTGAGTGGGAAGGATTCGGCCTCGAATTCTTCCGGAATGTCACAAGTCTCTCTCTCTCTCTCTCTATATATATATATATATATATATATATATATATATATATATATATAAGATCCTATGAGAACAGTTCTCAACCTAAGCTTCGTGAGAACTTCATGGTAAGCCATCCCATGGATGATCCGAATCGTTCATCTTAATCTACATACTCAAATTAGGCTAACAATGAAAAATCACGTGATTCCATGCCTTTTTTCCTATGCATCAAATGACATCTTTTTTCTACGGCTAATATAACATATTTTGTGTAATCACTTAATGTATAGCTAAAAAGGCATGAAACGCGTGATTTTTCATTGTTAACCTAATTTGAGTATGTAGACCAAGATGGACGGTTGGGATCATTAATGGGGTGGCTCATCGTGGAGTTCTTCTAATCTTAGTTTGAGAACCATTCTTATAGGATCATTTTCCTATATATATATGTGTGTGTTTATATATATGTATGTATGTATGTATGTAAACTACAATCAATAGTATTTGGAATACTAAAAACCCTAAATTTAAAAATGGGCAACCAAAATGGAAAATCCACACCGCTAGATGTGATCTAACACCAATTGACTATCTAAAAACCAAATTTCAAGAAATTCTGACATATTTTACCCATGAATTAAGTGTTGAAAAAAATCAACGTTTTAAATTCAACGTAAAATTGACTAAATTTTCCCCACTAGATGAATGAGTATAACACTTCGAAGTATCTCAAAATTTGGTTTCTAGAAAGTTAATAGTTATTAAATCACATGTAGCGGTGTGGTTTTTCCATTACGGTTTCCCATTTGGTGATAGTATTTGCATTCCAAATACTATCGATTTTAGCCTAGGGCCTGTTTGGTTCCTTGGAAAGCCAACGAAAGTAAATGGCAAGTGGGCCCTGCAGGAGTGCTTTTTCTCCTTCAGTTGTTTGGTTGCCTCTTTTTCCAAAACAGTGGGGCCCACAACAAAGGGCCGAAAATATCCACCCACATCATCGTTTTTTCCCCAGCAAATTCCGAGCTAAAATGTCGGAATTGCCTGGATCCGGAGGGGATTGAAGGGCCACGTCAGATTCCTGCTTTGGAAAGCAATGAAAACAAAATAATTTTTTTTCGTTTCCCACGTCCAAACAGGCCCCTAGCTTAACTCTCTCTCTCTCTCTCTACACACACACACATTCCACCTTATTTCTCTTCTTGCCATGGATCTGCATTTTTGACAAATTGAAACTTTATAAGTCATTCCAGAGGAATTATCTCATGATACTAACAATTAAGACAAGAATTACTCATATATCCTCAAAGAGCTTCACACAACTCAAGGAATTCCATGAAAGGCTGAGATCCTTACTAAAAATCTTTGCAAGTTGGGCATGTATGCACCATAAAAATTCCCCTAATCATCTGCACATTTTAAATTAAGAAGTATAACCAATACTTCACATTTGATTTTGAAGCATTCTATATGTTGGGCCGCCTCCTTTTGGTTTCTGATGACGATGTCATGGCAAAAGAGACCCTGCACGTTTATAGGCAGATAACTTCTGGTCGGCTTGTCTTGATCATTTGGAGACAGCACTTTCAAGATGACTTAGCTGCCAGTCATAACCTAGTCATAACCTCTTCCTCGCTCTGAATGGTTGGATGATCAATAGACTCTTAGTTGAGGTTATATGCAGCAATACTGCCCTGTAAGGGCCGTTGCAACTGAAGGTCATATGCAGCAGGAGCACCATGTAAGGGCTGATGCAGCCGAATCTCCCACATTCGGTTAATAATTTAGAAAAACATATTCACAATAAAAAAAGAACTCTTATTGGAGGTTGTTGTCATCATGCTGGAATCAAGACTGTTTCTATTGGAGCCGCAAACAAACCCTTGCAAGAGAATTTTTTTAAATTTGTTTATTATTTATTTTTTGTGGTTTTTTTTGTCGGGGTGGTTTTTTTTGTGTGTGTGTGTGGAGGGGGGTTACTTGACTGATTGGGTTTGGGTATTAGGTTGAAACCCACATATTAGTGTAGGCTGTCTAAAAAATCACCAAGACAAGCCACCAAAACGCAGAGATCTAAGACCCAGACGCAAGGCTAAATGTGACAATCAAGATGCGAAAGTCCAAACCCGCGTCTCAGCATTAAGGCACGCGGGCCCGACACCCGCATCTCAGCCTCAAGACGCGAGAGTCCGAACCCGCGTCTCAGAACCAAGACGCGTAGGGTCCAAACCCGCGTCTCAGAACCAAGACGCGTAGGGTCCAAACCCGCGTCTCAACCTCAAGGCGCTAGGTTCCAAACCCGCGTCTCAACCTCAAGGCGCTAGGGTCCAGACCCGCGTCTCGGTTACAACCACCCCGATTATGGCGCCGCTCACCGCCCATGTAGCGGGAAAGTTGGCCCTCATCGTGGAACACTTTTAGGGGGCACGATCACCCCCTAAACCTCTATAAATAGCCCCGTCACTATGAAGAGGGGGAGAACTTTTGGAGGGGAGGGGGGCAATCAGCATCAAGGTCAATTCTTCAGCAAGTTCGCTGCGTACGAGCTAGCTTTCGCCTACCTTCTCTTCGAGAGTTTTGGTAGACAGAGCTGAGTTACTCTTTCTACCGGCCAAAGAGGAGATCCCAGAAGGACGGTCATCTGGTCAACGGAGAACAAGATTCACTCTCCACCGCCACACGAAGAACCCAGCATTAAACAAAGGGGGAATTCAAGATTCAATATTCTCCCTCCCTTGTAACCGGAAGGAACAGTTTTTGTTGTAATCCTTTTCATTTGATTCAAGGAAAACTTTTACCGCAAATTCTCGTCTCTCTCCTTTCCCGGGTCATACAAGAGATGGCGACTCCGCTGGGGAAGACTTTCGTCACTGACGAACAGATCGTGGCGCAAGATGACGTCCACCATAAGGGAAGATGGTCGAATCGCTCGTTGTCGAGTTCGACCAGGCGAAATACGAAGAGTTTCTCTCTTCCGGCTCCAAGAGCCCAAAGACCCGCGTCTGCCGCCGGGTCTCAACGGGGAATGGCCTCGAGGCCCAAACTGTGGCTTTCTCGAGCCCCCCTGCTGCCGACTGTGCCAAGCAAGGTACACGCGCCAACGCCTCTCAGAAGGCCCGCGTGGTCCCAGACACATCTGCCTTCGCGACCAACCGCGTCGCACAGAACACCCGCGTCAACGTCTCTCAGGAGACCCGTGGGGTTAAACTCCCTGATGTTCAACATCAGGATGTTGTTGGTTTCTCTCCACCTCCTCGACGCAATCGAAATGCTGAGCGTTGACAGAGGAGACGTGCGCGTCAGCCGCAAGTTGGAACCGTTGGTTGTCCAACTGAGGCTGGACGCGACGTACAGTCTCGCGCCTTGCCAGCGTCACGCCCAGTACGTGAAATCCGCGTTTGGCGGCCCAAGCGCGTAACTCCTCAAGTTGAGTCCCCTGAAGACCAGCTTACCAAACGCCAAAACGAAACTTCTGCGTCTCGTCTAACGCAAGAAGCACGCGCCCAGAGGCGAGGCGCCCTGCAACCTACTCTCTCTCACGCGTCTCAGCCCGGACGCACCAGGCAGCAACGCGACACTCGCGTCTCACCTCGACAGAGACGCCAGACGCGCGTTCCACAGTCACGACGCGGAAACCGCGTCCCTGAAGTCTGCGTCCATTCGGCACAGCACATGGATGCCTCCTGTCTTCGACGCTGTGAGGCTAGTCTCTTTGATCCCTCTTCCATGGATTTGAGGGATTATCTGACAAAGAAAAGAAGTGCCCACCAGGTCACTTCATCTTGCTGCTGCCAACGGCTTATCTCCATGCTTGCGGAGTGCCGTTGCGGGTCGAGTGTGCACCAACAGTCCTTAGTTAGGCAGCTGACCTCGATTTCCCCGTCAGTCAAAAGAAGGCGCTCCCATAGAAGGAGAGTCTTCTCTGACGTTGAGTACCCGGAGCTTACTGCTAACATGACAAGCAGGAGCAAGGGGAAACAACTTGCAGTCAGCTCAGACGAGTCCGAGTCTGACTCTGAACCGGAAGGGGTGTATCGACACACTCGCACCCGGACGGGGGTCATTCCCCCAATTGACTATAATGCCTTAGCCCACGGCATTAGAGTGAATGAGTCTCATTCCGCCATAGCAGAATCAAGGGCTTCGAACTCTTCCGTCGAGAAGGAGACCTCTGCCTACATGACAGGCACTCCTGAGGAGACGGCAAGACGTATAGAGCAGGTCCAGAAAGCACAAATGGACATGATTATTTCTCAACAGGCATCTATCGACTCCATCAAGCAGGCGCTTGCGCAGTTGCTTGAAGACAGGAGGAAATCTCCTCCTAGGAGGTCAAAGGGCAAAGGGAGAAAGGGAGAGAACTCATCTTCCGAACCTTCTGAGGAGACGCGGCGATCTACGTCCGGCTCGTCCAAGTCCTCGTCGCAAGCGAAGGGCGACCGAGACCCAGGGAAGGCTCATGCTAAAAGGATGAGTCAATTGGAGGAACGCCTCAATGCCCTTACCAGTCGCAAAGACCTCCAAGAAGCTGGAGTGGTCCGGCCTTATCCAGCTGAGTGGGATCTAGTCCCGTACCCTCCTAAGTTCAAGGCTCCAACTCTTCAAGCCTTCGATGGGAAGGGGTCCCCTAATCAGCACATCTACTACTTCAAATCTCAAACCGGGAATGTAGTAGATAATGACGCCATCCTGGCGCGACTATTCATCGGCACCCTGAAAGGGTTGGCCTTTGAATGGTTCATGAAACTCCCGGAAGGTTCTATCAAGAACTGGGGCGACTTGGAGAAGCTGTTCCTAACACGCTTCTTTGAAGATGATTCCGAGGTCACAATGCCCACCCTGTTAGCTACGAGACAGCGAAAGGGAGAGTCCGTCAAATCTTTCGTGGAAAGATTTCGGAACGTGGCACTCCGGTGTCCAAGCGGTATGACCCAGGCCACCCTGGTGGAAACATGCCGCCACAACCTCCAAACCTCACTCCTTACTCAAATAGGAGTTGCTGAAAGCCGCACCTGGAAACAATTAGTCCAACAAGGTGAACAGGCTGAGGAGATTGTTGCCCGCGTCAGGGCAGAAGAAGGCAAGCCTAGGCTGGAAAGGTCAACTAGGCGAGCGCCAGACACCTCCCTCCAGACGAAGCGGAAGGATAATTTGGCGACGGAGACCAAATCTCCCACCAAACCTCAACCAGTCAAGGCGAGTGGCTCTTCAAGCCAACCCCGCGCCAACAAGCAGTATTCCTTCAAGGAGGAACATGTCGAT
Source organism: Agave tequilana (assembly GCA_038442645.1). Taxonomy (NCBI): domain Eukaryota; kingdom Viridiplantae; phylum Streptophyta; class Magnoliopsida; order Asparagales; family Asparagaceae; genus Agave; species Agave tequilana. Next base: position 559,948 of record JAVJIF010000975.1, read on the forward strand.
TCGCTCTTCAAGCTACTCAACAAGAGCAACCGACTGAAGCTCCCTGAAATTAGGCACCCGGAGGAAGTCGGCAAGACCGACAATCCCAACTACTGTATGTACCACAGGATGTTGGGACATCCTACCAAAAGCTGCTACGTCTTCAAGGACATCCTTCAGGCTCTGATTGACGCGGAGGTGCTAAAGCTCCGACCAGAGCAGAAGAAGGTCACGGCTAATGTGACGTCGGTTCTCCAGTTCGGGAGACAACCTCCAACGCCTGCGGGGGTAACTCCTATTCCAAAGGGAGAATTAAGAGTGGTCAACACAGACCCTCACCAGCAGCAGGAGAAGGGCTTGGTACCCGTCCCTACGCCTCAAGGGGAAATTATGTGGGTCCACCCTGACCTAGTGGGCAGCCAGCAGTGGACTACTGTAACCAACAGGAAATCCAAAGGCAAGGCAAAAGCTTCGTCCTGCCATGTGGTATGTGCTTCCTCCCGGGAAGCAGAGGATGATGTTCCCTCACTGACTGATTCAGAAGAGGAAACAATAGTCTTGGCCGCAGAGCCCAACCAACCAATGACGGGGACTCGTTCAGGACAGCCCTACTTGAAGCAGTACGGCGAAATGGCGGCAAACCCTCCACAACCGGCTGCAGAGCCAACTAGGCCCTCCACGAAGCCACCAGTGGAGAAACAAATAGAGACTCGATTCTCTCGAGCCCTTCAAAAGGGTATAGCGGAAGGATCCACAACGCCTTACCGCTTTGATGTCTTGGCTCAATTGGCCAACATCCCGGCGCGGATCACCCTGTATGAGCTTCTAAGACTATCAAAGTCGACCCGCGAGGCTCTACAAGAAGCTCTGACAAATGCTGAGGTCTTTATGACCCGGCCGAATATTGAGCAACCACCAGAAGGCTCCCGCGGATAACCTCGTGAAATCATCTGGGCCCGCGGAATCAATAAGTAGATCCCCGGAAGAAGCACCAGGGATCTGGGGGAGGCAACGATTGAGCTGGTAGTTCGCAGAGTCCGAAAGGTACTTCCGGACGTAATATATATAAGAATCACGCCAGCTCGAACCCTCCAACCGCTGCACAAAAGGGACAGAACTCTCCCTCCAACGCACCGCCATCATCAAGGAAGGGCAATGCATCACGTACCAAGCCATGAGGTACGTGTAAGGCAGCTCGACCCGAGGGTTGGGACGCTTCACCGTCGAATTCCCTTCTGAGTCAACATACGGCTTTCCCTCGGAGTCTGCAGTCCTCGGTGGCTCGCAGAAATTCTTAGCTAGCGCCCGCAGCCCGCTCTGAATACCAGCCGCCACGGCCGGGAGAAGGGCTATGGGGTTACCATGAGCCAGGAGCACCGCCGGGTACACCACGTCAGCAACAATAACTTCATGTGGCAGCGTGGGCACCACACAACGCTTCAGCCACAGCATTAGAAAGCCCGCCAACAGCGCCCGATCGGAGATAGGGGTCCGGGCTTGATGGTGAAAGCTTTCAAAAACCAAGTCAGGGTCGAAACCGTCCTCGTTCGACTCCGTGGTGTAAAAACTGTCAGGAGCCTGGTCGATCCTGTCTTCAATCTCCCTATCGGAGCTGGGAGCCAATCGGGTTATCAGATGGTCTTTGGTGTTGACATTGTTGAACAAGTAACTGGCCCAAGACAGTTGCTTGACTCCCTGCGACCGCCATTTGTTTATTTGGCCGCAAATGTGGAAGTGACATAGCACTTCCCAGTAAGTCTCATATATTAGGGGAAACTCCTCCTTCAAATGGTAAAGCTCCACAGTGGTCGGGACATATTCCTCATAGGGAATGTCCCCTGTTGCCAATCCCGAGACTTCATGCAGCTCGTGCAGAGCGAGGCCCATCTCCCCGACCGGAGTGAAGAACGTCCCCGTCAAAGAATTATAACGCTCTAGAACCCCGAAGAAGTTCTGAGAGCTTTGAGGGATCCCCCACTGCACGGCTCTGACTGCCGAGTATAGTCCCACACGCTTTAGCAGATCCCCGAGCTCGGTAAGGACAAAGCCGACCATTCTACCCCACCAATAATTCTCTGTGGAACGGACCCACCCGGGCGCACGGAACCCAACCGGATAGTCACCCTCCGCTTCCATGAATGCGTTGAGGAAGGTAGTGCCAAGTTGTGGTATCTCCCCAGCCGGAACCTCAGACTTGCGCGACCCAGGGAAAAGACCGATAACTGACCTGTCATGGCTATCATGACGGTATACTTTATGGGAGCCCAAATCATCGAGAGTAATCTCAGGGACATATCGAGAGAGGTCCCATTCCATCTTCCGAGGGACGGACATGTGCTGGAAATAGGACAGCGGGAACATCCTCTCCATGTTCGGAAGAAAGAATCTTCCACCCCTTATTTGACGGAGCCATTTGTAAGTTCCGTCATACACGCGATAGCCGCCATCGTGGATACGATCTCCGAAGAAGAAGGCAGGCTTCTCTAGCTTGATGCCAGCATCCGTTGTGAATGCTGCATCAGTCATAAGCACCCGAAGAGTCCTCATGTCAACATTCGAGAGCTTCTCCTCACGAGCCTGCGACTTGTCAGCAGTCACAGGAACAGTCCTTTGTAACACAAAGGTCAAGTCCCGGTCAGCACCACCTACATGTCCAAAGTGGCGCGTCTTGGCAAGTGGAGTAGTGGGGTGTGGCGCTGCAAAAAGAAAAGGACACTTAGTTGGATACTCTATCAAAAGCAAGGAAAAAATGCTAAGTGTTCATAACCCACACGCAGAAGAGACACTGGACGCAGGAGTTATCAAATCCGCGTCCAGACCTGCGAAACCGCGTCCAAACGCGGAAGAGATACTGGACGCAGGAGTTATCAAATCCGCGTCCAGACCTGCGAAACCGCGTCCAAACGCAGAAGAGATACTGGACGCAGGAATTATTAAATCCGCGTCCAGACCTGCAGGATCCGCGTCTCCACCACATTCTCCTTGATGTCACTTCTGGGGTGCGAAAAGAAGGGAGTTATCCACCTTAACCCTTCCATCACCAAAATCGCCAGAAGTTAAGGAGAGTAACTCCCTTCCTTTCACATCCCCAGATATCTAAGTGCTTGAACTCGGACGCTAGATTCATCAAAATCAGCAGCTGATGAAACAGAACGCAAGGATCAAATCCGCGTTCTGTGAACCAAGTCCGCGTCTGAACTCTTCACAATTGGAAAAATCCTAAGTGAAGAGTCCAAAAGGCAGGACCTAATGGCACCGGGTCATCAAACCCGCGCCTCGGCTATCAACCCAAAGACTGCGTCTGGGAATCAAACACGATTTAAATTTGTGTGTTCTTAAGGGTTCTTTGAACTTCCTTTAATGGCGAAATTCACGCCTAAAAGGCAGTTACCTTGGACACCTTGGAGACAATATCCTGCGCAGAGGAGGAGCTGCCCCTCCGGGCCTCGGCGACGGTCGCCTTTGAAGAAGAAGCAGTCGGCTTGGTCTTGGGTGCCATTGCTAATTCGATCCAAGTTTAAACAGATGAACGGAAAAGGGAAATTCTCTTTCTTAATTCTATCAGCGAGTGCGTTCGGAGAAGAAGAGGAATCTTCCCAACTGTGGCCTTTTATAGGCACAAGGATTCGCGAAGATACGCAGCGTATGGCCCGATGAATTCTGCGGCGAATCTCTATTTGACGCGTGGAACAAAATCACTTTAACGCACAGAGAAGATCATGCGCCACGATTCTGCGGCGAATCTCTGTTCGACGCGTGGAACAAAATCACTTTAACGCACAGAGAAGACCATGCGCCACGACTCGGCAGTGAATCGTCGCTCGACACGTGGCACGGATCATTTAATGCGCCGGAAAATCCGCGCGCCAAAAAGGCGAAATCCCGTCGGTTCCCCAGGCCAACTGGCAGAGCAATCATGACGTGGCACGGACTCGCACCCGACGGCCATGTCTCTTCGAGGGATATGCCCTATCAGCATCGCCATAAATGCGCCCAGACAATCGCGTCTATATTCAAAAGATGCGTCTTTCCGAAATTCGCGTCTTCAGCTGAACATCGCGTCTGCCTTATGAAGATCAGTCGCGTTTCCATTGCCAAAAGGTCGCGTCTCACTAAGAAGTCGCGTCTTTAAAGCAATCTCGTCTCCGCTTTTCAAAAAGGAACCTGCGTTCGGCCTCCTGCTTCTGCAAAATCAGTTCAACAGTACACTGACGCAAGCAGACGACCTACCACTCCTGGCTTAAAGTGCACCCGTGACAGACTTAAAAGCAAACGGGGAGGTTTAGACTGTGTATCTAGACACTCAACATGATCAACTCTGGTGGCTTCAAAGAGTTCAACAGTACACTCACGAAGACCAACTCCAGAATAGATCAAACCTGGAGCATTAATAGTCTAGTCATGAAGGCAAATGCAGCTAGAATCCAAAGTATTTCGAAATCCGTCCCAGTTAACCGCGGAATATCGAAAACTTTGGAGGGGGTTCTGTAGGCTGTCTAAAAAATCACCAAGACAAGCCACCAAAACGCAGAGATCCAAGACCCAGACGCAAGGCTAAATGTGACAATCAAGATGCGAAAGTCCAAACCCGCGTCTCAGCATTAAGGCACGCGGGCCCGTCACCCGCATCTCAGCCTCAAGACGCGAGAGTCCGAACCCGCGTCTCAGAACCAAGACGCGTAGGGTCCAAACCCGCGTCTCAGAACCAAGACGCGTAGGGTCCAAACCCGCGTCTCAACCTCAAGGCGCTAGGGTCCAAACCCGCGTCTCAACCTCAAGGCGCTAGGGTCCAGACCCGCGTCTCGGTTACAACCACCCCGATTATGGCGCCGCTCACCGCCCATGTAGCGGAAAGTTGGCCCTCATCGTGGAACACTTTTAGGGGGCACGATCACCCCCTAAACCTCTATAAATAGCCCCGTCACTATGAAGAGGGGGTGAACTTTTGGAGGGGAGGGGGGCAATCAGCATCAAGGTCAATTCTTCAGCAAGTTCGCTACGTACGAGCTAGCTTTCGCCTACCTTCTCTTCGAGAGTTTTGGTAGACAGAGCTGAGTTACTCTTTCTACCGGCCAAAGAGGAGATCCCAGAAGGACGGTCATCTGGTCAACGGAGAACAAGATTCACTCTCCACCGCCACACGAAGAACCCAGCATTAAACAAAGGGGGAATTCAAGATTCAATATTCTCCCTCCCTTGTAACCGGAAGGAACAGTTTTTGTTGTAATCCTTTTCATTTGATTCAAGGAAACTTTTACCGCAAATTCTCGTCTCTCTCCTTTCCCGGGTCATACAATTAGCAAGGACCACTCCGGACGGACACGTTGTGCAAGGTGCATTGACGTGCAAATGGGGTATCAAACCACCTCACTGTATCACTGCGCCTCACATCTGTGGAGGGATTCGGCTGCTGCGCCTTGTAGTCGCCCGCTTCTTAGGTGGTCTGAGGTAATCGCCTTTTCTTCACTGTGATGAATGAATCTCTTATACAGTTCCATGAAAGGTTTGGGGATTCTTAGCCATTCCTTGACACCAGCGAAACAAGGGAAAATATCCAGAAGTGGATTATTTCAATGCTTCATACCTCTCTCATTAGACAACAACAATGCAATTACTCCCTACAAGCTGTATTGCCACAGAATTGGCCTGGTTAAGGGTCCTGTTTATTTCAGATATTGTAGGGACTCAGAATATGGTGTTATTCTTTGGGTTTGCTGAATTTATCTTTCCTGTCTATTTTATTTTTTCTAACTTGCTTTATTTCTACATCCTTCATCATTCAAGCAACCTCAGGGTATATATTGTAAATACTGATGTATTTATAGATATATTGTAAATGCTGATGTATTTGTAGATGAAGTTTGTCTGACATTTTTTGTGGAAGCATTTAACTGAACTAGTCGTGCCTTAAAATTTTCTCCTTTCTACACTGATGCAGTTCCATGGTTCCTGGCTCAAGAAATCCAATGTGGGGAGAGGAATTTAACTTTTTGTTGATGTTCTTCCTGTTCAGGTTATCTCAGGTTCCCGTTTCCCCAACTTCTTAAGTAAATTTGTGCCGTCCTTGTGAATGGTTTTTTCTGATGACTAATGTGACATTTTGAGATTGCCTGAATATCTCAAGATGTCATCAGATTAACTTTACCATGCAGCTCTTATGGTGTGTAAATGATTTAGCATTTTAATGATTGCGTCAATTTTATCTTGTGATGGAGTAATCATATTTCTGATGTTCCTGTGTAACAGTAATATAGTAGTTGAGTCATGCAGGGTTTTTGTTATTATACACTTCGTCTGTTATGAAATATGCTATGCTGGGAATGCTTCATAATAACTCTTCTTTCTTCTTATTTTATATTTTTTATTGTTTTAACAATGACTATATCCCGGACTTGAACCTAGGACTTCCCATAACCCGTTATAACTCTTTGCCACCAGAGCTAGTTATCAGTGGTAGAATGTTATCTTGCAACCACCAGTTATGACATGTTTTTTTTTTGTTTTGTTTTGTAAATGTGTATGATGCCATATTATATTATGCAATTAGCAGCCTGCGCTTGACCTCCTTATAGAAGTGCATTATAAGTATCATATGATGAGTTGATCATGCGTGAGGATGTGTTCTGGTTTCAGATTTGATGTCCATTGCATTTATTATGTCTAGGTCCCAAATGGTCCAAATTCTTAGAGGTTGAGGCAAATCAATAATAGGCAGAAATTTATTGGTTTTGCTCTGATGCTTGTTGATTTGTTCATGCATGAATGTTATGTGTATCAAGGGGGATGCATAGTATTTGGGCTGTTATAGGTACTGTCTGTCCTACTATAAAAGAGGCAATTGGAGATTCGAACAAACCGAATGTGCCCAACTTGGAAACCAACTAATTCATATTGAAAAAGTTGAAAACTTTTAAAATCATTACCATGTCTAATTGGTATATCAGTAAAAGGTCAAACAACTTAACTTCCAAAATTTCCGTAGTCTTCCTGAGAAATTTTGCCTTCTGGGCCATCACTAAATTTCTATTTGTTCTTATTTGTAATAAACTTCTATAACTGTATCTATCTTCCTTAGTTATTTCTCTTAACTTTGATATCCTTTCTTAACTAATCCAGATTCAATTTCATATGTATATCTTTTGAAAACTACTGATTTTATGATAGCTTTCTTATTATCTCCTTTTCCAATTTTCTTGTTCTCTCTGTGTGTGTGTGTGGGTGTGTGTGTGTGTGTGTGTGTGTGAGAGAGAGAGAGAGAGAGAGAGAGAGAGAGAGACTATCTTTCAAGTTCTAGTTTATTGTCGAAACCATTTTAAGTATATCCATATACGTATGTATCTATGTTTGTAACGTAAAGTGCTCCTAGTGTGTCTCCTTAGATAGCTATCTAAGCAATCAAGTCAAAACCTCGCCATGAACCATCCCCACAAATGATCCACCCCTCCTAGCTTGATCTACATGTCATAGATAGGGTGTGTATAAAAAATCATGTAATTTTGAAGCTTCTTAACCATGCACCCAAAGATTATAAAATGAATAATTTTTCAATAATAGAACAAATCACACCAATTTGATCAATAGTGAAAAAAATTCAAACTATATTTTTTTTATACACACCTTATTTATGACATATAGATCAAGCTAGGAGGAGTGAATCATCCGTAGGGATGGTCCACGGTTAGGTTTTGGCTCGTCTTTGTAAATAGTTATCTAAGGAAACACACTAGGAACACTTTAACCACACACACACACAACACACACACACATAGAGATTTGGCTACTTTCGAAAGGATTTGAGTATGAATCCTTCCCACTCAAATTCAATGCTACGACATTCAAATACAAGATATACTCTGTTGAAGTTGATCTATATTATTTAAAGTAACTAAAAACTAAAAATCAAGTGTTTGTCCATGCATCAAATAGGCAAAAAACAGACGGCTGAAAGTAGTATATTGACTTTAGACATACAAATTCTCGATCCAACAATTTTATCTTGATTTAAACATTTAAAAATTCTTACATACCAACTTTTGTTAGGTTTAAAATTTTCTACATTGTTAAACTAACCAACTCACTACTTTGGCCGTTCATTTTGCGTCTACTTAATGAATAAGCAAAACAATTCAAATCACTTAAGTTTTGATTTTTAGTTACCTTAAATAATATATATCAACTTCAACGAAGCGAATCATGTATTTGAAAGCCGTAGCATTGAATTTGAGTGGGAAGGATTCATGCTCAAATCCTTCCCAAAGGATCCAAGTTTATGTGTGTGTGTGTGTGTATGTATTGTATCATGTTGAACACAAAGTATAATTTTATAATAACTAAAAAAACTATCTCTATAATTAAATAATAAGTTTATACTATAACAACTACCTCTATAATTAAGTAATAAGTTTATACTATAACATTTATCTAATATATATTATATCTTGACATGCATTCATGTGCTCAATTTAGTAGCAGCCGTTTGATTTACTAAAAAGTTACAATTATTTCTTGTTTCTTCTGTTTATTTGACTTTTATACTTGTTGGATGTATCTGTTCTACGATGTATCAGATAAATTTCAATTGAAATGTCACGACAATTATTTTGAAGAGATAGAATGTTTGACCATGAACCCTGTCATAACAATTTTGGTTGAAGGCACTTCTATCTGTTTTTTATTGGAACATAGTACATTTGCATTGTGCAGATAAGAACTTAGAGGTGAAAGATCTAATTGGCTGTGTGCAACTCCTTTCACATTTATTCACTCCTAATTTTGGCAGCTTTTAGCAGTTCTGTAACTCCACCTTGCAGGGTTTAATTCAAAAATTAAATATCTAAAAGAAATATGAAAATGCAACAAATGAAACATAATGGTAGAGAACAAGTGGCCAATATATTTATACTGAGAGCATATTCCATTACAACTAGTAGTTTTTCATAATAACCTTACATATTAATACGAGGTGTAGCTATGTTTGATGCTGGAGTTCAACTGTCTAATATAATATATGCAATATATTTACATTTATATGCAATATATCATATACTTGGTAATCGTCATGAAAGACCCCAAGTCAATTTCCTGCTATAGAAATTAAAATAGTAATATATGATTTCACAAAAATATGTCTTGAAATCTGTGTAAACTCATTCATATATTCTTCAAACTAAACTATCTTGAAATGTATTCTCAACTCGGCGGGGAGGCAAGCAAAATAACCAACCTTTTCAGGATCTTGCTCACATAAGAAACATATGGCATTTGAATTTCTTCCTTCCTTGCCAAAAGAGCTTTTTTGTTAGTGCCTTGGGGTAGTATTCTTCGGATCACTTACTTAAAAGGAGATACTTTCAGTCGGAATGCGGAATGATTTTCGGATCATTAACATGTGTTTTACACACACACACACACAGACATCTTTTTAGCCTGTATAAAAAGTTTGACAAGTCTTTTAATTGATTTATAAGTCTATATAATTTTTACTAATCAATATATAGAATTCACTTTGATCTAGAACAGTTTGATTTAAAAAGTTTGTCCAGAATCCAGATTTCAAAATCTTTGTTTCCTCTTATTAAGAAATTTCTATTATAACTAATTTAATAACTTATTGTTCTAGCCAACATGTTGAGCTCAATTGAGATTTGGTCTAGAGTCCAATTGGACTAGACTAGTCCAATGTTGACCACAGAACTAATCCAATTTAATTTAGTGGGTCAACCTAGGGTTTCTAGAGAATTCACTGTCTTCCTCTCTTTTCTAGATTAGTCTCAGCGCCATCCAAAAGAACCATAGTGCTTCTCTTCCCTATGACAGAAAGACATGAAAAAATAGCTTGATCCTTCTTTGCGATTCAAATATAGGGGAAAAAAAGGCTGATGGAGTAGATGGAGATCAAATCTAGCAATGAGGATAAAGTAGAAAGGAGATGATTCTCGTTTTGCACTTTTGCTTAAACAACTGCCTTGAATTGTCGGCGAATCATAGAGGTTTGGGCTTCCTTCCTTTCTTCAACCTTAGAATACAAGTTTTTCTCTTTTTCTTTTTTCGTTTCACTAGATTACATTCATTTCAGGAACGATTTGCCAATTTTGCCGATCTGGATCGCGAACGTACCACGATTGGGAACGCACGATAGGGTAGGGACAAATTTGGCAACCCTTGTACCAAGCTGATTATTTGATCTGTCAGTAGAGATGACAGATTTCTCCCTTCAATCTATTTTATTTGGACATGAGAAGATTATGCGAAGAAAGAACTTGCGAGAGCGTTTAATTGGTGTAGGCAATGCCTGTTTCTAGGTTTTCTTGTATTTCTATTCTCCAATAACTACAATTGCAAGTTTCCTTTTTCTTTATAGAGATTCATCATCCCCCATTCTTTACCGTATAGGGTTGCAAACCGTATTGGAATTACATAAATTAATTTCCACAATTATCTTCCAAGCGCACATAGATATCCCTCAAAGTTTGGAAGGAAATGTCTTCTTGTACTGGGTTTCTTCAATGTTTGGACTTTCAATCGACCACCTATATTGGACTGCACAATCCAAATGTCTGCAGACAGCAGCCAGTGTTCTGCAGTTGAAGCTGGTTAGACTGGTCGGATGGATCTCAGCACCTAATTGTATTCAGTGTTCTTGACCAGTGATTGGTTGGGGTCGACTGTTTTGATTGTTTCTATCAAACCAGTCGCTCAGTCAGTGATAGATTAGACCATTTGGCTGGATTTGGTTGACCCCTCTATGAAATGTGCTCGACTAGCTGTAGAGTTTGGTCCAGCGGCTGAGTGGCAAACACATATACTCTTGCCCTCATTATAGCGGAGCTAATTTTTTTGGGTGTGGGTTGTTGGGCTCCTCTGTGAATAGATCTCCTGGAGCATCACTATTTTTTCAGCTAGTTTTGGATGAAATTGACATTGATCTGCAAAAAGGTAGTTTCTGTCAATGGTTTTAGGAACTTGTTTCCGTAGCCGAGCTGATCATTCTAGTCAAGTTTGAGTTCTGTGGAGAATCAAACTCTGGTACTAAACCACTGGTTTAGTCGATGGAGAATATTAATAGATTACATATATGTCTTGAAATTGGGTACATGTGATGCTTTCGAGTGTGTAACAGGATATGCTTGAGATAGACAAGCTTTTATCTCGGCTCTGGTTGAATCAAATCATGGCTTTACTCACTTAAGAATTGTGATGAGTGGCTTATACATTGCTGTGGACAAGTTTAGCCCAACATATGCCCACTAATCCCACCCAATAAGCTACCTAAATTCATTGTTGAAAAATGAGTTCAATATATTTAGTTATCTAAATCTGATGGTTTTTTGGGTAAGGCCAGGAACAATCTAACATGACCTTCCATTTTATTGATATGTTTTACGTTTTGGTATGCATGCACTACTTTATAATTCTTGCTTTGCGAGAGAGCGGACTCCAGGAAGATGGAATAAAAAACATATTAAGAAATAAAGATAAGCAGTAGGAAAGTTGGAAATTTTTTTCCTTTTTCCTTTTTCCCATTTCCCTATTTGTTGTTTCTTATTACACAAGAATTGAATCTGGATTTGAGGCTCATCTGTCTGCTTTGTGTTATAATTACATTCTAATTCTTGTCATTTATCTAATTTGAAAGTTCAAGGTTGAAGTCAGTGGGAGTAGATTCTGTCTGGACCTTACTGCAGTTTATGATAAGATCTGCTTTTATTACCGTATCAATTCTTTATCAATCTTATTCACATTACTGGCGTGTGAAATACTGATCAATGTGGTATTTAGTACTTTACTAGGTTTACTAGTGTTTTTCTCAATATGGTAATCTTAATTGCTTGTAGATTAATGTGACAATATATGACTGGGATTTAATATGGAAAAGCACTGTTCTTGGGTCTGTAACGGTTCCAGTTGAAAGTGAATGTCAAACTGGAGCCATCTGGTATACCCTGGATAGTACATCGGGGCAGGTAAAAGGTTTCTGACGAATCTATCCCTGTGAGTAGTACAGTTTGTTCACAATGTAAAGACTAACTCTTTTTTGTTTTTCAGGTTTGTCTTCATATTAAGACAATAAAGGTCCCTGTGAATTCTTCCAGGTTATTTTTTTCTTTGTTACATCGCTTGGTAGTTTTTCTTTTTCTTTGTTTATTTATTTATCTGATCTTGTAAAATCTAACTTTCTGATTCAATAGAATATTGATATCTAGATAGTTTCTTTAATAGCAATAGATGTATATTAAAATGTTATTGTAAATCAATATTCCTTTTATACAATGAAAATCGTCTTGTGATACACACAAATATATGTGAGGGCATTTAAGCACACATATAAGAAACAGTCGCATATCGACACACACATAATACATATTTTTTGCATAGGCGTCACACACTCTTCTACGGATTAGTTCCTGTGGTCGGTACGTGGCCATTGGACAAGTTGAACTGTCCCTTGGAGTGGATTATGACTAGCAGAAAAAAGAGAAGAAATATACGCACACAGCCCCACCATCACCAAAGCCTTGTTCTTTTTTATCTTCCGCTCTCTTCACTCGACCTTGCTGGACAGACCAGTTTCTTTCTGACATTGATCTTCATTGCGCTGGTTCATTCTATGTTCAGTAGTTCAATTGCCTCAAATTATGAAATGAACCATAACCAATTATGAGTCTATCAATATAATTGTCTACTATATATTTTGTTGTCTTGCATTGGGTTGGCATGTTTGGTTGGTGTAACTAACTTAGGCAAATTACATGCCATTTGTACAATGAAACTCATCTTCATGATACATATAAATGCACGAGTAGACATTAAAGTATTAAAGAGAGATGCATACAAGCGCACACATTTTTGCTGTGGTTTGTACATTGTCAGTAGGCAACTTGAGAACCTTGTATTATCATTTTCTTTTTCTTTTTTGGAATTCAGGTTCTTCAACGTATTGCTGGGGGTATTCTGGCTGTAGTCTTGCGACCAGAGTAAATTATGATCAGTGTACTGCCTTTTGTGATTTTCATCCACCTACATTTGCATGCATCTTCTTTTATTATGGCATAGCTGTTTCAGTTCCTAATTTGCCCTTGGTTTAAAATTTTGTGCATCGTCAGATCATTCTGCCAACTGAGAACAACCTGATGGAATATATTGTAGAATAGCTTCTCTGTATTTAAATATCATGTTGCGGATCCCAAGATAGGCAATATCTAAGAATCCTAACAGTATTGTCATATTGTGGATATGAGATGGGATATAAATCCTGTAGTTTACCTATGTTAGGCAGCCGTGTTATCTTTCTAGACTGCAGAGAAAAGTAGCTATTGTTACGTTTATTTGTGTCAAATTGTTTATATAATGTCTTATAGGTGATATGTCTTCACTTTGTATAGATGAACCAACTCTTTTAGGGGGGATATTAGTGTTACCTTCCCCTTTGAGTTACATTGTTAGCCCATTCTTCTCCTCATTTCTGCTATAATGTCTTAATCTAATCTTGTTATCATTCTGTTTAGTCTATTTTGTATATTTTTTATCTTTTATTTGGGAGTTTAATAATCTGTGCTGAGTTTGAATTTTTTTCTTTCTGTAATGAGACATGAAATTTTAACACACCAATGTACTTTATTTCTAACTCTCTGCTTGTCACATCTAGGGCACTGAATGGATTTGCTGGAGTTAATGCTAGAAGACGTATTTCTTCAGATAAACAAGACCCTACCATTGTTCATCAAAAACCTGGGCCCCTGCAAACTATATTTGATCTTCTTCCTGGTGAGGCAAGGCTCTTTTAATTCCAGAATTGGAAGGTCATTAAAGATATCTGTAGTTTCTACTTCATTCAGAGTTTATTTGTTTCAGGTTCTCGACCACAGTTACTCGTGTGCACTTGAAAGGTCTTTTCTGTACCATGGGCGTATGTATGTCTCTGCATGGCATATTTGCTTCCACTCCAATGTATTCTCTAAGCAAATTAAGGTTAGATGTTCAATATTTTTTTTATATGAATACTTTCCCCCTTTCTCTTAATTTTATTTTGTAAAGTGTTAGAAATTTAAACTTGTACTTATGTTTGTTATATTAATCTACTTGCCAATATTTTTTTTGTGTGTTTAAATTAGATTTGTTAATTCGATTGCATGAGTTCCATAATAGATCTTTGTTGACATCGTATGAGCACATTTCTTTTGAATCTTTCTGAAAGGAGTGATTCTCATGTTTGAATATGATGAAATTAAAGTTTGTTGAAATCATCTTTCTTGAATAAACTGTAGTTTTCATATTCAGCTTTCCTTAAAAGATATACGCACGACAGATAAAAAGTCAAACATGTATGGAAATTGATTGTTCAAGTTCTTTTGTGTGATAATTGCCTGATCTTGCATTTGATCTAAATGGATGACTTGTATGACTTATCTTTTGTTATATAAATAGGTCATTAATTAGTTAATGAAGTTGTTTGTTCTAACAATAAAGAGTCTTTGTAGCATTTCGAGTCATAGCTTGGTGCCTTTGGGTAGAGTTCATTTATTGTTCTATACTATGAAGCACTGACACACATATGAGATAAATGTACAAACAATACACACACAAGAATATGATTAATTTTGAAAAACTAAGACACGTGTAGCATGGATACAACAAATTATATATTTGTGTTTTGTGTGTGTATCCATACACAGATATACACAAATAATATACATGCATATATACAAATATATGATAAAAAATATGACATTATACATGTAAAAATATACAAGTTTAATTAAACTATACTTGTCTATGTGCCTTAATATTCATTATGTGTAGCATGGATATCTAAGATCACAATAGTTAAAAAACAGTATACTTAGATGTCACACGACATTTTTGAGTAATATAATCAATATTTATGTGAACGACCTATATTGATAAACCAAACAAATTATATAAATTGCATCTACAAGTAGTCGAGATGTAAACTCTTTATTCAAAATTAGATATATATTTTTTTTACTTTGTAGTGTTACGTCTAGAATATATCTCCAATATGGTTAGCATACATTACACAGTTTAGAATACATTAAGAGGCATATCTGAGACGTATTAGTCAAGTATCAGAGTATCTAAGTAGCAGAAAAGTATCCGACATGGATATGTCTAGTTCGAAGAAGTATCTATGCTACATAGGTTCTTTGTAATTGATCAATAAAGATGCATCCTTTGTAGTTTAAAATAACAAACCCACGATCAATTCCTAATCCCGATGTTGCTCCTCTCTTTCAAAAGAAAATCATCACTAGTTACTGTTCACCAATTACTCTTCATTATGATTACTGGTTTTTTTGGTCACCACCGCCAGCAACCCTAGTCCTCATATTTTTAAGTAGTTGCAATTGATACCAAGTTGCCATCATTAGTCGGAGTTGATTTCGACCTTGCTATTGCCAGCCGATTTAGAAGAATCTATGACGATAAAGTCTGATTCCAGTGAAGATCAATGACGACTTAAATAGTTCTGACATCTTTGATTATTGGGTTTGCTTATGTTTTTTAACGATCCTGAGGGAGGATCTCAGATTTTACGTGATTGGATCTCAATGGAGGATCAGAAGTATTTTGATTTTGAATTTGTATTTCTGAGGAGAATTCAGCTTTTTCCATGGGGGTATGTATGTCAATCTCAAAGAAGGATTGAGATCTATTGTAGTTTGAGACCTCAAGAGAGGATCAAAGTGATTGTCAAGTATTGCAGTTTGAGATTCAAATGGTGAATGAGAGATATCATGATGTAAAACTAAATAAGAAAAGAGGGAAAGAATTAGAGTTTGTAGAAATTGAGAAAAGATAAGAAGATAAAGATTAATTGAGCTCCGGCATCCAAGAGATCTCTCACACTCTGCACATCACCATGCGAGAGATTCAATTCGAAAAGCACATCATCATGCTAATCTGAGTTTCATTAATCAAGTCATCATAGTTTGAATAAACAACTACAGGTCCCGATCTTATATAAGCCAATAAACTGAAGACTTTCCCCATTATAACTGATATGAGACTAAAAAGAAAGACTAAAACAACTAACACAAATAAAAGACTAAATAAATACAATAGACTGATCTTCACCAATTATCCCCAACTTGAAAGCATTCTTCTCTGGGGAATACAATGATAGCAAATGGCAAACATGATTGGGTAGAACTGAACCATATCTTACATGAATCTCCTCAATCAGGCCATGGTGGTGGTCAAGGAATCAACACTGGTGCATCACGTCGAAACCACAGTAGTGGAGGTGGAGCTAGCCTTCTTGATGAACCAACTACAAATGATGATAGCTCAAAGAAGGCACATGCTGCAATCAGAAGTGAATCATCTTTGTTGAGGGCTGAGCCGACACCATGATCTCATGGAATATCTAACTCGTAGGTAATGAAAGCAACCTTCTTTAGAATCCTTTTGAAATCTGTATACCATTCGTGCAACTTCCTCACGTTCTCAGAGTGACTCATAACAATCACCTTATATCAGTGCGAACTCCTGTAAAATACTATATGTGTGCAATAAATTTGTAGTTGTCATTGTAAATTGCTATCTGTCTAGTGAGATTATCATTATGTGCCACAGGCAAATGCAATGGAGTAGATACTCTAGACATAACTCCTAGAGATGAGAAAATAATATATACGGGATGCATAGGAGGACACACATCTAATCCTCTAGTGGTGGTATACTGGACTTAGGCACAAACTCTAAGTAACCAGTAAAAGAAAAAAATATCAGAAATCATCTGCTAGATCATGGTAAGGAACTCAGATGGCTCACTAGAAGATAACTCAGTAGGAATGACCATAAACCCATAATCAATACAAGAGAACTCGAATGACTTAATAGGCTCTGCGGATATATTAGACTCAACTATCCCATTCACATCATCACTGGTACTATCAGAAGACACGTGGACCTCATCAATAATCGGTGTACCAAAATCAACTAGTGTATCCTCGACAATGCTATTACTCTCATGAAGAATGTTGACATCCTCAACAACTTTCGAATCATCAACATTATCACTAGACACAATTCTAGCATGTCGACTCTCCGAGGGACAGTGATAATCATAATATCCATATCCCTCACACTTAAAACATTGCTCTCAGGCTTCGACAAGGAGTAACCCTTTGAAAGTCAAGTTTATTTTTAAAGCAAAATCTAAAGCCTCTTCAACGGTGTCCACATCATGGGAGCTCGTGACCATAGCACGCTTTATTTTGGACTTTAAGCCTGAAACAAATCTAGTTATAGTCTGGGAACGATGCTCTCTCACGTTACAACGACGGGTTAAGTCCTCAAATATGACTATGTAATCCTGAACGGATATATGGCCCCGACAGAAGTTGTGTAACTGTCTATGAGGTGGTTCCTATAATATTCAGGAAGGTACATCTCAGTAAGCTTTTCTTTCATTTCTTTTCAAGACTCTAGGGCAACCTTACGTCTCATGCAACTTCTCTTTACCGACTCTTAGTACTTAATAACTTCTAGCCGATCCTATAAGTTTCCTCCTAGTAAATAGGACTCTGGCGGCATCGAAAAACCCATACCAATCAAGATAGCACTCAATATCGGCTAATCAGTCATAAAACATACTAGGATCACAGTAACCATCAAAATTTGGATCTTCCTGCTTAACTTTACACGCTATTTTCTCTTTTCTAGTACGCCAATCACGAATACAGATACTTTGATGGTCACCTTTACTACACGCCCAATATTGACTAGTCAAGATGGCTACAAATACAAAATTAAGCAATCAACTGAACAAGTAGATGTATTGCAAACTCTTAACTCAAATAAGACATGTGTGCCCTAGAGGCAAATAAAATTTTCTAAAAGTTTCAAGTCCTAAATGCGATAAATGAAACCCTACAAGTGATGAGAATAACACACAATAATGCAAATCATTAGATACATATATGTGCAAATCAACTAATAAATCATTGCATTTCACTGGTATTGCAAGTAATTTAGCAATTGATAATTCAGATCAAGTTAGAATGCACCTAAGGGAGTGAGTCGTTGACGCCCAACGCAAGATTCCTCTATGAATTTCTCGAAAAAAATCCACACCAAGAGCTGAAAATCATCCAAGAGAGTCTTGGACAACAGTAATACGAGCTTGGAGAAGGCTGTCTTGAAAACGGCTTGATTCGGGCCTGAAACGGGCTCAATAGCTACTGTGCTTCTTTGGACTGAGCTGGCTCAATTGAGTCAACTCAGTTGAGTTGACTCAGTTGTCAAATCGGCTTTGGCTTAGTCCCGAACTCGGTCTAAGACTTAGTGAGTTGGCTCTGGCTTGGCTCAGTGGGCGACTCGGTTCAATGGAGCGAGTCTGAGTTAGTTGGATCCGACCCGATCCAACCCAATCTGATTGTCGCAGTCCTGAGAAGGCGGCGTGACGACGAGGTGGTGGTGGCAACGTGGCGGCGACGATGAGACAACGACGATAAGATGGTGGCGGGTTCGACGAGGTGGCGACGAAGAGGTCTTTGTGGCGAGGCGGCAGCAAGGATCATACACCAACGAAGATCTCCGGCGAAGGCGGAGGTGCGGCGATGATGATGAAATGATCGACGATGAGAAGATGCAGACAATGAGGTTGCAGGTGGTGATGATCGATGCTCGAGGAGGCACAGTGGCGACATCTTGCGAGGTCGAGACCCGTCGCGGTTCTGTGTCGACGAGATCAAGACGAGATTTGCATCAGCGAGATGAAGACGATGACATGATGAAGACGAGATCTGCAACGGCGCCAAAATTGATGTGGCGGCGTTGGCAACCGGTTGGAGCACGTGAAGGCCGCTCGGCCGTGGGCGGTGACACGACGATGAGGATGAGAGTAGGGGAAGGGCGCGCGGGGAGGTCAGGGTTGATGTTGGCGGTTGTTGGCGTCGACTGAGAGAAGACACGATGAGATGAGAAGAAGATGAGGGGACAATTTTCTCTTTTTTTTGGGATTTTTTTCTTTGCTTTTCTTTTTGATTTTTAGTTTGTTTTTCTTTTTCTTTTTCTTTTTTTCCCAACTAAAGAAGAGAAAAAGGAGTATCTAGGGTTTTGTGGAAGTAGTTTTTTTTTTTTTTGAATTTTGTGGAAGTGAACGCTAAGGTTTAGCAGATAAGGGAAATTTTTTTGTGGAAGAAGAAAAGAGCAGGATTTTAGCTCTGATATCAATTTGATGCATAACTAAATAAGAGAAGAGGGAAAGAATTAGGATTTGTAGAAATTGAGAAAAGATAAGGGGATAAAATTAATTTAGGCCTCGGCACCTAGGAGATTTCTTCCACTCTGCACATCACCATGCAGGAGTTTCAATTTAAAAAGCACATCAGCATGTTAATTTCGGTTTCATTAATTCAAATCATCATCATAGTCTGAATAAACAACTACAAGTCCCAGTCTTATATAAGTCCATACACTGAACGCTTTCCCCGTCATAACTGATAAAAGGCTAAAACAAAGGTTAAAACAACTTACACAAATAAAGAACTAAATAAAGAAACTACAATAGAATGATCCGCATCACATCGTCATTTGAGTTAGTCTGCTATCCAAGGGAAGATCAGGGAGATTTTTGTTTGCGTTCTGGTTTAGATTTTTCAAATTTGCCGTTTGAGTTAGTTTGAGATCCCAAGAGAGAATCTGAGAAATTGTTGTTTGAGTTTGGTTCAGAATTTCGGTATAGTTTCTAGTTCAGATTGTTTTCTTCTGTCCAAGTCATTTTTCTTTTGGTTCTAACTCAGCTTGGTCTGTTTGCAATTTCTATTTGGTTTGATTTGATTTGGATTTTTGGAAATTCATCATTGACATTAACTCGTGAGCATGATGCATCAATAATTTGTAGTTTAGCATGAGAAATTCAATGTTTTAACATTAGCTTTAGCAATTCATTATTTAGTTTCATCACGTCAGTAGTTTTTATTATTTGTTTTCAGTTTTCTTGTAGGCATATTCTCGTTGTCACACTATTATGAATTCGAGGGGAATGCTGTATATTTGTAATTAGTTAATTAATAGAGTTTAATGATATTTAGAATACAATAGAATTCTAGTAGTATTATTTGTCATAGTTTTAGTAGGATTTGGTTTTGTATGGGTCTATATATAAGGAGAGGTTTGCTCATGGTTCTAAGTAATTTATATTGTGTGTTTATTTCATATATCAATAATGATGTGTACTCCTTCATAGTTTAGCATCTTCAACTAAGGATCTCCTGGTAGTTGCGTAATATAGAAATGCACCCTTTTTTTAATATTCATTTTATTTGGATATGCTTGATATTTTTTTTGTTTTCCCCCTATTCTAATCTCAATTTTGTTTGAAAGGTAAAGACTCACACCCCCCACACTACCCAAGCCTAACTCCTTGTTTGACAACAGAGCGGATCACACCTGAAACCTCCGCCATATGAGGGAGCAGTGTCACCGGTGGGCTAACCAGCTTTCACTGTTCTAATCTCAATTTAGTTGTGAATGCATCTCATGCAGCCTCTATGAAGAACAAATAATAGAAACCCTGCTAGCTGTAAAATTTCAAAATACTATATGCATAACCCATATGAGGGAGCAGTGTCACCGGTGGGCTAACCAGCTTTCACTGTTCTAATCTCAATTTAGTTGTGAATGCATCTCATGCAGCCTCTATGAAGAACAAATAATAGAAACCCTGCTAGCTGTAAAATTTCAAAATACTATATGCATAATTTGCTTATTTAATGGTATTTCTTTTATCATTGTAGGTTATTATTCCTTTCGGAGATATTCATGAGGTATGCTTGTTATCTTTTTTATGTTTCTCATGTACTGTTATAATCAAAATGCCTTTACACATGAATGAACTGAAATGACTTTGTAATTAGCAATGCAGATAAAGAGGAGCCAACATGCACTCGTCAACCCTGCTATTAGTATAACTCTGCACATGGGAGCAGGTGGACATGGTGTACCTCCCTTGGGTAGCCCAGATGGTCAGTGACTTGTCAACCTTGTGAACTACTTCAGATCTTTTCCATCTTTTCATTTGGGAAATTTGTCCATTAATCAGTTTCATGATTTCTTTGGAACACATTTTAGATTATCTTTGAAGCAAATTAGCAAGTCTATGCAATATTGAACCACTTTTGTTCATTGTGAAGCTAGGGATCAGCAATTCTATAAAATCCGTGTTATTGGAATTGATTTTATGGATATATTCTCCATAGCTTTAAACGTGACAACAGTCCCAAGTTGTAGAAACTTAATGATATATAAAGCTACGTTGAAAATCTGATAACAGGAAACTTTTGACACATAGAAAGACTATGTAAACATATATGGAGGTCTTGAAGGAAGTGTTGTTTAATAAATGTACAGTGTTTTTGAATTTGACTAACATATAGATTAACAAGTATGATGTAATTTGATCAGATTATTATGGAAGTGATCTCCTCCCATTATAATGTGTGGTATGCACACGTATGTGGTACTTGGGACACACTGCAAGTTTTTGGCACATATCCATTTAAAGGAGGTTAAAGTTAAAATGATGAAGAATCTGGAAAATTCAAAAAAGTAAAAAATAAAAATAAAAAATAAAAATGAAAGAAGAGAAAATCTGGAGTGTTTTTTATTTGCTAAAAGTATTGCTGTAAAATTAAAGGACAAATTGATGGTGAAAACCACTAGTGGAGGAAACATGAAGGAATTAAGAGGGCAACAGTGAAGGGATGAGGAGAGAGTTGTTTGATGATTGGGAATTCTAAGTTAAATAACTCAGTTAGTTTTAGTTAAATCATATTAAGGGTTTAAAATCTGATCAAAATTCTGTTGGCATATATGGCACTAGGACGACATTTGCAGCAACATACATCTATAAGTGCCGCCTATAGGGTTTATGCAAGCCACATGCTTGTGTGTAACACTCCAAGTCAGAGTGAATAGTCCCACGTGGAGTATACATTGTGAATGTCTCTAGCATATAATAGTTTCAATGAACTCAAAAATTACTCATACCGAGCATTTTCTATGGAGGAACCATGAAAACAATAATATATACTTGGGGCATTACAAATGGTATCAGAGCTTGACACGAGCTGGATGTTGAACTAAGTGCCACATGCAGTTAAGTGCTACACGGAGAAAAGTGTCACCCCACACAACGATGTGGTGGGCGCCACCTCTTGAATCTGTGGGAGCCACTTCTACAATTAATGATGGTCACTTCTAGAATCCCACATCGCTTGGTGAAGTGTTAGTCTGGCGAGATGCTATACTCTAAATAGGGAGAGTATGTAACACCCTAAGTCAGAGTGAAAAGTCCCATATGGGATTGAGAATGTCTCTGATATATAATAGTTTCAATGGAACCCAAGAATTAAACATTGCTAGCATTTTTGAGGGAAGAACTGCGGAAAAAAATTATATATTAGGAGCATTGCATTATGTCTACATAAAAGGCTTTTACATCCATTTTGTTTTTATATGGTTGCAATCCTCTATGCTTATATGGTCATGATAAACTTGTATTTTACAACTCTATTCGGCCTAATTTAGAAATGTTTCTTTCACACCATACTTGTTAATTATTCTTCATTAGTCTCTAGTCTATGAAGCGTGAACACTTTAAAGTGAGTCATGTCCCGTGCTCGACATATGTCGAACATCGAAACTTGCACGACAATTGCTTGGCATGTTGTAGTGGTAAAATATTGACCCTCAGCAAGATGCTGACACGCGTTCAAGCAACCAAGTTTTTCTTTTGGAGTTTTCACAACAATCAACTATCTTTGTCACATTGGACTCTCCCGTGAGCATCCACACTTCTCAAAATCACTCCAGACCGAACCTAAGTCATTCTCCAACGCTCCGCCACCCAGAGCCATTCGGAGCAAGCCCCCCGTCCCGAGGCATCACCTCTGGAATCACCTACAATCCAACATCCCTGACTTCACTTGGACGTCCCCAATAACAACCGTCGAGATCTCCTCCTGCAATCACGCTATCTCTCCTCTCCCACATTGAAAACGTGTAACGCCCATGCGTTCAAGGCAAACAATTGTAGATAATGATGAAATTTCCTGCATGCAATCTCAACCATCACGCCAACAATCACAACCATTACAACAAATTCGTACATGAAGATCGTGCAGCTACACATATGCGCCAGTGCCCCACCCGCCGGAGGGGACAATTTAGTACAAATTAACTTTCTTCTCCAACGAGCAGTGTTTTAAATGTCGGATATCAGGGAAATGTCGGATGTCGTAATCGGATGTCAGATTTCAGATTTCAGAGATATTTCGGGGCCATTTAATAAATTTCGAACGTCATGACAGATAACAAATATATATCCTAGATGTATTAAATAATGTAATTTAAAAATTCTTATCAAGGTAATACATACACAACTTATGCAAAACTACATAAATATGTTTATGATATGATAATTAACTTAAATATTTTGCATATATTCACTAATTCATTGTTAAAATTTGTCAATTGCTTCAACTTTCAAGACTAATCAACATATTGGGTTTTTCCCAAAATGCAGGCCGACATTTCGGGAAAATGTCGGCCGACATATCGGATTTTTCCCAAAATGTCGGCTGACATTTTTCAAAATATCATTTCAAATGCTAATGGGGATGTCGTGGCGGTGAGGGCTTGAAAACGAAATGTCGGTCGACATTTCGGAAATGTCGGACGACATTTAAAACACTGCCAACGAGAGAGGGACTTAGGGCCTTCCATCCAATCTTAACTCAAAGAAATATTAATACATACATGTAATTCATGTAAACTAGCGAGTTATAGTGAATTTTCCTCCTTTTCCTCCCTGTGCTTTTTTCTGATTTGAGTTTTCACGTAAAAATATCGTGTCTCCACCGATTGTATGTTTGTTATTTTGCACTTATAGATTAAATATATACTCTCGTTTGTGGTGTGGATCGACCGTCTGATCACTCACAACGGAAAATCTCCACCACACATGTATATGACACTCCGTCTCTGTGTATGATTATCAAAATATTATATTTTGGAGCCGTATCAGATTTTTAAAAAGCCAAAAAGTTGCATGTCAAATTGTCAAGCCATGTCGGATTCTAAATTATTCTAAACATCACGTGTCGGGAACCTTGGAGCAATGTATGGCTTCAACTGATATACATCAGGACGTTTAAAATATTAGCATAACTTGAACACCTTGCAAACATATGTGGGGATTCATAGACTTGTATTAAGTGAGGTACTGAATTGAACTTTGACTTTTTGTTTAATTTTGTAACTTGATTAAAAGCTATGAATTTATATTATTGATATTTTATTTATATTTTTTTCTACTTCTAGTGAGAATGCAAGTCATTATGGATTTTGATGTCTATTAAATATAGACATACACAAACATAGTCATGTGACCATGTCCCAGTATCTTTCTTTTTAAGGATTTGCCATTTTGCCGTGTCCTTGTTGTTTGTGTATCCCTTGTCCATGTGTCTATGCTATCTAGGTCACTACTATGGATGAGATAACTTCAACTCTGAGAAAGTCTTCCTATTTAATTTTAGAACTGACTGCAGATAACACCCTTGCAAAAGCTTTCCAGCTGAACGTCCTTGAATGTTTTTCTTTTCTTTTTCTTTTTCTTTTTCTTTTTCTTTGTTTTTTTTTTGTTTTTTTTGTTTTTTTGTTTTTTTTGTTTTTTTTGTTTTTTTGTTTTTTTTTTTTTTTTTTGGGGGGGGGGGGGGGGGGGGGGGTTGGATTATGCATCACAAAACTTATTCTTCCCTGGTCATCTGCACTGGGCGTGATCTTTATGATGGAAATCTTTAAAGATGGACTTTCCCTTTGATCCCCAAATGTTCTTAAATTAACATTGTTCATTGGTTGACAAGCTTTGGGTGGTGCACTGTAGAATTTCCCTAGGGAAAGGATCTTCATATGTATATTTGCATGTAACCGGCATTGAAGGATCGTGGGATGATGCATCAACAACACGAGGCTGTTAGCTGGAAATTGTTTTTTTCTTGAGGGATGTTATCTGCAAGTACCCCTCTCAATACACCAGATGATATGTGTAATTTAGCATTTTAAGTCACCTTTTCCACTTTACCTCAAAAAAATTGGTTTATTATGCTTGAGATGCTCTAGTAAAATAGTTATAAATTAATGAAATGCAAGGCATGTTTGGTTCACAGTTTCTGGGGCAACATGTGACTTTAATTACAATGTGAAACAAATGAAGTTGTTTGGTCCTAGAGAGTTGAAGCCCCAAACTGCAGTTACTGCTACATCTGGGGATTAAATCATACAATTTCTACGGTGATCAAAATGAGTGCAGCAGCAAGAACACTTTGTTTTAAATGTTAAAAAAAGCCAATTCACCTATCCTATGTAATAAGCAAGATGTGAAATATTGCTTGTTTTCTTTATGTATCAGAAATTCTCAGGTTTTGACCTATGTTACGTATCAGATATAGTCTCGGGTTTTGACCTACCTAAGACGATATCAACCTTATAAAATCAGGTCGAGCAAATCTACATAATATCACTGATGTGTTTTTGGTGTCGAGAGGTATCTAGTTCATATATGCTAATGTTGGATGATGTAAACCAGTGCCAATATTAATGTATTTGCTGCATTCTTGATCCTTTTCCAAAATATAAGTGGAAGAAGAGTATAAATTGTGGCAAATCTCTCTGTCTCATGCGCCGACAACTCTAAGTTCTGTGCATCTAATCGTTCTTTTGATGCATGCCAAAAACTTTTTCTTCCCTGGTCATCTGCACTGGGCGTGATCTTTATGATGGAAATCTTTAAAGATGGACTTTCCCTTTGATCCCCAAATGTTCTTAAATTAACATTCTTCATTGATTGACAAGCTTTGGGTGGTGCACTGTAGAATTTCCCTAGAGAAAGGATCTTCATGTGTATATTTGCATGTAACCGGGCATTGAAGGATTGTGCGATGATGCATCAACAACACAAGGCTGTTAGCTGGAAATCGTTTTTTCTTTAGGGATGTTATCTGTAAGTACCCCTCTCAATACACCGGATGATATGTGTAATTTAGCATTTTAAGTCACCTTTTCCACTTTACCTCAAAAAAATTGGTTTATTATGCTTGAGATGCTCTAGTAAAATAGTTATAAATTAATGAAATGCAAGGCATGTTGGTTGACAGTTTCTGGGGCAACATGCGACTTTAATTACAATGTGAAACAAATGAAGTTATTTGGTCCTAGAGAGTTGAAGCCCCAAACTGCAGTTACTGCTACATCTGGGGATTAAATCATACAGTTTCTACGGTGATCAAAATGAGTGCAGCAGCAAGAATACTTTGTTTTAAATGTTAAAAGAAGCCAATTCACCTATCCTATGTAATAAGCAAGGTGTGAAATATTGCTTGTTTTCTTTATGTATCAGAAATTGTCTCAGGTTTTGACCTCCGTTACGTATCAGATATAGTCTCAGGTTTTGACCTGCCTATGATGATATCAACCTTATAAAATCAGGTTGAGCAAATCTACATAATATCACTGATGTGTTTTTTGGTGTCGAGAGGTATCTAGTTCATATATGCCGATGTTGGATGATGTAAACCAGTGCCAATATTAATGTATTTGCTGCATTCTTAATCCTTTTCCAAAATATAAAAGAGAAGAGTATAAATGGTGGCAAATCTCTCCGTCTCATGCGTCGACAACTCTTAGTTGTGTGCATCTAATCGTTCTTTTGATGCCTTTACTCTTTGCCCATTAACTATACGGTGAATTAAGAAAATAAGTTTTAAAATAAAAGAGTAATTTGAGGTAACAAAGATCTTATTGTGGATGAGGACGATGAGGTAACATTGTTCTTGTGGACGGGGAGGGTACATAGAGCTTGTTGACTACGAGACATTAGAGCTACAAACCTCGCCCATTGTAGGCCGTTCTCATCAATTAGAAGTCAGTCTAGGGTGACGAAGTTTGAGTTGGGTGGTCAAGTTCAGATTTTGGGTGATAGAGGTCAATGGAGGTTGGATTCGGGCGGCGAAGTGGAGCAAACTGGGTTTAGGCGGTGTTGATTTGATTTGTAACTTTGGGGGTGGGGGTGACGCAGATAAAAAAGCAAACAACACTGGTTAGATCTCGTTCTACCGCCAGTGAACCCTAAAAGATACCTTCATATAGGAAAAGTACTCGAATCCACGAGCAAAGCACTCGAATCCACAAGCAAAGAGTAACCAACTCGAATCCACGAGCAATTGAAAGAGGAAAAACTGAATTTAATTTATAATCAAAAGTTTGATATAAAAACAAAGATACAATGACCTTATATAGGCAAATAAAAAAAGAAGACTACTTTAACTAGTAAACCTAATTACAATAACAACTAAGCCATTTGTCCCAAGTATTTTAGGTAGGCTACATGAACCAAAAGAGAAGTACGCCGGATCGGGCACATGGATCAACTTTCTCCACTCATTCCTGTCGAGCAATATGCCTTCATTAAGACCTTTAGCCTTTATATCTTGTATCACCTCCATCCATGTTTTCTTCGGTCGCCCCTGCGCTCTTTTAACTTGCCCTAATTTGATAAGCTTTACTCGCCGGACTGGTGCATCTGTAGGTCTACGTCGCACATGACCAAACCATCGTAGACGGTTTTCTCTCATCTTCTCTTCTATATGGGTCACGCCTATCTTAATACGAATATTCTCAGTTCTCACCTTATCTCTCGTATTACCACACATCAAACGAAGCATGCACATCTCCGCTACACTCATCTTCTGGGCATGCTATCTCTTTATAACCCAACATTCTGTGGCATATAACAAAGCTGGCCTAATAGCAGTTCGATAAAACTTTCCCTTCAGCCATAATGGAATGTTAAGGTCGCATAAAACTCCTGTTGCACTTCTCCATTTCAACCAACCGGCTTAGATCCTATGATTGACATTACTATTGATCCCCTAATCCTTTTGAATAATAGAACTCAAGTACTTAAAATGACTGCTCATCGGTATTCCTTGTCCGTCTAGTGTCAGAATACTATAATCTCGGATTTCCCGTTTACTGAATTTGCACTACATATATTCTGTTTTGGCCCTACTTAATCTAAAACCTCGAGATTTTTAGAGTTTGCCTTCATAACTCTAATTTGGCATTTACCCTAGCTTTCGTCTCATCGATTAGGACAATATCATCAGCAAATAACATGCACCACGGTATCTCATCCTGAATAACTCTAGTAAGCTCATCCATCATTATGGCAAATAAGAATAGACTCAATTTAGATCCTTGATGCAATCTAATTGTGATAGAAAAATCATTTGTTATGCCTCCACATGTTCTGACAGTTGCCACAACTCCTATCGTACATGTCATTGATTATGTCAATATATTTGATGAGAACTCACTTTTTCATCAATGTCCATCATTATACCTCTCTTGGCATCTTATCATAAGCTTTTTCTAAATCAATAAAGACCATATGCAAAAGTTTCTTCCTCTCTCGAAATCGCTCTATAAGTTGACGAATTAAATGAATAGCCTCTATCGTCGATCGTCCTGACATGAATCCAAACTGGTTCTCTGATATTTTAACATTCTACCTTAACATGTGTTAATTATTCTTTCCCAAAGCTTCATAGTGTGACACATGAGTTTTATTCTACTGTAGTTTGAATAACTCTGGATATCACCCTTGTTCTTATAGAGAGGTATTAGGGTACTCTTCCTCCACTCATTTAGCATCTTTTTAGTTAGCTAGATCTTGTTAAAGAGGTCTGTCAGTCATCTCACGCTCATCTCTCTTAAGCATCTCTATACCTCAATAGGAATTCTAGCCGGGCCAAAAGCTTTCATTGACTTCATCCTCTTCAAGGCCTCTTTAACTTCAGATTCGCTAATTTTGTGCAACTAATAAACCTAATTACATGAAAGAAAAATATAACCAATTAAAATTCAAATCAGGCTAAAAAACTAACTCCTGCTCAGAGTCATATATCTGGATATGCAGCAAAACTATCGACAGGTGCAAGATTGTTGTCGACAGGTGAGAGGCCCTGTTGACAGACTGTCATGACCCTGAGTCTCGAGAAATGCCTGTCGACAGTCGTATTTCAGTTATCGATCGTAGCCTGTCGACAAGCGTATATTGGGAGTCGATATCTTGTTGATTTTGGCTCTGTTTTGGCCTGATCCGATCTTGATCTCTTACATTAGTCCCTCTCTCTTTAAAAGAACTTATCCTCTCGAGTTCCAATTAGGATATAACTGCTTGGTAGGGTGATAGTCATAAAGGTCCGCCACATTGAATATCTTGGACATCATCATATCGCTTGGAAGATCCACAACATAAGCGTTATCGTTGTTCTTCTTTATAATCTTGAATGGTCCATGCTTCTTCGGATTCAACTTGCTGTATGCTCCAGCTGGAATTCTCTCTCCTCAAGTACACCATTACCATATCTCTTCCTCAAAGAGTTTCTCTCGCCTCTTCTTGTCGGCTACTGTTTTATATCTTGCATTAGATTTTTTTCAACTTCAATCGAACTTGTTCTTGTATATCTAAAACTTGTTCGGCCATGGTACTAACAACATTACTAAACTTCTCTCCAATTGGTAATTTAGTTAAATCAAGGAGATAATGAGGTACCCTTCTATAGACAATTGCAAAAGGTGACATACTCGTTGAACTATGAACCATGTTGTTATATCAAACTCTTTTTAAGGCAAAGCTTGATCCCATGCTCTTGGTTTGTCTTCACAGATGCTTCACAACAAGTTGTCTAAAGTGCGGCTGATAACTTCTGTTCATTTATCGGTTTGAGGATGTGTTGTGCTGCTATACTTCAATGATGTATTAAATCTCCGCCATGAGGGAGTCCAAAAAGTAGCTAAGAACTTGCTTTGATCTGAAATAATAGAACTTGACACACCATGCAATCTCTCAATTTCTTGAAAGAGCAACTTGATCATCCACTCATATAATCTCTCCGGAGTCGTGAAAGCTGTCTTTCATTCGTCTCTTGGCCTAATGCGGATTTGATAGTAGTCACTACTAGGTCAATCTTCGAAAACATACATGAGCCTCCCAATCTATCTAACATATCATCAAGCCAAGGTATGGCACATGGACCCTTCACCTAATATGCCCCTTGCGTGTTAACTCTCCAACCTTCTCCTTCAGAACTTCACTCTCCTTGGGATTCATCCGGTAGTGTGGAAGATTCAGTAGACTGGCTCTAGGAATAAGATCTATATGATGTATATCTCTAATAGGCGGTAATCTTTCCGGTAGCTCATTTGAACAACTCCTTTGAACTCTTTTAATAATGGTTCCACCTTCTCTGAAACTTTAGTAGATGAAGTAACTTCTTTAACCACTAAAGCAGATCTTTGCTTTGTTTCTTTTGATTCCTTTGGAGTAGGTGGAATTGATCTCATAGCAATTCTTCTATCATTCCAATTGAACATATAGATGTTTTCTCTACTTTTGTGGGCAGCGTTAACATCATGATGTCATGGTCTCCTTAAAAGAATATGACATGCGTCCATGCAATCACATCACAAGTAATAATATCTTAATAGAATTTGCCAATTGAAATAGGAACATCACATAGATATGTTACCTTAATGGAGTCGTCCTTCTTGATCTAACCAATGTTGTAAGATGAGGGTGTTGTTTCGTTTCTGACTTTAAGTGATCTACAAGTGCTCTAGACACCATGTTCTCATAACTTTCGTTGTCAATGATGAGGTTGTATAATGTATTCTTGACCGAACACCTTGAATAAAAGATTTGTTATTGCGTAGTATCAGGAATCTTTTAGTTGCACTGCAATATCTGGACAACACAAGTTGTAAATTCGTTGATCGATGTAAGGGTGTATAACAGTGGTGGTTGAGAAAAATTATTTGATGGGTGATATGGTGGTGATTGCTGTGGTGGATGCGAGGGTGGAGGTGGTGAAGGAAGATTAGTTGATGGGTGATATGGTAGTAGTTGATGTGGTGGATGTGAGGGAGGAGATGGTGGATGAAGTTTATTAGATGGATGATCATGGACTGCAATCTCTGGACAACATAAGTTGTAGATTTGATATTGCGTAGCATCGGAAGTCTTTTGGTTGTATTGCAATCCTGGACAACACAAGTTGTAGATTCGTTGATGGATGTAAGGGTGTATAGTAGTGGTGGTTGAAAACAAAATAGTCGATGAGTGATATGGTGTTTGTTGCTGTGGTGTATGCGAGGATGGAGGTGGTCGAGGAATGTTAGTTGATGAGTGACATGGTGGTAGTTGATGTAATGATGTGAGGGTGGAGATGGTGGAGGAAGTTTAGTAGATGGATGA
Source organism: Agave tequilana (assembly GCA_038442645.1). Classification (NCBI taxonomy): domain Eukaryota; kingdom Viridiplantae; phylum Streptophyta; class Magnoliopsida; order Asparagales; family Asparagaceae; genus Agave; species Agave tequilana. The sequence continues at coordinate 591,275 of JAVJIF010000975.1, forward strand.
TCATGTCCGCTTCGGTACGTACCATCGACCAGACTTTGATCATTGATCTTGAGGGACAATCTTTTGTGCTCTTGGACTACGTCATTCTAGGTTGAGTTGATAGTGTGGATCTTTCCTTCAACAACATCAATTCGTGTGAAAAGACCTTGCAATCAATTGCCATCTCCTGCCAATTGTCAGAAAGTAGCTGAAGATCTGATACCACTTGACACAGACAAGGAAGCGAATAACGCCGGCTAGATCTCGTTCTAGCGCCAATGAACCCTAAAGGATGCCTTCAGGTAAGAAAAATACTCGAATCCACGAGCAAAGAGTAACCAACTCAAATCCATGAACAATTGAAAGAGGAAAACTGAATTAATTGATAATCAAAAGTTCAATCTAAAAACAAATTTACAATGGCCTTATATAGGCAAATAAAAAAAGAAAGATTACTCTAACTAGGAAACCTAATTACACGAAAGAAAAATAAAACCAATCAGAATTCAAATCAGGCAAAAAAATCAACTCCTGCTTAGAGCCGGATATCTGAATACGCAGCAGAACTGTCAACAGGTGCAGACAACCATGGGCTTATCGGCAGGTGAGAGGCCATGTTGACAGATTGTCATAACCCTGACTCTCAGGAAATCCTTGTCGACAGTCGTATTTTAGTTGTCGACCGCAACTTGTCAACAAGCGTATGTTGGCAGTCGACAGCGTGTTGTATTTGGGTTTGTTTTGGCGTGGTCTTGTCTTGATCTCCTACATCAGGGGGAATGGAATTACCTTAGTTCTATTTGAACAGGATGGTAGGGATTCTTTTTCCTCCTTTCCTTTTTTAGATGTCTGATATCTCATCCTTTGTAGAGTAGGGTTGTGGTTTGGACTGTTATAAGTTGGGACCTAACCCAAATTCAGTCTAATATTTATTTTTAACTGATTAATTTGATTGGATCTAATAATTCAATAACCGTATAATCTATTCCGTAGTTTTAAATTAAACTAGCCCAATATGGGACATACTAATATTGATATTGCCGGTACGTTTGGGGTGATACTGATATTGTTACTATAATCAAGACAAAACAATCAATTTCTCTGATGTTTGCTGATTCTGATAGGAAAATACCTAAATATCAAGATATCAAACTTTGATTAAAACTGAAATGGGTTATTTGGTTATTGCACTAACAAATTAATTTGATGGACCCAATAAGCCAATAATCTATTCCCATTTAGTTATAAATTAAATTAACTCGATATCAGTATTGTATCAATACTACAATATGTATCAATACTAATATTTTTGCTTCTGTTGGATACTGATATTGTTAATATAACGAGACAAAACAGTCAATTTCTCTGATATTGCTGATTCTGATACCAAAAGCGATCTCTAATATTGATGTCGATTTCGAGATATCGAACCTTGATTAGAACTGAAATGGATTATTGGGTTTTTAGGTTGTTAGGTCCAATCTAATTAAATTTCTAGGAAAAATTTAATGTGTTAGCAAACAATCAATAGTTAAAATTGTTAATAAATTTTTTGGTCAATTTATTGTTGGTTATTTATCTAATTTGTTATTGGGTTATTTAATTTATTTTTACGAAAAAAATCTAATGGATCTTGCAAAAACTTGATGAAATCTTCTTGATATAAATAATTAACAAAATAATGTTATTTTTTAAGGTTAGTATATATTTGATAGTTATTAAAGAACTATACCAAAATTATAAGCCTCAAACGGGCTTTAACTTGAGAAGAACTGGATGTAGCCCTGAGACATTTATAAAGGAAGTCCTAGCAATAGAAGGTTAATTTCAAGGTTTGAAATATCGCTCGATACCTAAGAAGCATGAACACAAAGATAGGACATAGATACAGCACGAACATGACACAAACATGGGCATGTGACAGGAAATTCCTCAAAAACTAGGAAACGAAGACACAATGACATGATACTAGAATATATAAAAGTAATAGCAGAGAGTGCATTCATGCATACATGGACATATTTACATCTAAAAGTCTAGACGTCTAATAATATGATAACATGTATCTTAAAATTTTAACCTGTCATTTATTTTTATGAGTGCGAAAGGAATAGGCCTTGGCTCTTTAACTTTCTTTGTAGTAGTTTAATGTATCCAATTCTTGTATAGAAACATATCTAAACTTATGACAGTTTTTATACAAATCAATATTTTGTTGGTGTTTTCTCACTATTTTTTTTTATATATACATGAAGGTAAATAAATATCCGAAACGTATAACGGGATAAAGAAATGCATGAGAATCATGGAATATGTGTTGAAGATGTATTCAACAAGTGTCCTAGATTACAAATTATGTTTGGCAAGTGTTTAAGTGTTCAAGAAGTGTCCATGCTACATATGTCGGTGTCCGGCACGAGTGCGGCTTTAGTGTAGAAGTGTCCATGCTACATATGCTGGTACCAATATTTTTTTTTCAATAAATATATTGCTGATGCGACCATAACTGATATAGTTAATACGACGAAGCAAATGGTTAATATTGCCGATTCCAATAACCAAATCCTATGATCGGTACAGATATTGATATTGAGATTTCAAAGCATGGTTAAGATGCAACTATTGTCGCAAAAAATAAATGGCAGGGTCACTCATTTCAAAGATTACTTGGCCATAATTGCTGGTAATGTTCTTCCATGATTGGAAATTCTGAGTGATGTGAAAAAAGGACATAATACCACACATTCATATGAAAAATAAGGAAACCCATGTAGTCAAAAATAGCAATTAGAAAGTGCAACGGGAAGTACTTAGTGGTCTAGTTCATTTAAAATCTGATATAGACGATGAGGATAAGGATGATGAGAGTAGGGACATCAGAAGAGCCATGCGTGAATCTTAATTGTCAAATTGCAAGCATGGGGGAAAATAAGAAAAAAAGAAAGTGAAACATTAAATTGAAATTTCAAGATTGGAAGGAAATAACTCAAAAACATGATGAACTAGTAGCTAAACCTACTGACATGCAAGGGTAATAAAATAATTCAGGAGTTAGTTATCAGTTATACCGGACATCTAGTAGCAACATTCACAATTATTACTAACCTTAAAAGTAATTTATGTTATGTCCTGAAATATGAGTTACCTATAGGCACACATGTTCACATACTCACATCATAAAGCTTAAGGGTCTTATTTTCCATGGCTTGGGGTTGTCTAATGTTTTAGCTCAAAATAAAGCTCGAGCTTGACTTTGTAAGTTAAATAAATGAAGTTCTTGCATGGTTTGCTCAAAATTTATAGCCCTGAGCAGTGAAGATTTTGAATGGTAGATTTTGGATACATGGCAGCAAGGGGTCACATGTTGGATAACGTATGTCGGGTGATATGTCAGGACATTAAGTAAATAGCACACACTAATGTGGTTGAAAAATATGTTTATATCATGTGTATGTAAGTACTAAGTGGTATCCTAATTATTGTCAACAACCTAATAAAATTTTAAAACCTAAATGTAAAAGTGTTAAAAGAGAGCATATTCGTGTCACAACCGAAAAAGCCTATAATAAAGATCCAGGAATCGAGCATTATACGTAATAAACATAAATAAATAAATAAATAAATGAACAATCACAACACTTATTATTCGTGTGTGCAAAATATAATGTTTGGGACATGTTGGGCAAAATGTTGGGTGATATAGGCTCGAAATGACATGTCAGCCGACATAGTGAGACATGTTGGGGACATTTAAAACAGCTTCTTCGTGTGCATTCTATCATCCCAACCCATTAACCAGAACAACCCATCACCCACACACAAACTAAGAGAACTGCAATAGACCTGAATTCTCTGTCATCAGGTAATTGGAATTGATACTTGGATTGTCTGATGACTGAGTTGAGAATATTTTGAAAGGTGCTAGTACTTTATATCATAAACTTACATAAGTGTATTCACATGTTCCATGCTAGGCTTATACTGTTTTTATGGTAAAAAATATCAATTTTACTTGTGTTGGATAATTTTGTGCAACTAGTCTGACCTTTTTCTCTTCACGTCCAAACATAATTAGCTTATAACTAAATTAAGTTAGCATACAACCTTACGCATACAATATGATAAAAAGTTCGTCAGAGACAAGGCCGCTAAATGAAGCATCAGGATAAAAGATAGTGAAATAATATTGTCTGCTCTTGCGCCCTGAAGGCTAGAAATAGTCCTATTATGGAGTATTTCTAGAATCTGTTCGGTTATTTTTTGAAGGAGAAGACATGATACTAAATGGATATGTTTTGGTTGTTGAATTGGCCACTCACATTTTGGCCCTAAATTGAGCCTGCATTTTCTACATGTTTTTGCAAACCTAATAGACAACACTAGTTTGTTTGGTTTCTTTTAGTAGGTTTAATTATGCGTAAATGTCTCGTACCATGGTGGGTATGCTACTACAAGTTACCTGTCACAAGAAGTGGTCTAAAAAAATAATTTAGGTTATTTATCGTCAATATCCCCTCATATTATTAATCATATTTTGATAGTCCTTCCTGAAAATTTTGGTAAGTGTCTAGCCCCCACAAATTCCTTATACTGTTTCAAACCAGCACTCTTCATTTTTTTTTTAAAGTAACTAATCATGGAATTTGGTTAACGCTATCGAGGATCAGGGTGGTAACATGTGAAAATGGTCTTGGTCGGGCAGAGTACTGCATGGGCCTGCACCAATACGGCCATGTACTAGTCCACTGGATACTGCGTCAGCCCACGTGTTGTATTGGGCTGGCCCATTTGTGCGTGATTCGTGCTTTAATCATACTGTACCATTCATGCTTGATTTAGGCCTCTACTTTCTGTTTAATCGTGTCTACTTCACACTCTATCATTCTTTTGGGAATGAAGTCAGAGAAGTTGGCATGAGAGTGAGAGGTTGCTAGGGCTTCTCACTCCGTCATTTGGTTTGGGAATTAGAGTGAGGATGAGACGACAAATGTCTTAAATGAGGGGCTTAATCTAATTTAGATGACTAATAAACTAATAGTTCAATAAATTGTATATGTAATCGTGCCTCCATTGGAGCTCCATTCCTACTGTGAATGGGCCGTGGGCTGGTGAGGCGAGCCTAGGCATGACATGAAAGTAAACTGGACGGTAAATTTCAGGCCCAAGCATGACCCAAAGTACTGTTTTTATTATCTATGTACTAAAAAAATTTGTGCCAGCCCATCATGCCTTGGACCGGCCCTGGCCCATTCGCAACCCTATTGGTCCTTCAGTTAAGACTAAAGGGGTGTTAGGTTGGTGATATTTACTCCCCATTGCCCGCTCCTCACTTTCCAATGAATAAAACTCTGGTTCTGCAGCTGTTGAAGGAGGGAGTTCTTAGGTGCCAAAGGAAGTAGATCTAGCTGTCATTGCCCCTTGATCGTCTAAACTCTCATGTGTATAACACAAAGCAACAATGTGAGCTTTTGTTATGTGCACATGAAATTGTACTCAAGTTCTCTCTTGCAATGTTGTATCTTTATATAGGAATTTAGAGTGAAAAGACAATGTATCGAGTATCAGTTAAAAGTGAAGTGAGAGGGTACGTTTCAGCTTATCCGACCAGTAGAAATGTTGTATTGCATATATTTAACCAATGAATGAAGATTGCAAATCTATACTGGTGCAACTTCCTTATTGGTTCCATTCTTTCAAAAAGAATGAGTATCAATTTTCGTTTCTCAGTTTATGCTTTAAGACTACAGCTGTAAACACTCAAATTGTATATAGAGCCTCTTTCTTTGGATGTGATCTCTTACATGTTCTCTTAGAGCTTCACGAAGTCCTTGTCATGCTGGAATACAGGAGAGGTGGGATAATTAGTGCGAATTCTCAATGCTTTTATGATATTAGCTAAACCTTTAACTGGTTTAGTGACAAGCTTGAGCTTTGCATTGAACTCATTTACAATTAAGTTTCCTAGGTTTCCTGTGTGTTGGACAAATCATGAAGCTTGAAGTTTTAAGTAACATTGCTTTCTCATCTCATTTACTCCGTTCTTCTGCAGATTTAGTCATTCTTAATGTCTTCTTCTGAGACATTAACGTCAGACCCATTGCAGTTATATCAGTATATATTGTCAGACATTATTTGCAGTATGTTAGCTTGAATTTGTAGACTAGCAAGGCATCTGTGATAATATTTAAAAAGTAATTATTAAAAAAAAAACGGAAAAACTTGGCCTAATTGTTGTCAAGCCTTTCTGTATTTAGTCTCATCTTTCTTCAATATATAATAGGACATGTGTGGATATATAAATACATGATTCTGGCTAATTGTCTTATTACTTAACTTCTTTTTTTTGTGTGCTTTCCTTTATCTTCTTTCTTCATTTTCTTTTCTTGTAATCAAGATTTAAATTTGTCTGAACTTCCATGTATTATGTATGGTCAAATTTCAGGGAGAGTGAGGTACATGTTTGCATCATTTTGGAACAGAAACCACACACTAAGAAATTTGCAGCGTGCTCTAAAGAACTTCCGTGCTATGTTAGAAGCTGAGAAAAAGGTCAGTTGTGTGTACGTTTCATTAGCGATTGATTCTGGTGATTTAATACAGTCTGGGTCCTGGCATATTAAGTCACCATATGCCACCATATTTGCTTGTTGTGTTTTGGTTATTTATATTTATTGGATCAAATATTTTTGTTGGTTCTTGGACACGACTTACTCGCATCCTGCATACGACCATAACCAATTTTTGCATGACATTGTTCCCCTACTTAATGTTATTTATTTTGTTATCTGTTGAATCCGAAGCACCTTCTCAGCAAACAGGTTTGATTTGTGATCAGCTTGTAAGCTTGGTGTCAGTTTCTTTTTCTTTTTTCTTTTAACGTGAGTTTTGTTTGCTTGTATTGATTCATATTGTCTTCTATCTTTTATTTTTATTATGCAAGGTAATATGGAGACCATGTGGTAAATATTTATAGTTGTGGATCTACATAATAGTGTCTTGAATTAAACTGGAAAACTTTCTGTTACTTGGTCAAGTGTTACACTGGTCCAACAACTATCAAGTAAAAGTTGTTATTTTATTTTATTTTTTATTTCTTTGATGGAACAATAGTTGTATCTAACTCGAATCCTCCGACATGTATCTTTCATTTATTTTTCAATTTTTATTAATCTCTGGATTTCATCTTAGTTCAATTAATTTCAGAATATCTCCTTAGAAATTTGCATCCAAGCATTGTCATCTTTATTCTACCTCTTAGATCCATTGTTTGCTGACTATTGCTGCTAGTGATCCCTTGTTTTCTGAGATTGCAGTTAGTTTCACTCCAAGGGCATGGCTAAGGCAAACTTTGCCGCATTCTCAAAACATAGACTTTTGGGATATTACAGACATATCAGACATATCTTATAAGTAAAACACGATGCGTCCTTTCCTTTCTTTAAGTTGCATGCATATAGTCATATACTTCTCAAGCAATAAACTTTGATGATATGTGCAATCAAGGCCGATTCACCGAACCTTTTCAGTGTACAATTTATTGATTTAAGTTTTTGGGTTTGAACCTTAGATGTATATCAGTTGTCTGAGCTATATCCAAGTGTTGCGGACATCATAAAGTCGTCAAAGCCACTGACAAAGCATTCAAAAGCTTGGAAGGTGCACCGAAGGAGACTGAAACGAACCATGGCTATTTGATTTTAAAAGCAAATTTTGTTCATGAAAATATTTTGTAATCCTAGAAGTAGTAGAGTTTCTATTTTCTCTTCTCTATGTATTGGAGTTGTAGTAAGATTAGTAATTGCCTATTTTGTATTTTTTTTATTTTTACTTTCTTTTAAGTTTTTGATTTGTTTTAGGAGTTAGCTTTGAAGTCCAAGTTGAAGTAGAAGAGAGATACATTTTTGTAGCCTATATAAAGTCCCAATGTATTCACTTTTCAATAACAGTTAATGAAAGTTTTTCTTCACTCTCAAATTGAGTTTGATTATTGAATTTCTCGATCCTAAATTCTGTTAGTGATGGGATACTCTAATCAGACTCAATTAGTAGTGAGATGCTTTAATTGATTTATTTATCTTTATTCTCTCTATCTCCTCTTCAAATTTTTTTCCTCTCAAATAATTCTTCGTCGAATCCAGTAAATTCGGCCTCGTTTGCATATAGTGTCTTGACTCCTCGATGATCCTGTTTTCGTCAACTGTACATGTTCTCATCTGCTTGAATTTAAAAATCAACCAACAATCAATAAGCAAATTAAGATCAAATTTACAATCATCTTATGTTTTTTTCTTATTACATTAACTTCTTAATTACAAGTATAAATTTACATCATCTAGTTTATTATTTATTCTGATTTGCTGTCTACATCAAAAGTGAGCGAGCGAGTCTGCTTCTTCCTTTTGATTGCTTGCCTTCTTTATTGCGTATAGAACTCGTTTATCTGTATAATCATAAATCTAATTAGTAATTTAATCTCTGATATTAATTACACAAAGCATGCCAAAAAAAATCGCAACTGATATTATTTGTTTTAACTAGTTTTCTTACCAGTGGTCTTCTTGTTGGTGAAACGTCTCTTTGATTTGTTTTATCTTTTGCTTCCACCCGGTATACGTTCCACATCATCTTGGTATTAGAGCACACTTAGGTAAGATTTGCATCTAGAAAGCATTTAAATGTTATTTCTTGCATCTAGTTGAACTTTATTTAAAATTCAAAAAAAAATTAGTGTAATTTAGGAATCATTGAAGGGTGAATCCTTCCCTGAAATTTTCTACGATTGGTGTTTAATTAAAAAAGAGTATTCAACGTGGTTTTGTAATTAAAGAATGCCAAAAGTGAAAAACCTCCCTCCTGAGACGCCGATCAGCCACTTAAGACTGGTAAGATTAGAGTTTGATTAATCTGTCAATTTTTTAAAAAATAATAAAATAAAATAAAAATTATTTTAGATTTGCATTCATATTAGAACTCATATATTGCATGCCAATCCGTAGTGGTGCCCCATATTTGCTAGACGAATCTAGTAAATTCCCAATGGAAACCTCATTGTGCCCCATATTTGCTAGACGAATCTAGTAAATTCCCAATGGAAACCTCATTGTCAGCTCCCATAGATCCCAGCAATTTGCTACAATGCCAGTTGAGATAAATGCCAAATTAGTTACCCTTACGACAATCAAGAGAGATTGGCCAAAGTAGAAGCCACGCGTGACCAAACCCCACCACGAAACAACTGTCGCGATAACACTAAGTGGCGTGAGCAAACCCCACCACGAAACAACTGTCACGATAACACTGATATCCCACCCAATTCGATGATCAATTACTGAAAAACATCAAGATTGATGTCTCCACCTTTGACGGACGTCATGACCCACAACTTTTCCGAGATTGGACACTTTAACTAGGTAAGTACTTCACATGGTACAATCTTACCGAGCCTAGGAAAATTAAGTTCGCTGCTATGAAACTGACTGGTCATGTTAGTCAATACTGGACCAACTTAGAGAACATACGTGCATCCCGACTTCATTGACCGATTGAAATATGGGATATGATGAAAGATGAGCTAAAAAGTAACTATATGCCACTATCATTTAGTGACCGTTTTATGGACAAGTGACATCAATACACTCAATGCAATAAATCTGTAAAAGAGCATGTTGTAAAATTTGATGAGTTCCTCATTAGATGCACTACCTTCAATAAGGAAGACAAGCTCAAATCCTTTTAGATTTAGAGCATGACTTAGAGAAGACTTGCGAACCGAACTGTTTGTTAGAGGAGTCATCGAATTAGAGAAAGCCTATACCATAGTTCAAGATCTAGATTCCCTAGGTCTAATTATAACACTAGGAGTTTCGATTCAAAATTGAGTGATTAGGATTTTCTCTTCATCCCGATTTAATAAGTTTAGCACCCAATCTTCCTCCCGAAAGACCGACTTCAAAAGAAAATGAAGTGATGATCGTAGCAAAACCCCCAAGCAAACTTCTTCTAAATTTAGTGCATCTACTAAGTGTTATAGATGTTAAGGTTATGGTCACATCGCCGCTAACTGTCCTAGTAAAATGAAGATCACCTTCGTTAATGGAGTTCCCAACAAGCTCCCGAGTCTGATGATGAGGAAGTTACATATCATCCAGACATAAAAGAAGACGACGATTTAGAATTTGACCAAGAAGGTTCTGATGCTGAATGTAATTATATTCAACTCGCACCTTCAAATTACATCTGTCGCTCGATGTGTGTTCTCAAAAGAGAAGGACATTGGAGAAGAACTATCTTTCACACATTCATTAAGATTGGAGACAAGAATTGGAAAGTAATAGTGGATAGTGGAAGTTGTGTCAATACAATATCGTCCAAAATGATTGAGAAGGTTGAATGGAAGGCTGAACCTCATCCCCATCCATATAAGGTGTCATGGATCAACTCCATGGCCCTAGACATGAAATAACGATGTCTTGTCCCGATTGAGTTTGATGTTTATAAAGACAATAATGGTCCGATGATTACGATGGATATAGGTCAAATCATACTAGGACGACCATGGCTCTACGACAATGATGTTACCATTCATGGTTGATCGAACATGCGTCGATTTGAGCACGAGGGTAAAAAGATTAAATTGACACCCTACCAACATATAGCTAAAAAGCCTAAACCTAATGCACTGAATAAGTCATAAGGAGTTAATTTGATCAATGCGATAGAACTTATCAAGAACTCAAAAACGGTGCTCCATGCATGATCCTAACTGCTAGAGAAGTGGTTAAGATGTCGATAGTACTATTCCTCCAGAAGTCACCCTCATGGTTGAGGAGTTTAGTGATATCTTCCCCGAAAACCTTCTGAATATATTACCATCGATGCATGAAATCTAACACGCTATCGATCTAGTATCCTGATCAAGTTTGTCAAACTTGCCACATTACCGAATGAACCCAACCGAGCATGCTGAGCTCAAGAGACAAGTCGATGAATTAGTAGACAAAGGTTTTATTAGAGAAAACATGAGCCCATGTGCGGTCCCTGCATTATTAACACCGAAAAATGGATCATGCGTATATGCATGCATAGTAGAGCGATTAACAAGAACACAATCAAGTATCATTTTTTCATTCCGATGTTGGATGATATGTTGGATATGATGTCTGGTGCCACAATTTTTTCTAAGATAGATCGTTAAAGTAGTTTTCACCTCCGCATTCGTGCGGAAGATGAATGAAAGACCGCTTTCAAGATTAAAGATGGACTATATGAATGGGTGGTTATGCTTTTTGGGTTGACCAGCGCTCCGAGTATATTTATGTAAGTGATGACTCAAGTACTACGACTCTTTATGAAAAAATTTCTTGTAATTTATTTTGATGATATCCTCATTTTTAGCCTCTCGTGAGCAACATTTAGACCATTTATATCAAGTTTGTACTGTGTTGAGAAAGGAAGAATTATATCCTAATCCGAAGAAGTGTGCCCTTCTTACAACGCAAGTTCACTTTTTAGGGTTTGTCATTTCTTCTGACGGAGTTTCTACAGATCCCGAAAAAGAGCCATTGAGGTATGGCCTGAACCAAAGACTATTCGTGAGGTGAGAAGTTTTAACAGATTTGCTACCTTCTACCGACGGTTTATAAAATGATTCAACACTGTCATGACCCCGCTTTTGGACTGTCTAAAGAAAGGTTAGTTTGTATGATTTAATGTTTCTGCTAAAGCGTTTATCGAGATTAAGGCAAGAATGGTCAGTGACTCAGTTATGCGTCTTTCTGATTTTTCTAAGATTTTTGAAATAGCATGTGACGCATCCGACATAGGTATATGTGGAGTCTTAGCTCAAGAAGGACATCCAGTTGCTTATTTTAGTGAGAAACTGAATGGCGCCAAACAAAAGTACTCTACATACGATAAAGAGTTCTATGCGGTAATTCAAGTATTTGGTTACTGGAGAGATTATTTGCTACTACAAGAATTCATTCTCTTTTCTGACCATGAAGTTTTGAAATACACTCTCTCAAAAAAAGTTGAATGCTAGATATTGTTGTTGGATTGAGTTCTTACATGGCTACACATTCACCTTACGTCACAAAGCGGGAGTTGAAAACAAAACCCCGACGCTTTCAGCCATTGAGTGTTCATTTTGACTAAGATGTCAACTGTAGTTAGTGGTTTTTGAGAGAATGATAGTTGATTATGAGTCTTGTCCTAATTTTTACGAGATATATGTGGAACTGAAAATGAAACAACACGAGAAGTTTGATGGATTTGTTCTGCATAATGGACATTTGTTTTTAGGTTATAAGCTATGCATTTCAAGAACCTCTCTTTAAAAAAAATTTATTTGGGAATTGCATAATGATGGTTTAGCTTTACACTTTGGGAATGAGAATACCATAAAATCTGTCGAGTATAAGTTCTATTGGCCTAGTTCGAAACGCGATGTTGCTAAGTATGTTGGTAGATGTCACATTTGTCAACTAGCTAAACAGCAAAAATAAAACACTGGTTTGTACACTCCACTCCCCATCCTAAATTATCCTTAGCAAGATGTGAGTATGGGTTTCGTGTTAGGTTTAACGAAAAATTTGAGAAAACACGATTCTGTTTTAGTTGTCGTGGACCGTTCTTTAAAATGACTCATTTCTTTCTTCTTCTCGAATTGCCGATGCTTTTAGAGTTGCTAAGATATTCTTTGACGGTGTTATCAAATTGCATGATTTGTCTAAGACCATTGTGTCTGATTAGAGATGTGAAATTCACGAGTTACTTTTGGAAAACACTTTGGCACATATTAGGCACGAAACTGAAATTCTCCACTGCTTTTCATCCCCAAACAGATGGTCGAATCTAAGTTGTCAGTAGAAGTCTAGAGAACTTGTTACGCACGCTAGTTGGTGAAGACACGGGAAGTTGGGATCTTAAACTAGCCACTGTAGAGTTTGCATACAATACAAGCGTGAGTAGGATTACATGTAAATCACTACACAAAAATTGTTTTTGGTTTTAGACCTAGACCGCCTATAGACCTTATTCCTATGTTCGATCATATTAGAGCATCAGATTCTGCATCATTATTTGCATCACATGTGCACGACTTACATAAGGAAGTTATGAATAAACTTGCTCAAAGTAACGCAAACTACAAGCTACTAGCCGACGTAAGAAAAAGACTTAAAACATTTAATATTGGTGATTATGTGATGGTACGGATTCGTCCGGAACGATTTCCACTAGGAACTATTAAGAAACTACATGCTCGTGGTGCTGGTCTATTTCAGATTTTTAAAGAAGCTAAACGACAATACTTATGTTATTGATCTTTCTCAAGATTTTGGTATCAGTTCTACATTCAATATTGAAGATCTAATAGATTACAATAGTCCTGATTTTAGCCCTAGCAACCTAGCTATCCTTTGAGCCTATTTCTGAGAGACCTTCTCTTCCACCACTTTCAAATATATTATCTAATACAGTGGATTAGATTGATAAAATTGTGGATGATGAAATTATCACCACCAAAATGGTAGGACTCGTAAGTATTTAGTTCGATGGAAAGGAAAATTATCAACAAATGATTCATGCATAGATCGAAGTGAGCTGCAAAAAATTGATCTTGACATATTGGAGCAGTATGAGAGTTCTTCAAACTCAACAGAAGCGAGTTCTTTCCAATCTGGGGAGAATGATGTAGATATCATGAAGCTATCAAAGCCACCGACAAAGTCCAATTCAAAAGCTTGGAAGGTATACTGAAGGAGACTTAAGAGAACCATGGCTATTTGGTTCTATAAGCAAATTTTATTCATGAAAAAGTTTTGTAATCCTAGTAGTAGTAGAGTTTCTATTTTCTCCTCTATGTATTGGAGTTGTAGTAGGATTAGTAGTTACCTATTTTGTTTTTCTTTTATTTTTTATTTTCTTTTAGGTTTTTGATTTCTCTTAGGAGTTGATTTTGAAGTCCAAGTTGAAGTAGAAGAGAGATACAATTTTGTAGCCTATATAAAGCCCGGTGTGTTCACTTTTTCAATGAACAATCAATGAAAGTTTTTCTTCACTCTCAAATTAAGTTTGATTATTGAATTTGCGGATTCTAAATTCTGTTAGTAGTGGGACGCTCTAATCAGACTCAATTAGTAGTGAGATATTCTAATTGATTTATTTATCTCTATACTCTTTCTATCTCCCTTTCAAATTTCTTTCGCTCAAATAAATTCTCGTCGAATCCAGCATCTTCGACCTCGTTTACATGAGTGTCTCGACTCCTCGACGATCTTGTTTTCGTCGACTATACTTGTTCTCATCTGCGTGAATTCAGATATCAACCAACAATCAGTAAGCAAGTTATGATCAAATTTACGATCATCTCATGCTTTTTGGGTTGACCAGCGCTCCGAGTATATTTATGTAAGTGATGACTCAAGTACTACGACTCTTTATGAAAAAATTTCTTGTAATTTATTTTGATGATATCCTCATTTTTAGCCTCTCGTGAGCAACATTTAGACCATTTATATCAAGTTTGTACTGTGTTGAGAAAGGAAGAATTATATCCTAATCCGAAGAAGTGTGCCCTTCTTACAACGCAAGTTCACTTTTTAGGGTTTGTCATTTCTTCTGACGGAGTTTCTGCAGATCCCGAAAAAGAGCCATTGAGGTATGGCCTGAACCAAAGACTATTCGTGAGGTGAGAAGTTTTAACAGATTTGCTACCTTCTACCGACGGTTTATAAAATGATTCAACACTGTCATGACCCCGCTTTTGGACTGTCTAAAGAAAGGTTAGTTTGTATGATTTAATGTTTCTGCTAAAGCGTTTATCGAGATTAAGGCAAGAATGGTCAGTGACTCAGTTATGCGTCTTTCTGATTTTTCTAAGATTTTTGAAATAGCATGTGACGCATCCGACATAGGTATATGTGGAGTCTTAGCTCAAGAAGGACATCCAGTTGCTTATTTTAGTGAGAAACTGAATGGCGCCAAACAAAAGTACTCTACATACGATAAAGAGTTCTATGCGGTAATTCAAGTATTTGGTTACTGGAGAGATTATTTGCTACTACAAGAATTCATTCTCTTTTCTGACCATGAAGTTTTGAAATACACACTCTCTCAAAAAAAGTTGAATGCTAGATATTGTTGTTGGATTGAGTTCTTACATGGCTACACATTCACCTTACGTCACAAAGCGGGAGTTGAAAACAAAACCCCGACGCTTTCAGCCATTGAGTGTTCATTTTGACTAAGATGTCAACTGTAGTTAGTGGTTTTTGAGAGAATGATAGTTGATTATGAGTCTTGTCCTAATTTTTACGAGATATATGTGGAACTGAAAATGAAACAACACGAGAAGTTTGATGGATTTGTTCTGCATAATGGACATTTGTTTTTAGGTTATAAGCTATGCATTTCAAGAACCTCTCTTTAAAAAAAAATTTATTTGGGAATTGCATAATGATGGTTTAGCTTTACACTTTGTGATGTGAAACGGTATGCGGATGATGTCAGGACTCAGTGATAGAGTTAAACTTTTAACGTTTCATGACAAGTCGCGATCTTCAGCAGGAATAAATCTAAAAATTATTGTATGGCAAGATGGGTTTAAACAAAAATGTTTATACTCGTAGATCGGACAATTTTAATCTTCCCTAACCACATGCAATACTTCAGTTAAGGAATAATCCACTTGCAATATCAAAGCAATATAACACAAGGATTAAAGAATCACACTCGCTCACCCATATTTGTGGACGACAGAGAATTAATGATAATATTCTAGAGTTAAAATTAAGCAGTAGATTCCCACAGTTATTCCGATTTTTTGCTGAAAATAAAAGTTACCTACCGAGAAGCTACGTTCTCGGGTATCTGATCTTTTGTATCTTAAGTGCTCTGACCTTGCCTCGTCTATTGTTGTTCAGATCTGTAGAGCATGACTGATGTGTGCCTTGTTGTTCGTTGCGCAGGTTAACCAAGCTACTCGCTGAGAGCTTGCCCTTGGATCTGCTTTGCTTCAGAGAGATGGGCGCAAGTGGCGACCTTTATGTGTAGGCGGCAGGCTGGACTGGCACATGTGGGGCTGCAATCGTGCGTAGATCGAAGGGCAAGGGTGGACAGGTGAAGGAGATGGCCTGGTGGCGGTGGTAGCGACAGCGTCACCTTCGATTGGATGAGGGCGGGACCAGTCGGCGAAGTTCCGGAGATGATGACGAGGATTCGGCGAGCTCGCTGGGGTTGGATTTGCCGCTGGTTGAAGATGGAGGAGGCGCAGGTGATGGACGTTGCCGGCGGCGTGGGGCGAGCTTCTTTGGTGAATCAGCGGGCAAGGACTCGCGGGCGTGAGCCGGGGATGACCACGAGGACGCGGAGAAGTGACGGGAGTGGTGAGATCTGATGGGTTTTGTTGTTGTGGGGAAGACGAAGAGGAGATGCGCGGGGGTCTGATGGCTGTGGGTGCGGGCAGGGAAAGGGGGAAGTAAGGGTTTTCTTTCTTTTTTTTCTTTTCTTTTTTTTGATCTGCCGCTTGACTTTGCTGGTGGCAAAAAAACAAAGGAGAAAGAGATGGTGTGATTTTGTAACTAAATAGGATTTTGGGGTTGAGATGAGGGATTTGTGATTCGGTTTCAAAATTTGAATGTGAAGTGGATATATGGATTGGATTTCACACCCGCACCCAGCGAATTGGAATTTCACACTCCAAATTCAAAGAGAATTAAATTTTCATATCCGAAAATTCAACAAAATATATTTTTATCAGGAATGCATTGTTTTACAACTTATTAGACCCTTGCCTTTATAGGCTTACAAGCTGACGACTTTCTCCACGTAGTCGATGTGGGACTAAAAGGAGAAATACAAAATTAAAACAAAGAAACAACATGGACTCAAATAATAAAAATACAGACTCCAGCTAAAACCAAATAGACGCAGCACGATGCCTCCTGCGCTGATACACGCGATCGAATCTCCCCGAGCGCGCTGATGCCATGTCCCCATCATTCTCCCCAGGTGGGAGAGAACTCGACCCCGTCGAGTCATGTGTGAAGGAGCTCTCATAATACTCCAACAGATCTGGATCAATCTGCTGCAACTCACTGCGATCTAGCCACGTGTCCTCAGCAGGTGACTTCCCTTTCCAGCGTATCAGATACCGTTGAGTTCCACCATCTCTTGTGGAGATAATTTTATCATCTAGAATTTTATCAATATTCTCTGTTGTATTAGGACTGATATCTGGGAGTGGTGGAAGTGGGGATCCCTCAGAAAATGGCTCAGGGGTAGGCTCATCAACCAATGGGTTGCTGGGGTTAAAATTTGGACCCTTGTATTCTACTAGATCCTCAATATTGAAAGTAGGGTTAATTCCAAAATCTTCAGGAAGATCAATAACATAAGCATTGTCATTAAGTTTTGTTAAGATTTTGAATGGTCCAGCACTACGAGCATGCAATTTTTTAACAGTCCCCGGTGGAAACCGTTCCGGACGAATCCGGACCATCACAAGATCGCCAATATCAAAAGTTTTAAATTTTCTCCTAACATCAGCTCGTAGCTTGTAGTCAACGTTGCTTTGTTTAATTTTATCACTGATGACCTTGTGCAATTCATGCATATGCGTGGCAAAGGAGGATGCAGACTCAGAGACTCTATAATGATCAACCATGGGAATGAGATCAATGGGCTGCCTAGGCCTTAAACCATATGCTATTTCATGTGGACTTTTACCTGTTGTCCTATTAACTGATGAATTATATGCAAACTCGGCAATAGACAACTTTAGATCCCAACTTCCAATATGTTCGCCAACAAGGGTACGCAATAAATTTCCTAAACTTCTATTCACA
This sequence comes from Agave tequilana, assembly GCA_038442645.1. Classification (NCBI taxonomy): domain Eukaryota; kingdom Viridiplantae; phylum Streptophyta; class Magnoliopsida; order Asparagales; family Asparagaceae; genus Agave; species Agave tequilana. The sequence continues at coordinate 609,100 of JAVJIF010000975.1, forward strand.
ACCTCGGTTTGACCGTCGGTCTGAGGGTGAAAAGCAGTAGAGAATTTTAATTTTGTCCCTAACATGTGCCAAAGGGTCTTCCAGAAATAACTAGTGAACTTAACGTCTCTGTCCGACACAATAGTCTTAGGTAGACCGTGCAGTTTAACGACACCATCGAAAAAGATTTTTGCCACTTTAGAAGAGTCAGAAGTACGGGAGCAAGGCAGAAAGTGGGCCATTTTAGAAAAGCGATCCACGACAACTAGGACTGAATCATGCTTTCTAAGAGTTTTCGGGAGTCCTAACACAAAGTCCATACTAACATCCTGCCATGGACAATTTGGGACCGGTAGTGGAGTATATAAACCGGTGTTTTGTTTCTGTTGCTTTGCGAGTTGACAGGTGTGACACCTTCCAACATGTTTGGCAACGTCACGTTTTAACCCTGGCCAATAGACCGATACTCAACGGCTTCTATGGTCTTTTCATTCCCGAAATGCCCAGCTAGACCACCAGCATGCAGTTCCCACACAAGAAATTCTCTAAGGGAGGTTCTTGGGATGCATAACTTTCGGCCTAGAAAGAGATACCCATCATGTAGGGTATAACCATCCACTTCTTGAGTCGATCCATCTATTAATATGGCGTATATGTCGCAAAAATCGGGACACGACTCGTATTCAGCTTTTATCTTCTCAAAGCCGTTTACCACCGTGGACATCTTGGTCAAAATGAAGATACGACGGCTGAGAGCATCAGCGGCTTTGTTTTCTACTCCCGCTTTGTGGCGTAGAGTAAACGTGTAGTCTTGAAGGAACTCAATCCATCGTCCATGTCGCGCGTTCAACTTCTTTTGAGAGTAGATGTACTTCAGGGCCTCATGATCAGAGAAGAGGACGAATTCATGCGGCAAAAGGTAATGTCGCCAATAGCGAAGTGCTTGAATCACCGCATAGAATTCTTTATCATAAGTGGAGTATCGTTGTCGGGCATCATTCAGTTTCTCACTGAAGTAAGCAACCGGATGACCTTCTTGAGCGAGGACTCCGCCTATTCCAATTCCTGATGCGTCACACGCTACTTCAAAGACTTTAGAAAAATCAGGGAGACGCATAACAGGAGCGTTGACCATTCTTTTCTGATCTCGACAAATGCCTTCGTGGCAGCATGAGACCAATTGAATTCTCCTTTCTTCAAACAGTCAGTGATTGGAGCCATGACAGTGCTAAATCCTTTAATGAACCGACGATAGAAGGTAGCAAGTCCGTGAAAACTTCTTACATCACGAATCGTCTTAGGCTCGGGCCATTCCTCAATGGCTCTGATCTTCTCGGGATCCGCAGAAACTCCATCAACAGATACCACAAATCCGAGGAATTGAACTTGTGATGAGAGAAAGGTGCACTTCTTAGGATTAGCGTACAACTCTTCCCTCCTCAATACAGAACAAACTTGACGTAGATGGTCAAGGTGTTGCTCACGAGATTGGCTGTAGATGAGAATGTCGTCAAAGTACACTACTAAGAATTTGCCCATAAATGGACGTAGTACTTGCGTCATTACTCGCATGAAAGTGCTCGGAGCATTGGTCAATCCAAAAGGCATGACCATCCACTCATATAACCCATCCTTCGTTTTGAAGGCGGTCTTCCACTCATCTCCAGGACGGATGCGAATTTGGTGATAGCCACTCTTGAGATCAATCTTGGAGAAAATAGTGGCACCAGACATCATATCCAACATATCGTCCAGTCTAGGTATGGGAAAACGATATTTAACCGTGATCTTGTTAATGGCACGACTATCCACGCACATACGCCAAGATCCGTCTTTCTTGGGCGTCAGTAGGGCGGGAACCGCGCAAGGACTCATGCTCTCTTGAATGAAGCCCTTCCTCATCAATTCATCAACTTGCCTCTTGAGTTCGACATGCTCGGTGGGGTTCATTCTATAGTGGGGCAAGTTAGGAAGACTAGCTCCCGGGACTAGATCAATAGCGTGTTGTATGTCACGCATCGGTGGAAGCTTGTCTGGGAGATCTTCAGGAAACACGTCAGCGAACTCCGCTATCAATGGTGTGACCTCGGAGGGAATCGCAGTGTTGGATTCCTTAGTAACTTCCTTGGTCGCAAGGATCACGAAGGGAGCTCCTTTTTCTACATCTTGACTGAAAGCTTTTGCCGTAATCAAGCTGATACTGTTAGTTTTCTTCACTGTGGCAGGCTTTGGTTCAGATGATTCAGCCTTGGGCTCACGAGGTAACAACTTGATCTTCTTTCCTTCGTGTTCGAATTGACACATATTCGACCGACCGTAAATGGTAACATCCTTGTCGTATAGCCATGGTCGTCCGAGGATAATGTGACCCACATCCATAGATACGACATCGCACCAAATTTTGTCCTTGTAGAGACTAAAGTCTATCGGGACAAGACATCTTTGCTTGACTTCCAGTGCTGAAGAGTTAATTCACGTTACTCTATAGGGATGTGGATGGGGTTCAGCCTTCAGGCCAATTTTGGCAATTACTGTGGACGACACTGCATTAATACAACTTCCACTGTCTATAATTATCTTGCAGCTTCTACCACCAATCTTCATAATGATGTGAAACATGGTGGTTCGTCTCCAGTCATCTTTCTCCTTGGGTTGAGATAAGGCACATCTGACGACGGATAAATGAATCGACGTCGTAGGTTGAATGCAGATGAGACCAATGCTATCACCTGTGGTATCGTCGTCCATATCAGATTCTTCTTCTTCTCCCTGGAAAATAAACTCCTCAGATTCCGTTTTTGATACTACTTCAGGTTCCCCATTGACTAAGGCAATTTTGACCGGAGTTGGACAATTGGCAGCTACATGTCCATATCCCTGGCACTTGTAACATTTGATTGTGGGATTCAGTTTGGAGAACTCTCTATCAGTGCCTTTGCCTTTATTCTCGATACTCTTGCCTTTAGTATCTACCTTGTGGGAAGAAGTTTGACTTTGAAAACGGTGGGATATGAACCCGAGTGAGGCCTAGTTGTTTGTACATGACTCTTAGAAACAGAACTAGATTTGGCCACATCTAAATCTTGAACTAACGCGTAGGCTTTTTCGAGCTCGGTGATTTCACGAGCCAAAAGTTCAGTTCGTAAGTCTTCCCTAAGTCCGGCTCTAAACCTAGACATGATTTGAGCTTGCCCTTCAGTGTTAAGGGCGTTGCATCTAATGAGGAACTCATCAAATTTCTCAACATATTCCTGAGCTGATTTGTTGCCTTGAGTGTATCGGTGCCACTTGTCCATAAGACGGGCACTGAATGATGGCGGCACATACTTTCCTTTAAGTTCATCTTTCATTCTTCTCCAAGTATCGATTGGTTCTTGGTCACGAGCAGCACGCATGTTCACCAAGTTAGTCCAATACTGGCTAGCTTGACCGGTTAACTTCATCGCTGCAAACTTGACTTTTCTGGGCTCAGTGAGATCGTACCACGTGAAGTACTTGTCAAGTTGTTGAGTCCAATCAAGAAAAAATTGTGGATCATGACGTCCATCAAATGTTGGGACATCAACCTTGATACTCTTCAAGAACTGACTATCAGGGTCTCGCTCACCACGTCCTTGGTATGGTACCAACCGATTACGTTCTCCTTCATGTTCATTGCGGTTCTCGAGACGAGTTTCAACTCTACCTAACCTATCTCCAGTCTGGACTGCAGTTTGGGTCAGGTTGGCTAGTTGGGCTTGTATGGCAGCGATTGCATCGGCGAGTTGTTGGGGATCCATAGTTGTTATGCCTGACTCACTAGACTCTCCTAACAAATAGGGGTGTCCACTACGGTGGGCATGCACTAACAAGATCTAGATGAATGCAAGTACTCTTTTTTTTTTTTAATGCAAAAATAAATGAGATTCTTAACTATATGATAATGCAAAATTTTTTTTTTTTTCCTACCTAAATCATGCTCTGATACCAAAATGATGTGAAACGGTATGCGGATGATGTCAGGACTCAGTGATAGAGTTAAACTTTTAACGTTTCATGACAAGTCGCGATCTTCAGCAGGAATAAATCTAAAATTAATTGTATGGCAAGATGGGTTTAAACAAAAATGTTTATACTCGTAGATCGGACAATTTTAATCTTCCCTAACCACATGCAATACTTCAGTTAAGGAATAATCCACTTGCAATATCAAAGCAATATAACACAAGGATTAAAGAATCACACTCGCTCACCCATATTTGTGGACGACAGAGAATTAATGATAATATTCTAGAGTTAAAATTAAGCAGTAGATTCCCACAGTTATTCCGATTTTTTGCTGAAAATAAAAGTTACCTACCGAGAAGCTACGTTCTCGGGTATCTGATCTTTTGTATCTTAAGTGCTCTGACCTTGCCTCGTCTATTGTTGTTCAGATCTGTAGAGCATGACTGATGTGTGCCTTGTTGTTCGTTGCGCAGGTTAACCAAGCTACTCGCTGAGAGCTTGCCCTTGGATCTGCTTTGCTTCAGAGAGATGGGCGCAAGTGGCGACCTTTATGTGTAGGCGGCAGGCTGGACTGGCACATGTGGGGCTGCAATCGTGCGTAGATCGAAGGGCAAGGGTGGACAGGTGAAGGAGATGGCCTGGTGGCGGTGGTAGCGACAGCGTCACCTTCGATTGGATGAGGGCGGGACCAGTCGGCGAAGTTCCGGAGATGATGACGAGGATTCGGCGAGCTCGCTGGGGTTGGATTTGCCGCTGGTTGAAGATGGAGGAGGCGCAGGTGATGGACGTTGCCGGCGGCGTGGGGCGAGCTTCTTTGGTGAATCAGCGGGCAAGGACTCGCGGGCGTGAGCCGGGGATGACCACGAGGACGCGGAGAAGTGACGGGAGTGGTGAGATCTGATGGGTTTTGTTGTTGTGGGGAAGACGAAGAGGAGATGCGCGGGGGTCTGATGGCTGTGGGTGCGGGGCAGGGAAAGGGGGAAGTAAGGGTTTTCTTTCTTTTTTTTCTTTTCTTTTTTTTTGATCTGCCGCTTGACTTTGCTGGTGGCAAAAAAAACAAAGGAGAAAGAGATGGTGTGATTTTGTAACTAAATAGGATTTTGGGGTTGAGATGAGGGATTTGTGATTCGGTTTCAAAATTTGAATGTGAAGTGGATATATGGATTGGATTTCACACCCGCACCCAGCGAATTGGAATTTCACACTCCAAATTCAAAGAGAATTAAATTTTCATATCCGAAAATTCAACAAAATATATTTTTATCAGGAATGCATTGTTTTACAACTTATTAGACCCTTACCTTTATAGGCTTACAAGCTGACGACTTTCTCCACGTAGTCGATGTGGGACTAAAAGGAGAAATACAAAATTAAAACAAAGAAACAACATGGACTCAAATAAATAAAAATACAGACTCCAGCTAAAACCAAATAGACGCAGCACGATGCCTCCTGCGCTGATACACGCGATCGAATCTCCCCGAGCGCGCTGATGCCATGTCCCCATCACTTTGGGAATGAGAATACCATAAAATCTGTCGAGTATAAGTTCTATTGGCCTAGTTCGAAACGCGATGTTGCTAAGTATGTTGGTAGATGTCACATTTGTCAACTAGCTAAACAGCAAAAATAAAACACTGGTTTGTACACTCCACTCCCCATCCTAAATTATCCTTGGCAAGATGTGAGTATGGGTTTCGTGTTAGGTTTAACGAAAAATTTGAGAAAACACGATTCTGTTTTAGTTGTCGTGGACCGTTCTTTAAAATGACTCATTTCTTTCTTCTTCTCGAATTGCCGATACTTTTAGAGTTGCTAAGATATTCTTTGACGGTGTTATCAAATTGCATGATTTGTCTAAGACCATTGTGTCTGATTAGAGATGTGAAATTCACGAGTTACTTTTGGAAAACACTTTGGCACATATTAGGCACGAAACTGAAATTCTCCACTGCTTTTCATCCCCAAACAGATGGTCGAATCTAAGTTGTCAGTAGAAGTCTAGAGAACTTGTTACGCACGCTAGTTGGTGAAGACACGGGAAGTTGGGATCTTAAACTAGCCACTGTAGAGTTTGCATACAATACAAGCGTGAGTAGGATTACATGTAAATCACTACACAAAAATTGTTTTTGGTTTTAGACCTAGACCGCCTATAGACCTTATTCCTATGTTCGATCATATTAGAGCATCAGATTCTGCATCATTATTTGCATCACATGTGCACGACTTACATAAGGAAGTTATGAATAAACTTGCTCAAAGTAACGCAAACTACAAGCTACTAGCCGACGTAAGAAAAAGACTTAAAACATTTAATATTGGTGATTATGTGATGGTACGGATTCGTCCGGAACGATTTCCACTAGGAACTATTAAGAAACTACATGCTCGTGGTGCTGGTCTATTTCAGATTTTTAAAGAAGCTAAACGACAATACTTATGTTATTGATCTTTCTCAAGATTTTGGTATCAGTTCTACATTCAATATTGAAGATCTAATAGATTACAATAGTCCTGATTTTAGCCCTAGCAACCTAGCTATCCTTTGAGCCTATTTCTGAGAGACCTTCTCTTCCACCACTTTCAAATATATTATCTAATACAGTGGATTAGATTGATAAAATTGTGGATGATGAAATTATCACCACCAAAATGGTAGGACTCGTAAGTATTTAGTTCGATGGAAAGGAAAATTATCAACAAATGATTCATGCATAGATCGAAGTGAGCTGCAAAAAATTGATCTTGACATATTGGAGCAGTATGAGAGTTCTTCAAACTCAACAGAAGCGAGTTCTTTCCAATCTGGGGAGAATGATGTAGATATCATGAAGCTATCAAAGCCACCGACAAAGTCCAATTCAAAAGCTTGGAAGGTATACTGAAGGAGACTTAAGAGAACCATGGCTATTTGGTTCTATAAGCAAATTTTATTCATGAAAAAGTTTTGTAATCCTAGTAGTAGTAGAGTTTCTATTTTCTCCTCTATGTATTGGAGTTGTAGTAGGATTAGTAGTTACCTATTTTGTTTTTCTTTTATTTTTTATTTTCTTTTAGGTTTTTGATTTCTCTTAGGAGTTGATTTTGAAGTCCAAGTTGAAGTAGAAGAGAGATACAATTTTGTAGCCTATATAAAGCCCGGTGTGTTCACTTTTTCAATGAACAATCAATGAAAGTTTTTCTTCACTCTCAAATTAAGTTTGATTATTGAATTTGCGGATTTTAAATTCTGTTAGTAGTGGGACGCTCTAATCAGACTCAATTAGTAGTGAGATATTCTAATTGATTTATTTATCTCTATACTCTTTCTATCTCCCTTTCAAATTTCTTTCGCTCAAATAAATTCTCGTCGAATCCAGCATCTTCGATCTCGTTTACATGAGTGTCTCGACTCCTCGACGATCTTGTTTTCGTCGACTATACTTGTTCTCATCTGCGTGAATTCAGATATCAACCAACAATCAGTAAGCAAGTTATGATCAAATTTACGATCATCTCATGCATTTTTTAATTACATCAACTTCTTATTACTAGTCTAGATATACATCATTTAGTCTGTTATCTATTCTGATCTGTTGTCTATGTCAAAAGTGAGCGAGCAAGTATGCTTCTCCTTTGTGATCGCTTGCTTTCTTTATTGTGTATATAACTCGTTTATCTGCATAATTATAGATCTAAATCTAATTAGCAATTTAATCTTTTATATTGATTGCACAAAGCATGCCAAAAAAATCACAACTGATATTATCTGTTTTAACTATTTTTCCTACCAACGGTCTTGTTATTGGTGAAACGTCTCTTTGAGTTGTTTTATCTTTTGCTTTCGCCCCGCACACGTTTCACATCACAAAGCATGCCAGTGTTAAATCTATTTATCACTTCTCCCCTGAGAACAACACACCACTGGAATTTGGTACAAAGTTCCAATGTGTGATGTGCGTGCACGCGTGTGTGAATACACACACATATACTGTTTTCTCATATTCTCGCAGCATCTGATTAAATTAGTAAAATTTAATGTATGCTCATAGCCCTCCTGAAATTTTGGGTGTTGAAATTTTTATGCCCTCATTTTTGGAATGTAGGAGAGGGCACAGTCGGCATTGCGTGCGCATAGTAGCTCCATTAAAGGTAGCAGAAATCAAATACAAATTCCACGAGAAGATCTTGATCAGACAGGGAAGTTCCAGGCTTTCATCAAAGAAGAAGTTCTGGTTGGCATATATAATGTATGTATTGCAGAATCTTCTGATACTGTATTATAGTTGATTCCTCGGCTTTATCAGTTTTCAACTAATTGTTTCCCAACCTCCTAGGATATATTCCCTTGCACAGCCGAGCAGTTCTTTACTGTGTTGTTGAGTGATGATTCAAAGTTTATTTCTGAGTATCGGTCTGCAAGGAAGGATTCCAATCTCAATGTAAGTAGTATATTGGGTGCAACATTTTCTTTCACAGTTGAGACATGTGCAATATCATAAAATGGATTCAGCACTGACTCCTACTGATTGGTTAGTTCAACAAAGATAGTCGAGTTGTATCTTTTCTTTTTTCCAACTTTTTTCCATATTACAAAGTCAAGGACTTTCATATTCTAAATTTCAGCTCATATAATGATCCCTCGTCATTTTCCAAAATGACTTGTTATTATATATACTGCTGAGTACTGTATTACACTAAATCATGTAAATTGTAAGAATATCTATAAACTGCATGGCCATGGAAAACACCATGAAGCTACTTCTTTGTTTTTCTTGTCAGATTGTTATAATCTGACATGTTCATTTCACACTATTATGTGAAGTCTGTAATTTCTAACATATGCAGGTATCAACTTTGTCTAGTTTCATAGTTAGTGACTACATTGAATGGTTGGGTGCAATTTGCTGTTTTGTTCTCTACAGTTTGGCCCTTGGCATGCTGCTGATGAATATGATGGTCAGGTCAGAGAATTTACCTTCAGATCTGTTTGCCATAGTCCCTTGTGTCCACCAGACTCTGCAATGACTGAGTGGCAGCATGCTGTACTTTCCGCTGATAAAACAACCTTGGTATAAATATCAAGTCAAACAGTTGATCAATTGATTTTTTTTTTTTCAATTAGATAAATTTTTCCTTTTATTTCCTATTGTCTTTCTTTTCTTATTTTGATTTTCCTGGTGCTAATTTACTGTGTTGACATTTTTCTAGATATTTGAGACAGTCCAGCAAGTACATGATGTCCCATTTGGATCATATTTTGAGGTATTTAATAATCCTTGGATTATATTTCTAAGGAGATGATTCTATAGTGTTCCTGGTTTTGCCACACAATTCACATGCATCTTGACTTAATTATACTGCGAACAAATTCTAGAATCTATACCACAAATTGTTCCAGGACATATCAAGTAAGCATGTGAATGTTCCTGCTTTAATAGCACATTCAGTCACACAATTGTAATTTTCCCCGAATCTTTTCTATGACTCTATAAACTTTAGTATTTGTATGAACCCATTCAGGTAGCACTTAAATAAAACGCAGATGCTGGGAATTGTTGATTTTACTTAAAAGTGAAGGATGTAATTTATGAGGGAAGAAAACTGCACTGCATTATCATTGTTTTCAGGTTATAGATTGAATACTTGTCCTTCTTGAACTTTGTGAGCTAACACAGACTATTTGCTGCCTAGTTTCCAGCGTAAAATTTCTACTTGGGTTTGCGGCATCATGAAACTACACAACCATAAAATTACAGTGGTGTTACTGAATTTAATTAGGGTTTTGTTGAGCCTGAATTTCCATCAAGGTTGGCTTATAAATTTACTTACATCCCAAAACTGGTAGGTTTGAGAAATTTATAGAAAATATCCAAATAAAATTTCAAACATGGATTAAATAAACTTTGATATTATAGAAAAATAAATAGCATAAAAGAATAATATGTGAAAATTTATGTGGGATGAATACTGATCATACTATAGTCATGCAATTCTATTCTCAATGGAATGGTACATAAATATGATGAAGCAGATTTTCAGACTAATAAATATACTATCACAGCAATAATATACAACATTAGTTTGTTTAACAACTATCACAGATGAAGCAATAGATGAGGACTATAATTATATAGTATTGATCTTTGGTGTCCCTTCCAGTCAAGAATTGGGGCCTCGCAATCACTAACCAATATGTTTTTTTTCACGCCTTTCTTCATCTTTGATAAATATTTGGTATCCTAGGTGTAGAGGAACCACACCAATCCATCTAGAAACTAACTCCGTTGGGTCGATGTCGGTTGTAAAACCAACCCCTATGATATAATCATCACCCATGTGAGACACAGTCCCGCTCCTTGGGTGGTACCAAATAAATGTAAACAAGAATCAGGGTTTCGGGCATAAATATTCAACTGGCCACTTCTCAGTAATGGATCTCCTTGACTTCTTACTTAATTAATGCCCTTCCTTCCTATCGTAGATTCTCAAACTTGATTATCAAAGCCCCCGACAGAAGAATTTTCAATGCATTCTGTTCCCCTTCAACCACCCTTTGTGCGGCCTTCTTCATAGAAGTCGCTGGAAATTGAAACCATTGTGCACACCTTTGAATGTGTGCCCTCTTAATATGTTTACTAAATTAAAAAAGTAAATTAGCAAGATGGAAGCTTAGAAAAGAATTGGTGAGGCTAAAACCAAAGCTTATGAGATTTATAAAAAGGTTGAAACAAAGAGGGGAGAGAAGGATTTATATGTAAACTTTCTAATATTAGACAAATAAAGAGTAGAGACTGAGGTAATTTAAATATATTAAGTGTAAATCAAAGAGTCAAAGCCAGCATGGCGAATTAAATTATGGAGGAGTTACTTCCGTAAATTGTTTAATGAGAATCATACAAGAAAACTTAAGGTAGAACCAAACAGCTCAAGCCATGTGAGAAACAGTAGGTATTATCAAGGTTCTAAATATCGGATATCGGGATCGTATCGGATGGGGGTTTTCATATCGGATATCGGATATCGGGGGAGATATCGGGGATACACGCGCATGTCGGGCGTTCATATCAGACACTATATATAATGAAGTATTGATAACTAAAAGTTGGTTTAAAGTCATAGATATCATCTACCTAATAAAAATGATGTAATATACTTGCAATGGCAGTAAAAAACAATGTCCATGTGCGCGCAGTCGTGTAATAAATAAGTTATTTCATATCGGGTGATTTATCAGCCAATATCATGCTATTTATCGGCTGATATTTCAAATATCAGCCGTTTTTTGCTGCAAACGATATGGCGAACGATTTTCCCATATCGTATCGGCAGCAGACAAAAAAAGATATATCGGACGATATCTCGGCCGACTCAGCCGATATTTAAAACAGGAGGTATTATGAAAATTTTAATTAAGGACATTTTAAAGAAAATAAAAATTGAAGAGATACATTCCCTGATGATATTTCTATTGAAGTTCGGGATTGTTTGGGATATACAAGCCTAGTATGATTAACAGAATTATTCAATAGAATTATAGGTACTAAAAATATGCTACTGAATGGAGGAGAAGAACGTGGTTACCTATAAGAATAAGAATAAAGGAGATATATAAAGTTGCACAGAATATCATGGAATGAAGCTTTTGAGTCACACAGTGAAACTTTAGGAGAGTAACCCAGCAAGGACTAAGAAAATGCTGATGAATTGAGGATAAGAAGTAAGATATTTAACAAAATTATAGATGCTAAGAAAATAACGATGATTGTAGGATAAAACAATAGGTATCTATTGGAATAAACGAGATATATAAAGTTGTACAACATATCATGGAATCAAGCTGATGAGCTTTTAATGGAACATTAAGGTAGTAATCCAACAAAGACTAAATGTAATATCATTGCCTTAAAATTAATTTACTTTTATTCTAGGGAGGTTGGTGTCTAAGCTATTTATTTGGTAAGACAATTTATGGACATATATTGTGAGTGACAAAAAAGATAGTGTGGTTTAGAGAAGAAACAAGTATCTAGCATGTATAATTGATGCAAATACATATATGTATGACGGAGCAAGCAAAGGTGACACCATCAATTTCATAATTTTGTAGGATGTTCGGTCCTTATCCTTTTTTACATCTCTGTGCATATTGAAGATGAAGCCTCATTGTCCATGTGGTTTGTCGAATGTATTAGATGTTGAGACTAGTCAAGGAATACTTCTCAATGTAGGGAAGTTGAGAGAAGCTTTAAAAACTAAAAGATTTAGAATTAGGAAATCAAAACTAAAATGTATGGAATGTACTTCTTGCAAAATTGTAAGAAGAAATGGGCTTAGTCTAAATCTATGACCAATAAATAATTAAGACTGACCATTTTGTCTACTTTGGATTAACGAGTTTATCATAATGGTGAGATCAAGAAAAGATATGGTACTCATAGAATCAAAGCAGGACTCGGGAAGGTTAGAGTGCAGAATCTCAAGGAGTAAACTACCTATGTAACTAAAGGAAAAATTATATAAGGCGCCTAAGACCAGCAATAAGAAACATGTCCAGAAAATCAACCAAAAAGAGCATGTTTAAATCCATAAATGGCAATATGCTTAGAGATAGGATAAATATAAGTGCATTTTTAAGAAGTTAGAGGTGATTTTCATTGAGGATAAAATGAGGGAGAACTGATTGAGATGTTTTGGACGTGAAGATTGTGATGTTTACACCAATGATTATGCCAGTTGATGAATAATATCTAGAGAACAAAGTAATGGTGGACCATTGGTGAATGTGTGATGGATACTGTGATTCACTTTTGTAGAGTTAAGAGAAAGCTTGTAGTTTAATCCATATATAATTGTGTAAAAAGGAAGCAGCCTGTCTTTTTGTTGCTAGTCAGCCTCCAAATGTAATGGCGGGATAGGATTTCCGCTCTAATCTTGTCAATTTGAAAGTATATATTGTGCCTAAAATGGACAATGGCAAGTAGCTTAGGTTAACGATCATTTGTTGTGCAAGTGTTTTCACTTTTTGGTTCAAGATCAATATGTTGGATTATAAATGTATAAGCTCCAATCCATAGTTTGCTGAATGTGCTATTTAAAACCAATCATTTTGGATGGTGTTAATTCATGAGTAAAACATCTTCAAATCATATGGACTTTTGTTTTAAGGCATTTTAAATGATTTACGTCATGTTTAACGGTTTAGATGTTCCATTTGAGCTGAATAATATATATTTCCCAATTGAGGGATTAAAGCTCAAATCCCCACATATGCGATCCAAGTCGAACTCTAGTTTTGTGTGTGTGTGTGTGTGTGTGTGTGTGTGTGTGTGTGTGTTTTTGTGGGGGTTGGGGTGGGGATGGAGGGGAGTAGACTTAACATTTTATGTGGAGGGGAAATAGACTTAACATTTTATCCACCACACATTTTACCAATGCCCCACGATTTCTTTATTTTAGGTACTATACACTTTTGTAATTTTGACCGGCCCATATCCCAAAGGCAAATAGATGGTATTAGATGTAATTTTGTCGATTTAATGGATAGTTTGTACCCCCCCCCCCCCCCCCAAACACGCGCGCGCGCGTACACACACACACACACACACACACACACACACACACAGAGAGAGAGAGAGAGAGAGAGAGAGAGAGAGAGAGAGAGAGAGAGAGAGAGAGAGAGAGAGACCCCAGGGTGGGTGGGTGTTTCTGTGTGCATGGAGAGAGGGACTTACCATGTCCCCAGTGTATCCATATCCTAGGTTTTTGAGGTTTTCTTTATCCGTGTACTCATGTCTTGTCATATCCAGAGTCCAGATGAAATCTATTTGATTAGCATTACCTTTGAGGTCGTCTGGTAACACTTCTAAATGTTGTCAGATGCATAAATGCGTAAAAAGTAGAACTTGGAGAACTTACAATAATGCCTTTATGTTTCTGAATCTCCGTGTACATGCATTTGTCATTGTAAAAACTACCCTTCTTTTTAGAAGCTTTACTGGTTCGTGGACACTGTCTTGTTGATAAAATTAAGATTTTGTAGTGTTTAGAGTTGGTGCACTGGTTTCTCCCTGTATTCTCAGTTTGACCTTATTTTCTTCACTTGCTTTCTTTAGATTCATCATCTATAGATATGAATACGCATCGAAAGTTCAAGATGATTGAATAATAAGATCATTACAGATTCACTGCAGGTGGTCACTAAAGGCAAACTCTGAGTCTTCTTGTATGCTAGATATAAGAGTTGGTAAGTTGCTATAATTCCCTCACTTTAGTTTCCTCTTCCCCTCCCCCCCCCCCCCCCCCCCCCATCCCCCCATCACACCCCCCCCCCCCCCAATGTTTTCTTCATGAAAGAATTGGTCATTACAGATCTCGTTAAAAGAAACAAATCAAACTATATCTTTCGCAGGGGCGCATTTCAAGAAATGGTGCATTATGCAGTCTAAGATAAAAGCTGGAGCTGTTGATGAGGTCTGCACCTCTCTCTCTTTCTTATTTTCTTGTTTCTCTCCATGATGTTATTATTCTTATGATAATCATTGCCCTTTTTAGTAGTAATAGTAGTCTTATAGTTACCGAACCATTTAGTTGTGTTCAACTGGTTGTGTTCACCTCTGGGACACAACTGGTAGAAGCTTTTATCACTTCAGAAAATAAGTCTAATTCTGTTTTCTATGATCTGCATTCAATCCTTAGCTTGAAGCTTTGTATGCAACGGATATCTATTGTTCTCGTTTCCCCACCTCAAGTTGATGGGAAAAGGATCACTGATGAGAATCCTCATTGTAATTCTGGGTTGGTTATCTAGTATCAAAGTTTCTAGTGAGAAATGTTTTAGCAGCCTTTTCATACCTGTAAAGTGTTTTTTCTTACTCTGTCCCACCGTACAAACATCAATGGTGCTGAATCACATTATTTTGCCAAATAATAGTTTGATGAGATATTCTTCTTTAATTTTTATTTGGTTTTTTTAGTTTTAAATTATATTCTAATGAGATATTCTTCTTTATATCTTTAAACCTTTTCCCTTTCTGTGCAGTATAAGAAAAGAGGTGGATATGATGTTGGATGTAGCCCGAAGATATCTTCAGAAGTCTGAGGTATCCAGCCAGGAGTAGTCTGAACCTCCTACCTTCAGCTCTGAAGGTAGTTGAATGCAAAAACAGATCTCATCTCCGTGTATTCAAGCCCTTGTAACCCGTTTTCGTCATGTTGACAGTCTGGTCTTGTATTTATCATGTATTTTCACCCGCCTAAATCTCTCAGAGAATTAAGAATGTGGTCAGTGTCATAGGACTGGAATACAAATACAGTACAGCGCTTGTAATTAGTCAATCTTTTGAAATGAAAGGTCATTGCTTTAAAACACTTGCCCAAGTTTTTCTTCCAAAATACTGATCACTGGATTTAAGTAATCTAATTCTTTACTTCATAAATTGCTCAGATGAGAGCATGTATACAGTAGAGTTTTTAACTGTAAGGAAGAGTATGTGTTGGTTTCTACCTCCGCCTTTGGTCATGGTTTTTGAATGAAAAGCAGTACAGAATGTATCCTCTCTGTTTACAAGCATGTTATATTGGTATGTGTATGACAGCAGAAGGGGGCTACATGTTAACTTTAGCTCTATCTAAGCTGAACTAGTGACTGTACCTGGTGAATATCCATCCGCAAGAGGTACTCTATGTTTTTACCTTGTTGTCACTTAAAGAGTTTAAAGTAGTGTAATACTACATTGAACGATGTTTGCTTGGAAGATTGCAGGGTTTGCCTAGGGGAAATTCTGGTCTTCAATGCTTTCATAAGCCAAATGATGCAAACTGGATAGCGAAAGATGCCGGTTTGATCTCGTTCTAGCGCCAATAAATTCTGAAAGGATCTTTCAGGTGAGGAACGTACTCGATTTCACGAGCACAACACTCAAATTCATGAGCAATTTACTCGAATCCACGTACAAAAGATAACAACTCGAATTTACGAGCAATCGGAGAGAGCAACTGAATTTTAATTGATAAAAAGTTGAATAAAAGTTGAATATAAAAATAAAGAATATAATGATCTTTTTATAGGTTTACAAAGAATCTTACTCTTACTTGGTTACTTGAAAACTATGACTTATTTCTAAAAAAAATAAAAAGAATTAAAGAGTTCTAACTCTTTTAAGAAAACAAATTCTAATTCTAAGAGAATAAAATAAAAATAAACTTAAAGAATTCTTTTAGGTTTCCTAATTAAAGAAGTTTTTCGAAATCCTTATCCCTTCAGAAATCTAATGGGAAGTCAATATGGAATTCAATTCTGCAGATACGCTGAAACACGAGCGGCAATCGAAGGCCAGTCGGTCACTCTCTCTTCACTTATGTCGGTCGATCGGGCAGTCGACTAAACTGTAAATCCAACTCTTTGTTGTTTGGCCGGTCGACCGGGCGATCGATCATTAGCAATTTTGCAGCCCTCTGTATTTGGTCGGTTGATCGGACGGTCGACCGCAGTTAAAACTTGATCTTCTGTCCGGGTGATCAATCGGGAACTGTGTTGTTCTGTCGTTGAACCTTGATCTCATACTGCTGCTGCCTTGGCTTCTTACATTAGTCCCTCCCTCTTCAAAGAGCTTGTCCTCGAGTTTCAATCAATTGAACGATGGACGATGTCATCTTTAGCAAACTCCTTCCGAATGAAAGGATCTTCAAAATCATGAAGAATTAATGTACTATGATGTTGGATATCTCTCACGAGTAGTAATCCTTCCAACAACTTGGCTGAACAACTTCTTTGAACTCTCCCAACAATAGTTTCATGAGAATCTTCTCATGAATTTTGCTAGGTGGATTAGCTTCTTCCTTGACTATTATAGCAAATCCCTGTTTTGTTTCCTTATTTTGAGTCCATTGAAGACTCACCTCGATTGCATATGGATATGAATTTATGCTCCACTTCTTTTGTGGGCTTTGAGGCAGGTGAAATTAGCCTCATGATAACTCTTTTACCCTTCTGAGGGAACACATAGATATTCTCTTTACTTCTATGGGTCATGTTAGCATCATGTTGTCATAGTCTCCCCAAAAATATGTGACATGCATCCATATCAACAATATCACAAGCAACGAAATCTTGATATAACTAGCCAATTGAAATAAGAACATGATAAAGATTCATTACCTTGATACATGGGCTTTTCTTGATCCACCCAATAGTGTAAGGGTGGGGTGTGGTTCCATCTTTAGCTTCAATTAGTCCGCCAATGCGCTAGAAACGATGTTCTCGCAACTTTCATTATTGATGATGAGGTTGCACACCTTGTTTTGACCGCACACCTTGAGTAGAAGATTTGATATCGTTGTGTGTGTTGGGGGCCTTTTGGTTGCATAGCAACCGTTGTACCACGCATTTGGTTGATTCTCCATGCTCTTCAGCGAAGTCGGAGTTTTCCGGCTCAGTCTCAATTTTCACTTCATCTTCATCTTTATAGTCCTCCTTGTTGACTTGCCTTCTCTTTGGGCGCTAATTGGACTTGTGTCCAGATTCACCACACCTGTAACACTTGCTGACACCTGGCTTGGTGTATTGTAATGCCCCGATCCCTCGGTACGGAGATGTTACTGCGACGAATATACGCAGGGCGAGAATACCCTCATGTATATATGCTAAGCATCAATACGGTACAGGAGTCAGAATACGGAAGTACGTGGTATTATACATTCCAAAATAACATTACATGTATTCAGTTATCACAGACTGTGATTTAATATTACATCAATATTACATCATCAAGAGGTGCAAAAAGTATGATTTACAAAGTACAAAAGACTAGGAGTGCTCACGAGCTGCAAAAGGAGACTTTCGCGAGGTCAACGGATAACAAGCTGAGAAGGATCTACCATCAATCCATCGCGCTTTCGCTGTGCGTAAAGGATCTCCATAGAAAAGTTCACTATGCTCCACGCTCTGAAATCTAGACATGCAGGTTCAGGGTTATTAGAACAACCCAACGAGTACTTAAAATAAAGCCAAGTGGCGTGAACAGGCAACCACACATGTACCGAGAAGTGTGTCGTGTATTCAAGTCATGCAAGCATAGAATAATTACATTAAATATATAAACATTAAATCGTCTCAAACTGAGTAAATGCAATCATATGATAATTAAACAATACAATTAAAGAATCAACACCAGATCGAGTAGATGTAATCGAGTTATTACATTATTATTATTATCACTCGCCCGTATGTCCAGGTATGTGTCCCGGCGTCCCGGCACACATACATTCATATATGAGTAAGCCGATGTTGGTTATTGAAAACTAGTGGGCTCAGTGAACCATGTTTATAGTGGGCCCCGTGCATACCCAAGACAACAGCCTAAGGAGCATCCAGTACTGAGCCGGAACCGACCGCTAAGTCGAAGGGTCTTATTTGTATGCCCTGATGGATGGAATTTGGAGCAGGGGTGCCAGTACACCCCATCGAAACCCTGATGATCCTCAGGTAGATTCGAAGTTCTAGCTACACAATATTTGACCATTATAAACACGTACCCGTATTGATTCCACCAGTTTCCCCGATCTCAGTGTAAGTTGTCCAATTATTTTCGATTATGTTCGTGATAATTAGTTTTACGGGGATTAACAAGAATATAATATCAGGAGGAATATAAATGATTACAGGAATATATTCTCAGAGTATACATGATATCGATGTCAAGTCTTCGTAAAAGTGATAATCATGAGTCAGGTGATGGCATGTCAGGTGTTAGATGTCAGTGTGGAGTACAATAACAAGATAATTATATGATTACAATATTATAAGAAAAGAGTGCAGGAATCATTTCAAACTCTTTACAACTGTTTAATAAATTATAACTATTACAACTAAGCGGAGCTAGCACGCAAAACATAGACAATATTAATTTGGAGGTTCCTTTGAGGTATCTCAGAATCCACTTCACTGCCCCCTAATGTTCTTTGTCAGGATTGGCAAGAAATCTGCTGACAACAACAACTTGTGCAATGTCGGGCCTTGTGCATACCATGGAGTACATCAAACTTCCGACTGTAGAGGATAGGATGATCTTCATTTCCTCCATCTCCTTCTCTGATGAATGGGCTTTGTTGTGAGCTTAACTTGAAGTGAGCGGCAAGAGGTGTGGAGACTGGCTTAGAATTCTTCATGTTGAACTTCTCAAGAACATACTCAATGTAACTTTCTTGTGATAGCCATAGTTTCTCTTCGCCTTCATGTCACGAGAGATATTTATTCTCAAATATAATGTGTTGTCCCTATGTTCTTCATGTCAAATTTAGATTTATCTTTACCAATCATAAGCATGTCATCAACATATAGTTAGAGAACAATAAAATCATTATCAGCAAAATTTTGAATGTAAACACAATGATTTGCAGATGTTCTTTCATATCCATGGTCAAACATGAAAGAATCAAACTTCTTATACCACTGTCGAGGTGCCTGCTTGAGCCCGTACAAGATCATTTTAAATTTGCAAACCATATGTTCATTTCCCTTTACCTTGAAGCTCTGTGGTTGATCTATGTAGATTTCTTCTTCCAAGTCACCATGGAGAAAAGTCGTTTCCACATCTAACTGTTCAATTTCTAGGTCTAGAGATGCAGCAAGGCATAAGATAACCCAAATAGATGGCTTCTTCACAACATGAGAGAAAATTTCATCATACTCAATACCTTGTTTCTAGCTGAAGCCTTTAACCATTAGGTGAACTTTGTACTTGACTTAACCATTGCCTTCGTTTTTGACCTTGAAGATCCATTTACTCTTCAAAGCTTTTATGCTCTATGATAGCTCCACCAGATCATACGTGTGGTTTTTATCCAAGGAACTGATCTCCTCTCGCATAGCTTTCTTTAACTTGTCCTTGTGCTCATGAACTTGTACTTCATGAAAATTTTCTGGTTCACCTGCATCAGTTACCATGGTGAACTCAGAGCCGGATATCTAATTGAGGGTTGTCGGGTCCTTTCTGACCGTCTCAACTATGGCTCTTGTGGCTCCTCCACATGTGACTGATACTCATGGATTTGCTCCCCTGATCAAGAGCCGGGGAACCTATTCTTTTTCTACCTGCACATCTCGAACATCTAGATTATGTGGAAAAGGAAAAGGTGTAGGAATTGGATCCAGAATGATGTCAATATTTCGTGGCTCTTTATCTTTTCTATAATTAGTAAAAGTTTTATCTTCACAAAAGATAACATCCCTACTTCTTATGACTTTCTTATTTTTAAGATTTCACAATCTATACTCAAATTCTTCCTACCATAAACCAAGAAAATGCACGATATGACTTTATCATCGAGCTTTGTTCTTTGCTCCTTAGGTACATGCACAAAGCTTTGCACCCAAATACTTTCAAATGAGAATAAGACACATCTTTCCTAGTCTAAACTCTTTCGAGAATATCTCCCCCCGAAAGGTGTTGAAGGGAATTAGTTTACCAAGTAGCAAGCGGTATTCACCGCTTCTCCCCAAAAAATGTTAGAAAGATTTGCCAAAGAAAGCATGCTCCGAACTCTCTCAATAATTGTGCGGTTCATTCTTTCCCCATTATGTTGTGGTGTGTGGGATAGATTTTTGGTGTCCTATGCCATGTTTGGAGCAATATTCTTTAAAGAGTTTTGAAGTATACTCACCACCATTGCTCGTGTGAATACACTTCAAGAGTTTCCAGTTTTCCTTTCAATCTTGGCTTGAAAAATCTTTAAATACTTCAAAGACTTGATCCTTGGACTTTAGGACATACATCCATACTTTCCTAGATGCATCGATATGAAGGTTATGAAATAAGAAGCACCGCCATGTGTTTTAATACTCATAGGTCCACACACATCTGAATAAATCAGATCTAGAATTTCAATCTTCCTTTTATTAGCATTCTTAACAAAAGCTACTCTATGTTGCTTGCCAATTAAGCAATGCTCACAATGGGATAGATTTGTACCTCTCATGGTGGTAAGTAGTTATCAACGAACGAGAGCTTGTAGTCTTTTCTCGCTCATGTGGTCGAGCCGCTTGTGCCATCGATCCATAGATATTTCCTCTACCGTGCTGATCTCTCTTTCTCCAAGTGCAATTGGGTTTTGTATAAAGTGCAACACTTTCTTCCTTTTTCTTTAACAAGTGCACCTTTGGTAAGCTTCTAACACCCTTCACCAAAGCAACTTGTGTACCCTTCATCAAACTTGCCAAAAGAGAGTAAATTGAGGTGGAGATCAGGAACAAGTCTCACATCTTTAAGAGTTAGCTTTACCCCAAGATTAGTAGAAACACAAATATCATTAATGCCAATAGTAGGAGAAGAAACTTTGTTACCCATTTTGACAAAGCCCATATTACTTTCCTGAAGCATAGTGAAATAGTCTTTTCAGAAAGTAGCATGGTAGGAAACGTTGAAATCAATCACCCAATCTAAATCTTGGCAGTAATATTTGCATAATAATCTTCATGTGCTGAAATTAGCAAAGAACCATTAATGACGGCAACGGTTGTACTCTCCTTGTTTTCTTGCTTCTTATTGGTTTGCCATTCTTTTTTATCTCTCTTGAATTTGCGGCATTCCCGCTTTATGTGTCCGTTCTTTCCACTATAATGGAAAGTGTTGTCTTTTTGAGTTTTTGATCCTTCTCTCGACTTGTCATGTTTGTAAGGTTGTCAGTTTTTGCTCCCCTTATTCTCGGTGATAAGAACTTGAGAATGGGAAGAGCTGGAAGATTTCCTTTAGATCTCTTCATTGAGAAGGTTGCTTGTAACTTGGCTCATGGATACCACTCTGTCGGGAGCAGAGTTGCTTAGAGACACCACCAAGTCTACCAACTTTCCGGTAACGAGCTAAGCAAGAGAAGTGCTTGAAGCTTATCCTCCAACACCATCTTCATGGCAGCAAGTTGATTCACAATACTTTGAATTTGATTGAGATGCTTGGTGATGGACTCACCTTTCTTGAACTTGAGGTTGGTAGCTTTCGAATCAAGAAAGCCTTGTTGCTAATAGTCTTCCTTTCATAGAGATCTTTAAGTTTCTTCAAAGGTATCTTGCTGATATCTCATTTGTTACATGGTAGAATACGATGTCATCCACCCATTACTGAATGGTGTTGATGGCCTTGCGATCGAGCTTCTTCCAATCTTCGACCGATATGGACTCTGTCTTCACAGCATCACCTTCTATAAGTGTGTTGAGATCTTTGCAGAATAGTAGGTCCTCTATCTTTACCTTTCAAATCATCCAAACTTTGGCCATTTGAGTTGATCATTTGAACACCACCAGTAAGAGTCTCCATCTCAACACGAGCTTGATGAAATGGTCTAATACCACTTGTTGGAAAAAATCTATTAAAATTGTGAAATATAATTTTCCTTTTTGTGTTGAGATGAAATGGACAATGTAAACTAGTGACAAAATAGTAAACGAGGCACAAAAATTTTTACATGTAAAACTCACTAAGAGGAAATACCACAAGACCTAGTCCAGATCAAATCTTTCACTATCTCCAAATAATGAGATAACAATCACTAGAGGAATACTAACCATCAACAATATATTTCACTCTAAGAGCGGATAGCATGAAACGAACTCACCAGAACAAGGTGTATAACTTAAAATAGTAGAGGACCTAGGTTGACAATCTGACCATTGGATGTAAGCCTCGACACCTCAGGAACTACATTCTGAAAATTCGTCTTGATCGGATAATGTTTGCATGTCGATCAAGGTCAGAACTTCTTGCTAGTTAGAAAATTCAAACTTCTTACGCCCACTGTTTTTTCTTTTATCTTGTTCATCTTCTTTGTTTGTGATAATTGTGATGCTCCCATCTCCTCTCTTTTTATAGAGAAGGTGTGGCTCTTGGCATCCCACACCAATTACTTTCTCAGTTGATGGGGAATCCAAAAGGGTGCATTGAATCTATTAAAAGTTGCCAATTACTCTCCCAATTGATGGGAAAACCAAAGGGGTGCATGGACGTGTGTGGTAGATGAAGATTCATGCATGAATGCCTGCGGTAGATGAAAAGTCTTTTCATCATATGGTTAGACATTCCCATTAGTAGCACCACTGCGATCAGCAGTGACAACAAGCACTCTCTTTTCTCTCATTCTCTTATCTCTTGTTTGAAATTTCAAAGGAAAAATGTTATGTTGCGGTTGAGTGGACACAACCAAGGTCAATATATAATTTTCCTTTGGTGTATACTGCAGCCCATTTATTTAGTCCCGCGCAAGGATGAAATATGGGAAAGAAAGGTGTTTGAATATCATTCCTTCATCATCCTATTATCATGAATTAATTACTATGCGTCGGGTACACCGCGCGTGCACCAGCGGAGGCGCACGCACGCCGCTACGCGTGCGTGAGCTTATTTTATTTCTGTTTCTTCTATTTTGTTTTACTGATTCAGCATATTTATTGCCAACCATTACAGTATTTATTTTTGAACATTCAGATCTGAAGACACATGGAAACGTGTGCATTATAGCGATTGTTACACGCGTGAACCAGGGACATAGCTGTTGGAAGGGGTTATTCAGCCTATAAATAGACTCCTCGTTCCTAAAGCTGAAACACACAATCAAGCTCTCTAGCCCCCCCCCCCCCCCCCTCCCACGCCCTTTGAGCTTTTCTATTGTAATCATCTGCAAGCATGAAGAGTTTTATTATGTTATTTTAATTTAAATTTTTATTCCTTCAAAGACTGCCATTCTTTGTTTTCAATTTAAATTTTTTTTTTATAGTAGGCAACCTTTCTTCATCTGAGTAGGAGACCTACGCCAGGTGCTAGTTCGTTTCGAGGATCTTTTATCATTAGTTTATGCTACCAATTCAATGTCCGGGTGATATGCGGGTATTTTTCTTCTAGGGCAATGACTAGCACGATTGCTCCCTTTCACGGACCAGCTTCTTTTATTGTTTATTATTTATTTATTTTGTTGAATTTACATGTTCTAAGTTATTGCATGTTTAGCTTTAAATTTTAGTAAAGTTAAAATATCTGAAAATATACGATAATATAGTTAGAAACAACAATCTAGAAACAAATAAATTATTTAATCTATATTTCCTATTCATATGTTTCATGCAATATAGCTTTCATGAAAAAAATTTAATTTGCCTTGTATAATCAATTCCTTTTAAATTAATATTTCATGCAAAATAGTTGTCAATAGTAAATTGTTGTCGTAATTGTTTAGATATTAAAACTGCATTTTAATTGCAATATATCCATGAAAATTGAAAAATGAGTCATTCCTTGGAATACCTATTTTATTAGTGTCTAGAAAAGTGTTATGAAAGGTGGTTACATAATTAAGAAGTATTTCAAAACGATTAATCTCTTACCTGATTTTCACTGACCTAGCCAGTTAATTGCGGTTACTAAAATTCTAGTTTTCAAATTACACTTTCATCTATTTAATTCTAGCTTATCTTAAATTTGCTAATTCCAAAGTTTAATCAACCAATTTTTTTTTAACATTTAATTACATTTTATCTTGGTTAAACTTTAGTTTAGTTACATTTATGTCATGATCCATAATATATCTTGCTTTAATTCAATAAAATACTATTTCTTGTTTAATTGAATTCAAGTTGTAGATTAAATTCTAATCTTATATTGTATCTACAATTGTATCTAAGTAAGATTCCTTTCACTTTTATTATACATACCCTAATTTAAAATTGACCAACTTAAAAAACTATATTTTGATTCTATTTTGACAATTGTTGAATACATAACACATATAAGCATCCTTTCAGACATAATGGTTGACCCTGATTATTCCAAAAATATTAAAGCAGATAAATTTACTAACTTGAACTATAAGTGGTGGGCAAACCAAATGAATATTGGTTAACCACCTTAGGATTGATCTCAGTCATTGATTATTTCATTTCATCATCCAAACATTCATCTGTGACAAATTTTTCTACTCCTACTGAAACTTCTACTAGGTCTCCCTCTCGATCTAATTCTTCCACTCTTCCTTAAAATTCAAGGAGATAGACTATCATTGTTGTCATCGGCCCTTAGTGCGCTCGAGGACAATCTGTACGACATTTATTATGAGTGCAAGAATGCCAAAGAGTTATGGGATGCACCAAAGATGTGGCCCCAATGATGCTAAAATCAAACAATTCACCTTCTCTTCCTTCAATAAGTTCATGATGGTTGATAGCAAGCCCATCAACGATCAAATTCATGAATTTCAAGACTAAATTCGTCATCTCCAATCTAAGAAAATCAATTTTTTGATGACTATAAAGTCTAGCCTTATTGATAAACTCTCCCACCTTGGTTAAACTTTACCGCTAACCTTTGCCACAAGAAAGATGGCCTAACTCTGATTCAAGCTCTTAAGGCGATTCGCATTAAAAATCAGCGTAGGCTCAACTCCAAAACTCCGAATGAAATGAAAGCTAAAGTGAACTTAATACAGGATAAGCCTATGCGCAAAAATATGAATCCGAAGAGTAAGAAATTCAAGAAATTTAATCACTCGCATTCCTCTCACTTTAAAACCAAATCCTCTAGTCAAGTTTAATGGGAAGTTTTGCTATGTCTGTGGGTGAACTAACCACTTAGCTTCTCAGTGCTTTCAGCAAAAGAAGGAACCGTTCAAATCTGCTGCTAAAGAAAATGGTGAAAACTTCGAGCATAAGGTCAATATGGTAGAACAAAATCCTAACAAATTTAGGTTAGCAATTTCTATTCCTCTTGTCAATTCTGTCACCTTCTCCTTATACTGGTGGTTAGATTCTGTTGGCCCAAAGGCCTTCCACTCTAGTTTTGATGATGATTAACTCATGTAGTTATGTTTACTAATAATCTTGTGTTGTTTAAGTTTCAGATCATTAACCAAGATATTAGTTGGTGATTAGCTTCAACAAGGTGTTTAGAAGCTTTTCATGTTGATTCCAAGGCCAAAGCTTCAAGATCACACATTGCCTAGCCCATGGATGGAGTTTTGGAGCAAGTCAACTTGAAGATGAAGATCATCAAGAAGACTTAGGTATCCATAGTTTAGATAGTGTGTTTTAGATCCATTTGTAAAGTTTAGTATAGTTGATATGCTCAAGTGCACAAACACACACGTTTTCATGTTTTGGATTTAGTTTTCATGAATAGTAGATCAAAACAAGTTTACTTTATTTCTATGTATATTAGATGTATTCTAAATATACATACATGGTTTAACTTGCTAGACAAACTTATTTTGACTATCCTATTCATGTATTGAAAAATCAAGTTTGATAAAAATACAAGTTTTGTTTTTGATAAAATTTGCAAGACTCGAAAATGAATTGATATGATTAATATATGTCTTGAAATTTTTATCACAAGTTTGTGTTTCAATACAAAATGTTAAAACAAGTTTTATGGGATTGTCAGAAAAGATAAAAGATTTTTATAAAATAATTTTCCCAGTTTTTCTAACCCAGTTTCTGTTTCAGGCTTCTATTAGTCGACTAAGTCAACTGACCTAGTCGACTAGGCAGAGGTCGGTCGACCGACGTGCACAAATCTGTGCACGTTTGGAGGCACTGGGACGGTCGACCGCTCGGGTCGACCGGGGCACTTACAGTGCTCTCTGTTTGTTTTGGTCGACCGGGCCGATCGACCGCAGTTGCCCAACGGTCATATTTCTGACCGTTGGCGGTCAACCGGGCCGGTCGACCGTTGCCTGTCAGAGCTGCCAGCTCAGCTCTAACGGCTAGTTTTGTATTGGGGCTATATATACCCCATCTCTTCATAGTTTTTGTAAAAGTTTTCAAGTGCAAAAATTCCAGACCTTCTTAAGTGTTTTTAAAGAGTTTTCAAAAGTATTTGGGGCTTTAATCTTTCAATCTTTATTGTTTTAGGTTTTGAAAAAATCAAAGAAAAGAGGATTTTGGGAGATTTGTCTTGGTTTTCATTCTATATCTTTTGCAAGAATTTTCTCAAGTGTTTTTCTTTGTTGATTGTTTTCCAAACACCTAGTTTTCCACACTTGAGCTATCTTCTATCCTAATCTATTAGGATAATTTGTTTTGTGAAAAAAGAGAAAAGAAAGAGAGATTGTTTGTGATCTTTTGGAACCACTTGTTGTACACCTTATTCTTTGTGTATCCCTCTTAGGTAGAGGTGATCGGGTGATTGGTTTGCTCCCTCTAGAGAGAGGTGGAGTTTGGTTGTAAACCCTCTTCGGTAGAGGTGTTGGTTGTTGTTGTTGTTGTTGTTGTTTGGCTACGGGCCTACCCCTCGGTTGTGAGGCGATTGTTTGAGAGAGGAGTTCGGTACTCCATTATTGTAAAAATCCTTCTCGGTGAAGGTTCCCTCGGTGGGAATCCTCGGTGGACGGTATAGTGGATTGGAAATCCTACACGGTGGTGTAGGCGGGGATGTAGAGCAAGGGTGCTCGAACCTCGAAACATATCATTGTGTTTGCGTTTGATCCACTTGTCTCTAAACTCTCTCTCTTTACATTTGTGCAAAGCATCATACTTCATTCATATCATATTTGCTTGTGTTGAGCATAATTCATATTTTCATATCATATCTATTTGCTTGTGTTGTGCCTTGCATAATTCACATTACTATATCTTGTATATGCTTGGTTGTTTGTGTGTGCCTCACTTGTACCTAATCAACAAGAGCTTCACATAGCACCTCAACCCATTCAAGGGGAATCAAGAGGAGTTAGTCCAGAGCCCTTCACGGGGAATTCGGCTACACTTGTTGATTGTATTAAGTATGTTGCAAAATTTGCATTAGCTTCCGCATTTAGCGCACTTAGTTTTGCATTTAGTTTTAGATTAGCACAAACACCTATTCACCCCCCTCTAGGTGTTCCCTTTTCAATTGGTATCAGAGCTAGTGCTCCTGATACTTAGGCTTAACATCCTAGGAGTGAGATCCTTTTTGGTTGCTAATCTTTTGTTTGCATTTTCTTGCTTGTACACATTTAGTTTACCATGGCCTTCATGACCCCTCCTATGTTTGACCCTTCC
The DNA here is from genome assembly GCA_038442645.1 of Agave tequilana. NCBI lineage: Eukaryota > Viridiplantae > Streptophyta > Magnoliopsida > Asparagales > Asparagaceae > Agave > Agave tequilana. The sequence continues at coordinate 637,061 of JAVJIF010000975.1, forward strand.
AACATTCATGTTTGGAAGATTAGGATGACCATTTATTTACAAACCCTAGGTCATAAAGTTTATCTTGCTATTACCAAGGAATCCTTCCTTAGTGATCGCAATCATATAGGGGCAATGCACAAGCCCTAGAGGCCATTAGAAGCACATTATCTAAAGATTATCTTTTACGTGTTTCTAACATTGATTCCGCCTTTGCAGTGTGGAACAAATTGACAACAACCACCACCACCTCCGAGCTTCAAGTGCCAAACCAACCGGAGGAATCTAGTGGAGAATCCGATTCACAATGCTTCATGGTCCAAGGGAATGACTCCCTTGAGGTACATTCGGAACCCCACATAGATGATAGTGATGATTGTGCTAGTTCTTCAAATGATTTTGTTGATCCCCATGCTTTGAATGAAGAACTATCTATTGTATGTGAAAAGTTAATAGAAAATTATAAGATTTTGAAAAAGAAAAGTCTAGAAATTGAAAAAGAAAATAAAAGTTTGCATTCTAGACTTGATTGTGTTTTGCAAGAGAAGGTTGAGGTCTATAATGAAAGGGATTCATTGAGATCTCAATTGGAACTTGCACTAAAAGAAAATGAATTTTTAAAATCTAAAAATGATTGCCATGTTATTTTGAAGAAAAATGAAAACTTGTCTTCTAAAATTGATTTTGTTTTAAAAGAGAATGTTGATTTGAAAAATAAAATTATTTCCATTTCAAATGATTTGAATGTTTGTTTAAAGAAAAATGAAGTTTTGAAAAATAAGATTGATGAACATGTTTGCCATGCTAGGGTAGTTTCACCTAGATCACCCCTTGCATGCTCCACTTCTTCTATGATTAAAAATGATATAAATATGTTGAAGAAGAAAATGGATTGTTTGGGCTCCACTATGAGCCAATGTGCTAAGAACCATACACGCTTGGAAACCTTGGTTCGTAAGAAACAAGTTCCATCTTTTATGCATGCACATCCTCCACGGCATACACATGCTCCACACGGACACCATCAACACATGTATGCTCATGTGTACACATGTACACATTGTGGCCGAAAAGGCCATCTTGCTAAATTTTGTTTTGATAGAATACGTGTTTCTAATTTAGCAAAGAAGTTTGTTTGGGTTAGAGAAGGTACTAACCCCCATGGACCCAAGAAGATATGGGTACCAAAGACCACCCCTCCTATTATTTTTGATGTAGGTGTGGGCTCTCACATGACGTGAGAGTGATGACACCTTGGAGTGGATGCGTTCTGGACTTAAAGGAAATCTATTAGATGCATCACTTTCAAGGGAAGATTTGGTGAAGAGGACCACCATGTTTTTGGAGAAATAGAGCGGTGCCCTCATTGGTTTTGGTATCGAATCTCTAACTCCTTATGTTTACATGCTTTCCATGTTTATCTTTCATAGCATGATTTGATGTTTAGTGATCATCTTGAATATGCCATGTTAATTAGATTAGTGTTATACTTATTAGTTGGTTGAAACATCCATGTTTATATGGACTTATATTTCTTAAACTAATTTGTATGACCTAGATCTAATGCACATGCATGTACATATTGATCATATATGTTTTGTATTTCATGTTTTGATGTTTTATAGCATGTTTCATTGTCTATGGATTAAGATGTAAATGCCATGATTATTAGATCCTTGACATACATATATAGTATTTGAGACACACATGCTTGTATGAACCCATTCTTAGTGTTCTCACTTTTGTTTAAGGTATAATGTACATCATGAATCTAATACATGTGAATTTACATAGTAATCATGTTTTAGTTTTATCATGATGATTTCTATATTGTGTTTTGATGCTTCTTGTTAAGATTACTTGTTTAGATGTTAGTTTTCATCAAGACTAGGATTTATACTTGTACATATAGTGGGCCACAAATAAATCTATATATGTTTGAGTTGAATGCTTATTTGAACCCATTAAATGTGCTAGTATAGTCTAGTTTTGATGATTCATACATTTTAAACTTGTATTCTCATTTTCGAATTTGTTTTATGAGTTTTCACTTCATGTATATGTTTGTATTGCCAAACTTTAAGATATACATGTATACCCCTTGAGTCATTTGTCCTTCATGCAAATCTATATATATGGACTCAATTGTGTTTAGGGATATGTATGTATACTTATTGTGTTGACAATTCATACATATACCTTGAAATGAAATTTGTTTTGATGAAGATTTTCTTAATTTTGTGTTTAATTGTTTAACTTCATGTATATGTCTATCTTGTCCAAACTATTAGATATACATGATTATCCTAGAGCCACGTGCCTTCATGCATATACACTTTGTGGACTCGTTGTGTTTTGGATATGTATGTATACTTTAGTTTGTATTAGACATACATATGCCATGAAGGTTAAATAAGTTTTGATGATTTTCGTGTTTTCATGATTAAGGAATAATTGAGCTTAATGAAAAAAATTTCATGATTATGATATTCACACTTTATATGTACACTCACTTTTATTACTTGCTCATGTTTTGTTTTCATGAGTCAAAATTGTGCTTAATTGGATTAGAGTGTTGATTTTCATGTAGATTTCTTATTTCATGAAAAACTATTTTGTTGTATTCCTTACTTGAAGGATTTCGTACTAGTTTAAAAGATTTTCCATTTAACTAGTTACGGTATTCTTCACTATGGTAGAGATTTTCAAACATACTACATTTTCAAATCTATTTTTGAAAATCCCTACCTTCCACGGGAGGTTGGATGGGAGTCCATGCCTTGTATGTTTATATTGAAAATCTTTTTAAACTTGTGCATGAGATGGGAGGATGGATGGGAGATCATGGTCATGTATGCTTTAAAATGAAAATCATTTAAAACTTGAACCTTGATTGGGAGGTATTGTAATATGATGTATACACTTGAACTTATTGCTATGTCAATTGGTATCATTGAACTCTTTCAATTGGTATCATTTTGATCTTTTTGTATACTCATAATTTTATTGTGTATGTATATTTTCAATTTGTATCATCTATTGGTGATTGGTACTCATTCTATTTCATACACATATATTTTTTTTATTTGTACTTAAGATATAAATTTTTCACAAAATCTTGTTTATGCGAGTGCTTGAGCTTCAATTTTGTTTTAATTGATTATTTTAAATTGGTATCAAGCCCATGCATCATTTTAGTTGAAATTTCATAAAGGGGGAGAAAATTTAATTTTGTCTTTCAATTGGTGATTCTTCAATTGATATTTGTTTCCTACTCCCTTACTTTATGATTGAAAATTTCATATTGGTATCACATGTTTAATATGAAAATTATTTACAATTGGTATCAAAATTTTGTTTAGACATTCAAAATTTATTATGTTTAATTTCAATTAATATCAAGATGTTTCATGTGTTGTTGCTTAAAATTGGTATCTAAAATTTTTTAAGAAAATACAAAAGTTTTGATTTGTATTGACTATATGCATATAGATTCATGATGAGTGTATCTTGTATTGAAGAGCTTAACATCTCTTCATTATGTGGTACACGTGTGTAGGAGGAGCTTCACATCTTCTCTTATGCATTACATAGTGTGTGTTATGTGAATTAGGGCTTAACATCCCTCTTTCATGTAATGCATATGTGTAGGGAAGCTAACTTAGCGTCTTCCTCTTCATGAATGTATATAGCATATAACATCTATTGATCTTTATTTTTTTTTTCAATTGATATCAAGATGCTTCATTGACATATTTATCTATTGATATCATGTTGTTTATGGTCACCCCTTATTGACCTTGTTTTTTTTGTTTTAGACAAAAGGGGGAGAACATTGTTTTATTGTTTTGATTGACTTAAAAGGGGAGAAAGATCTTTACCCCTCATTTTATTGTTTGGATTGTTTAACCCCTTCTTGATCTTTTTGTTTGACAAAAAGGGGAGAGAAAAATTTGTTTGATTTGATTTTACTTTGAACCCTTTGTTGATGATTGACAAAAAGGGGGAGAAGTATTTTTGAGTTTGAGTTTATATGCATGTTTTCATTGCTTAAGGGGGAGAAGTATTTGTCTTCCTTGTTATTTATGCATATGTGTCTTTGTATTGCAAATAGGAGAAAAGATTTTGATTTATGCTTGTTGCATGTTTTATCTCCATACTTGCATATATATTCATGTGCTTCATTTCCATATCTTATTATTTATGTCTATGCATGAGTTAAAGGGGAGCTTCTTTGAAGCTTAACTTTAATCCATGCATATATAACTCCATGAGTTTTGTCATCATCAAAAAGGGGGAGATTGTTGGCCCAAAGGCCTTCCACTCTAGTTTTGATGATGATTAACTCATGTAGTTATGTTTACTAATAATCTTGTGTTGTTTAAGTTTCAGATCATTAACCAAGATATTAGTTGGTGATTAGCTTCAACAAGGTGTTTAGAAGCTTTTCATGTTGATTCCAGGGCCAAAGCTTCAAGATCACACATTGCCTAGCCCATGGATGGAGTTTTGGAGCAAGTCAACTTGAAGATGAAGATCATCAAGAAGACTTAGGTATCCATAGTTTAGATAGTGTGTTTTAGATCCATTTATAAAGTTTAGTATAGTTGATATGCTCAAGTGCACAAACACACACGTTTTCATGTTTTGGATTTGGTTTTCATGAATAGTAGATCAATACAAGTTTACTTTATTTCTATGTATATTAGATGTATTCTAGATATACATACATGGGTTAACTTGCTAGACAAACTTATTTTGACTATCCTATTCATGTATTGAAAATCAAGTTTGATAAAAATACAAGTTTTGTTTTTGATAAAATTTGCAAGACTCGAAAATGAATTGATATGATTAATATATGTCTTGAAATTTTTATCACAAGTTTGTGTTTCAATACAAAATGTTAAAACAAGTTTTATGGGATTTTCAGAAAAGATAAAAGATTTTTATAAAATAATTTTCCCAGTTTTTCTGACCCAGTTTCTGTTTCAGGCTTCTATTAGTCGACTAAGTCAACTGACCTAGTCGACTAGGCAGAGGTCGGTCGACCGGGTCGGTCGACCGACGTGCACAAATCTGTGCACGTTTGGAGGCACTGGGAGGTCGACCGCTCGGGTCGACCGGGGCACTTACAGTGCTCTCTGTTTGTTTCGGTCGACCGGGCCGATGGACCGCAGTTGCCAACGGTCATATTTCTGACCATTGGCGGTCGACCGGGCCGGTCGACCGTTGCCTGTCAGAGCTGCCAGTTCAGCTCTAACGGCTAGTTTTGTATTGGGGCTATATATACCCCATCTCTTCATAGTTTTTGTAGAAGTTTTCAAGTGCAAAAATTCTAGACCTTCTTAAGTGTTTTTAAAGAGTTTTCAAAAGTATTTGGGGCTTTAATCTTTCAATCTTTATTGTTTTAGGTTTTTGAAAAAATCAAAGAAAAGAGGATTTTGGGAGATTTGTCTTGGTTTTCATTCTATATCTTTTGCAAGAATTTTCTCAAGTGTTTTTCTTTGTTGCTTGTTTTCCAAACACCTAGTTTTTCACACTTGAGCTATCTTCTATCCTAATCTATTAGGATCATTTGTTTTGTGAAAAAAGAGAAAAGAAAAGAGAGATTGTTTGGGTCTTTTGGAACCACTTGTTGTACACCCTTATTCTTTGTGTATCCCTCTTAGGTAGAGGTGATCGGGTGATTGGTTTGCTCCCTCTAGAGAGAGGTGGAGTTTGGTTGTAAACCATCTTCGGTAGAGGTGTTGGTTGTTGTTGTTGTTGTTGTTTGGCTACGGGCCTACCCCTCGGTTGTGAGGCGGTTGTTTGAGAGAGGAGTTCGGTACTCCATTATTGTAAAAATCCTTCTCGGTGAAGGTTCCCTCGGTGGGAATCCTCGGTGGACGGTATAGTGGATTGGAAATCCTACACGGTGGTGTAGGCGGGGATGTAGAGCAAGGGTGCTCGAACCTCGAAACATATCATTGTGTTTGCGTTTGATCCACTTGTCTCTAAACTCTCTCTCTTTACATTTGTGCAAAGCATCATACTTCATTCATATCATATTTGCTTGTGTTGAGCATAATTCATATTTTCATATCATATCTATTTGCTTGTGTTGTGCCTTGCATAATTCACATTGCTATATCTTGTATATGCTTGGTTGTTTGTGTGTGCCTCACTTGTACCTAATCAACAAGAGCTTCACATAGCACCTCAACCCATTCAAGGGGAATCAAGAGGAGTTAGTCCAGAGCCCTTCACGGGGAATTCGGCTACACTTGTTGATTGTATTAAGTGTGTTGCAAAATTTGCATTAGCTTCCGCATTTAGCGCACTTAGTTTTGCATTTAGTTTTAGATTAGCACAAACACCTATTCACCCCCCTCTAGGTGTTTCCTTTTCAGATTCAAGAGCAAATATTTATATTTGTACTGATCACTCCTGGTTTAAATCCTATTAGGAAAAATATGGAGAAACCATGAGTCTGATAACTCTACTAAAGAGGTCATGAGCAGTGGACGTATTGAACTCAATATAACCTCTGGCAAAGTTCTTACTCTTCAAAGCATCTTGCACGTGCCCATACTCTTGAGGAATCTGATCAGCGAATCTCATATTCTTAGAACTAGATATAGGATTTTTTAAGAATCTAATAAATTTATGATTTTTCAAATATGATGTATTCATTGGCAAAGTTTTGTCAGTGATGGTCTTCTCAGACTTAATGTAATAAATTTCTCTGATAATTAAATTTCAGTTTCTTTTGCTCTCAATATTGAATCTTATGATATTTGGCATAGAAGATTAGGACATATAGACTTTAAATATTTGTAGAAAATGATTAATCTAAATCTCATTCTCAAGACCTCTTTTTTTTTTTAACTTTGATTCCAAGTGTGAAATATGTGTTCAAAAAAAACAAGTCAGAAAATATTTCTCATCTGTCATAATGAATTCTAAACCCCTCGAACTTATCTGAAAGATTTTGTGATGTGTGTGCCTCAAAAAAAAGTTCTCACTCGAGGCGGAAAAAGATATTTTGTAATATTCATTGATGATCACTCTATATATTGTTATACTTATCTTCTCAAATTCAAGGATGAGAAACTCAACTGGTTCAAGGTGCATAAGCCGAAACTGAGAATCAACTTGAAAAGAAAAATCAAGATCCGATCTGATTTTTTTTTTTTTTTTTTGTGGAGGGGGGGTCCATAATTTATTTTTTCACAAAACCCTTAACTAATATATCCATGCAATTCAATGTCCATCAGATCAATTATGACAAATCTCATTCTTAACCAATCAAAAAAAGGAGGAATGAACCCTAATGTAACTGCTGTATCCTTTCCATTTCTGCAATCAACATTAGTCTTAACAATATAAACAGATCCAACACAAGAGGACAAACAAATACGGGTGACCTCTAAAAATGGAAACTACGCAATATTCATCTTTTCCTTCGTGTCCTCGTGTTTTTATACGTAAATTGCAAATTTATTCTTCCGTCACCTAGCAGTAAGTGAAAGATATTTTTGTTTATAAATTAATAATAAATATTCAAATTTCAGGGACAAAATTTCCCTCAACAATTTCTAGCTAAATTGTTTATACTAATTAGTACGCACCTGCAGAAGTTTAATTTCTTGGTTTGGATGTATCAGAAGAAAGAGGCAACTTTGGGTTACAACAGCCTCAAGTTTCTTTTCTTAGGGGAAATAAAATGTTTGAATGTGAAAAATGTGAAGTTTGTTGCCAACCCAGTCGAGCAAAATTTTTTTTTAAAAAAACTTTTGGTTCAGCCGCGGTTGTCAACCCCGACTGAGCCAAAAAAAAAAAAAAAAAATCAAAAGAAAATATATATAGGGGGGTCGGGGTTGCCAACCCCTGCCGAGCGAACACAGCGCAAAAAAAAAAAAATTGGTTCGGCCGCGATTGCCGACACCGACCGAACCAAACACCACCCACCACCACCGCTAGCGCTACGCTGGCAGGTCAAACTGACATGGCGCCAATGTGGTGCTGACATGGTGTATCAGAGGTCAATTTCTGGAAATACATTTTGGGAAGATCGATTTTTGAAATTATTTTAAGAGGAGGGTTTGTTTGAAAATTTGCCTTTTTATTATCAAAAGAATGCATTATATTGAGTCTAAAGAGGCTATACTAACAAAGTCTTTGCCAATGAATACATTATCTTTGGAGATTACAAATTTATTAGATTATTTGACAATCCTAAATCCAATTTTAAGAAGAGAAGAATCACTGATCAGATTCCTCCGAAGTGTGAGTAAATGTAGGATGCCTTGAAGAGTCAGCACTTTCATTTTCAGATCAATGCATCCATTCTCATTATTTCTCTAGTGGAGTCACCAGTTTGACTTACGCTTCCTCCATGTTGTTTCTGATAAGATTTAAACTAAGAGCGATCAGTATATATGAATACTTGCTCATAAGTCTAACTATCAGTCTGAAGAGAAAGTGATAGAAATGACAATAGAAAGAGAAAATTCTAACCTAACGGAGTCAGAGTTCAGTTCCACTATATTGACCTTGTATCTGCCGTTCCCTCAATTTCCTCTTGATTGAGTCTTGACTGGTTCTTTCTTTCGGTTGAAGCACTGGGAGAGCCAGTGATCGGTTCTCCCACAGATATAGCAAAATTTCCCATCCAGCTTCTAGTTAAAATCTTGGGTTTGAAAGAAGGAGAATGAGCATGTTTAAAGGAAGAAGAGTTTGAGTAAGAAGAATGAAAGTAATGAGGTTTCCTAAATTTTTTTCCCTTGGGATTCATTGATTTACGCCTAGGCTTATCGTCAACCAAGTTCACTTTAGCTTTCATTTCGGACTTGGTCTTGGGGTTGAGCCTATGCTAATCTTCCACACAATCACTTTTAGAGCTGGAATAAGGATTATATCATCTTACCTGTGACGGAGGTCTCCACAGAAGGTTGACCAGAAATAAGAGAGTATCAATGAGACAAGACACCTTATAATCTTCAAAGAACTGGTTTCCTTTGGATCGAAGGTGTCGAATACAATCTTGAAATTCATGAAGTTGATCATTGATTGGTTTGTTATCAACCATTATGAATTTGTTAAAGAAGGAGAAGGTGAATCGATTGATTCCGGCATCATCGAGGCCATATTTTTGCTCGAATGCCTCCCATAGTTCTTTGGCACTTTTGAACTCATAATAGATGTCATATAAATTATCCAATAGTGCACTAAGAATTTTACGAAGACAATGATAGTCTATCTCCTTAGGTTTTAAAGAAGTGTAAAAGAGGAAGAAGTTGAAGAAGGAATCTCAGTAGGGTCAGATGTAGAATCAATAGGTGATGGTTTAAGAGAAGGCGCAGGAATAGAGTCATCTATGGCTGAAGTAGATCTAAGGTGGTTAAACATCTGGTTTGCCCATCATTTATAATATATGCCAGAAAATTTGCACTCTTAGAATGGTGTAGGTAAGTCATGGTGACGGGAAAAAAGCTAGCATGAATTATGTATTTCAAATTATTTGAAAATATCAGAATAAAATTTCTGTTGATTTCTTTTAAATTAAAGTTTGTAAAGTAAAAGTGGTAGAGCTCTTGTTTAATTGTGTACTGATTATATCTAGCACAATAATAATAGATAATTAAAGGTGCAGGAATAAACAGTCCACTTTAAGACAATATACTTGCACAATTTTGAACAATTAAATTTTCCTTTAGGATTGTTAATTCTAGTTAGCTAATGTTGCAGCAAGAATTAGGCAATGAAAGGAATATTTTAATTTAATTTGCTAGCAAATAGTAAGCAATTAAATTTATAACAAGATATTTAATTCCAACAATCAATTGCTTAACTACTTGCAAGTCTAATTAACAACTAGCTAGAAAGAGATAATCTAACTAATATATTAATTAGTAAGATGCTAACAGAAAATAAATAGTTAACTAATTACATGCAAGAAATTTGAAATTATTTTGTAAGAATTATAGGAATTTGAATAAACATTTTTCCTGCAAGAATTTAAATAGTAATAATTTGTAGGAATCTAGTGAAAGTTTGTACTTGGAATAAAATTTTTGCAATGATTTGATCTTACAACAAATTTGTAAGAATTTGTGAAAAGACCAAGTAATAAAAGAATAATATTTAAATAAAATAAGTCTTGTAATAAAACTTATAAGAATTTGGGGTACTTTTGCAGGTACTATAATAATATAAGATCTTGTAATAAAAAGAAGGTAAAATTTGTAATAAAACTTATAAGAATATTTGCAATAACTTTAATCAAACAAGATTTTGCAAGAATATGTATAACAGTTTGTAATAATTTGAATAAAAAAAAAATCCTGTAAGAATATTTGGAACGGTTTTAATCAACAAGAGTTTGTAAGAATAAACGAATCCTTTACAAATACTCATTTGGTTTGCATGAAATAGAAAATAGATTAAAATAAAATATTGTCTCTTAGATTGTTGTGCAAAATTCTAGTAATATTTCCTATTACTTTAAACCGCAATTTCAGCTTATAACAGATTAAACTAAATTGTAACAATCTTAGCAATCAAAAAATAATATAGCAATCCTAGCATGCAACTATCAAAATAAATTCAAATGAAAAAGACTGGTCTGGGGAATACAGTCGTGACGCCACTGCCCTAGGAGATAATAGCTCGCCCCATTGTCCGAGCGTAAAAATGGTTGTCCTCCCGTAGTAGTAAAGCTCACCCGTAATTACCAACCCCTGCCCTTGGACTGAAGAAAAGGCCTCTCTGTTCAATCAAAATTCATTGCCCAAAATCGATTGAAGAATAAGGGTAATATTTTTCTAGAGAAATTTTTGTTGGGTATCCTGCTTAACAAGAATCAATCTGACAACTAATCAAGATCACTGAGATATCAACAATCTAATTGGCCAGGTCGGCAAATATCAGGTGGGAGGTTTTCCGTTCAATAGAACGTTCCTTAATTTAAGAACCACCTTTCAATTTCCTTCCTTGGTTTAAGCACCAATTAGACTGAATCCAAGTCAGTCTCGATATACTGTAAAGTATATCCCCTGTATAAAGGACTTAGTCCACTTATACAGTATCACTTAGACTGAATCTAAGTCAATCTCGATATACGGTAGAGTATATCCCCTGTATAAAAGACTTAATCCATTTATACAGTATTTGAAGTGAGGTACGCTTAGAGCGAATCTCCTTAAGACAATTACGTCCCCCGCACCGGTGCTAACGGGATAATGGACGCTGGTCTCCCAAGATACAACACTTCTTCACGGTATTTGGATAGCACTACCAAATCACCGTACGGTCGAACCGTAGTCAACCAGTACCTACACAGGATTAGCAAAGCAGCGGTATAATGACAAATTTCAAATGAATATTTGTCTTACTCTTTTGGAGGACACCCACTGTTAAGGATGTAGGAAGGTTGAAGAATATTCTTCTTCAGAAGTCTTAGATTCAGACAACAATTCTATAAAAGAATATGTTGAATTTTCTAAGCTTTCTTTCAGAATGACTTTTGCAGAATCTCCGTTGGAAGTCGCTTCGGAAACCGAGTTACGGATTTCCCACTTCCCTATTTGGAAGTCACTTCAGAACTCTACTTCCCAGTTCTGAACGCAGAAAATTGAAGTTCAGAACTCAGAGAGAGAGAAGAGAAGTTTTTGTGTTGGTGTGTTTTCAATTGAGAATCTGGAGCCATTTATATAGCCTTCCAGGAGTGCCCAACAGGTTCGAACCCAAACCAAAGGTCGCACCCTTTCGACCCAGCAGTCGTGTCTGTTGGCAGCCCAACAGTCGCAACTGTTGGCAGTCCAACTGACGCGGAGCGGAGCGGGTCGGTTCGCGCGGACGCCCGTTGGCGGGCTGGAGCGGATTGGGTAGTGGAGTGGAGCGGATCTGTTCGGCCCATACCCTGAGACCCGATTCAAAAAGAACCAGTCCAAGTAGGGAACCCGAACCCGAACCCAGACCCAAGCCCGAGCCTAAGCCCGAGCCCGGCATCGGCACCGGCGCCGGCGCCGGCCGCCGCCAGCGGCGGCGCGCGCGCGTGCACGCACGCAAGTGCGAGCATAACTCCCTCCTTTTCACTCTCGAAAACTCCAAGTACCCAAAGGGCACGCCCTTTGTTCTCAATTTTCTCTATTTATACACCATAGGCTTCCATCCCATGGCCAATGTGGGACTAAATGCTTGTAGCTAACTTTAGTCCCATTTGGCTTTGAATTAGGCAAACTTGAGACTTGAATATCTCATTCATTCGAAGTCGGAATTGAACATGTGAATATACCACGTTCATCACAAATGGAAGGAGAACACACTCCAACCATCATCCGTTGATTCGATCAACGGATCTCGCCATAATTCAACTCGAAGATTCACCTTTATATTCTTCAATTCCAACAATCCCCCACAATGAATGGAGATTCAAGGAAATGACACACAAAGAGACTGACTCTATTGTGTAAGGTACTTTAGAAAAGAAACTGCATAAGGATAGGTGAACTAGGTCTTGAACCTTCCTTAGCGAAAGCTTTATCGGACTTACTGGCTAATCAGTGAACTAGGTCTTGAACTGTTAGCCGTTAGTGTAAGTCAAGTCAACAAGCTTCACACAGTGACTTTCCAAATCAACTTTGGTTCTCTGTTGTGTCCGTTTTGGCCCTGGACATTCTTGGTTTCAGAGAGTATCTTTAGGGAATAACAGCCTCCATAGAGATTCCCAAAGAGTCGACCCAACTCTATACTCACATAGGTGATGGACCTATTAAGAGTAGTCTACTCTACTCCACTTGTTTAGTAACAAGATATAGGCATCATTAAAAGCGTTAAGCTTATCCTTAATCCACTTGTAGAAAAGCACTTATGTGCACCTTAGGAATGGATTGGAGTCAAGCTCCCAAGTGCTTACTTGCTGAGTCAATCATAACTAGTTTTTCCTCTTGAACTTAGTTCGTGGAATCTCCAGTCGCTAAGTGAGGTTTCCATTAAGCTGACTCGGTAAGGTTAGGCTTTTAGACCCATTCCCCTCGATGCGCAGTTTTATACGCTCTCCACTTAAACCTTTAGTAAGCGGATCCGCTAAATTATCCTTTGACGATACAAAGTCAATAGAGAAAATTCCATTTGAGAGCAACTGCTTTACGGTATTATGTCTACGACGAATATGTCTAGACTTACCGTTGTATAAAACATTTTGTGCCCTAGATATAGCTGCTTGATTATCGCAGTGTATACATATAGCGGGCACTGGTTTTTGCCATAACGGTATATCTTCTAAGAATTGACGAAGCCATTCTGCTTCTTCTCCAGCCTTATCTAAGGCTATGAATTCCGATTCCATAGTGGAACGGGCAATACATGTTTGCTTAGAAGATTTCAAGATACCGCTGCTCCTGCTAGAGTAAATACGTATCCGCTAGTTGATTTTGATTCCTCAGAATCTGCAATCCAATTAGCATCACTGTATCCTTCCAGTACAGGAGGATACTGTCCATATCTCAAGGCATATTCCTTGGTATGTGATACGTAACCCAATACTCGTAGTAGAGCGGTCCAGTGTAGATCACTAGGATTGCTAGTGTATCTACTTAACTTGCTTACAGCGTAAGCAATATCGGGTCTAGTGCAATTCATCAAATACATTAGACTTCCGATAACCTGCGAATACTCCAACTGGCGTATCCCAGTTCCTGTATTCTTATGAAGGTGGACGTGTGGGAGAAAAGGATTTGTATTCTCCTTTATCCCATGATCCTTGAATCTTTCTATCATCTTATCCACGTAGTGAGATTGAGATAGACTGATTCCATCTGGTGTTCTAGTAATTTTAATTCCTAAAATTATATCAGCAACCCCTAGATCCTTCATATCAAAACTGTTGGATAACATTCTTTTAGTGGACTTAATAATCTCAATATTAGTCCCTAGTATCAACATGTCGTCTACATAAAGACAAACAATGATACATGCGTTTCCAACTGTTTTCGTGTAAACACACTTATCGCATTCATTGATAGTGAATCCATCTTTGGTCATGACACCATCAAATTTCTCATGCCATTGTTTTGGAGCTTGCTTTAAACCGTATAAGGATTTTACCAATTTACACACCTTGTGTTCTTGGCCCTTGACTTTAAAACCTTCTGGTTGCTCCATATATATTTCTTCATTTAATTCACCATTTAAGAATGCAGTCTTGACATCCATTTGATGGATATCTAAGTTGTGCAATACTGCAATCGCAATCAACATCCGAATGGACGTTATTCTTGTTACTGGTGAATAAGTATCGAAGTAGTCAAGTCCTTTTTGTCGATAACCCTTGGCTACTAATCTAGCCTTGTACTTATCGATAGATCCATCGGGTTTTAATTTTCGTTTGAAAATTCACTTACACCCAATTGGTTTACTTCCAGGAGGCAAGTTTACCAATTCCCAAGTATGATTACTTAGTATGGATTCTATTTCGCTATTTATAGCTTCTTTCCACATTTGTGCTTCTGGGGTTGACATAGCCTCTTTAAATGTTTGAGGCTCGCTTTCAATAGCATATGCTATGAAATCTGGACCAAAAGATTTTGAGATTCTAGATCTCTGACTTCTTCTTGGTTCAATTTCCGCATTTACAATTGGTTCCTCGGGGCTTTCGTCCCTGAATGCCATCTCGTGTGTTCTTTTCCCAGAAGTTTTATCTCCTTCCCGTTTGTACGGAAAGATGTCTTCAAAGAACACAGCATCTCGAGATTCGATAATCATGTTTACATGAATATCAGGTATTTCTGATTTATGAACCAGAAATCTATAGGCACTACTATTCAAGGCATAGCCTATGAATATGCAGTCCATAGTTTTTGCTCCCAACTTAGTCTTTTTAGGTAATGGTGCTAGCACCTTTGCAAGGCACCCCCACATTTTGAGGTAATGGTAGGAAGGTGTCCTTCCATACCATAACTCGAATGGTATAAGACCAAGTTTCTTGTGGGGTACTCTATTTAGAATATGATTTGCAGTTAATAGAGCTTCCCCCCACAAGTTCTGCGGAGCTCCAGAACTTACGAGCATGGAATTAACCATCTCCTTCAAAGTTCTGTTCTTCCGTTCAGCAATTCCATTCTGCTGAGGAGTGTATGGTGCTGTAGTTTGATGGATTATACCAAAACTAGCACATAACTCACTAAAATCATTTGATTCATATTCTCCGCCTCTATCGGATTTTAGAATCTTGATATTCTTTTTGAGTTGATTCTCAACTTCGGCTTTATATGTTACAAACATATTCATTGCCTCATCCTTACTGTTTAAAAGATACACATAACAGTATTTTGTACAGTCATTAATAAAAGTAATAAATACTTTTTCGCGCCTCTAGTTGGCATAAACTTCAAGTCACACAGATCGCTATGAATTAACCCTAAAGGTTCTGTATTTCGATCTATTGAGTGAAATGAATTTTTAGCCAACTTGGCCTCAACACAAATCTCACACTTGCGTTGAGTTTAGGAATATATCCCAGATTAGACAAGTTTTTCAAAGACTTGTAATTTACATGCCCTAATCTAGCATGCCACAAATTAGGAGACTCAAGCAAATAAACAGAAGAATTTTCTTTATTTATAAGCTTCGGGTACAGATACGCAGACTTTTTGTCTACCACTGCAACATTGTCTTTAAAAAGACCATCAACAAGATTCTTGTTTTGTTTGAGTCGGTTGCGACATTCATTCGCCTTATGCCCCTCTTTGTTGCAGATGTAGCAAGTTCCCTTGAAGCGCATGTTCTTGCCTTCTTGGACCTTGCCTTTGTACCCCTGGGAAGTCTTCTTCCGCTTTAAGCCTTTGGAAGTAGACGCTTTCCCCTTTGAGTCTTCGATCACATTAGCTTTTGCTTCGTAGGAGTTCTTGCTGGTCCTTTTCTCGGACTTGCGGTTGTCCTCCTCGATATGAAGCCTCACAATGAGATCTTCCAACTTCAACTCCTTTCGCTTGTGCTTAAGGTAGTTCTTGAAATCTCTCCACGCAGGTGGGAGTTTCTCCACGATAGTAGCAACCTGAAAAGTTTCAGGTAGGATCATACCTTCAGCTTCTATCTCGTGCAAGATAAGTCGGAACTCTTGCACCTGACTGATTACAGTCTTGCTGTCCACCATTTTGTACTCCAGAAATCGTCCAACGACGAACTTCTGGTACCAGCATCCTCAGTCTTGTACTTCTTGTCAAGACTGATCCATAACTTCTTTGCCGTTGTGATAGGACTGTAGACATTGTAAAGAGAGTCATCCAGTCCATTTAAAACATAATTTCGGCAAAGGAAGTCACATTGAGTCCATGCATCTGTTGCAGGCTCTGGTGGATCTTCCTCCAGGAATCTGGCCAGATGAAGAGTGGTCAAGTAGAAGAGCATCTTCTGTTGCCACCTCTTGAATTCTGTGCCATCAAATTTTCCTGGCTTCTCCGGCTTCGGGTTAGGAAGTGGAGTAGGCATCAATGCTTGTAGCATGTTTGGTGCCTTGCTTGAGCTATCTTGATTAGTCTCAGACATCTTCTGCAAGTTCAAGCAGAACAGAAGTAAGAAACGTTAATTGTCTTAAGATTGTTGGGTATCCTGCTTAACAAGAATCAATCTGACAACTAATCAAGATCACTGAGATATCAACAATCTAATTGGCCAGGTCGGCAAATATCAGGTGGGAGGTTTTCCGTTCAATAGAACGTTCCTTAATTTAAGAACCACCTTTCAATTTTCTTCCTTGGTTTAAGCACCAATTAGACTGAATCCAAGTCAGTCTCGATATACTGTAAAGTATATCCCCTGTATAAAGGACTTAGTCCACTTATACAGTATCACTTAGACTGAATCTAAGTCAATCTCGATATACGGTAGAGTATATACCCTGTATAAAGGATTTAATCCATTTATACAGCATTTGAAGTAAGGTACGCTTAGAGCGAATCTCCTTAAGACAATTACGTCCCCCGCACCGGTGCTAACGGGATAATGGACGCTGGTCTCCCAAGATACAACACTTCTTCACGGTATTTGGATAGCACTACCAAATCACCGTACGGTCGAACCGTAGTCAACCAGTACCTACACAGGATTAGCAAAGCAGCGGTATAATGACAAATTTCAAATGAATATTTGTCTTACTCTTTTGGAGGAACACCCACTGTTAAGGATGTAGGAAGGTTGAAGAATATTCTTCTTCAGAAGTCTTAGATTCAGACAACAATTCTATAAAAGAATATGTTGAATTTTCTAAGCTTTCTTTCAGAATGACTTTTGCAGAATCTCCGTTGGAAGTCGCTTCGGAAACCGAGTTACGGATTTCCCACTTCCCTATTTGGAAGTCACTTCAGAACTCTACTTCCCAGTTCTGAACGCAGAAAATTGAAGTTCAAAACTCAGAGAGAGAGAAGAGAAGTTTTTGTGTTGGTGTGTTTTCAATTGAGAATCTGGAGCCCTTTATATAGCCTTCCAGGAGTGCCCAACAGGTTCGAACCCAAACCAAAGGTCGCAACCTTTCGACCCAGCAGTCGTGTCTGTTGGCAGCCCAACAGTCGCAACTGTTGGCAGTCCAACTGACGCGGAGCGGAGCGGGTCGGTTCGCGCGGACGCCCGTTGGCGGGCTGGAGCGGATTGGGTAGTGGAGTGGAGCGGATCTGTTCGGCCCATACCCTGAGACCCGATTCAAAAAGAACCAGTCCAAGTAGGGAACCCGAACCCGAACCCGAACCCAAGCCCGAGCCCAAGCCCGAGCCCGAGCCCGGCACCGGCGCCGGCGCCGGCCGCCGCCAGCGGCGCGCGCGCGCGCGTGCACGCACGCAAGTGCGAGCATAACTCCCTCCTTTTTGCGCGCGAAAACTCCAAGTACCCAAAGGGCACGCCCTTTGTTCTCAATTTTCTCTATTTATACACCATAGGCTTTCATCCCATGGCCAATGTGGGACTAAATGCTTGTAGCTAACTTTAGTCCCATTTGGCTTTGAATTAGGCAAACTTGAGACTTGAATATCTCATTCATTCGAAGTCGGAATTGAACATGTGAATATACCACGTTCATCACAAATGGAAGGAGAACACACTCCAACCATCATCCGGTTGATTCGATCAACGGATCTCGCCATAATTCAACTCGAAGATTCACCTTTATATTCTTCAATTCCAACAATTTTAACATAAGGAGGGGAAACAGAGAAGGAAAAAAATGTAGCTGCTTATTGTCTCTTTAGGAGAATAAACTGTGAGTGGCTCCTTTTATAGTGTTCTCAAGTCCCTACGGTTATAAACAGCCCCTGCGAGATCTGTCCACACGCATACGATTATGATGCACGAGATCAAATCCTGTTTGATCGAGTCAAACACAACAAAAACCTTGAAAAATGATAACAAAAAAAAATCAGAAAATCAAAACAAAAAAGCGGCTCAACACATGCACATAGCGCACACGCGTGTGTACCCGACCCGTATCAAATAACTCATAACAAGAGTCTTTGAATGAATTAATATTTAAACCACTCTACCACTTTTGGCCAATCCAATATGAGACTAAAAACAAGGCAAAAAAGGGGAAAACTCAAGCTTTCCCACTCAAATTCAACAATGGTTTCTCTCTCTCGCGCGCGCGCACACAGTGAGAGAGATAGGCTTTTGTAGTTCCGAAATGATTCGACCCCGAATTCTTCTCAATCAAATACCAACATCCAACATTCAAATACAAGATCTATGACATTGAAGCTGATCTATATTATATAAAGTACCAAAAAACCAAATTAAGTGATTTGAATACTTTTTGCCCATCTATTAATCGACGCAAAATGGACAATTGAAAGTAGTGAGTTGGTTAGATTTATGTCTTTAGATATATAAATTCTCGATCCGACCATTTGATCATGATCTAAACATTTTAAAAACCCTACAATCAATTTTTGTTAGGTTTTAAATGTTCTACACCGTAAAACTAAACAACTCACTATTTAGGTTGTTCATTTTTTTCCCTACTGGATGCATGGACAAAAAATATTTAAAATACTTAATTTTTGGTTTATAAATAATTGAAATAATATAAATCACTTCATCGGAATGGATCTTGCATTTGAATGTCGTAGGGTTGTATTTGAGTGTGAAGGATTTGGGCTCGAATCCTTTCGAAACAACACAAGTGTAAATATATGAGAGAGAGTTGTGTAGTTCCGGAAGGATTCGAGCTCGAATCCTTCTCACTCAATTGTAAATCACCTAGAGGGGGTGAATAGTATTGGTGTCTAGGATCAATCTGACAACTAATCAATATCACTGAAATATCACCGATCTAATTGGCCAGGTCGGTTAATATCATGAGGGAGGTTTTCCGTTCAATAGAAAGTTCCTTAATTAAATAACCACTTTTAATTACCTTCCTTGGTTAAACACCAATTAGACTGGTATAAGTCAGTCTCAATATACTAAATATCAGTATAACCCCTGTATAAAGAAATTAATTCACTTATACAGTACTTGGAGTGAGGTACGCTTAAAGCGAATCTCTTTAAGACAATTACGTCCCCCGCACCGGTGCTAACGGGTTATTGAACGCGGGTCTCCCAAGATACAACACTCCTTCATGGTATTTGGATAGCACTACCAAATTACCGTACGGTTGAACCGTAGTTAACCAGTACCTTCACAGGATTATTGAAGCAGCGGGACTAAGACAAATTTCGGGAGAATATTTGTCTTTACTTTGAAGGAGCACCCACTGTAGAGGAAAGAGGAAGGTAGAAGAATATTCTTCTTCAGAAGTCCCAGATTCAGACAACATTCTACTAAAGAATCTGTTGAATTTTCTGAGCCTTCTTTCAGAATGAATTTTGCAGAATCTCTTGGAAGTCGCTTCAGAAACCGAGTTACTGATTTCTCACTTCCCGTTGGAAGTTACTTCAAGACACAGAGAGAGAGGGGATCTCACTTCAAAACTCAGAGGGAGTTGAGTTGGTGTGTTTCTGTGTGTTTTGATTGAGAGAAATGGAGCGCTATTATAGCGCTCCGGGAGGGGTATTTTGGTCCGAACCCAACCGAACAGTTGCAACGGTTCGGTCTGAACCATTGCAACGGTTCATTTCAACCGCAGTAACCGCCCAACTGTCCGCAACGATTGACTGACAGCCGTTGCGCGGGGCGGTTCGGATCCGGATGGCGGAGCGGGTATGCTCCGCGTAACCCATACCCGTGAGACCCGGTTCAAAAAGAACCGGACTGGGTAGGGAACTCGAACCCAGACCCAAACCGGCACTGGCGCTGCCACCGGCCCGCCGTCGCCGCCGCCGCGCGCGTGCGCATGTAGCGGGCATGGTTCCTCCCAATCGCGCGCGAAAACTCCAAGTACCCAAAGGGCACACCCTTTGTTCCCATTTTTCTCTATTTAAACACTTCAAACTTCCATCCCATGGCCAATGTGGGATTAAATGCTTTTAGCTACCTTTAGTCCCATTTTGGCTTTGAATTAGGCAAACTTTAGACTTGAATATCTCATTCATTCGAAGTCGGAATTGAACATGTGAATACACCACGTTCATCTCCAATGGAAGGACTCCAACCATCATCTAATTGATTTGATCAACGGATCTCGCCGTAATTTAATTCAAAGATTCACATATATTCTTCATATTCCCAACAATGCCCTATAATGAATGGAGATTCATGGAATTGACACACAAAGAGACTGACTCTATTGTGAAAGGTACCATATAAAAGAAATACATCAGGATAGGTGAACTAGGTCTTGAACCTTCTATAGTGAAAGCTTTATCGGACTTACTGGCTAATCAATGAATTAGATCTTGAACTATTAGCCGTTAGTGTAAGCCAAGTCAACAAGCTTCACATAGTAACTTTTCAAATCAACTTTGGTTCTCGGTTGTGTCCATTTTGGCCCTGGACATTCTTGGTTTCAGAGAGTATCTTTAGGGAATAACAACCTCCATAGAAATTCCCAAAGAGCCGACCCACATATACTCACATAGGTGATCGTTCTATTAATAGTAGTCTACTCTACTCCACTTGTTTAGTAACAAGATATAGGCATCATTAAAAACGTTAAGTTTATCCTTAATTCACTTGTAGAAAGCACTTATGTGCACCTTAGGAATGGATTGGAGTCAAGCTCCCAAGTGCTAACTTGCTGAGTCAATCATAACTAGTTTTTCCTCTTGAACTTAGTTCGTGGAATCTCCAGTCGCTAAGTGAGGTTTCCATTAAGCTGACTCGGTAAGGTTAGGCTTTTAGACTCATTCTCCTCGATGCGCAATTTATAAGCTCTTCACTTAAACCTTTAGTAAGCGAATCCGCTAAAATTATCTTTTGACGAGATAAAGTCAATAGAGATAATTTCATTTGAGAGCAACTGCTTAACAGTATTATGTCTACGACGAATATATCTAGACTTACCGTTGTATATAACATTTTGTGCCCTAGATATAGCTGCTTGATTATCGCAGTGTATGCATATAGTGGGTACTGGCTTTTGTCATAATGGTATATCTTTCAAAAATTGTCGAAATCATTCTGCTTTTTCTCCGGCCTTATCTAAGGTTATGAATTCCGATTCCATAGTGAAAGGGCAATACATGTTTGTTTGGAAGATTTTCAGGATACCGCTGCTCCTCCTAGAGTAAATATGTATCCCTAGTTGATTTTGATTCCTCAGAATCTGCAATCCAATTAGCATCATTGTATCCTACAAGTACAGGTGGATACTGTCCATATCTCAAGGCATATTCCTTGGTATGTGATACATAACCCAATACTCGTAGCAGAGCAGTCCAATGTGCATCACTAGGGTTACTAGTATATCTGCTTAACTTGCTTACAGCGTAAGCAATATCGGGTCTAGTGCAATTCATCAAATGCATTAGACTTCTGATAATCTGATAATACTTCAACTGGCGTATTCCAGTTCTTATATTCTTATGAAGGTGGATGTGTGGGAGAAAAAGATTAGTATTCTCTTTTATCCCATGATCTTTGAATCTTTCTATCATCTTCTCCACGTAATGAGATTGAGATAGACTGATTCTATCTGGTGTTCTGGTGATTTTAATTCCTAAAATTACATCAGGAACCCCGAGATCCTTCATGTCAAAACTGTTGGATAACATTATTTTAGTGGACTTAATAATTTCAATATTAGTCCCAAGTATCAACATGTCGTCTACATAAAGACAAACAATGATACATGCATTTTTAACTGTTTTAGTGTAAACACACTTATCGTATTCATTGATAGTGAATCCATCTTTGACAATGACACTATCAAATTTCTCATGCCATTGTTTTGGAGGCTGTTTTAGACCGTATAAGGATTTTATCAATTTACACACTTTGTGTTCTTGGCCCTTGACTATAAATCCTTCAGGTTGCTCCATATATATTTCTTCATTTAATTCACTATTTAAGAATATAGTCTTGACATCCATTTGATGGATATCTAAGTTATGCAATACTGCAATTGCAATCTACATCCGATTGGAGGTTATTCTTGTTACTGGTGAATAAGTATCGAAGTAGTCAAGTCCTTCCTTTTGTCAATAACCCTTGGCTACTAATCTAGCCTTATACTTATCGATAGATCCATCGGGTTTTAATTTTCTTTTGAAAATTCAATTACACCCAATTGGTTTACTGCCAGTAGGCAAGTTTGCCAATTCTCTAGTATGATTACTTAGTATGGATTCTATTTCGCTATTTATAGCTTCTTTCCACATTTGTGCTTCTGGGGTAGACATAGCCTTTTTAAATGTTTGAGGCACGCTTTCAATAGCGTATGCTATGAAATCTAGACCAAAAGATTTTGAGATTTTAGATCTCTGACTTCTTCTTGGTTCAATTTTCGCATTGACAATCGGTTCCTCGGGGCTTTCGTCCCTGAATGCCATCTCATGTGTTCTTTTCCCAGAAGTCTTATCTGTTTCCCGTTTGTATGAAAAGATGTCTTCAAAGAACCAGCATCTCTAGATTCGATAATCATGTTTACATGAATATCTGGTATTTCTGATTTATAAACCAGAAATCTGTAGGCACCACTATTCAAGGCATAGCATATGAATATGCAATCCATAGTTTTTGCTCCCAACTTAGTCTTTTTAGGTAATGGTGCTAGTACCTTTGCAAGGCACCCCCACATTTTGAGGTAATGGTAAAAAGGTGTCCTTCCATGCCATAACTCAAATGGTATAAGACCAAGTTTCTTGTGGGGTATTCTGTTTAGAATATAATTTGCAGTTAACAGAGCTTCCTCCCACAAGTTCTGCGGAACTCCAGAACTTATGAGCATAGAATTGACCATCTCCTTCAAAGTTCTGTTCTTCCGTTCAGCAATTCCATTTTGCTGAGGAGTATATGGTGTTGTTGTTTGATAGATTATACCAAATTTAGCACATAACTCACTAAAATTTTTTGATTCATATTCTCTGCCTCTATCGGATTTTAGAATCTTGATATTCTTTTTGAGTTGATTCTCAACTTCGGCTTTATATGTTACAAACATATTCATTGCCTCATCCTTACTGTTTAAAAGATACACATAACAGTATTTTGTATAGTCATTAATAAAAGTAATAAAATACTTTTTCGCGCCTCTAGTTGGCATAAACTTCATGTCACACAGATCGCTATGAATTAACCCTAAAGGTTCTGTATTTCGATCAATTGAGTGAAATGAATTTTCGCTAACTTGGTCTCAACACAAATCTCACACTTGCGAATTTCTTCCAAGTTGAGTTTAGGAATATATCCTACATTAGATAAGTTTTTTAATGACTTGTAATTTACATCCCCTAATCTAGCATGCCATAAAATAGGAGATCAAGCAAATAAATAGAAGATTTTCCTTTATTTATAAGCTTCGGGTACAAATACACAGACTTTTTATCCACCACTGCAACATTGGCTTTAAAAGTCCATCAACAAGATAACCCTTTCCACATACATCCCACCCTTATTAAGTACAAATTTATCTGATTCAAAAATCATTCTAAATCCTTCCTTACTAAGTATTAATCCAGAGATCAGATTCTTGCGGATATCTGAAACATGTAGCACATCGTTCAGAGTAAGCTCTTTCCCAGATGTCCACTTCAGGATGACCTTGCCTTTTCCTTCAACCCTGGAGACGGCTGAGTTTCCCATGAATAGTTGCTCATCTTGATCTAGTTTTTGATATTCAGAGAATAATAATTTCTCAAAGCAGATGTGCCGAGTAGCCCCAGTGTCTACCCACCATCCTTATTGTTGATTTTCAGATTCACTTCTGATACCACAGCTGAAAGGTTTGGCGACGCATGGTTGGTCAAGTTTGCCTGTGGATGGTTCTTCTTATTCTTTTTGAGATGGCTGCGATATTCATTCGTCTTATGCCCTTCTTTATTGCAGATGTAGCAGGTTCCCTTGAAGCACATGTTCTTGCCTTCTTGGACCTTGCCTTTGTACCCTTGGGCAGTCTTCTTCCGCTTTAAGCCTTTGGAAGTAGACGCTTTCCCCTTTGAGTCTTCGATCACATTGGCATTGGCTTCATAGGAGTTCTTACTGCTCCTTTTTTCAGACTTTCGGTTCTCCTCCTCAATTCAAAGCCTCACAATGAGATCTTCCAACTTCAGCTCCTTTCGCTTATGCTTCAGGTAGTTCTTGAAATCTCTCCATACAGGTGGGAGTTTCTCCACGATAGTAGCAACCTGAAAGGTTTCAGGTAGAATCATACCTTCAGCTTCTATCTCGTGCAAGATAAGTTGGAACTCTTGCACCTGACTGATCACAGTCTTATTGTCCACCATCTTATACTGCAGAAATCATCCTACGACGAACTTCTTGGTACCAGCATCCTCAGTCTTGTACTTCTTATCAAGACTAGCCCATAACTTCTTTGTCGTTGTGATAGAACTGTAGACATTGTAAAGAGAGTCATCCAGTCCATTCAAAATATAATCTCGGCAAAGAAAGTCACCTTGAGTCCATGCATCGAATGCAAGGACTGAGTCCTGATCAGTTCCGGGTTCTGGTGGATCTTCTTGCAGGAATTTAGCCAGATGCAGAGTGGTCAAGTAGAAGAGCATCTTCTATTGCCACCTCTTGAATTCTATGCCATCAAATTTTCCTGGTTTCTCCGGCTTCCGGTTAGGAAGTAGAGTAGGCATCAAAGCTTGTATTTGCATGTTTGGTGTCTTACTTGAGCTATCTTGATTAGTCTCAGACATTTTCTGCAAGTTCAAACAGAACAGAAGTAAGAAACTTCAAAACATAATTGTCTTAAGATTGTTGGAGCCTAGGATCAATCTGACAACTAATCAATATCACTGAAATATCACCGATCTAATTGGCCAGGTCGGTTAATATCAGGAGGAAGGCTTTGTTGGTCCCGAGATGATGCCAAATGCGGAACTTTCTCTGTTGGCACTTATGGATCTAAACTACAAAGTCAACACAAATACTAACAAAGAAGGATTAAGTTAAACAAATAATAAACTTGCAATAAAGGAAATCAAATCTCAGAAAAGTTTAGACAAACGCAAACACGAGAGATTTATCCTGGTTCGGTCCTCGTGACCTACATCCAGTCCCCAAGCCACCCGCTTGAGATTTTCCTTTATCCTTGATTTTGTACACCCAAAATCACAACCATGCACACCACTTGACAAATCCCCTTTGCCAAATGTGTACACCTTCTCTTCCACCAGAGAACACCTTCTCTTCCACCAAGAGAATAAACTTCACCTTGTACAACTGCCTCTACACCAAGAAGCCACCCGTGTACAATGATTGCTTTGAGAATTACAACACTTTCCTATAAGCCTTGGTACAATGTGTGAACGTAGACAAGGTCTAGTATAGGAGAAACTTCATAGAACTTCACTAGAGAATTAGAATTTGGTGAAGAACAGAAGTTGGAATCAGTTTTCAGGTTTGGCAGAATTTTGATCTTAGAAAACTGAAGATTTGGATTGTTGTTTGGCCTTTGGATTAACCACCCTATATATAGCTGCACTCTAGGAGTAGTTAGAGTAGTTACAGGTGCCTTTTGAAAGTTTGAAACGTTGGGAAACGTTGCACAAAAGACCAACAGTCAGAAACTGTCCAACAGTCAGAAACTGCCTATAGTCGACTTTCCTTTTGAGTTAGTCGACTATACAAGGCAAATTTCCTACTATTAGTCGACTAGGTTTGGGTATTAGTCGACTAGGTCAAGATAAGCTCGAATGACAGTTTTCTAGTTAACTGAATCAAGTCGACTGCAACTAACTTTCAAGTCGACTGGATCAGCAATTAGTCGACTAGGGGCAAGGAATTAGTCGACTACAAATGCTATTAGTCGCCTATGTTTGACTGTTAAGTCGACTAATGCACAAACAGAGAGTTGGGTTTCTTTTGGACACAAAGATAGTCGACTAGGGAAACTTATAAGTCGACTATACCATATATTAGTCGACTAGTATTTTTTATAAGTCGACTAATAATTTTTATAAGTCGACTAATAACCCTATTAGTCTGCTAATAGTAAGGGTCAAGTCTGCTAATAGTAAGGGTCAAGTCTACTAATAGAAAGGTCAAGTCTACTAATAGGTGATCAAGTCTACTAATAGGATATGATATGTGTGTGCATCAAGGCTTTTGATATGCTATTACACAATTACAAAACACATCATATCAACTCTCTTGGGACATCTTGATCATGTAGAATTCTTGATTCGTCGTGTGTTAGAGCTCCAAATGAAATGCGTCACAAAAGTCTTCATCAAACAAGTTCCAACATTCTCCCCCTTTTTGATGATGACGCTTTGTGTGCACAAGTGCTCCCCCTGCAGAAATATGTTATATTTTCCTCCCCCTGCAGAAATTGGGTTATAACAAATATAGAAATACTTTGTTCTCCCCCTGCAACAAATATATCATTAAATATATATATATATATATATATGTTCTTATAACTTTTTATATGGTACCTGCAAGATAAACGTTAGATGGTACCAAGCATAAAAAGAACATATTTAACCTTTAGGAGTCCAAATCCATTAGAATTTGGTTTCCACCTGTTAATATACACATAGTTGCATGAATCACATATATCATGAATGTATGATGCAATATAGGTATTTTTATCATGAATACTTAAATTCTTAGGAATCCATATAAACTTATTTTTCTTAGACTTTCTTTTTACAAAAGAATCATATGGATTACAACAATATGAAGATTTTTCAAAATATCCAATACCAAAATGATTATGTGACAATTTTTGAAAAGATAATAATCATTCAATTTTTCTTTTCCTTGATTGAACTTAGTCACATTTTGTAAAATATCTTCATATTTCTTTTTGAAAACTAACATGTCTTTATCTAATATAGAAATCCTTTCATTCAAAGACTTAGTTTCCTTTTTAAGAAAAATGTTCTCTTTTATAAACTTCTCATTATCATTTTTCAAAGATGATATGACTTTTTCAAACTCATCTTGTTGAGAATTTATAGAAGATACTTTTAAAGTATGACATGAATTTTCCTTTAAAAGTTTTTCATTTTCTTTTGATAAAACTTTATTTTTCAGTTTTTCATTTTTCAGATTATTAAACAATTCATGAAATGCATCAGAAAGTTCAGAAAATGATACCTCATCATCTTCTATGGCCATGTAACATAGGTTGACACGTTCAGTGGATTCTTCTTCGTCAGAAGATGAAAAATCACTGTTCTCCCATGAGGCTTCATAGTTTTTCTTCTTTCTGAACTTTTTGCTCATGTATTTACCTTTATTCTTGAGCAATGGGCAATCCATCTTCATATGACCTGGTTTATTGCAATTAAAGCATTTGAATTTACCTTGCTTTAGAAATCTCCTGAATTTCTTTGAAAGTATTGCCATCTCCTCTTCATCGTCATTTGAATCGTCCGTGTCGGAGGATGCATGGAAAGCAAGTTCTTTCTTCTTTGAGTGGTGTTGTCGTTCCTCCTTCTTTCTTTCTTCTATCTGCACTTCATATGTCATTAGATTACCGATTAGGTTTTCTAATGTCATAGTTGAGAGATCATTCGCCTCTTCAATTGTGGTTGTCTTCTTCTCCCATTCTGATGTGAGTGCACGAAGGATCTTACGGACTCTTTCAACTTGGGTGTAGTCCTTTCCAGAGATGTTAATGAATTGGTGATGTCGGTGAATCTTGTAACCATTTCGGATATGGTTTCATTCTCCTCCATTTTGAATAATTCAAACCTGTGGACAAGAACAGATATTTTAGATTCCTTAACTTTACTTGTGCCTTCGTGTGTTACCTGAAGAGTATGCCATATTTGATGTGCAGAAGTGGCTGTTGACACTCTGTTGAACTCTTCTTTGGTTAAGGCACAGAACAAGGCATTTATCGCTTTGGCGTCAAGGTTCGCATTCTTCTTTTGATCATCACTCCAAGCGTTGTAGTTGGTTGTTGGTTTGGTGTACGATGCTTCAACAATATTCCAAAGTTCGTAGTTGAGCGATTGCAAGTAGATCTTCATTCTACACTTCCAATAGTTGTAGTTGGATCCGTCAAATAGCGGTGGACGTTGTGTAGAATGTCCTTCTTTGAATTGGGATGATGAAAACTCCGTTGCCATCCTTATTGTTGACTAGGTACCAAATGTAAGACCCGCTCTGATACCAATTGTTGGTCCCGAGATGATGCCAATGCGGAACTTTCTCTGTTGGCACTTATGGATCTAAACTACAAAGTCAACACAAATACTAACAAAGAAGGATTAAGTTAAACAAATAAATAAACTTGCAATAAGGAAATCAAATCTCAGAAAAGTTTAGACAAACGCAAACACGAGAGATTTATCCTGATTCGGTCCTCGTGACCTACATCCAGTCCCCAAGCCACCCGCTTGAGATTTTCCTTTATCCTTGATTTTGTACACCCAAAATCACAACCATGCACACCACTTGACAAATCCCCTTTGCCAAATGTGTACACCTTCTCTTCCACCAAGAGAACACCTTCTCTTCCACAAGAGAATAAACTTCACCTTGACAACTGCCTCTACACCAAGAACCACCCGTGTACAATGATTGCTTTGAGAATTACAACACTTTCCTATAAGCCTTGGTACAATGTGTGAACGTGGACAAGGTGTAGTATAGGAGAAACTTCATAGAACTTCACTAGAGAATTAGAATTTGGTGAAGAACAGAAGTTGGAATCAGTTTTCAGGTTTGGCAGAATTTTGATCTTAGAAAACTGAAGATTTGGATTGTTGTTTGGCCTTTGGATTAACCACCCTATATATAGCTGCACTCTAGGAGTAGTTAGAGTAGTTACAGGTGCCTTTTGAAAGTTTGAAACGTTGGGAAACGTTGCACAAAAGACCAACAGTCAGAAACTGTCCAACAGTCAGAAACTTCCTATAGTCGACTTTCCTTTTGAGTTAGTCGACTATACAAGGCAAATTTCCTACTATTAGTCGACTAGGTTTGGGTATTAGTTGACTAGGTCAAGATAAGCTCGAATGACAGTTTTCTAGTTAACTGAATCAATCGACTGCAACTAACTTTCAAGTCGACTGGATCAGCAATTAGTCGACTAGGGGCAAGGAATTAGTCGACTACAAATGCTATTAGTCGCCTATGTTTGACTGTTAAGTCGACTAATGCACAAACAGAGAGTTGGGTTTCTTTTGGACACAAAGATAGTCGACTAGGGAAACCTATAAGTCGACTATACCATATATTAGTCGACTAGTATTTTTTATAAGTCGACTAATAACATGTACTAGTCGACTAATAATTTCTATAAGTCGACTAATAACCCTATTAGTCTGCTAATAGGAAGGGTCAAGTCTGCTAATAGCAAGGGTCAAGTCTACTAATAGAAAGGGTCAAGTCTACTAATAGGTGATCAAGTCTACTAATAGGATATGATATATGTGTGTGCATCAAGGCTTTTGACATGCTATTACACAATTACAAAACACATCATATCAACTCTCTTTGGGACATCTTGATCATGTAGAACTCTTGATTCGTCGTGTGTTAGAGCTCCAAATGAAATGCGTCACAAAAGTCTTCATCAAAACAAGTTCCAACAGGTTTTCCGTTCAATAGAATGTTCCTTAATTAAAGAACCACCTTTCAATTACCTTCCTTGGTTAAACACCAATTAGACTGGTATAAATCAGTCTCAATATACTGAATACCAGTATAACCCCTGCATAAGAAATTAATTCACTTATACAGTACTTAGAGTGAGGTACGCTTAAAGCGAATCTCCTTAAGACAATTACGTCCCCCCACAGGTGCTAACGGGTTACTAGACGCTGGTCTCCCAAGATACAACACTCCTTCACGATATTTGGATAGCACTACCAAATCACCGTACGGTCGAACCGTAGTTAACCAGTACCTTCACAGGATTATTGAAGCAGCGGGACTAAGACAAATTTCGGGAGAATATTTGTCTTTACTTTGAAGAGACAAATTTCGGGAGAATATTTGTCTTTACTTTGAAGGAGCACCCACTGTAGAGGAAGGTAGAAGAATATTCTTCTTCGGAAGTCCCAGATTCATACAACAATTCTAATAAAGAATCTGTTGAATTTTCTGAGCTTTTTTAGAACGAATTTTACAGAATCTCTTCGAAGTCGCTTCGGAAACTGAGTTACTGATTCCCACTTCCCGTTGGAAGTTACTTCAAGACACAGAGAGAGAGGATCTCACTTCAG